>CM045730.1:28711553-28841553 GCA_024760905.1 Plotosus lineatus
AAATATAAAAATAAACCATAAAAACAACCCATTTTGCTTGTTTTTCTCATATTTTCAAAAACAATTAAATCAGGGTTGCAGACACCTTTCCAGACCCTGTTTTCTTATGTTCATGGAGTATGTAGGCTAACTGCTAAATGGGAATACTGTATGCTCTCATTCTCCACTCAGTGAAATCTTCTGTAAATGCACAACTCACCCAAACGGTCTCGGTCATGGTTAACTTATGAAACCATTAACATTTCATTTGAGATTGTTTTTGTTATTCTTCCCCAAACTACTAAAACTCTGAAGAGTTTAAAGAGACTCTGCACCGACTACAGGAACATGTCTGTGTCCATCATGATTCAGAAATAAATAAAACACACAATAAACATCTTGTTTTAGTTTGCTTTTCATTGTGCTTCTGCATAGTACCAAAACCCTGAAATAGGAAGAGACACCATCACACAGCGCTTATGCTCTGCACATACCACATGACCTATTCATTATCCTGCACAAAAATAAATAAGTCATGAAAATCTCGTTTTACAGTGCTTTTTTTTTTTTTTGCTGTGGTGCCTGTGAAGTACTCAAACAATTTGATTTTTTTTATCCTTCTTTTCCTTTTGGCTTTTTCCCTTTTTCAGGGATCGCCACAGTAAATCATCTGATTTGGCCTAGGTTTTTTACGTCAGATGCCCTTCCTGACACAACCCTATAGCAAGGGGCAGAAACACGCTGATGGCTATGCAGCTACTCTTGACAAAAGTCAGCAATTGTTCTCATCATAGACAGTGAGAGACATGGCCCGCCTTTGATAACCCAGTTAGCTGCACTTGGTGGTGGTGGTGGTGGTGGGGGGGGGGGGCAAGTGACATAGTGACAACCATGTGCAGTGGACTCGAACCCCCAACCTTAGTATCAGCGATCCAGCAACTTTTACCACCACGCCACCACTGCCCAAGAGGACTTGGGTTTTTTTTTTTTTTACCCTAAAAACTATTTATTTTCTCATAAAAATTTTACAAATTTTGTTGAAATACCGTCCCGTTTGCTTACAAAATTGACACTTATACAAAAGCAGAACTCTCAAGTACATACATGACTTAAGCTTTCATTTGATTTTGGTGTTTCACCAAGGTTGCGTGACCCTGTAAAGCCTTCCAGCCTCTCGATCCATAAAGAACGACACACACTGTAGAAATCACGATATCAGACACACGTACATATAATGGTTCCTGCTTACAGCCTCCCACTGGTGACACCGTAACCTTTCTATCCAACCAGTCCCTTCGAAAATTTTTGAAATCTGCATCTCTCTCTCGCACTTCAGCTTCGTCACGAGTCTCGATAACATTTGGCATTTTGATTGATACAAAACTACATGCATGGGTATTGCTGCAGTAACTTGTTTCTCTCTATATTTTCACATGTGCAAAGAACCAATCCTGTAGCGAAGGAAGGTGGTTTAAGAAGGTGAATACAGATTGATTGTCATTCAGCAAATGCTGATACAGGGGCCAATCACAACACAAGGCATTAGTTATACACCAAATACAAACTAACGGCAAACTAACGTCTTCTGAGAAAGTACAATATTCAAAATGGATGCCTACAAATCTGAAAATTATAAACATTATGCAAGTCCTGAGTCAGCTGGTGGCGAATCAGTCCGGTCGCCCGGAAATAATACTTGACCCTACCCCACTAAAATTCTCTCAACGGATTTGCAACAATATAAAAAAAGGTACATTTTGGCATTGAAAAAAAGCGGAATTCCACCAAAAAGTGGAAAACTCTCATCCATGATAAATGTTAATTATTGACAAGTTCAATGATGTGTAGCAGGTCACCCTTCAGTAGTGTTCCCCCACACAGACTGTACAGGCACTAGTAGTACCGATACCTTGTATTGCTCTGTTGTGTTGGGGGGGGGGGGGGGGGGAATCACACTCGAGGTGCGATAGAAAAGAGATTGGTAAATTTTTTATATAAATAATATATATGCAAATTTTAAAATTCTCAACATGTTTTTTAGTGACTACAGATGCAAGCAGACGTATTTTACAGCCAAAATACTAGATCACATGAAACTCATGGATTTGCAATTGGTTTGTGGATGTTTGGCAAAACAAGCAAATCTCCAGCCGTAAATCAATCACACTTTGTTGCATTAATAACGTGTGAAAATAGTGAATGGTTGAGGGCTAAAAGCGAACAATGTGAATAATCCAAATATTTCACTTTTATGAAAAAAAAAAAATAGCGAAGGCAAAAAGGGGGCGTCACACCCATTTTTTTTTTTGGTCTGATCTTTGAAACCCTTTGGAGAACAGTAGGGCAGTGATGGCTTTGTGGATAAAGCGATGGGTCAGCGGTTCAATCCCCACTATCAACCACTGTTTGACCCTTGAGCAAAGCCCTTAAACCTGAATTGCTCGATTTTATTTATATATACACACACACACTAGTCCTTCTCAAAAAATTAGCATATTGTGACAAAGTTCATTATTTTCTGTAATGTACTGATAAAAACTAAACTTTCATATATTTTAGATTCATTGCACACCAACTGAAATATTTCAGGTCTTTTATTGTTTTAATACTGATGATTTTGGCATACAGCTCATGAAAACCCAAAATTCCTATCTCAAAAAAATTAGCATATCATGAAAAGGTAGTCTAAACGAGCTATTAACCTAATCATCTGAATCAACCAATTAGCTGTAAACACCTGCAAAAGATTCCTGAGGCTTTTAAAAACTCCCAGCCTGGTTCATTACTCAAAACCATAATCATGGGTAAGACTGCCGACCTGCCTGCTGTCCAGAAGGCCATCATTGACACCCTCAAGCAAGAGGGTAAGACACAGAAAGAAATCTCTGAGTGAATAGGCTGTTCCCAGAGTGCTGTATCAAGGCACCTCAGTGGGACGTCTGTGGGAAGGAAAAAGTGTGGCAGAAAACGTTGCACTACCAGAAGAGGTGACCGGACCCTGAGGAAGATTGTGGAGAAGGGCCGATTCCAGACCTTTGGGGGACCTGTGGAAGCAGTGGACTGGGCTACAGGTGCCGCATTCCTCAGGTCAAGCCACTTTTGAACCAGAAACAGCGGCAGAAGCGCCTGACCTGCGCTACAGAGAAGCAGCACTGGACTGTTGATCAGTGGTCCAAAGTACTTTTTTGTTTTGAATGAAAGCAAATTTTGCATGTCCTTCGGAAATCAAGGTGCCAGAGTCTGGAGGAAGACTGGGGAGAAGGAAATGCCAAAATGCCTGAAGTCCAGTGTCAAGTACCCACAGTCAGTGATGGTCTGGGGTGCCATGTCAGCTGCTGGTGTTGGTCCACTGTGTTTTATCAAGGACAGGGTCAATGCAGCTAGCTATCAGGAGATTTTGGAGCACTTCATGCTTCCATCTGCTGAAAAGCTTTATGGAGATGAAGATTTCATTTTTCAGCACGACCTGGCACCTGCTCACAGTGCCAAAACCACTGGTAAATGGTTTACTGACCATGGTATTACTGTGCTCAATTGGCCTGCCAACTCTCCTGCCCTGAACCCCATAGAGAATCTGTGGGATATTGTGAAGAGAAAGTTGAGAGACACCAGACCCAACACTGTGGATGAGCTTAAGGCCGCTATCGAAGCATCCTGGGCCTCCATAACGCCTCAGCAGTGCCACAGGCTGATTGTCTCCATGCCACGCCGCACTGAAGCAGTCATTTCTGCAAAAGGATTCCCGACCAAGTATTGAGTGCATAACTGAAAATTATTTGAAGGTTGACTTTTTTGTATTAAACACACTTTTTAATTGGTCGGATGAAATATGCTAATTTATTTGAGATAATGGATATATGGATTTTTGGTTTTAATGAGTTGTATGCCAAAATCATCAGTATAAAACAATAAAAGACCTGAAATATTTCAGTTGGTGTGCAATGAATCTAAAATATATGAAAGTCTAATGTTTATCAGTACATTACAGAAAATAATGAACTTTACTACAATATGCTAATTTTTTGAGAAGGACGTGCGTGTGTGTGTGTGTGTGTATATATATATATATATATATATATATACCTAAAAATTATAACTAAGTTGCTTTGGATAAGAGCGTCTACCAAATGTTGTAAATGTAAATGAGTTCAAGTCTAAAAATTTTTATTTTTCATGTGTTTATTCTCATATAGTGGTACCTCCAAAATAAATTTAAGCCAAATTGGAGTTGGTCACCCAGATACATTTTTCAACTTTGTTCGAGTTCATATGGAATGACCGGATAGGAACAACTAAAGACGAAGTGCATAAAAAATACAACAAACCATTGTGCTGAATTAGTGGGAAACTGTACAAAGACGTTTGTTTTTTTACTCGCTTTTGGGTTTATTTTTTTGATGTACTGCATCAGTTGACAGTGGTGGTTTTTCAAAATAAAAAGATCTTTCAGACTCTGATTAATAATAAAATATTTTTTAATTCAGCCTTTGAGTGCCTGGTAGCCAAATGACCTACAGACCAGTACCGGTCCATGGCCCGGTGGCTGGGGACCTCTGTGATAGCAAACACCAATGAGTCACTGTGCAGTGTCCATAGATTCCAACCCAATCTGAAATCCCGTGTAGTGAACCAATTCTGCAACTGAAGGTAATGCTGACTTCTATTAACCTGTATGTGGCCGTCACGGCTGATTCGGATCAAAAAATGAAAGAGGAGAGATTGGTGTACTTACCTTGCCGACATTCAAAGATGCTAGAGGAGGAGGGGTCTCGGCACGGTCGTTAATGGTTTCTACATCAGAAACGTAGGCTAAGTTGATCAGGATGATATCGCTGAGGTTGGGCTTGCCACTAGAGGAAGCACATTCTGTGAGGTGGAGTTAAGGAAAAAAGTACAAGCAGCACATAGTCTTCAAATAAAAGAACTTTAAGAAAAAATCTGAAATTCAAATCTGACCGTTTTATACAAATGAAACTGACAAATTGTGCCTTGGTTTTCTTTGTAATATTTCCTTTGCTCTTTTCTAAGCCATTCAGTGTAAATCCTGGTGTATTTCTGTATTGTACACCAGACACAAGTGCCTAATTAAAGTCACATCTTTTCACATGAAGAGTGAAGGAAAAAAAAAAAAAAAAAAAAAATGTGTAAACAAGGGGAAATAAATTAATGTCAGAAGTGTCAGTGAGGATCACTGCCATCTGGAAGCACTTCATCAGACAAACATTGGTCCAGATTTGAGCATGTCTGAAAGGACTACACAGCTGACGGAGCTATTTAACAACATCAGCAGAGAAAAAAAAAAAGTCTTCAAACAAACAGAAACCAAGATGAACTATACTTTGTTTACTGCCAAACCATTCATAACGTACAAAGTAGAACTTAATTCCAGAATATAGCTGAAAGCATAGAGACTCTCCATCATCTTGGCTCACACACTTCCACTCAGCAGCAAATCGTGGAAAGAAAAAAGATATTCACCCTTCCAGTGCATCTGCAGGAAACGTACAATTATGACGAATATTAAATTTAATTCTTCCACTGCTGAGGAAAGTCACAAAGTTCTGTTAACTCAAAACTTACCAGCAAAATATGTAAGTGCAGTCAAGTAGTGTCTCTCACACACACACACACACAGAAAAGGAAGTCCACTGACTTTTTTTAAAAATCTAGCATTTTTACTATTTTAAAGATTTTAGACTACAGAAACCGACTGCAACATTTTAATTGGTTGGGGAAAAAAATGATATTATATAAAATACCTGAAAATATATACAAAATATTTTAATTCCAATTTCGTTGTTGCTTTCAAAATAAAATTACCTCATCTTCCACTTGTTGGGGAAGTTGTGCCACTGTTTTGTTTTTCTATACACACACAGTACGAGTTGAGAATCTAGTAGCAGCGTGCTCGATTGCTCATATCCATCAGATAATGTGGATTTAATGACATTTATGAAGTCTGTCAATAATGTCAACAGTAAAAACTGCCAAAAAAAAAAAAAAAAACACGAGTCACTGCCATACTGAGGTAGAGATCTACAATACGCGTACAATCCGGAAGCCAATGAGAAAGCACTGCTGCGGTGCCATACACTGGAGGCCCTGTGGAGGTTCTGAATGGAGATCGTAGAGTAAATATGCCATAATTGATTATTCCAACCATGCAGAGAAGCAAGGAAACAAGCGTATTTTTCCGTGTTCTGGCAATTATTAAAAATGAGCATGCTAAGGAACTTTCCAGAAAAAGGGGAGCTAAATGTTCAACAACATCTCCAGAGCAGACCTGGACTTAAACATCTGCTTTTGCAGCAACCATTTTATTATAACCAGTGAGTGCACATGTTAAGCTAAACTTCTCTCTTGTTTTGTTTATAATAATGAGAAGCTTTTCATTAGAAATAACTATATTGAAAGCACAGGTGTGTGGTGTTCTCTAGCTCAGGATGGAGAAAACTACAGAGTGAAGCACCAGTTTTTAGCGTGTGCTTCTTTTCTACTGTAACATAATGTGCAGCAGTTTTAGGTACCAATATTTTTCATATCCGTTTCAGACTGCCTGGTGTCTGCACTCGGTTGTGATACACGTTTGTAACGGTCAAATCCACCACACAAAGCTAATTTCTGAGGTATCTCTATGGTTCTGGTCGGGAAAGACGATCAAAGTAATTAAGCTATTGCATCAGCCTGTGTCCTTTGGTATGGTAAACTCTGTTTGGCCTCCAGCGAGAGAACATCCTGTTGTAACCAGGGGCAACGCCTGGTCACGTGACAGCATTCAAGTCCACCTATAGTACCACCATGTTCAACAAGGTGTATCCAAAACCAGACAGCAAATCAGACCTTTGTATTGAGCATGAATACTTAGCAAGCCCATTACAACAAACCTCAGTGTGCAGTGCATTATGGGACAGAATTTGTCTGAAATTGCCCACTCCTCCTTGTACCATTCAAGCAAATAAGTTTTAAAAGAGAAGCGATTGTACAGAGAAACTCCTACCAGAAGAAAAGGAGCTCAATGTAAATAAAACATCAATGTGGTGGAAATTTATAAAATTCAGAAAGAACGGCTTCACGACCTCAATGCGAAGGTCTCGTGGACAAACTAGGAGCTTCTAGCATTGCTGCATTGAATGTGTGGCTTCATTCATTGACTAAAAAAGTCAGTGCTCATCAGCTCTTCAGCAGGAAAGAAAGAAAAAAAATTGACAAGCACAAAGAGTTTTTTTTTTTTTTTAAAGTATCACTGAGCCAATTCAGAGCTGACAAGCCAGAGTATCTTCAACAGTATCAACCTTTTTAAAGTACAAAAACTGTGTATCAGCACCACACACACATCTCTGGACCACATACTTCTCTCAACATCAGATGTATTTGGTGTGTAACAGTACCATAGCTGGTGAAGAACCACATGCTGGTGTTCTTCCAATACCAGAAAACTGTGTGCTGTACAATTTCCAATAACAGAGGTCCAGTTGTTCACATTCTTCCTTAATACATCCAACTTCCTGGTAGGTGCTGCTGGAACAAGATAAAACCTACTAATTAACCGTGAACCCTTGGTATGGACAGAAAAATCTCACCTCGATGTCTTTCATACAGAATGAGAGCAAATATTTAACTTTATTATATAGCAGTGTGAGATTATGCCCTTTCTTACATTTATTTCAGCCTCTGTTTCTTGACTGCTTCTGAACAAGGCATATTCGTCTTTCTGTGAGAACTTTCGGCTTGTTTCGGCTGTGTTGAGCAACAGCTCGCCAATGAGTACTTTTCGGGTCTTCATAAATGCTTTATGCATTGGGGTGCACAACCCTGTTCCTGGACATCTACCTGCCTGAAGACTTATCTCCTATCCTAACCATGCACACGTAACCATATAGTCATCTAATCACAAATAAAGACTAAGAAATTGATAATTACCTTTTTTTTTTTTTTTTTTTTTTGGGGGGGGGGGGGGGGTTTGAAAAAGGTCAATCTCCAGGAGCAGGGTTTATCACCGCTGCATTAAGATATTGCTCTTCAAGAAAATGCCGAAACGTTTCTCTAGATGCAGCTGAATATCAAAGTGTACAGTGCAGCTAGCTATCAGCTAAGGTGCCAGTCAGATACACACCAGAGCCCACTTGTTTTATTGCCCGTGTGCCAACCAATCAGTCCACACGCATTGTCCTTTCCATGCACCTGTCAACCTTCCTACCTTCAAACAAGGAGTTAAAACAGTGGTCTTATTGCTCCCAGAGGTAACTGTGTGGTTGTTGTTTTTAATCATTTTCTCCCCTAATTTTCTGTCATATCTAATTCCCACCCATCAAGTGTTGCCTACTTATCACATGACCACCAACCAGGAAAGGGCATAAGCATGCACATGCCCCCTTTGAGTAGGGGTGTCATTGAAAACCTATTATTGGTATCGATATATTGATAAAAAAAAATTCCGATGCATCGATACATTGGAATATTGCTGTACTGTTCCATAAATGCATTAAATAGAACAGACTAAGATATATTTCAGTAGTTTGTATAATGCATTGAATACAGCGAGTCGTCGACTTACGACCTATGCGGGTTTTGTCTGATCGACTTGACGACCGCAAAAGTGGTGAAGCATGATTCATGGCAGTGCAATGCGAGTGTTGCGTACGACGGTTGTAAAAGGCCAAGCAGGAGATGATGCAGCTTCACTTTCTAACTGCTCAGAGCAAATTTATTCATCTACATTCAATGCCACATCACTGTGGCGCAAAGCTGAGAGCCAGTCCTTTCTGTGTGGGCGGGTCCGATACCTTGAAGTTCTAATTTTATTGGACTCACACGCTGCAGTGTTTATGTGACAGGAAGCGCGTCCCAAGTTTTGGCAATCAGCTGCTCTGCGGGTTGAAGTTTTTCCATGTCCGTCCATTTGTGTTTGCTTGCCAGCTGTGCTTGGCTTCGTGGAAATGAGCCGATCAAAACGAGGGAAATTTATCTCTTTACTCAAACAACACACGCAGTCTGTGGCTGTTGTTATAATTCAATAAAACTGGAGTTTGAAGCTATCGGACCCACCCACACAGTGGAGTACAGAAAGGATTGGCTCTCCGCTGCGTATCACAGTGACGGGGAATCGAAATTAGATGTATAGATTCAGAAGATGCACATATCTGCATTATCCGGTGATAAGTGTCTCTTGTTCAAAATGTTCCATGCTGTTGAGAACATGCGCTCTGACAGCACACTAGAAGCAGGGACATACCATTCACCATACAGAGAGGCGGGACGTACCATTCACTATACAGAGAGGCGGGACGTACCATTCACTATACAGAGAGGCGGGACGTACCATTCACTATACAGAGAGGCGGGACGTACCATTTACTCAGGGTGTCATTGAAATGGCATTTACTACAGACGCTGTCATGAACACAGGAAGCTATAACGTTAGAAGTATCGATACCCCTTTTATAGGTATCGATCGACATAATTATATCGGTGATATTCCAATTGTCAATGACATCCCTACCTTTGAGACTTGCGTTGCAGTAACCCACCTCAAACATGCCTAACACTCTGAGGGAAAACACTATCTGCCCTCTTTTGTACAAATGAGCTCACATGAATTGGCTGACAATTGATTACTTGAGCACAAATTACTCATTACACCAGAAGTTCAGCAAACTGTTTATTTATATGGCTGCTGTAGGTTTTTATTTTAACTAGAAGTAGCAGTTTTTCAGCGAAATATTTTCTACACAGTGACATGTGGAGAATGATCTGTGCGTGCATCATACTTCAGCATGTCATCTTTCACCCAGGATGTCCTCTCCTGAACAAGGGCTCATAGTATTTTACCAAATAAATATACTGAGTACACATGAAAACTCACCACTTGAAAAAAAGTCAATATTTAAGCTCAAATGAACTTCAATATAATTTTTATACAACAACACGACAGTGACATCATCCGACATGCCAGGTGCAAGAAATGCGAGAATTTCATGTTAATTGTAACGCTAGGCAATTTTTCACGAAAACGCAACATTCTGCACGCACACCATGGGAAAACAGAATTTCACTCAGAATTTGTGCACACATTGCCGTTTAAAGCATGTGAATCCGAATAAAATTTCACTTGATCACTGACACTTGTGAAAAGCCGACATGATGCCGTGACTTACAGCCCCTGAACGAGAACGTGCCATTAGCATGATTCAAAATGGTGCCAGCACCAGGCAAATTGCCAAATGACTACACTGTGCACACACAACGATCGCAAGACTCCATCAAAGGTTTCTGCAAATGGGGAGCACTCGGGACCGTCCTCGACCGGGTCAACAATGTGCGACAAAGGCACGTCAGGACCGTCAGATCGTACGAGATCATGTCCGAGACCGAACACTACCAGCGACAAGAACGGCTGCTCAAGTTCAAGGACGATGTGGATTCATTCACCCCAACACCGTACAGACGCGTCTGCGAGCTGCGGGCCTTCATGCACGACGTCCTTATTTTGGCCCCATATTGACGCATTAACATTATCGTGAATGAAATTGAATGATGTTTACTTGTCTTAAACCATTCATTATCTCAAAAGGCATCATAAGTATATACTTCACATATCAATCCGTGGAGCTATTCCAGATTTCGTGAGTGGTGCATTTCATATGGATTGAGTATATATATATATATATATATATATATATATATATATATGCATCCTCGACATCACACAAAACACTACAAGCTACTGCTAACATACTGTCGTTCCAAACTGTTTCTGAAATCACACATCATATTGACGAAGAGAAAATACAAAAACACCAGGTGGGATTTCCATCAAAAATGTCCCTTCTCCTGAACAGTGCTTTTGTTGCCCTAGCAGTTTATTAATTAACACGACAATCCTCATATTACAATTACTTATTCCTGTACTTGGTTACTAGTAACGTGTATTAGCATCCTTAAGCATTTATTTTTTATTGGGTGACTGACGTAGTTTGTGTGAGCAGTACTTACTAAAAGGTTGTAAATTCCGAAATGTTTTGTTTTCTAAGAAAATGTACATTATTAACCATAAAGATCCAACTGTAGGAAGGTTTGACGTGATTTGGTTCCCTTCACTGAACAAATGTAAAGCCTACACCTTTTCGACGAGCGCTCATCTACTAAAACTCTGACATAACATGTTTAACTTATCATGGCTGACAAAATTACAGTAAGTCAGCAATCAAGCCCAATACTCTTTGCCACAAAAAATATTTTTTCTGATGTATATGAACGCTGTTTGGAAAGGTCAAACCAACCTGTTCATTTTTTAAGCCTTCATTACTAAGCCCCACAAACATACTAAAGCCTGTCCTCTCCATTTCAAAGAGTTTAAATGAAGCAAACATTCAGAATTTCTTGTTTGTTTTAGTTTCAATAACATACACGTCAACATTAATGATACCAAAAGCCAGACGCTAAGGCTGTGTTGGCCAATAATGCGTGTGTGTTTGTGAGAGAAAGACAGAGAGAGCAAAAGAACAATACAGTGAAACAGAGTCAGAAACACAAAGATAGTCAGTGATAGCAGGACAGAGAGAGCAAAAAGACATCAAGAAACAGAGACAGCAAGACAGAAAGACAGAACCAGGGAGACAGAGAGAAAGGCAGCGACAATGAGAGAAAGGCAGAGACAGCAAGACGCACAGGGACAGAGAATGACAGAAAAAAAAACAAAGACAGAAAGACAGGCAGAGAGAGAGAGAGAGCAAATTCAGCAAGGCAGTGATGGCGAGAGAGAGAAGACAGAAACAATGTTAAACTGATGGCAAAGTACAAAGGACAGACCCCGATACAAACAACTCCAACATCATTCACGTCAAGCTCAGAGATTTAGGAAAAGCTGCTCTAGAACAGTGGAGGATTTGAGACCTGACAGTGTTTGTCAGAGGCAGATGAGCAGGGAGCTTACTGATCTACACGAGTGAAGTGACTCGAAAGGATGGAAGAAAACAAGACCTAAACAATCCATACTCAAATGCACAGGTGTGTAAATAGAGCGAATTGTCAGAAGAACTGGAAATTATTGCTATTATTAATAATTATTCATGCTCAGATCTGTATGGAGCAACACTAGTACAGCACATTACAGTGCTCACACTGTCTGTAGTATCAAACACTGAGAAGCACCAAGCTTTCACATAGTGAGTAAATCAGAGCAACATTTCACTTTATTTACATACTGTTTGAATTACATTTGTATGCCGAAATTTTCATAGGCGTGCCACAGCCAATGGCCAAAAAAAAAAAAAAAAATTACCTGCAATCAGAGGTGACTTCAAAATTTTATCCAGTGCCGAAGAGCTTCAGCACATATTTAGGAGCTGAGTGAAGATCATTCAGCTCTAATGAAGTTGTTTATGGAAACCTACACCTGTGCACATGCACACGATAGATTAAAAGCTAGTACAAAATAACTGAACACGCTTACCCACAACACTCACACACAAAATACAAACGTAAAAAATACAAAACCCATCAGAAACACCTACCAAAAGCTAGGAGAATTTCGCCGCAGAGTTCACAAGATGGAACACTGAACAATTCGGTGACACTTTTGGTACATACTACACTGGAACACAGGCAAAGAAAACTCAAAAAGGTGTATACATTTAGCATATTTTGTGGACTATATGTCATTCCAGTGTCCAAGTCGCATTGCCCAAAAAATGCATAATAAAGAAGAAAAAAAGCATACAAGTCGCACTGGACTATAAGTAAACTGTCTACCTTTGGCTTGGAAATTTGCTGGCAGTTTTTGTGATGATGTGGTCCTCGCTCTGATAGAGAGGCGGATGCTTTACATGAAGCAATAACACCAAGAAGGTCCTCACACAAAGTCATTTATAATTCATCTCTTTGACAACTACCTGGGTGTGGAGACATAACTGCACTGTTGACAAGCCTCTCCTTGATGCACGTTGCTCAAACCCCCATGTGCGAAATCATTTATTTAGTTGTGGTCATCTAGCTTTTAGCCCACAATTAACTTCTTTGTTTTCTTCATTGCAGTAATAATAATATCCGTTTTTTCTGTCCTTTTGTTGCCTTCTTGCGGTTTTGCGTGTAAAAATGAACATATGAAATTATGTTCATTATAATTATGCCTAATATGTAATTATCTTATTTTCAGCTTTTTCGGGGGTTGACACAGCAAATTTCACATACAAGTTGCTCTGGAGCATAAGTCACATCTTCAGCCAAAGTGTGAAAATGGTGCGACTTATAGTCCGGAAAATATGGTAATTGATTTTTTTTTTGTAATTCAGCTATGGGCGGCATCATAGCAGTCATCACGACACCATGCACAGAAAAAAGGGCCTTGGGTGTGAGTGCTGGGATCGTGAGAGCTTTTCTTTATGGAGCTTGCATGTTCTCCAAATTCTTGCATGGGTTCCTTTTGGATACTCCAGTTTCCTCCCACAGTCCAAAGACAGGCACATTAGGCTAGCTTACTGTTTCAATTTGCCCCAGTTGAGAATGTGAACTGTTGTTTGTAGGTTGACTCTGGGACTGACTGGTCAACATTTCAGGGTGTACCCACCTTTACTCACATTCAAGTGAGAGACTCCAGCCCCCACACAACCCTGGTAGGATTAAACAGTTTGGCAAATGAGTGAATTTGTGTTTTCCACACTAGCTTTTTCATTGTTACCAATCAACTAATACTGAAAGCAATATTTCAGGACTAGCCCAAAAATATTTAAATCTGTGACTCTGCTACCCAACTTTAAGTACATGCTATTCCCGGCAGTGACAAGACAGTAATAAATCAAGTCAACCACAGTGTAAAATCTGCTTCAGACATCACACACCTCAAAGTATATTCAAAAACGTCATTACTCTCAAGTCTGAAAGAGATGAACAGAAGCAGCGCAGACACTAAACTTGTATTAAGACCCTCATGTCAATGTGTCACCATCCGAAAAATACATAAAACACGGATTTGTAAAAAAAAAAAAAAAGACAGATTTCATCGCTGGCACAGAAGCCACACTGGGGCCTTTTGTTTACTACAATAAAGAGGTGAGAAGCCAGATCCTCACAACAGGACTTCAGAAACAATTTCAACACTATCTCCTTAAAAGCGTAAAGGACCAGTGAATATCCTATACGAGTTTGTTTTCCCTTTTAGCTTTTTACCTTTATCAGGGATCACTACAGAGAATCATCTGATTCACATGTTTGATTCAGCATAGGTTTCCAATCCCCATCCAATGCCCTTCCCGACACAACCCTTTTTTAGACAAGAGGCAGAAACACACTGACGACTGTGTAGCTACTCTTTATGAAAGTCAGCAATGGTTCTTTACATGCCTCTCACCATAGACAGTGAGTAACATGGCCAGCCTTTGATAACCCAGTTAGCTGCACTGGGGGGTGGAGAGAGAACAGTCACAACCTTCTGGAGAGTGGGACTCAAACCCCTAACCTTAGGATCAGCGATCCAGCACCCTTTACCACCAGCCCACCACTGCCCTGAATATCCTACGAGTTATTTTCCATTATTAGTTCCTTTTGGATTAACGTAAAAGTTTCCTGGAGAAACCACCACAGGCTCATAGGCTTCTCTTTTCCTTTTGGCTTTTTCCCTTTTTCCGGGGTTGATTACAGCGAATCATCTGATTCGCACGTTTGATTTGGCATAGGTTTTTATGTCTGATGTCCTTCCTGACACAACCCTTTTGCAAGGGGCAGAAACACGCTCACTACAGCAATGATTCTTTTACATGAACCTCTCACCATAGAGAGTGAGAGACATGGCCCACCTTTGATAACCCAGTTAGCTGCACTGGGGGGGAAGAACGACAGTGACAACGTTGTGGAGAGCAGGACCCAAACCCCCAACCCTAGGATCAGCGATCCAGCACTCTATACAACTAGGCCACCACTGCCCAAACTCATTAGGTCTTAGCTCGTAGGCTTACATATGTTTTACACCTAGTTTTGGTTCTGTGCCTGTTTAAAATAAAAACAACAACCACATGACCAGAGGAATAATCTTGCAAAAGCGTGATAATTAGTAATGCAACACCCATTTGTAGAAAGTGGGAAAAGTCCAAGCCAAAGTGTTTAGAAACAGAGGAAGGCAAATAATATTGAAATTAAAAAGATGGGAATACTGTACAGTAGTTACTATCTCACTATGCCTGGTACAGGAGTCACGAACACCCAAGTGCAGGAGTAAGAAAAGGGTTGCAGAAAGAAATTGTAGTCAGTTTCATTTTATTTCGAGATACCACTTGTAATTCATGTTTATGTAATATCCCTGATAAATGAATGGGCTTGTTTAATGTTCCTGTGAGTCAAGTGTGTGACATGTCGAAATTCTGATGCTAAGCTAACAGTCGAACAGCTGAACTCTGACCTCAAGCCGGTCTCTCTCGTGCACAGGAAGTTGTCTCGGTCTGTGTTGACAATCTCTGAGATTTTACACTCCAGGTGTAAAGCAGTGCTACAGCAACGAACACACACAGCTGAAACTCGTGAATAGCTAACGTTTGCTAGTCGACACAGAACGAGGCACACTTGCTTCTGGAGTAAAAACCTCCCGCTCACAGCGTGTCCCAGCAACTGAAATTTAACAAAGTGTTTTCTACAGAACCTGTAAACAAATAAGAGAAAGGCTAATGCTACCTTAGCTAGTGATGTGACAAGAACAGGTAGACAGGCTAATGCTAAGCTAGCTGTGGTTTACATGTCAAAACAAAAACTAAACAGGACGGAAGACGAGAAGAAAGTTAAAGCGAGAGGAATTCTGCAAAAAAAAAAAATTACCGCGGAGAGAAATAAAATGCAGGAGGAAGTCCGTGTTTAAATACCTATTTTGAATGAAGACAGAGTGTAAAGTGTGTGGCTAAACAGCAGCAGCGCACATAAACACGCCTGAACACTAGTGTGATCCGGTAACAGCTACAGAAGGCCCAGAACAAACCGCCGCGCGAGCCCGACGGGGCACGCGCCCCGGAAACTGCGAGAAAGGATACTCAGAGTTAACATCTTGGTCTGGTAGTCGAAAGCCACGACTTCTCCTTGCAAGCGTTGTCCCAGACAGGTGAGGCAAGAGACATGGCTCCCAATACTAAAATACTCCCCCGGTCCAGGAGCCGCCATCTTCTCCACCAGGGAAACCGGAGCGCCAACTTTACGTCTACGCACGTGACGGCGTGACTCCGTCCAGGCACTACTGGGCGTGGTCATATGACGCGCATGCATAATAACTGAAGCTGCGCGTGAGCGTTTCGTGTATAGTATTAAAGGTGAGGATGGTGTAGTGTTTAGCAGGGCAGTAGGCTAGAATGGGAACATTCAGAAATCTCAAAACAGAAATATATACAGCAGAAGTTTCATCAGGTTGATTTAAAATCCTTCTTTATAACAGTTATTCGCTCAAAGAGAGATGGATATCGCTGAATAGTCATTGAGACCGAACAATTAAAAAGAAATACCTTTTGTTTTGATGGTGTATGTTTACATTTTTAGGGCAGTGGTGGCCTGGTGGTAAAGAGTGCTGGATCGCTGATCCTAAGGTTTGGGGTTCAAGTTCCACTCTCCACAAGGCTGTCACTGTCCAACCAGTGCAGCTAACTGGGTTATCAAAGGCCGGCCATGTCTCTCACTGCCTCTGGTGAGAGACATGTAAAAGAACCATGGCTGACTTTTGCAAAGAGTAGCTGCAAAGCCGTCAGTGTTTCTGTCCCTTGCTAAAGGGTTGTGTCAGGAAGGGCATCCGACGTAAAAACCAATGCCAAATCAAACATGCGAATCATTTGCTGTGGTGACCCCTGAGAAAAAGGGGAAAATCCGAAAGGAATAGAGAGGTGTATGTTTACATTTTTAAAAAGTCACAGTGGTCACACACACTTCATGACAACATATTTTGAGAACTTTTGAAAGAACTTCTTCTTTTCCTTTTGGCTGTTCTCTTAAGGGGTTGCCACAGCAAATCCTCCTCCTCCATCTCACCCTGTCCTCTGCATCTTCTTTTCTGACTCCAACGCCCTTCATGTCCGCCTTCACCACATCCATAAATCCTCTCTTTGGTCTTCCTCTGGGCCTTCTGCCTGGTAGTTCCAACCTCAGCATCCTACTGCCAATATACTCACTATCCCTCCTCTGTACATGTCCAAACCATCTCAATCTAGCCTCTCTGACTTTGTCTCCAAAACATCTTACATGTGCTGTCCCTCTGATATACCCATTTCTGATCCTATCCATCCTCGTTACTCCCAGAGAGAACCTCAACATTTTCATCTCCGCTACCTCCAGCTCTGCCTCCTGCCTTTTCCTCAGCTCCACTGTTTCTAAACCATACAACATCGCTGGCCTCACCACCGTCTTGTACACTTTTCCTTTCATTCTTGCCGATACCCTCCTATCACACATCACTCCGGACACTTTTCTCCAACCATTCCAACCTTCCTGCACACGCTTCTTCACCTCTTTTCCACACTCTCCATTGCTCTGGATTGTTGAGCCCAAGTACTTAAAATCCTCCACCTTCGTTATCTCTGCTCCCTGTAACATCACCATTCCTCCTGGATCCTTCTCATTCACACACATGTATTCTGATTTTCTGAGACTAATCTTCATTCCTCTCCTTTCCAGGGCATACCTCCACCTCTCTAGATTTTCAGGCACTTGTTCTCTGCTCTCACTACAGATCACAATGTCATCTGCAAACATCATAGTCCATGGAGATTCTTGTCTCACCTCGTCTGTCAGCCTGTCCATCACCATAGCAAACAAGAAGGGGCTCAGAGGTGACCCTTGATGCAGTCCCACCTCCACCTTGAATTCGTCGGTCACACCGACAGCACACCTCACCACTGTCTTACATCTCTCATACATCTCTCATACACTGTCTTACATATCTCATTCTCTTGGCACCCTGTCATATGCTTTTTCCAGATCCATATAGGCACAATGCAGCTCCCTCTGACCTTCTCTGTACTTCTCTATTAACATCCTCAAAGCAAACATTGCATCTGTGGTGCTCTTTCTTGGCATGAAACCAAACTGTTGTTCACAAATGCTGACCTCTGCCCTTAGTCTAGCTTCCACTATTCTTTCCCATAACTTCATTGTATGGCTCATCAACTTTATCCCTCTGTAGTTGCCGCAACTCTGCACGTCTCCCTTGTTCTTAAAAATGGGCACCAGCACACTTCTCCTCCACTCCTCCGGCATCTGCTCACTCTCTAGGACCTTGTTGAATGTTCTTGTCAGAAAATCTGCTGCTACCTCTCCTAGACACTTCCAAAGCTCCACCGGTATGTCATCAGGACCAACTGCCTTTCCATTCTTCATCCTCTTCAATGCCCTCCTCACTTCACCCTTACTGATCTTTGCTACATCCTGCTCCTCAATGGTCACCTCTTCTACTCTTTTTTCTCTCTCAGTTTCCTCATTCATCAGCTCTTCAAAGTACTCTTTCCATCTTCCCAGCACACGTCTGTCATCAGTCAATACATTTCCCTCTCTGTCCTTTATCAATCTAACTTGCTGCACGTCCTTCCCATCTCTATTTCTCTGCTGTGCCAACCTGTATAGATCATTTTCTCCCTCTTTACTGTCCAACCGAGCATACAAGTCATCATACGTGCTCTGTTTGGCCTTTGACACTGCTACCTTTGCCTTACGCTGTGTCTCCCTGTACTCCTGTTTACTCTTTTCGGTCCTCTCAATGTCCCACTTCTTCTTAGCTAACCTCTTCCTTTGTACACACTCCTGCACTTCCTCATTCCACCACCAAGTCTCCTTATCTACTTTCCTTCCAGAGGACACACCAAGTACTCTTCTACCTGTGTCCCTGATCCGTTGTCCAGTGATTTGGAAGCACTTCCTGGCCACCCAAAGCCTGTTTCAACTCCTCTTTGAAGACAACACGACACTTCCTTTTTCAACTTCCACCACTTTTTCTTCTGCTCTGCCTTTGCCTTCTTCACCTTCATCACCATCAGCGTCATCCTGCAAACCACCATCCTATGCTGTTTGGCAACACTCTCACCCGCTACTACTTTGCAGTCACTGACTTCCTTCAAATTACATCGCCTACACAAGATGTAGTCTACCTGTGTGCTCCTACCTCCGCTTCTATAAGTCACCCTATGCTCCTGTTTCTTCTTGAAGAAAGTATTCACCACAGCCATTTCCATCCTTTTTGCAAAATCGATCAACATCTGTCTGTCTGTGTTCCTGTCCTGGATACCCAACCTGCCCATCACTTCCTCGTCCCCTCTGTTGCCTGCACCAACATGGTCATTGAAGTCTGCACCAATGACCACTCTTTCACCGCTGGGGGTACTCTGCATCACTTCATATAACTCACTCCAGAATCTCTTCTCTTTTAGCTCACATCCTGCCTGTGGGCATAAGCACTAACAACATTGAGCATCACATCTTCAATTTCTAATTTGAGACTCATCACTCTGTCTGACACTCTTTTCACTTCTAGAACATTCCTGACAAACCGCTCCTACAGGATGACTCCTACTCCATTTCTCTTTCTCTTCCCATCCACACCATGATAAAACAGCTTAAACCCTGCTCCTAATCTTTTAGCTTTGCTACCTTTCCACCTGGTTTCCTGAACACACAGTATGTCCACCTTCCTCCTCTGCATCATGTCAGCCAGCTCTCTACCTTTTCTTTGATTAGTTCCAACATTCAAATTCCCTACTGTCAGTCCTAGACTCATGCTTTTCCTCTTCTCTCTTTGCCGACGGACACGCCTCCCGCCTCTCCTTCTTCGACGTCTTCGACCAACAGTAGTCCAATTTCCATCAGCACCCTGTTGTTTGACAGCACTGATGGCGGTCGTTGTTAACCCGGGCCTCGACCGATGCGGTATGGGGGTAATAATTCTGATTTGCATCATAAAAGTTTGGCATTGGTTTTACGTTGGATGCCCTTCCTGACACAACCCTCTGCATTTCTCCGGGCTTGGGACTGGCATAAGGGGCAGAGACACTGGTTAGTGCCCCCCCCCTACCTCATGGCTGAATTAACTTTTGAAAGAACTATGTAAATATTACTTGGATTGTATGTACATTGTCTTGAATTTTTAGGATTCAGAATCATTTCCAGTAAGTTTAGCAGTAAGTAAAAACTCAAGTTTGCTAGGTGGATAATAAACAATTATTATATCAGGTGAAGTATGATGGAGAATTTGGTCAAGGGGTTGGTAGCCGCTGAGACCTCAGATACATCTGAATGATTCTCTGTCAGACAGTAGCTGAATTCTGAAACTAATTCTTGAATTGTTAATTTAACATATTTTCAAAGTACAGTGGTTCCTCACCTTACGAAAAACCCAAGAAATGAAAAATCCAAGTTACGAAACGCATTTACCTAAAATATCTGTCTCCGGATGTGAAAAAAATTTACGTTACGAAAATCGCCATCTCAAAAATTCAAACAATGCGCAAGTTGTTCTCCCATTGGATATCTCTCAACACCCCGCTCCGCTGGCCTCCCATTGGCTAGAAGGAAGCTGTATTTCCATAATACCCATGATGCTTTTCGTGTGCCTGCGACCCATTGTTCGTCATGAAGTTCTAACATGCCTAAAGGACAGAGTTATTGTTGTTTTATGAGTTTTTCGAGTGTGCTCATTGCAACTTTATTTTTTGGCTCAGGCTTTTAACCTTGCATAAACATTTGTAAGATTGTCTCTCTGCAAAGAAGAAATGGTCAACACAGGCGCGCACACACACACACATGCACACGCGTGTGATTCTCGGTGAAAGTGATTTCCGGTGCGAGTGAAATTAAGAAGCGAGCTCATGGCAGGCGGTTGAGTGATATCGCAAAGGAATATGGCCGAAAACCATCTACCATCAGTACGATATTGAAGCAGAAGGAGGCCTTAAAAGGTATAGTTTTATAATTTTTAAAGGGTTTTGGGGGTAGTATTGGGGGCCTTGGAACGAATTAGGCCTTTTACATGTAAAATGTTACGCAATTTACGAAAAAATCAGGTTATGAAAAAATTTCTGGAACGGATTAATCTCGTAAGGTGAGGTATGACTGTACACAGTTACATTACTGTGTTGCACGTGCAGTCCTGCAATAATTATTCAACTTATTCAATGATCTGGATGCAATAATTCAGCTTATAGAGAAACACCAAAATTATTTGATGGATATTGAATCAGAACACAGAAATTTTATTGAATCAATAATAATGTCCTTTAGCACTCGCACAAAGAAGCTCCTGGGTTTGGGTCTCAGGCTCGTCGGGGGTGTTTCCATGTGAAATTAACGTGTTTTTCTTGTGCTTTGTCTTGGTTTGTCCAGTTTTATCTCACAGTCTAAAGACATGCATATTAGGGTAATTCTTCTTCTTCTTTTACTGGAAAGTTCCCCTCAGGGGTCACGACAGCCAATGATCTGCATCCATCTCACCCTATCCTCTGCATCTTCTTTTCTTACACCAACTACCTTCATGTCCTCCTTCACCACATCCATAAATGTTCTCTTTGGTCTTCCTCTAGTCCTTCTGCCTGGTAGTTCTAACCTCAGCATCCTACTACCAATATACAGTACTCACTATCCCTCCTTCATGCATGTCCAAACCATCTTAATCTAGCCTCTCTGACTTTGTCTCCAAAACCTCTTACATGTGCTGTCCCTCTGATGTACTCTTTCCTGATTCTATCCATCCTTCTTACTCCCAAAGAGAACCTCATCTGTGCTACCTCCAGCTCTGCCTCATGTCTTTTTCTCAGTGCCGCTGTTCTAAACCATATAACATCACTGGCCTCAACACCGTCTTGTACAATTTTACTTTTATTCTTGTCGATACCTTCCTATCACACATCAAACCGGACATTTTTCTCCAACCATTCCAACCTTCCTGCAAGCGCTTCTTCACCTCTTTTCCACACTCTCCATTGCTCTGGATTGTTGAGCCTAGGTACTTAAAATCCTCCACCTTCTTTACCTCTGCTCCCTGTAACATCACCGTTCCTCTTGGGTCCTTGTCGTTCACACACATGCATTCTGTTTTACTGAGGCTCACCTTCATTCCTCTTCTTTCCAGGGCATACCTCCACCTCTCTAGATTTTTCTCCACTTGTTCTCTGCTCTCACTACAGATCACAATGTCATCTGAAAACATCATGGTCCATGGGGAATATTGTCTAACCTCTTCTGTCAGCCTGTCCATCACCATAGCAAACAAGAAGGGGCTCAGAGGTGACCCTTGATGCAGTCCCACCTCCACCTTGAATTTGTCGGTCACACCGACAGCACACTTCACCACTGTCTTACATCTCTCATACATGTCCTGCACCACTCTAACATACTTCTCTGCCAGCCCAGAGTTCTTCATGCAATACCACAGTTCCTCTCTTGGCACCCTGTCATATACTTTCTCCAGATCCATATAGGCACAATGCAGCTCCCTCTGACCTTCTCTGTACTTCTCTATTAACATCCTCAAAGCAAACATTGCATCTGTGGTGCTCTTTCTTGGCATGAAACCAAACTGTCGTTCACAAATGCTGACCTCTGCCCTTAGTCGAGCTTCCACTTTTCTTTCCCATAACTTCATCGTATGGCGTATTAACTTTTTCCCTCTGTAGTCCCTCTGTACAGAGGTATCCCTCTGTAGTTGCCACAACTCTGCACATCTCCCTTGTTCTTAAAAATGGGCAACAGCACACTTCTCCTCCATTCCTCCGACATCGGCTCGCTCTCTAAGACCTTGTTGAATGTTCTTGTCAGAAAATCTACTGCTACCTCACCTAGACACTTCCATACCTCCACCGGTATGTCATCAGGACCAACTACCTTTCCACTCTCCATCCTCTTCAATGCCCACACTTCACTCTTACTAATCATTGCTACTTCCTGCTCCTCAACGGCCACCTCTTCTACTCTTTTTTCTCTCTCATTTTCCTCATTCATCTTCAAAGTACTCTTTTCATCTTCCCAGCACACTTCTGTCATCAGTCAATACATTGCCCTCTCTGTCCTTAATCACTCTAACTTGCTGCACGTCCTTCCCATCTCTATTTCTCTGCTATGCCAACCTCTATAAATCATTACTGTCTAACCTATCATACAAGTCATATGCATAGGGTAATTGTCTGCTCTAAATAGGCCTTAGGTGTGAATGAGTGTGAACGGTTGGGTGTGTGCTACCCTGCAATGGACTGGTGAGCTGTTCAGAGTAGATCAGGCCTACTCAGCATGTATGCATTCGCCTATGTGGGTCATTGGGAGACTGAAGAAGGTGAAGGTGGGGTGGGTTATGGGATACACCCTGAATAGCTTTGTCCATTTTCATTAATCTTGTTGATTGCTGGTATTTTTATGAAATTTTTTTTGTTAGTTAATTTTTTATTTCTGTCTTTCTGCTTTTCCTTTCGGCCTTTTCCCTTTTTAGGGGTTGCCACAGCGAATCATCTGATGTGCATGTTTGATTTGGCATGGTTTTTTTTTTTTTTTTTATGTTGGATGCCCTTCCTGACACCACCCTTTAGCAAGGGGCAAGAAACATGTTGACAGCTATGCAGCCTACTCTTTACGAAAGTCCGCAATGGTTCTTTTACATGAACCTCTCACCATAGACAGTGAGAGACATGGCCAGCCTTTGATAACCCAGTTAGCTGCACCGTGGGGGGGTGGGGGGGCAGTGACAACCTTATGGAGAGTGGGACTCAAACCCCCAACCTTAGGATCAGCGAACCAGTGCCCTTTACCACCAGGCAACCACTTTCCCTTTCACTGTCTTTATTGTTTGTTTTTTTTTAAATCCTGTAGCACTGTAGCAAGAGATTTGTTTAGAATATAAAATGTGTTCTTAATAATAATAATAATAATAATAATAATAATAAAGAGGCATTTCTTGGAACTGTTTTCCCTGCTTTTCCACCGTTTAGGATTTCTCGTTTCCGTTTTGTAGGTCACATGCCGGTACCCGTAACAAAAACGTGAACAGGCGTTGATTGTTGCGTTGTTAATACGGTTAGCGCTGTAAGCAGGAAGTATTTAAGGAACCCGCGTGTCCCATGAAGTATTATTATTATTATTAACATTAACAACCAGAGCGGATGTTCTTTTAAACTTTTCGAGTTAAAGTCAATCCTGAACTTTTCGAGTCTTTTATCGCTACTCTGAGACGCAGCACCGTAATTTCGCCGGCTAGCTCTGTCCTGCACAGCTGTTGTGTGATCTGGTAGTGATTGTAATTGGTTGGCTTCAAGAAGATGGACAGAGTTTATACTCAAGGCATTTGGATGGCTGAGCTTCTGCAGTCACACACCAGAAATTATCAATCTTTCTGGCTGCTCGCTACTCATATGGGAGACCCAAAAGCGGCGTTTCTGCTAATTTTCCCATCTGTTTTCTACCTGCATAGACGAACCGGTATCGCCATCCTCTGGGTGGCTTCTGTATCTGAGTGGCTTAATCTTGTGTTTAAATGGTAATCAATAGATATGTTAACATTTTTAGTGCTCTAGTTAGGGATGTGTCTTACAAAAAAATGTGCTACTAAAGAAATGTGGTTATAGAGGTTGTTGTTGTTATTAGTATTATTAGTAGTAGTAGTCAGAGTGGCCTGGTGGTGTAGATATGTATAGGGCAGGTCATCTGGCTGCTCTCACCTGTCCACAGGTGTGTATGGGTTGTTTTTAATCTCAGAGTTCGGTGATTGAATCAGATTTGTGTCTGTAACAACAGTCATGTTTATTCTTTACCTTCATTTATATTAATAGCTTTGGGTGTTGGCTTGCACGTGAATGAGACATGGCCCTGAACCTTGCCGAAACCTCTTTGGAAGTCTCTCTTGTCCTCCATACCACGTATCATGTCCTCTGTGTGTATGTTTTCGGAGCGACTTCAGAGGAATCCTGAAAGGAGAAAGTGGGGATTTTTTTTTTTTTTTTTCAGCTGTATACTTTCAAAATCTAGCTCAAGGGGCAGTGGTGGTATAGGGCGCTGGATCGCTGATCCAAAGGTTGGGGGTTCGAGTCCCACTCTCCACAAGATTGTCACTGTCCCCCCCCAGTGCAGCTAACTGGGCTATCAAAGGCGGGCCATGTCTCTGTCTATGGTGAGAGGCATGTAAAAGAACCATTGCTGACTTTCGTAAAGAGTAGCTGCAAAGTCGTCAGCGTGTTTCTGTCCCTTGCTAAAAGGGTTGTGACCGGAAGGGCATCCGATGTAAAAACCTCTGCCAAATCAAACGTGCGAATCAGATGATTCGCTGTGGCGACTCCTGAGTAAAAGGGAAAAAGCCGAAAGACAGACAGACTTTCAAAATCTAGCTCAGTAGTTTCTCCCAAAACACTTGTGCTCTGTTTCAGACCTTTTGTCATTTTGCATTATTGGCTCAATTCTGTAATGAATTTATTTAACACGTCTGCATTGTCAACCGGAAATCAAGAAGTGATTGTAGAGGAATTTACGGTGGCAATTGCAGTGTATACTAAATGGCTAAATTCAAAGCTTTTCTAATACCCCCAGTGTTCATGTTCTATCTGCAGACCTACAGACACCCCCCCCCCACAAACAGGCGAATAATTTATTCATTAACACTAGCCAAAAAAAGTCCAGTGTTTTTTCTTCTGAAACAGTTTATGTAAATCTCTGTATAAGTAGTAGCTTCTCAAGAAAACACTGAGAATTTAAAGTTGACACTGAGATTTATTGAATCAGATACATTTCTAACAAGTGAAGTGTTGATTATGAATGAGTCAAGCTGAAGAGTTAGTTGAAAGGGTCAGATGATTTCAGTAGCAGAGGAATAATGATAACATTTGAGTTTTTATTCACGAGGATAAAGTCTTGGATTGTGTATTGTTGGGGTAATATGGGCCATTTGAAGTAAAATGGGTTGACACTTGAAAAATATTGAGGGAACTGAAACAAATATTTGACTGCTCATAGGGTAGATTGACTTCTCTTCAATGCCTAAATTACAGCTTTCTGACTGTTGACCATGGAATCTTATGATCACAATTCCAAAATATAAAAAAGGGCCTATATTACCCCAGCTAAAGGGTAATATATGCCATTCAAATGGCTTTGTGATCAGCCATGTGGTTTAGTTGTAAGAATGATGTTGGGGGAGGGGCACACATTTGATTATTACATCAGCTCAAGATTTAAGAAAAACAATTTTAAACAAGTTTATAAATTATATACAAAGTAAACATTTTTAGGTTGGGTGGCCTAGGCCAGAAACTTTGGTTTATGAGCAAAAGCATGCCATTTAATTAATTATGGGATAATTCGGTCTCTTCCCCCTCACCCCCCCCCCCCCCATTTTACCCTAACTCGTGGCCCATATTCTTTCCATAATATTTCAAAATTTGGCAAAATCTACCTCGCTCATCTTACTTTCCCCTGTTTTATTCTATTTCTTATCCCGACAGTTGCAAATTGGCACAAATCTGTCAAAAGTAATTGCTAAAATATCAAACCTTTTGTGTAAGCTACACCAGAAAGAAAGGAAAAAGAATACATGAATACACATTTAACTTTCCTGAAGTATTAAATATGGTGAAATATAATATGGTTCCCCGATGGCATTTCCTATCATGTGACAGAAGCATGATTCTCGTGCAGTGCAGTAAATGGTGTATCTAGAGGTGGCACATATTACCCAAGTTACCCATAATGTCAGTGAGTAAGATGTTATGAGAAGTTTCTTTGAATAAGTGTAATGGGGAAATAAAGCAATGATAGGTGGTTGTGGGTCATGTGAATTAAGTTGGATGTTAAAAAAAAGAAATGAAACTTGATGAATGGGACTTTACAATCTTCACAACCTCAACAATGCTGAATTTCAGGATCAAAAGAAAAGATGAACTAATCTATTTTTATCCATTTGAACAATCAGCATCACGTTTAATGAAAATGGCTTTGTCTATGATTAAATCTCAACAAACTTTCAAGCATTCAACCTGTCACTCAGACACCCTAAAACACACCGAAGAACAGACAGAAGGGAAGATTGGGTTTAAAACTGCAGTCGCCCCCCTACTTACGAAGACCCCTGGGCACAAAACCCCCAGGTTACGAAGATCATTTCCCTAAGTTTCCATCCCCAGGATCTGAAAACAACCCCCTCTTACGAAAAGAAATTCAAACGCTCCAATCAAAATTTCACAAGACGCGCGAGTTGCTGTCTCTCAACATCCTGCCCTGCTGGCCTCCCAGATAGAGACAGAAAGAAGCTTAACTCTTTAGTTTAGTTTTTAAGTTTAATTCAGTAAATGTTTAATAAATGGGGGTGCATTTGAGCTCATCTGGAATTCCGATCCCTCAAGAAATCAAGTTAAAGTTGAGTTTATCAAGCAGGGAGTGCGCTTTGAATTCCACGTCTTGTGGGCGTGGCCCGCAGTGCGACAGAGAGACGTGTGTAAATGTATTTGTGTATGTGTGTGTTAAAAAATGTTTTATGGTTTAGTTAATAAATGTTAATAAAATGTTTAAATTGTTTTAATAAATAACTTTCTTTTACTTTTAACACATTTCATACAAAATTGGTGCACTTTTATCATTTTTAAAGGGTTTATGGGGTTTATCCAATGGCAGACTGTCCGAACCCAGTGATTCTTAGCACCCTCTGCTCCTTCGTCCGACCCCCCCCCCGCTACTGTAGGTGGCGACTTCAGAGCTACTGAGGGCCTTTGGTCATGCGCAAGTGGACGCCCCGGATCTGGAAACGACCACGAGGACAACCAAAAATAAGATGGCGCGACGATCTGACTCAATGCCTAGGGCACAACTGGCCAAGCCTCGCACAAGATAGGAGCCCGCTGGAAGAGGTCCAGGGAGGGGTTCCTCAGCCATGAGTGAAGTCACCCTGAATCCAATCCAATCCAATGGGGGTTTATCCAGTCCAAAGACTGGAGCCTTGGAACAAATTAGGCGTTTAACATGTAAAATGCGACCCCTATTTATGAAATCCCCGCATTACGAAAAAGGCTCTGGAATGGATTAATTTCGTAGGTAGGGGGCCGACTGTAGTGGATCATAGTGAAACTTAATCTTTGTTTTCACAAGTGTATAAATTCATGTCTCTGTCTGCCAAAGTAGAAGGAAACTACTGAAGAAAAGATATTTCGGTATTTGAGCTTGGTCTGCCCTGAACCCTGGTGGGATGAGTTCCAAAATCTCATGAATTCATCCGCTACTTATGGATTAAAACATCTAAAATTACAATTCCATATAAATCCGACAAACATTCAGTGACTCATTCATGACAGATTGCTGTAATTAAAAAAAAAAAATGACTTTGGGTTCTAACTTTAGTTTTAAGTTCCTTCATGTTTAGAAGAAATATTAGTGTAATCAGCAGTTAAATCTCATTTGTTTAAGTGGATTCAGATCCTGGAATTTTTTTCAGTCCGTCATGTCCGGTATTCTTTACTGTTTCAACATGCACTACCCAGCCCCCATAGCCACCCCCCCACCCCCCCCCAAAAAAAAAAAAATGAAGTTGCATACTAATATTTTCAAGAAGCATTAAGCCTTGGTCAAAGAATGTAATCTCCATGACATTGTTGGGCAGATCAAGCTTCAGCAACATTAATGTGGGAATAAAATGAAGTCATCAGATGAAAATCAGATGATTCGCTGTGGCAACTCCTGAAAAAAAGGGAAGCCGAAATGAAAAGAGCTGATGACATGAATGTACTGAATGAGCAGGTTATCATATCTAAGAATTTTTTCTTCCCTGATGGCACGGGTATAAAATGTGATCTCAAATAATGAAAAACTGGCTCGGGGAGCATGAGGAATCGTTTTTACATATGTATTGGCACCACACTGTCCTGATCTTAATCTTATTGAAAGTTTTCAGGATGTGCTGGTAAAAGCTTTATGGACTGGTTCAGTTTTCCGTTCAGCGGTTGGTGAGAAATTAACCCAACACTGGATGGAAAAAAATGTTAGATGAAACAATGGCATAATGATTTGTGCTGCAAATAAGGCTAAAGGTGGGAACAACAACATACTTGTGTGTGCAACTCTCTTTTTTTGCCTCCCCTGATGTCTGTTTATATATAATCAGCCAATCCTGTTGTCCTGTCCTGTGTTCTTTTTTTTCCCAGGGTGCTATTTGGGGAGAGACCGTACTGGTGGATTGGCCAATCAGGGTTATTTGTAAAAAACAGCCCTATGGTCCAGCAGTTCCAGTCCACCTGTGAGACAGGGCCAGGTAAAGAACAACACAAATGTATTAAAGTCGCTAACATGCTGCTTACTGCTCAATATGTTCTAGAATTCAGTGTGCCCAGAGCTACTATATGTACATAACTATATTATGTTTAAAATATGAGGGTTTTTTTTTTTTTTTAGTTTTGACCTCTCAGCCCTCAGGCTGTCGAGGTGCTGTCATTGCCTGCCTCAGTGTTGCCATTTCCGTCGCTGTCCCCAAAGTTGGCGTCTAATACCTCAACAACTACACATGCTAAACTTTTGAAATTTTATGACTATCCCCTGAATTTGGATCGACATAATGACACTGTTTTGTTCATCTGTACTTTAATCTTTTTACATTAAACATGTGCTTCAGAAATTTGTGTGGGCTACTTCCCAAGAACATCATGGTGGATCATATTTGTCCATCCATTTATTTATTATGGCCTACTCGGTGGTAATCAGTGTTTCTAATATGGAGATTGATGTTTTTGCAGGTAGTCCCTCAGGCCATGCCATGGTCACCGCTGCAGTCTGGTGGGTGGTGGCATCAGCCCTGGCCTCTTTTCTTCATTCTCGCTTTGGCAGGTAAGTTGGAATATCAGAAAGGAACAGGATCCATTTCAGTTTGGGATGGTCTCTGTTAATGATGTAATTAGCACAAATCACTACATGCTCGAACATATCTCGAACACTCATTCTAACATACAGTGATGTATCTAACATGTATGTTTGCAGTAAGGTCATAGCTGCGATACCTTATATTTTCTACATGTTGCTGTTGGGGGCAGTTGGTCTGTCTCGGGTTTTCATTCTGGCTCATTTTCCACATCAGGTCATCGCCGGAGTTCTGACGGGTAAGAACTGTCTCAGTTTCAGTTTTTTTCCAGCACTTGTTTTATAACACACCTCACACAACAGCTCTATAGAGTAAAAATTTGAGTCTTGATGGTTGATTGACGTTGATTCCTGATCATCTTTTATACCTTTCAGTTTTGTGTTTATGGCTAAACAAATGAGCAGTAATCATACAGGAGGAAGATTTAAAATTGAGTTATCAATAACTCATTAAACGCTCAGTCCTTTCCCTTTTCTTTCTCCCTCTCTTTTATAAAAATGGGTTCCATCCATTCATACAAATTGTTAGTGCAAATAAATTTGGAAGGAAAGGACATAGAATCACGAAATATGGTGTGTGGTTACACAAAAACATGTTTTTGTGTGTGTAGCGAATATTAAAGGAAAGTGGTAGTGGTGTGTACACAGAGTGTGCAAAAAATAGTATGCAGATTGACTACAGTGACTGTGCATCTAAACATATTGTGTATGCTGAGGTCACTGTTGTAAAACGTCTTTCGTATAAAACATCACTTCCTGTCATTACTGCCTTAATTGTTTTGGTTACATGAATGAAGTTTCAGCAGTTCAGTTGCATGATGGCTTGTGGGTAGAAACTGCCTGAATCTGCTGGTGCAGTTCCGGATGTTCCTGTGTGAAGTGTGTGTGGCAGGGATAGTTGGGATCAAAGAGATCCACTTGTGTCTAGACAACCAGGGTGACTGGCAGTTTAGTCCTGATGATGCATAGTGCAGATGTGACCCCACCTCCTGTAGAGCTTTTCGGCCCAATGCATTACACATACCAGGCTTTGGTGCAGCCAGACAGGTTGCTGTCCTGGCACCTTGATATCAGTGCTCTCACCTTTGCTCCGTAAGCAGACGTAACTTGCTCTAAAATGCAGCCGATGGCTTCTGCAATTTTGATGACTATGTTGGAGCTGTGTGGCCATGCAATCATGGGTGAATAAGGTGTGCAGTAGGGGGCTATTTTACTTTTTTCTTTTTTTTTTTTTCCTTCTCTTCACCTCTCTCCAACCCTTTTTTTCCACTCTTTTTTTTTTTGACAGCAAAATTTTGTGTAGTGTCAACCAAAGCACTGTATGAGTCGTTGCTATAGAAATGAGTTAGAATGAATTCGTACCATAAGCTTGTCCCTTTTATTGCTGCTCCTTTGAGAAGTGCCGTAATAAAATCTGACTGAAGAATTAAACCACAGTGTGGTATAAAATGTAATTAAAAGGTTGAGAGGTATTCAGTAGCCACAGTATAAAGTACAGATTTGGTGAAAATCCATATGTGGAAGCATGTGATTTGGGTTTTCTCAGGCATTATGCTGGGAGTGATTTTAAACCGCACAGTGCCAGATTGTCGTTCCCTGCTGTTCTTCCTGTGCTCCAGCATGGCTCTGATCTTCGGAGCACTGCTCATGCATGCTGGGATGAAGCTGGCTGGCATCGACCTTGCCTGGTAAGTCCAACATTGTTCAACACTGTGTCTTTAGGAAGGAAACACGTAGAGCGGCAACTGCCACAAAACCTGGGCTCATAACCGGTCTACAAGGAATGGAGAGTCACATGACTTGCATTATATATATTAGTCTGTGTTTTATTTATTACAGTGTGACCGAATTTAGTTTATTGATCATCCTTTTCAAAAAATTTGCTATCATTTAATTGTGTAATAAGAAAGATCAGAGTGTGTAACGTACAGACGTTTGCCAGAATTTTGATGAAAAGGATTTCGTTCAAAACTCTGTAGAGCTTTGACATTTTCAGCTTCTCTTTAAAAGGTTGGATGGTTTATCTTGCACTCAGAGGACAAACCCTTAATTGGTACATCAACAAAAAGTAACCTCTGATCTATCTGGGATAAAAGTGCAAATTAATATTTTACAGCATTAGCACACTGGGTTCTGCCACAAAGTTTTCCACTTCTGAATCGGACTTTTTTTGGAGGTGGCTACAAGATATAAAAGTTTACACTTGGGGAATAATGTCTGATCGCCGTGATTAAAAAAAACAAAACAAACAAAAACGTGGCATTCCATGATTTGTGAGCACACTTGATTGGAATATAAAAATGAGGCAGTTTACATCCAAGAGATGAAACTTGAAGATATCAAGTTTCCATATTCACCTACGATGGTGCATTAAGATCTGTTAAGGTCTACTGTGCTCTACCCAGATTCCGCCATTTTATCAGGATTGGCATCAAAATGTAGTAATCTTGGAAGTTGACAGTAATTTTGCCATGATTAGTGTGATCATCACAAAGAACATTGCAGTTTGCTAAACATTGTGCTCTATCAAATCGTAGATGGGTCAGGTGGTGTTGCTGAATATAATTGAAACCTGTAGAACTGATATTGGTTCTTGATTGGTCGAACATTACATTAATCTGGCCTTTCGTTGTTGTCTTTATTGGTATTTTATTATTTAACCGTTTGTACTTTTTGCTATTAAGTTCTGCAGCACAGTGATTATAAAGGATTGGACTCATTGACCCACCTCTACCATTTTTAACAAACTCCAGGTCTATTGCATTGGCCAAGAGATGGTGCTCTCAGCCTGATTGGATCCGAATGGATACCAATCCTTTCTCATCACTGAGCCGAGATGCTGGTGCACTGCTTGGGCTGGGCCTTGCACAGTTCTGGAAGCCAGGAGGATGGGCACTTTCATGGGTACCAAAGACCCTCTGCATGGCATTGTCCTCCATGGCTCTGTACCACGTGAGCCGATTCCCTCTTCCTACAACTCCCGCCCTCCTTTTTTACTCCCTTTTTTTCCTCAAATATTTCATTGTACCTCAGGTAGTCATGGTGATGGTACCGGGACTCGTACATCTTCTCACAGCCAAACCAAAGAGAGAATAAACAGAGGATGAACAGCTGCTAGGACCATCATGATAGTTGAGTAGCTGTAAGCCATAATCTTACCAATGACAGAATGATGTATTCAGAAAAATTTTATTCTTCATCAAAATGATTCAGTGAGTGCAACTGTACAGTGAAGCATCTATATTTCATCATGATATCTCTGTAAAATTCAAAACCATTGATCAAGAGTAAAATATTTAAACCATTTCAGTGAAGGCTTGTATACAGCAATATTTATTGTAATAATACCTTGAGAAAACTCTTCTTGATTAAGCCCAATATTGAGCACTACGAATGTACAGTATTGGTAGTTCTGTTTCTATTTTCCCTAGTTTAAGCAATAATTTATTATTATTATTATTTTTTTACATTTTGGTCATCTTATCCAGATGGTGAAATGTTGGTTAACAGTTTGTTACTCTTAGAGGAAGATCACAGAATATACAGGTTAATCGATTCTTGTCAAATTATCTACCAGATGTCACTATTGAAAGAAGCTTTTGCTACAGTGTCACTTGAAAGAAGCACTTACTGAGAAAAACACTTGTAGTGCCTTGAAGGTACCAATTTTTGTGTTTTATTCTCCATTATATATTAATTTTGGCTAAATAAAAGATTTCCTGGTGAAACCACCCAAGCTCACAGGCTTAGTATGTCTTATTCACCTGCTCCACATTTTGTTTTGGTTCCTTGCCTGTTTACACTAAAGTTACAGGAGTAAGCAAATGTTTTCAGAAATACATTATAAGCCAGTTCCATTTTATTTCCAAGAGATAACCCTATGTTTCTTGTTCATTTAAGATACCTGATGAGTGAATGGGCCCTATTATTGTTAAATAATGGACTGTCCCACTCTCCACAAGGTTGTCACTGTCCCCCCCAGTGCGGCTAACTGAGTTATCAAAGGCGGGCCATGTCTCTCACTGTCTATGGTGTGAGACATGTAAAAGAACCATTGCTGACTTTCGTAAAGAGTAGGCTGCAAAGCCATCAGCGTGTTTCTGTCCCTTGCTAAAAAGGTTGTGACAGGAAGTGCATCCGACGTAAAAACCTCTGCCAAATCAAAACGTGCGAATCAAGATGATTCGCTGTGGCGACTCCCGAGTAAAAGGGAAAAAGCTGAAAAGGAAGACAGACAGACAGAATGGACTGCTAGATTCACATGAGACCAAAGTCAATTTTCTGTTCATGACCAACTTAATCAAGAACAAGGAAAAAGCCCTCAGCCTGCTATAAGACATGGTGGATTATTGGTACTGTTTTACTGGCCAGTGATCTATGAACCCTTGATAGCATAGATGTTGTTCGCACTAGCGTAATTATATTATTGTTTGGTAATATGGTTATTTCTTGGAATGGTATATGGCAATATCCGGAATAATGCCTGTTTTATAATATGCACCAGAATCATTTAAATTATTAGATGACCACTAGGAGTGTGATTTCCCTGATAATTGGAACACAACCTCCGGTTCCCCTTTTTGAAAAGGGGGACTACCACCCCGGTTTGCCAATCCAGAAGTACAGCCCCTGATGACCATGCCATGTTGCAGAGATATGTCAACCAAGATAGTCCTACAGCATCCACAGCCCTGAGATATTCAGGGCGGATCTCATCCAACCCCAGAGCCTTCCCACCAAGGAGCTTTTTTACTACCTCGGTGACCTCCACTCCAGTGATGGGCCAACCCTCACTCAAACCCCCAGCGTCTTCCTCCTCCACGGAGAGTGTGCTGGTGGGATTGAGGAGGTCCTCAAAGTATTCTCTCCACCTCTCGACGACATTCCCAGTTGAGGTGAGCAGCTCCCCACCTCCACTGTAGACAGTGTTTGTGGAGAACTGCATCCCCTTCCTGAGGCATTGGATGGTGGTCAAGAAACTTTGTCCTCCGTGTTCCCCCAGAAGATCTGGAGGAAGGGGCTGGGGAGAGGGATGTCTGGACCTTTTTACTTAGGTTGCTGCCCCCACCGACCCGACCCCAGATAAAGTGGAAGATGATGAGATGAGATGAGTTGACCACGAGGGTAAGACATTTTTTTTTTTTTTTTTTTTTTTTTTTTTTTTTATGATTATGTTAAGTTATAATAATCAATTTCTGCCTTGTGGACATAGCTTGCACGCTGATTGCCCATCTAGTTAAACAAAGAAATTGTTTTAAAGAAATTCTACTGCTTTTTAAAAGTTTATATTTGATAGATACGTATGTATAAAAACAGAATACAACCCAACTTGTTCTTTCAGTCGTTACCCAAAGCTCGTGACAATAGGTGAGGGTTGGAACGTAGATTGACCGGTAAATTGAGAGCTTTGCCTTGCGGCTCAGGTCCCTCTTCAACTTGACAGACCGATACAGGTTCTGCTTTACAGCAGAGGCCGCAGCAATCCGTCTGTTGATCTCTTGCTCCTTCCTTTCCTCACTCGTGAACAAGACCCCAAGATACTTAAACTCCTCCATTTGGGACAGGACCTCATTCCTGACCAGGAGGGTGCATTCCGCCCTTGTCTGACTGAGAACCCATGGCCTTGGACTTGGAGGTGCTGATTTTCATCCCGGCCGCTTCGCACTCAACTGCGAATCGCTCCAATGAGAGCTGGAGGTCCAGGCTTGATGAAGCCAAAAGGACAATGTCAACCACAAAAAGCAGAGACGAGATCCGATGGCCACCAAACCAGAACCCCTCAACGCCTTGGCTGTGCCTAGAAATTCTGTCTATAAAAATTGAGCCTTGGCAGACTCTAAATCTCACTGGAAACGAATTCAACCTATTGTTACCAATATGGACCAAACTCTGGCTCCGGTGATACAGCAATCGAATGGCCCATAGCAACGGGTCCGGAATGCCGTACTCTCGGAGCACGCCCCACAAGATAGCCTAAGGAACATGGCGAAAGCCTTCTCCAAATCCACAAAACACATGTAGACAGACTGGGGGAAATTCTCATGCCCCCTCCAAGATCCTGTGGAGCGTATAGTGTTGGTTAAGAATGCTACGGTCAGGACAAAAGCCACATTGTTCTTCCTGAATTCGAAATTCGACTATCGGTCGGATCCTCCTCTCCAGTACCCCCGCATAGACTTTCCCGGGTAGGCTGAAGAGTGATTGCCTGAAAGTCTTTATAGACAAAAGAAAAGCAAAGGGTTAATTTCAACAAGCGTATGTCTTCCTATTATTTTGGATGCACCTCAGGTACATTCAGATCCCTACATGTGAACTTACAGATGGCTAAGAGTGGAACTCTATACAGTCGGCCCTCTACTTACAAAATTAATTCCTTCCAGAGCCTTTTTCAGAACCTGGAGTTTTCGTAAGTAGAGATGCATTTTACATGTAAAATGCGTAATTCGTTCAAAGGCTCTCAGGACTACCTCAGAAACCCTTTAAAAATTATAAAAGTAGACCAATTTTGTATAAAATATGGATAAAATGTGTTAAAAGTAAAACAAAATTATTTAATAAACCATTTCAACATTTTATTAACATATTTGTTAATTAAACCATTATTAAACATTTTTATTAACACACACACACACACACACACACAACACTGTCTCTCTCTCACACACACACAATACACACGGAGCGCTCTGCTGAATGCGGGCTCTGCCCACACGCAGGACGCCGGAGCATTTTAAGACAGGGAATTCAAAGCTCATTCCCTGCTTGACAGATCGGTGGTCCAAACTCAACTTTAACTTGATTCCTTGAGGGATTGGAGGTCCAGATGAGCTTTTTTTTTGCTCACATTCGGCGGAGCGCGCCACATTTATTAAACATTTACTGAATTAAAAACTTAAACGAAAAATAAGCTATAATGTGCTCTCTCGAAAGAGAGTTAAGCCTCCTTTCATCTCTGACTGACTCTGTAGGGAGTCTCTCTCTATCTCTCTCTCTCACACACACACACACAAAACTCTGTCTCCATGGTGTGTTTTGCCGAATATGGGCTCCGCCCACACGCAGTGCTCAGCTGACGGAATATTTCTATTTAAATGTTTAAATGGACGGGATGTTGTATCTAAAGCAGAATTACAGTACCTGTTTGAAAGATCAGAGGTCCTGATTCAATATTAACTTGTTCCTTGCGAGATCGGAGGTCTTGTCCCACGGAGCACTCTGCTCATGCGCCTTCTGATTCAATATCCTGCCGAAATAATCGCCTCCGTCACTGTATTTCTGCTTTACGGTCTCCTTCTGCTTCAATATCGTCCTGATTGTAGAGGGGTTTCAACGATAACGAAATATAACGCTGCAATGATCTCAAAACAAGCCAAAAGTCCTGTTCAACTCTCCTTCACGCGTGTGACAAACAGGAAGTATGGGTACAGTTTAGCTGTCTCCTGGCCAATGGGAAGCCACCGGGGCTGGATGTTGGGAGACAGCCAATGAGAGAGCAACTCGCGAATGGTTTGAATTTTGAATGGCGCGTTTGGCGCTTTTCGTAAAAAGAGGACTAAAATTTAGGAAAATGTTTTTCGTATCCTGGAGTTTTCGTACCCAGAGGGTTTCGTAAGTACAGGGCCGATTGTAGTTCTAGTAAAAATATCAATACAGTGCTGTGCATTCTCGCAGATGCAAATAAAAGCGGTCTCGCAAAAATACCTGCAGAAATAATGTTTTTTTTTTTATGTTCTATTCTGGCATTAACAAAATGAAGAGTAGCAAACGTCATATATTTATAAGCCATATATTTTATTGAGCGTCATGCAGAACTAGCCAATCCAGGTCTTCTGTCGTTTTTGAACATCACGCAGTGTGCCTCTGTTTTCTATCGACTTCATTTTTAGCATTATGTCTGATGCTGGTTATGGGACGTAATAGTTATTTCACAGCAAGAAGGTCCTGGATCAGAGTCCCAGGCTTAGCGTGGGCCTTTCTGTGTTAGTTAGTTAGACCCTTCACCCCCAAGGGAGCATAGGCCATCCACGACAACTCTCCATCTGACATGACTCAGGACTAACTTCTCAATCTCCCTCCAGGTCTTCCCGATCCTCTTTGCCTCTGTCTCAGTATGCCTACTCCAGCTGTTTCAAGGTCTCCCTATCTTTCTTTTTCCCTGCTGGTTCCAGGTCAGTGCTAGATGGGTGATGCTGGATTGTGGCTTCTTGAAGGTGTGTCCTATTCAGCTCCATTTCCTCCTAAGTATCTGGCTTGTTGCTGACTCTTTCCCTGCTCTTTGCCTCAGCTCCTCATTCCTTATCTTCTCAAGCCACCTGATGTTGAAGATTCTCCTGAGATATGCGTTGATGAAGGTCTGGATCTTACTATGTGTAATCTAAGACATCCTCCATGTGTCAGAGCTGTATAGCAGTACGGTTTTCACGGTGGAGTTGGAGATACAGTAGACCCTCGTTATTCACGGAGGTTTGGTTCTGGCCACTCTCGCGAATGAAAATAATCCGGGAGTTCTGTACCCGGAAGTAAAACCCCATGTGTCATATTACATGTGCGAATGATCAACTGGAAGTAAAATGTATCTATTACATGCGCTAAAATATGCTTCTTAAACACATTCTATAGACAGTCTTACTCATTAATACAGTATTAATGTAGTAAAATGTAGTCATGATTAAGAAAAACTTTTTAATTTTGTACTGTGATATTTATTAATAAAATCTAGAGAAGCTGAGCAGCTCCTTCAGTGGACGACTAAGACATCCTCAGTGCAGGAAGGAGCGCTACCGCAGGTCTTTCATCCCCACTGCTGTCAGACTGTACAACGCCACTTTGTAACTATCTGTGAAAAAAACGGTTATGTGCAATAAAAACCCTGTGCACTTTAATCAACCACATCTACCCCACTGACTGTGAACCATATCAACCCGTCTACTCTGCCCTTAGATACATATACACTTGAATATAGGCCAGTCTACAAAGTTGTTCCTTTTCTTTTTTTATTGTATATTACTTTTATACTATTTATGTATCTATTTATTTACTTATATAATATGTGTGTATGTATGTATGTATATGTATTGTATAAGTATCTATTTTGCACCCCCTACTTTACTTCAAGAGCCTGTAACAGTGAATTTCTCCATTGTGAGATTAATAAAGCTGTATCTTATCTTATCTTATACTTTATACACACAGTATGTATAGATTTTCATTTTGTATGTAATATTATCCAGTTAAGCTCTATGATGCCACTCAAACAAATGCCAGAAAAAGGTAATGATGTTGGATGTCTCTTCTGAAGAAATAAGACTTTCTCCTGAAGAAACGACAGTTTCCTCTGAAGTGCTGGAAGAGGAATAATCATCTGAACTGTTGCAAAGCTGTAGTATTCAAGTTTTTTTTCAATTATTCCAATACAGTACCTCAGTCAATGTTTAGAATGTTTGTGTATGTCTGTTTTCTCCCCGCTCCGGCTGAGGTGCGTGGCTGAGCTGCTCAGGCTGAATGCAGTTCACACCTGAATTAAGTCTTCTCATCCACTCCCTGTAAACACAAACCACACGCTCACCTCAATTAAAGCGCGATGCTTAAGTCCTTCCCCTTTGAATGTGATGTGTTTTAGCAAGTGACACATGGAGCTTGTAAGACGAAGCGCATCTTATCCAGACTGCCAATCTTTCAAGTGAGCAAGTGTGACTCTCTTGACCTCTGCTTTGGATGGCCTTTCATAGTTTATAGGTAGATCCGTTTCGACTGGAAGAATGTCTGGTCGATCTGTTGGAGCTGGTTTGTTGGGTTCATGGGAGTGCACTGCCCATATCTTTAGCTGTTCCTCTGTTGTTGTAAGAGGGCTTCCATTCTTGTTCTTAACTGGCTTCTCAGAGTGTTGAAACCTGTTGCCTAGTTTCCTGGTAACCATATATAGTTCTTTCAGGTTCCCCTGCCTTGCAGCGTCCTCTGCTTGTCTGGACAGATTGTCAATGTGAGCTGTTTTGTCTCTTGCAGCTCTGTTTGACTTCTTTGCCTGTGATGGAATACTCTTGTGCTACTGCCTTAGCTGATTGGGTCTTGCTCATGTTCAGTCCATTTTTCTTCCTTTTCCTGATTTCCAGTTTCTGGAGTGTCTTGGTGGAGATCCAGTCTTTATGTTGAAGAAGCTTTTTACCCAGTACATCTTGACAGGTGTCATGCCAGAGCTTCTTGGTGTGTTTCCGGTGGGATTCAGTGCTGGTTCTGTTATCCTCCAGATGATCTTGATGAGGCTTAAATCCATTGTTGAGCATGAGTTGGAAATCTGTTTGTACATCCCGATTCCTGAGCAGGCCGATGTTGTGCTTTATGCAGCTGTCGGACTTTGTAGTGTTTCTTGAGTCTGAGATGTGCTGTCATCGTAACAAGATGGTGGTCTGATGACACATCTGCTCTTTGCATCACTCTTACATCTTGACATGATGATCTGAACTTTTAACTGATGCAGATATGGTTTATTTGGTTTTCTGTGATGTAATCTGGAGACCACCACATTGCTTTGTGGATCTGCTTGGGAAGGAAAATGCTTCCTTCTATGGCCAGTTGGTTTAAGAGAGCACAGGTTAGCCAGGCATTCACCATTCTCATTCATCTTCCCAAGTCCATGTACTCCCATCACTGTCTCATAGTTGGTGTTATTGTCTCCTATCTTGGCATTAAAGTCACCCATGAGAATTGTCACATCATTTGCTCTGCTTTTATCCGATGCATACTGGAGTTGGTCATAGACATCCTTTGTGTCATGCTCAGCATTATTGGTTGGTGCATAACACTGTATAATGTTCATGTTATTCTTTTTAGTGGAAAACTTTGCTGTTATGATTCAAGGGCTATTGGTTCCCAGCCGATGAGTGCTTGTGGTGCCTGTGGTGATGGCATTAAGGCAACTCCTTGGGTGTGTGACGATCCCTCCTCAGTATGTCCTGAGTACAGCACTGTTACTCCTGATGCTATCCACAACTGGCCTATCTGCAGCTATCTTGTCTCACTCAATCTTAGGATAGTGATGTTGTACTTTCTCATCTCCTTTGCTACCTGGACAGTCCTGCCTGTTTCACACATTGTCCTGATGTTCCATGTAGCTATTCTTGTTGGTTTCCTGGGAGACAGAAGGGGAGTCACTGTTACAGCTTCCTGGCAGGCTTCACAATCCTCATGTAGTGAGGTCCTTCTTTTCCCAAGTCATGTTGATTTTGATGTGTCGTTGATGCTTCTGTAACGGTTTGGGGTTTTTTTTTGGGTAGAGTTAGCCCTACGCCAGCCTATTACACTTTAGGTGAGTTGTCATCCAAATTTGTCTGACCTCTACCCTTCGAGCTGTCCAGCTTGGGTGACCCTACTAGGAAGTTCAGTTCCCGCTGGCATAGCTCTCCGGGTCATAGAGGTACTCAAGCTACTACCCCGTGTCAAAGGTTGGCTATGTAGTAGAGCCTTTCTGTGTGTTTACTTATTCTCCCTGTAACTGTGTGGGGTTCCTCTGGATACTTTGTTTTCCTCCCACAGTATTAAAATACAGTATGCACATTAGGCAAAAATTGCTGTGCCAAATTCCAGCAAATGAATGAATTCTCATTGCCTGTTCATACAGTTAAACTGGCAGGTATTGTTAATTTCCTTTTTTAATTATGAGGTTGCTTTGTTTCTCATTCACCCGATATTTTAAATACACATTACCACCTTTATGAATCTAAACTTCATATACATATTAAAGAAAAACACTAATACATGCTCGTGCACTTGCACCCTTTCTATATTTTGTCACATGTGATAGAAGTCAGGTACTGTAAGTAGGATACAGTTTTCAAATATATTGATGAGGCTAAAAATAAATGTGTCCCACTCGGTCCATCTGGCCATCTATGCGGCTGCTCATTGTTTAGCACATAAGAGTGAAAGTCAACCATCAATGGGTATTCGTTAATGATAAGCTATGCCAACAATATTTGCCTACTGTACAGTAGTAGGAGATTCCATGACCAGGCAGCCAGGAATTCAACATGTATTGGATTCACTCTGGAATGGTCTGACTCAAATTCTGATTTATTAGACCATTTATAGCAGGCATGTGCATTTCCTTTTTTATGTATCTCCTTCACTAGTGCCCTAGTAATAAAAATGATTACCATCATGCTACCTAAATGGATTGAGTATCCATTCTCTTCAGGTCTCTTCAGGTTCTAAAACAACATGCATTTATTGTCACTATGGAAGAACTAATCAGTCTGAAGCCAAACACCGGCCCATCCAGGTAGATTTTCCATGCAGTGTATATAAGGCAGATGTCCCATACCCTGCGACCCCAATAAAATGTTCACATGCTTAGTAGTAGTAGTAGTAGCATCAGTGTGGCAGCACTCACCCTTACTTGAAAAGAAGCAAGGACTGGCATTACCTGACGGTACTGTTGCTGTTATCCTTAATGGTTTTAAAAAGCTAATTTACCTAATTCACCACAGGTATACTTTAATAGCCTGCGTAACACCTCAGCAGTGCCACAGGCTGATTGCCTCCATACCATGCCGCATTGAAGCAGTCATTTCTGCAAAAGGATTTCCGACCAAGTATTGAGTGCATAACTGAACATAATTATTTGAAGGTTGACTTTTTTTGTGTTAAAAACACTTTTTTTTTTTAATTGGTCAGATGAAATATACTAATTTTTTTGAGATAGGAATTTTGGGTTTTCATGAGCTGTATGCCAAAATCATCAGTATTAAAACAATAAAAGACCTGAAATATTTCAGTTGGCGTGCAATGAATCTAAAATATATGAAAGTTTAATTTTTATCAGTACATTACAGCAAATAATGAACTTTATTACAATATGCTAATTTTTTTAGAAGGACTAGTGTGTGTGTATATATATCTTCTTCTTTTACTTTCGGCTGCTCCCTTCAGGGGTCGCCACAGCAAATCATCCGCCTCCACCTCACCCTGTCCTCTGCATCTTCTTTTCTGACTCCAACGACCTTCATGTCTTCCTTCACCACATCCATAAATCTCTTCTTTGGTCTTCCTCAAGGCCTTCTGCCTGGTAGTTCCAACCTCAGCATCCTACTGCCAATATACTCACTATCCCTCCTCTGTACATGTCCAAACCATCTCAATCTAGCCGCTCTCTACCTTTTCTTCCAACATTCAAAGTCCCCACTCTCAGTCCTAGACTCATGCCTTTCCTCTTCTCTCTCTGCCTACGGACACGCCTCCCACCTCTCCTTCTTCGACCAACAGTAGTCCAATTTCCATCAGCACCCTGTTGATTGACAGCACTGATGGCGGTCGTTGTTAACCCGGGCCTCGACCGATCCGGTATGGGGGTAATACTTCTGATTTGCATCATAAATGTTTGGCATTGGTTTTACGTCGGATGCCCTTCCTGACACAACCCCCTGCATTTCTCCGGGCTTGGGACCGGCACGAGGGGGAGAGACACTGGTTAGTCGTTTCCCCCCCCCCCCCCACCTCATGGCTGCATTTTATATATATATATAAAATATAAAAATTCGGGTGCAATTTTTCTAATTTTAAATGGAAAAAAGTTTCCTACGAAGAATTTGTCAATCTATTTCTCCTGCATTTAGGAGAAAATAATATTTTGTATCTTCATTTCAGCCGGCAAAGCAACACGAATTGTGTTGCCCTTTATAATCACTGTAATTACACCAATTCACCAGAGGCAAAGTGAATGTCTCTGAATCCCTCGAGCTTGGGGCAGATAATTGTTCAAATATACACTACACTGGAACATAAAATGCAGACAAAATCATGATTGTTCCAGTTTCTTAAGCAATTTTTACAATATTTTAACTTACAAAAGCAGGCCAGGGGAATTCCACACACTTTGAGCAGAGCATACATGATAGAACTATGTGTGTTTTTTAACACGACTTTTCTCATGACCAGGTTGTGTAACCATCAGCGTGGTTCCGCTCTGCAATGTGATGGTGAGCTGTCTAGGGTGTACTCTGCCCACGCTTGGAGTTGGCTGAGATGTGCGTTAGCCTCCCCAGTATCCTAATTAGGATTAAGTGGTTCAGAAAATGAATAAATGGGTGAAAGAATGACTGCATGGACACACAAAGACGGTGGGTTTTCTTTTTTTCTTCAACTTATTTTCAGTTTGAGTATATACTCTACAAAGAAATACAAGAAAAACATGACAATATTTTGACATTGAAGTGACTGTCAAACCGTGAGCTCCCATTTTCTGATTCAAGCATTATTTAGTTGGGATGGCGTTTTTAAATCTTCAGATGGGAGACCAATTACAGGGTGTCCTTCCTGTGTAAAACGTTTACGTTTTACCGTTCCATTGCAGACCCCTCGCCGGTGTGACTTTCATTTTTTTGTACGACTGAGCAGTTGAAGGGGAAAACTCAAGGGCCAAACAATGACAGTATGGTGGTACTGGGACTTGAACCTCAGACATTTTGTGCAGTAACCCAGAGCCTGAACCAATTAGTCACCACCATCACTTGCACTGTTATACTAATCAATGTTATTCACTTCACCTGACAGTGGTCATGTTTTTATTGTTATGACTGATACAGGCAGCTCAACTGGGATGGCATAGTAAGCTGTCCAGGGTGTGTTTTGCCCTCATCCAGTGAGAGGAGATGAATACCAGCCTCCCCATGACCATAATTAGGATTAAGTGGTCAGAGAATGAATGAATGAATGAATGAATGATCAGTGTAGGTTATAAAACATGATGTTTAATGACCAAAAAAGGCAGGGTACTTTAAGAACCCTGGAACTTTCTGATGATGTATTTTATGCAGAAAATCTTACTGTTAGTTCCTGGTGTTCAGTCTATTGCAGGGGTGCCCTATCACGCTCCTGGAGATCTACCTTCTTGAAGACCTCAGCTTCAACCCTAATCACGCCCACCTAATCAAGGCTTTAGACTTTGAAATGAAGATGTGGAAGCTGATTAGATCTGTCACATGGGCTATGTTGAGGTCAGAGATGAAATCAGGTAGGTATCTCCAGTAGCAAGCGATTTTAACACAGCTGTTGGTTTATTTGAACAGATCACAGTTTGTAGTATGATAAAAACACATTCTGTTTTATTGAAGTCATAGAACTTTGTCACAGCGCTCTGAAAGCTCACATTTACAGACAAGAGAACTCAGCGCAGCAGGCAAATACAATAATATGAACTTAAATGCAAATGAAAAAAAAACAAAAAAACAAAAACAACCAAAAACCCCAAAAACAAAACAAAAACAAAGCCCAGTTCAACTCATAGGAGGTCAGTTGTGTTTCTTAATTAACGGTTGGAGGAAAATGAGAGGGTAGTATGAATTATTTGGGCACCAGCTTCATCTGAGATATACACCAGGTACACTTCAGCATGTGCGCATGAGCTCAGGGGTGGCTGAAGATATAACATGCATCTGTATTTACAGCAAATTAATCTACACTGAGAAAACTATCACTTCTTAAAGAGGAAAAAAACCTTTGTCATCCTTTTGTTGAATAATTGTTACTGCTTGAGCGATATCAGTTAAACCTGCATGAGGCTTACGGACATGAATACTTAAAATGGATGCTTACTCAAGACAGCAGTTTCTCAGAGACCATTACAGAGAACATGTGACCATAAAGTTTGAACACTGCATGTTGGCTATATTGCATTCTACCGCAAAGAGCTTGTGTAATATTTCTTGAACATTTCTTGGCCTTTATGATTCCATCTTAAAATCCATTAGGTCGTGTTTAAGGATCCTGCCAGATCTTTTACACTCGTGTTTCCCTGCTTGATATTTGCTTCAATTATTTACCTCTACATAGATATTCATTTATCTCGTAGCTGTTAGCATTAACCCTGCAACAATGAAGAATTAGCTATAGAGAAATAGTTATGAATTGGTTATGCATAAACACATTTGGCCAGTATATACAGCACATACAGTGCGCTCTATAAAGGCTATTATATACATGTTTTCATAGCTTTTTTAAAAACATAGTTTCACTCTTTATACTGCTTAATTTTTAGCTTTGTAAAAGAAAAAAGATTGCACCAATGACAAAGACTGCTATTTTGATTTTCTAGTAGGACAATTAATTCACAAATAATAGACCAGTGTTCACTCTGTTTGTAAGTAATTTGTAAAATCAAATGGGCAATCCCCAACGCCTACTGTACGAGTTTCCATCCTCAGAATAAAATTAATAAAGTGCTATTTTTTTCATCAGAGCTTTCATGGGCATACAGTGCAGTTAAAAAAAAAAACACAACTAAGTTACTCAAAGGTTAAAACAAATATAGCTAAATATTCTGGTTTTTTTCTTCTTCATATTTTGAACAATACTCTAACTGTTTAGACTGTTATATATATATAAAAAAAAGCATCAATTATTCAACACCCCAAAACATTCTTTAATATATGGAGTAGGGTATGTACAAACTTTAAGGAAAAGATTCAATTTACCCAAATGTCTCATTTCATTAAATGAATGACGTAAGCCTGATTTACAGCCTTTTCAGCAATTGATTCAAGAATAACAACCATAACCAAAAAACCCCCCAACAAATCAATTGGACACATCTTTCTGAAACCATTTAATTACTCCTGTGCGCAAATCTCTATAACCCCTGCAACAGGCGTGATGTTAGTATACATCACCATTGTTTTTATTTGTAAAATGACGACTTCTTTCATAAAACTTGATCTCGGACTTTTCCACTTCCTACAAATTGGTGTCCATCAGTGCCACTAACTGGGTTACCAAAGGCCAGCCGCGACTCTCACCATCTGTAGTGAGAGGCATGTAAAAGAACCATTGCTGACTCCTGTAGGCTGCATCGCCATCAGCGTGTTTCTGCCCCGTGATGGCCTGGCAAGCTGTCGAGGGTGTACTTTGCCCTTGCCTGGTGTCAGCTGAGATGGGCCCAAGCCTCCCCATGACCCGAATTAGGATTAAGCGGTTCAAAAAATGAATGAATTAATGAATGAACAAATTGGTGATACACTGCCAATTCATCTCGCATGCACAAAATCTTTCCTCCAGTCATGTTGTCTTGGCACTGTCACTGTAAACAGACACAGAACCAAAACAAGATGAACAGGTGAATGAGATACGAAGCCCATGAGCGGAGTTGGTTTCACCAGGAAACTATTGTAATCAGAAAAAAAAAAAAAAAAAAAAAAATTATATATATATATATATATATATATATATATATATATATGTATATATATATAATGGGACATAAATCACATTCAGTGTTTACCAGTGAAAGGGCACTTTTAAGAATGAAAATGTGATTATTGTAAAAAAATGAGAACAATTAAATCTGGTGAGCTTCTGAAAAACCAAAGTATGTTCTTAAAGTTTGTACATCCCCCTCTCTAAATCCATAAACTCTGAATCTGCAGTTTTGAAAATATTGTGTTCCATTTCTCCTGCAAAAAAAGATACAAAAATAAAGATAACTTAAAATAAATCCAACACAGAAACTAGGTTTAAGCTTTGATTTGTACATCAAACTTAGGTATAAATATTCCTTTGTGTTCCTTCTGTAACTACAGATTTTTTTTTTAATTTTCTTTTTATTAAACAGCACTGAATAATTCAACATTGTATACTCTGGAAGGCCTAGCAGTCCTGTTTGGAATTACCTACTGAAGAAAGGAAATGATTTAAGCATTTAGATTCATGAACAGTCCATGACACACATTCTTGTTCACGATGCTCACTCACACTCGTGGGGTAATCACTGCCAGACACACACTGTTCTTCAAGCTGCGGTTGTGTGTGTGTGTGTGTGTGTGTGTGTGTGCACATCTTTGTTGCTTCAATCCAGGGAAGGTTCAGAAATGTGCTTTGACATAATGTGCAGAGCTTTTAAGAACATTCAGTAGTATCATATTCATGGAATTCTAAGTCCGAGTGTCTCAAGTCTTTTTCTCTAGTGCTAAAGCTATGCCTCAAGTATACCAGAAGCAGGCACAGTTCAAGGCATTAGCAATTTCTTTCAAGAAGTTGCAATATATCAACATTACCCTCCCTGGGTTATGACAGGTTCAAAAAAATGACATATTTCTTTTTAGGTAATTTTTAATACATTGGACCACCATCACATTTACTCACTCACTCACTCTCACACACACACACACACACACACACACACACACACTCTACTAGCCTTGTTACACATTTGATTCCACAAAGGGTCTCTTTGGTTTAATGGGTGAGGTGGGGCCTTGCCTGGCATCACGAGACAGCTGGCGATACATGTTTTCCTGGTATGCCTGTGCCACAGGCATTGTTCGTGCCACCTTCACATCCTGGTATGTGGGCACCTGACTGACTCTCTCGAGGAGGTCCCTTTCACGGGCCCCTCCATTTGCCAGCTTGCCCAGGGATGAAGGTTGTGGCTGGCTATAGTACTCATCCTCGAGCATGTGCCCATTTTGGGCATTGTTGGTCTTGTTGTAGTAGGCAATGTTACCTAATGAGGTGGGCGGGCTGTAGGAGGAGGCTGTAGAGGCCTGGTGAATCAGGTTTCCTGGTGATGTAGGGCTGGTGATCACATTGTCCAGAGATGTGACTGGCCATGCGCGAGAAGGCTGGTGCAAGTACTGCTGCTGAGTCCGTGCTGTCTTGTCAATGACGCCCATGAAGGGCGTTGTCCGGGAACGAGCTGGCTCACTAGGGTACAGGCCGCTTTGTGAGGGAGACAGTGAGGATGGCTCATCAAAGCTGCGTTCATATGCCACCTGTAAGGGAATCTCCATTTGGGCCATGGAGGAGGAAGGCCTAAAGCCAGAGGCTAGATTAGGTCCAGAGCCTGAGGAGATATTGCTGCTGGAGGGGGAGAAGCGCAGACCCACACTCTGAGAATGGATAAGGGGTCTAGGTGTTGACATGTGTGGTTTTAGATCACCTGTGTTTGCACTGATGGGCCGGCGCACCAGGTGTGGGATTTCTGGCGAGCCTAACTGGCATGGAGACATGGAAGATGCTGCTGCAGCTCTCTCCAGTTCGTGTTTAGAGACAGGGTAGTATGCTGCAGACTGGCTGCGGCTGATCTGAGGGGTCTGGCTAAAGCGCATTCCTCCTGGACCTCCAGTTGCAGAACGGTAAGCTGAGGCAGGGCGTTGAGGCACTTCATCTTTCCCCACTCCGGATTCAAGTACACCTCCAGGCCCACCTCGCCCTCCATGCTGACACAGAGCACCCACACTCAGACTGGACTGTACTTGAGACATGGACCGTCCATCTAAGGAAGGCTGGTATACCAGTCTGGTCTCACGCTCTCTTTCACGGTCAATGTCCATGGAACTTCCCTGGTACCTGCTGAGTGGGTGGGACAATTGGCCATAGATGCCACCTCCAGGCTGGTTGGTACGGACAATCTGGGCCACAGAAGGTTGCAGTCGTAGGCCCTGGGCCTGGTGGTGTTGGGAGGACTGGGATGGCTGTGACTGGAGCTGAAAGGAGCGTTGACTGCTCATCTTAGATAGGGGTGATTTGGGACGACTGGGCAAAGGCTCTTGCTGGTAGCGGACTGGAGATCCTGACTGGGAACGGTAGAGACAGACACTCTCCAAAGGGGGGCTGGCTCTGTATGGTGCAGTGCGACGAAGAGGGGAAGGTGGGGGACTCTGGTAATCCATCCCCTGCCCTCCGGTACCCATAGGTGGAGGGCTAAAGCGATAGGAAGCTTGATGGGCAGGAGAAGTGTGTGGAGGACTGTGTCGGTAATGGGAATTCTGGTGTGTGGGAGAGACACAAGGTGAAGTTGACTGGTAGCTTTGGCGAGTTGGGGATGACAATGACGAAGAGCTCGGGTGGAATTCGAAGGTTTGACCTCCTGATAAAGCGACAGGGGAAAGAGGTGGGCTGTGGATAATTTGGAGACTGGTTGGATTAATGCATTCAGGAGGAAGGCTAATGGACATTCCCTCCAGTTCCTGTTCCAGAAAGTCATCATCTTCAAAAAGATCTTGCACAGGTTCCATGTCATCCAATCGTGGTTCTGGGGGAGGAGTATGATGGGGTGGCTCCTCTTCTTCATCTACGGGTAAAGGGGATGGGGGTGGGGATGGTGGGGGCTCAAGCTCAGGCTCCTCTGTCTGGGTGACTCGCCTGTATTCTTCCTCCACACGCTGCAAGAGGCGAACAATCTCACGATTGTTTGGACACAGCTTTATGGCTTCTCTGAGGTCATCTAGAGCCTCAGAAAACTGCCTGTAGTGCACAACATGGGGAGAAATGCAAAGGGTCATTTAAAACAAGCACAGAAAACATGCAACAGCAAGAAGTTAGAATAAATAGGGGCAACTGTGGCTTTGTAGTGCTAAAGCGTTTAACCGTATAGCACCATTTTATATATGATATTACAATGTATGCTAATTATATTCTGTTTTATTTTATATTTTTATTTCATACTCTTACATGTCCATACTACTCTATTTTATTTCATCATTACTAAACAAGAATACACATGTGTATTGTATACATTGTAATGCGTCTGTGTGTGTGTGTGTGTGTGTGTGTGTGTGTGTGTGTGTGTGTGTGTGTGTGTGAGAGAGAGAGACAGAGAGGGGTGTGAGTGTGTTTGTGTTAATAAAAAATGTTTAATAATTCTTCTTCTTTTACTTTCGGCTGCTCCATTCAGGGGTCGCCACAGCAAATCATCCGCCTCCACCTCACCCTGTCCTCCGCATCTTCTTTTCTGACTCCAACGACCTTCATGTCTTCCTTCACCACATCCATAAATCTCTTCTTCGGTCTTCCTTGAGGCCTTCTGCCTGGTAGTTTCAACCTCAGCATCCTACTGCCAATATACTCACTATCCCTCCTCTGTACATGTCCAAACCATCTCAATCTAGCCTCTCTGACTTTGTCTCCAAAACATCTTACGTGGGCTGTCCCTCTGATATATTCATTTCTGATCCTATCCATCCTCGTTACTCCCAGGGAGAACCTCAACATTTTCATCTCCGCTACCTCCAGCTCTGCCTCCTACCTTTTCCTCAGCGCCACTGTTTCTAAGCCATACAACATCGCTGGCCTCACCACCATCTTGTACACTTTTCCCTTCATTCTTGCTGACACTCTCCTATCGCACATCACACCGGATACTTTTCTCCAACCATTCCAGCCTGCCTGCACACGCTTCTTCACCTCTTTTCCACACTCTCCATTGCTCTGGATTGTTGAGCCTAAGTACTTAAAATCCTCCACCTTCGTTATCTCTGCTCCCTGTAACATCACCGTTCCTCCTGGGTCCTTCTCATTCACACACATGTATTCTGATTTTCTGAGGCTAACCTTCATTCCTCTCCTTTCCAGGGCATACCTCCACCTCTCTAGATTTTCCTGCACTTGTTCTCTGCTCTCACTACAGATCACGATGTCATCTGCAAACATCATAGTCCATGGAGATTCTTGTCTCACCTCGTCTGTCAGCCTGTCCATCACCATAGCAAACAAGAAGGGGCTCAGAGCTGACCCTTGATGCAGTCCCACCTCCACCTTGAATTAAATCGGTCACACCGACAGCACACCTCACCACTGTCTTACATCTCTCATACATGTCCTGCACCACTCTAACATACTTCTCTGCCACTCCAGACTTCCTCATGCAATACCACAGTTCTTCTCTTGGCACCCTGTCATATACTTTTTCCAGATCCACAAAGGCACAATGTAGCTCCCTCTGACCTTCTCTGTACTTCTCTATTAACATCAATAATGTTAACATCAATAAAGTTTAATAATGGTTTAACTAATAAATATGTTAATAAAATGGTTTAATATGTTAATAAACTGTTTAAATGGTTTAATAAATAATTTTCTTTTATTTTTAAGACATCTTTCATACAAAATTGGTGTACTTTTATCATTTTTAAAGGGTTTATGCGGTTTATCCAGTCCAAAGACTGGAGCCTTGGAACGAATCAGGCGTTTAACATGTAAAATGCGACCCCTACTGACGAAATTCCCGCATTATGAAAAAGGCGCTGGAACGGATTAATTTCGTAGGTAGGGGGCCAACTGTATATATATATATATATATATATATATATATATATATATATATATATATATATATATATATATATATATATATTCACACACGTACATATTTCCACCGCTCCTGTGTGTGTGTGTTATTGCTTTTTAAATTGCACCTTATGTTTGTTTTGCTGCTATAACAATTGATTTTCCCTCAGGAGATTATTAAAGCCATTGATCTGAAAATTTGATGCCCATGATTGCAGAATGTACCGCAGTGATTTTTAATGTGACTTCATTTATTTTATTGCATTCTTGAAATAATTTTTTTAATGTGCAGCAAAATGTCATAGTGTAATTTAAAAATGAAATCACTGATTGAAATATGTCCTACCTGCTGCTGCGTTTGGCTCGGGCTCTAGCGTAGTACGCCTCATAGGATTTGGGTTTCAGCTCTAGAGCTTTGGTTGCAAATTCTTCAGCCATTCCAAAGTCCTTGGAGACAAAGCAAGAAATTATCAGGAAAAATATACATTTACCAACACAAGTTTTATGCTTTCTGATACATGTGTCCCTTACTGGGACGAGAGCAAATAGTCAATTTTCCTGACTTTTGAACTGAATCTGCCAGCTGTTTAATTCTTTCTATCGGCCATTGGCTGGTCCAAGTCGCCTCTACATGTGAGTGTGAATGGTTGTATGAGTGTTGGCTGTGCAATGGCCTGGCGAGCTGTCCAGGGTGTACCCTACCCTCGCCCAGAGTTGGCCGAGATAGGTGCAAGTCTCTCCACAACCCTAACTTGGATTAAATGGATAAAATAAATAAATGAATGAATTGTCTGCTACTGTGCACAGCTAGCTAGTGAACTTTACTAAACTAACAAATTTTACAAAAGTAAACCAATGACCAAACTCAAGAACTCTAAAATAGTGTTTATTTCGACTAGGATAAGTACGAATGAAAATAGCAAGATATTTTGCTAGCAAAAACAGACTGTGAGTAGCAGTTACTTCCTACTAATCTGTACGGAACTAAACTTGAAATATGTGATCTTACTGTCAGTCAAAAAGTCACTTTGACAGTTCCTCCTATCAGTGTGCAGTAGCTTAGTGTTCTGACATGCCCATTCCCCATTGAGTCCCAGAGATGCTGATGTTTTTCAGACATTTGTCCAATAAATGTCCAGCTTTACTGTTCTAAAAACAGAGCATGTTCTGAGTGATATAGGAGGCCAGTAAAGCTGTACTTCCTTGGGTTTTATTGGATTGTGCTGCTATAGGACTGCTTCTTCTTCTTTTCCTTTCGGCTGTTCCCTTCAGGGGTCGCCACAGTGAATCACCTGCCTCCATCTCACCCTATGCTCTGCATCTTCTTCTCTTACACCAACTGCCTTCATGTCCTCCTTCACCACATCCATTAATCGTCTCTTTGGTTTTCCTCTAGGCCTTCTGCCTGGTAGTTCCAACCTCAGCATCCTACTACCAATATACTCACTATCCCTCCTCTGCACATGTCCAAACCATCTCAATCTAGCCTCTCTGACTTTGTCTCCAAAACGTCTTACATGTGCTGTCCCTCTGATGTACTCATTCCTGATCCTATCCATCCTCGTTACTCCCAAAGAGAACCTCAACATTTTCATCTCTGCTACCTCCAGCTCTGCCTCCTGTCTTTTCCCCAGGGCCACTGTCTCTAAACCATACAACATTCCTGGCCTCAACACAGTCTTGTACACCTTTCCTTTTATTCTTGCCAATACCCTCATCACACCGGACATCACACCGGACACTTTCCTCCAACCATTCCAACCTGCCTGCAAACGCTTCTTCACCTCTTTTCCACACTCTTCATTGCTCTGGATTGTTGAGCCCAAGTACTTAAAATCCTCCACCTTCCTTATCTCTGCTCCCTGTCACCTCACCATTCCTGTTGGGTCCTTGTCATTCATACACATGTATTCTGTCTTACTGAGGCTAACCTTCATTCCCCTCCTTTCCAGGGCATACCTCCACCTCTCTAGATTTTCCTGCACTTGTTCTCTGCTCTCACTGCAGATCACAATAACATCTGCAAACATCATAGTTCATGAGGAATCTTGTCTAACCTTGTCTGTCAGCCTGTCCATCACCATAGCAAACAAAAAGAGGCTCAGAGCTGACCCTTGATGCAGTCCCACCTCCACCTTGAACTCTTCTGTCACACCGACAGCACACCTCACCACTGTCTTACATCTCTTATACATGTCCTGCACTACTCTAACATACTTCTCTGCCACTCCAGATTTCCTCATGCAATACCACAGTTCCTCTCTCGGCACCCTGTCAAATGCTTTCTCCAGATCCACAAAGGCACAATGCAGCTCCTTCTGACCTTCTCTATTAACATCCTCAAGGCAAACAATGCATCTGTGGTTCTCTTTCTTGGCATGAAACCAAACTGTTGTTCACAAATGCTGACCTCTGCCCTTAGTCTAGCTTCCACTTTATCCCTCTGTAGTTGCCACAACTCTGCACATCTCCCTTGTTCTTAAAAATGGGCACCAGTACACTTCTCCATTCCTCCTGCATCTGCTCACTCTCTAAGACCTTGTTGAATGTTCTTGCCAGGAAATCTACTGCTACCTCTCCTAGACACTTCCATACCTCCACCGGTATGCCATCAGGAGCAACTGCCTTTCTATTCTTCATCCTTTTCAATGCCCTCCTCACTTCACCCTTACTAATCTTTGCTACTTCCTGGTCCTCAACAGTCACCTCTTCTACTCTTTTTTTCTCTCTTTTTCCTCATTTTTTAGCTCTTCAAAGTACTCTTTCGCCTTACGCTGTGTCTCCCTGTACTCCTGTTTATTCTTTTCGGTCCTCTCAATGTCCCACTTCTTCTTAGCTAACCTCTTCCTTTGTACACACTCCTGCACTTCCTCATTCCACCACCAAGTCTCCTTATCTACTTTCCTTCCAGATGACACACCAAGTACTCTCCTACCTGTGTCCCTGATCATATTTGCTGTGGTTGTCGAGTCATTTGGAAGCACTTCCTGGCCACCCAACGCCTGTTTCAACTCCTCTTTGAAGACATGACACTCTTCCTTTTTCAGTTTCCACCACTTTGTCTTCTGCTCTGCCTTTGCTTTCTTCACCTTCCTCACCATCAGCGTCATCCTGCACACCACCATTCTATGCTGTTTGGCAACACTCTCACCCACTACTACTTTGCAGTCACTGACTTCCTTCAAACTGCATTGTCTACACAAGATGTAGTGTGCCTGTGTGCTCCTATCTCTGCTTTTATAAGTCACCCTATGCTCCTGTTTCTTCTGGAAGAAAGTATTCACCACAGCCGTTTCCATCCTTTTTGCAAAATCGATCAACATCTATCCTCCTGTGTTCCTGTCTTGGATACCAAACCTGCCCATCACTTCCTTGCCTGCACCAACATGTCCATTGAAGTCTGCCCCAATGACCACTCTTTCACCTCTGGGGGTACTCTGCATCACTTCATCTAACACTCCAGAATCTCTCCTTCTCTTCTAGCTCACATCCTGCCTGTGGGGCATAAGCACTAACAACATTGAACATCACACCTTCAATTTCTAACTTGAGACTCATCACTCTGTCTGGCACTCTTTTCACTTCTAGAACATTCCTGACAAACCCCTCCTTCAGAATGACCCCTACTCCATTTCTCTTCCCATCCACACCATGATAAAACAGCTTAAACATTGCTCCTAAGCTTCTAGGCTTGCTACCTTTCCACCTGGTCTCCTGAACACACAGTATGTCCACCTTCCTCCTCTGCATCATGTCAGCCAGCTCTCTACCTTTTCTTTGATTAGTTCCAACATTCAAATTCCCTACTTTCAGTCCTAGACTCATGCCTTTCCTCTTCTCTCACTGCCTATGCACATGCCTCCCGCCTCTTCTTCTTCGATGTCTTCGACCAACAGTAGTCTAATTTCCACCAGCACCCTGTTGGTTAACAGCACTGATGGCGGTCGTTGTTAACCCGGGCCTCGACCGATCCGGTCTGAATTTTTTTGTTGTGACTCGCATATTTTATTTGGCATTTGTTTTACGCTGGATGCCCTTCCTGACGCAACCCTCTGCATTTATCCGGGCTTGGGGCTGGCGTGAGGGAGAGACACTGGCTTGTGCCTCTCCCTCATGGCTGCATTCCCTCCCTCATGACTGCGTGAAATGAAAAAAATAATGGTGATCAATCACCTGTGAGAAATTATTACTGATTCTGCAAGAACTAGCCAGGACGTTGTGCACATTCTGCTACTGTTTGTATTAATAATGTAAATACAACAGTACATATTCGAGGAAAGCAGAGCAGCCACCACGGACTGGGCCTGAATACAACTGCCTTTCCTGACAAAAGTTATCTGAAAGGTATTAGTGTAGTGCTGATCTACTCTACCTCTTCACTCCATAACAGGTCAGACAGGGTGCTGGGTATATTTACTCAACATTTCAATTCATTTGACCTTTAATCAACTCTTGTTTAGTCTATGTTGATTTTTTTATTTATACCGTTACCTCAAGATACATTGATACCGTTCATGAAAATAAACTAAAATGAATAAAGTTATGTTCTTAAGATAGTGAAACGTGACATCGACATTGACCAATCAATTTCATTTGGCCAAACCATGTACATTTACAGAATTTGGCAGGTGCTCTTATCAAAAACATTCATTCATTCATTCATTTTCTGAACTGCTTAATCCTAATTAGGGTCGCGGGGAGGCTGGCGCTCATCTTAGCTGACTCTGCGCGAGGGCAAAGTACACCTTGGACAGTTCACCAGGCCACTGCAGGGCAGAAACCCACTAATGGCTATGCAGCCTACTCTTGTTGAAAGTCAGCAATGGTTCTTTTACATGACTCTCACCATAGACAGCGAGAGACATGGCCGGCCTTTGATAACCCAGTTAGCTGCACTGGGGGGACAGTGACAACCCGGTGAGAGTGGGGCTTGAACCCCTAATCTTGGGATCAGTGATCCAGCACCTTTACCACCAGGCCATCACTGCCCCTTATCCAAAACAATTTATTTATTTTTTTAAAACCCACCTCATTTATGCAACACAGCAGTTGAGCGTTAGGGGCCATGATTAACGACACAACAGTGGCAGTATGGAAGTACTGGGACTTAAACCATTGACCCACCATGGATTGGTAACCCAGAGCCTGAACTACCGACCCACCACTGCGATATCCACTTAATCCTTCTCAACCTAATTTCATGAGCAGCAAGTCCATCACATACACAGCCACTCACACTTAAGCACCGATTAGCCTAATGTGCATGCCTTTGGACTGTAGGAGGAAACCAGAGTACCCACACAAGTACAGGGAGAACACGCAAACCACACAGAAACATACTTCCCCAGCCCAGGACTAGAACCAAGGACCTTCTTTCTGTGAGATGGACATGCTAACTACTACACGCCATCAACTTCAAAAGCTGGAAAATGATTTTATCAGTTGTGCTAATAGGTGTAAAAACGAGATTTCAACCAGGATTCGCTTGCTTTCCTTAAAAACTATGAATTTTACCTTAAAACTTCCATCAGCTGTTTCATCCAAAGGAATACAGCACAGCTGTACAGCTTAAACATTTGAAAATCATTTCCTATACAGTATACTCCTCGCTTACATCATTTTAAGTGACATGTCAGGACTTCAAATCACACCTGTAAAATACTCACATTCATTTTTCTGCGACAGCGAGACAAGTTGAGAAACAGGGATACTTTGAGTTCCTGGAAGACCTTCAGATCTTCACTGAAGCCCTCACGAGGAAACTTCTTTAAAGCACACTGATAACGTTGTGCTGCGTCCTTCACTTTTCCTTTCTGTATTACACACAGAACATTCATAAATACATGGAAGATCGATACATACCCGAAAGGTTAACATCGTGTTGAGGCAATACATAAACCAGACCTTGTAGAAGCCATCCCCTTCCTCGATAAGTTTTCTCAGTAGAATCATCATGATGTCTGGTTTTGAGGTTGCCATTGCCCATGTAGCTGGACCTAGGATCAACAGAATGCATGATGGAACAAAGTGAAGCGTTTAACGAGGAGAGAGAGAGAGAGAGAGAGAGAGAGAGAGATAGGACGTTGCACAGTGTTCTATGATAAATGCAAAATAATATGGACAACCAGACACAAAATGAAAAGAAGACAAATGTCTTCTGCATAGCACCACTTTTCTTTGGAGATGCTTCACTCAGATCTTTACAGCACAAATAACTGAAAAGTACGCATCAACAAAACACAGAACAATGAATGCTTCCCTCTGCCATTACTTATCATTACAGTAATCAGTGATAAAGCAAATGGGTTTCATGTAGAGTGTGTAACAGGTTGTAGCCATACAGATGGAGACTGCCAAAAACAGATGGAGACTGCCAACAGACAAATGCACTGAGGATCAACAAAAACCACATACAGGCAAGTTCTAAGATGATCCTAAGGGTAATTTGGAGTTTATGGTGATAGCTGCTTACAACCAAACAAGTACACTAAACAAAGGACATGAAATACACTGAGGAAGAAAAATGCTATCAAAAGCTTGCTGGGATGAGAAGAGTTGACGTCCTGAGCATGACTTTTACCTCCTTTGTGCCGACTTGGCAAGGTCTGACATCCTGCAGCCGGGAGGTCAAGGTGTCATAGGACGTAAGCGTGGGAGCATAGGCAAGGAATTGTGGAATGGAGTGAGCGGCCCAATCGGAGTGAAGCGAGGGGAGGAGTTTAGGGGAGAGGTTTGCAGGTGTATAGGGGAATGAAAGGATAAGAGAGGGAAAGAAAGAGAGCAAGAGAGAGAGAGAGAGAGAGAGAGAGCGAGAGATGTTGGTGGTTGTGGAAGTGTGAGAGAGGGAACACAAAAAGAAGCAGCAGTGAGAGGCAGGGAACAGGAGCTCCAGCCAAGAAAAGAAAAAGCAAGAGAGGACAACACAGATCACCAAAAATTACCCAAAGAAAGCTGGGAAGTATAATACCAAGGTGCTTATACTTTTATTTAAGTATTGAGTCAAATTAAAAGTATTTTATGACATAAGCTTATAGTCACGGCTGTTTATTTTCATGGTGTAATACCCAGCTGTATTCTATGTATATCAGTGTGAGAAGAATAGAACAACGGAAGGTTCTGAACTCATCCAAGGCATCGAAAGATAATCAGTCATTCTGATTGGGACATGAACAGAAAACCACAAGCAGGTGTAACAGGGCTACAGAACAACAGAAGCCACATTTATGCAACAACTGCAGAGAACACACACAGACATTTGCAGTCACACACTTGCAGACTGTAGGGGGCAGCAGAGGTGCAAGTAAAATCGGGCCAGATTAACATGTGATTTGGAATTTGACTGATTTCTGTCATGATTAGTGCAGCAGGTCCGTCACTATCAAACTAACAGTAACGCAGCACTACCACATTGACCGAAAACTTCTTAAGACTATTCACCATGTATCATGATCATTCATTCTATTTTTTTTAAGAATAAGCAATAAAAAAAAAATTATATATATATATATATATATATATATATATATATATATATATTTGACTGTAGGTGAGAATTGTAGTTAAATTATTTATACAGTGCTTTTGATAACTGTTGTCAGTTTGCTTGTGTCATTTTTCATACCGATCTTAGCTCCTTTCTTAAGGAGAGCCATCACCACAGACGTATTGCGACAGCCCACGGCCCGGTCCAGCGGACGCATCCCACTATAGTCCACATGCTCAATCAGAGCACCCTGATCAACAAGAAACTGCACCTGAGAGAGAAACACACAAGTCTGATGTCAAGATCAGAAGGAAAAGCTGAAACATTTGAAACTATATTTTTGTACTACAGTGGTACCACCTTACGAAAGTCCCAACAAACCCAGAATCCAGGTTACGAAATGCATTTTCCTAAAATTTACATCTCTGGATACGAAACAAGTTCACCTTACGAAAGCACCATCTCAAAAATTCAAACAATGCGTGAGTTGCTCTCCCATTGGCTATCTCCCAACAGCCTGCCCTGCTGGCCTCCCATTGGCTAGGAGGGAGGATGCAACTCCCTCCCATTGGCTATTATGGAGCTGCATCTCCATAATATCCATTATGCTTTTTGTATAAGTTACTGTTGTTTTTTTGAGTTTTTCGAGTGTGCATATTGCAAGTTCATTTTTTGGCTCAGGCTTGTAACGTTGCATAAACATTTGTAAGGTTATAACTCTGCGAAAAAGACATGGTCAATTAAAAAAAAAAAATTAACAATGCACGAGTTGCTCTCATTGACGAGCTCACACACACACACACACACACACACACACACACACACACACACACACACACGTGCGATTCCCGGTGCATCTGCAAAGAAGTGGGCTCGTGGCATGCGGTTGAGTGATATCGCAAAGGAATATGGCCAAACCCGTCTACCATCGGTACGATATTGAAGCAGAAGGAGGCCTTAAAAGGTATATTTTTATAATTTTTAAAAGGATTTAGGGGTAGTATTGGGGGCCCTTGGAACGAATCACACGTTTTACATGTAAAATGCAGTTCAACTTACGAAAAATCCACGTTACGAAACCACTTCTGGAACGGATGAATTTTGTAAAGTGCGGTACCACTGTATTTGCTAACTCCCACCCACTACATAATACTGGTTCTGTGACATATTAAGCCTCTGCATGCAGTATTTTCAAGCCCAGGACAGAAAAAAAGCTATATGGCATGTATCAGATAGTGTTGCTACTAGGCTGACTATGCTGTTGCTCTGCTGACATCTTCTATAACAAAAGAAGTATTTCAGTGATCAAAGCTACTAATGAGGAACTTCCATGTGGCCTTAGTCATGCATACCACTGAATGAACTAAGAATCATCAGGAAAATTATACATTCGTCCTTGGTAGCCATATTCATTTCTAGTACTGTAGTGATGGGTGATTTGTGAACACATCATTCAGAAGAATTGAGTCACCAGCACGTTGCTATTATAACTGTCTGTTGTCACATAAAGTAGTCTGAATCACTCATGAAGTCTTCACACCAGTGGAGGTGGAAGTACTCTGTGACGCAATGTGCAGCAGACAGTCTGAATCCGCTGAATCATAGAGCAAACCGATTTGGACCGAGTCGCTGAATCATTCGGCGAATCACAAACTCGTCAATTCGTTCACCAAACTGTGAACTTGCTAAATCGTTCACAAACCACTAACTCGCTGAGTTGCTCAGTGAACCACTAACTCACTGAATCATTCATGAACTGCTAACTTGCCAAATCTATTTGACATCTACATTATTCATAGATATAAAAAATGGAAAAGAGAAATTGAATGTTTGGCTATTCAGTGTGACAATATAGAATAATAATAAATAGCTTGGTGAGTTAATGGTATGCTGTACAACTTGGTGATGTGGGCATGAGCCTGGGAGTTTTTTTTTAGTTATTTTTACAGTATTTATGGTTTTGGTGAAGCAAATGAATTGATATAAAATTATTTTCTACAGATGAACAAACCAAAAGAATCGAGTTAGTTAAAAGAATCAGACTTGCCATCACTACTCTCGAGCCGTTTTGATGTCACTTGACACACTGCTTCCCCTCATTGGGTGAGCAGTGTTTTGCATCTGATAAGGTACTGTGCACCGCCTGATACATGTACTCTATATAGTTAAAATATGTAAATCTTTTTCCAATTGCATTTTCACAGCTTGTGTAGCTTGGAAAACAGCCTGTAAAACAGTTAGTATGCCGTTCATCCCACCTGGAGCACATGACCAATACTTTTGGGCTCCTGGCCATAGATAACTGTGACCCTTTGGGATTGAGCAAATTATTTTATGTTGTGCCACTCAAGCACTGTGAAGTATTTGATCGAAGATTTGGAATTATAACTGTGGGTACTCACAACATCTGCATCACCATAAAAGGCGGCCAGGTCAAGGGGTGTGCGCCCATTCTTATCCGCATGATCAGTGGCTGCACCCCTTTCCACCAGACAGCGAACCACAGGCAAATGTCCCTTGAGACAAGCCCAGCTTAGGGCTGTAAGACCTTCTTTATCTGTTATGGGAATGGATGCACCTGCAGAACAGTGCACATTTCACAATTAGTGATCATCATATCTTATACATCCTCAGGTTTTATCCTAATTACCTGAAGAACCCTTTCTCTGTGGTTCTGATATACATTCTGCACTGATGTATGGATGGCATACCAGTCCATCGTGCACCACGCACACACACACACACACACACATACACACACACACACACACACACACACACACACACACACACACACACACACACACACACCGTGTGAGGCAGCAAGGCTTCAACTTAATTATTAAACTGAACAAACAGTAGAACACATCATACTATAGATATTAAATCAAACTAGAACACTGAGATTTCACAGGAAATTACAGTCATGTATGTACCGGACAGAAATGAAGAAAAAAATTCAACAGAGACATGACATTCATTTAATACTCTAAACATAATTATGCACAATGACTGTGCACCAGTTTAAACCAAGATAAACAAGTCGAGATCCCCCCAGCCCATTACAGTTACACAGTAGAGGTGTGGTGCCTCTCACCTTGAGCCAGCAGGTACTCCACTGTTTCTATGTGGCCCTCACAAGCAGCCATCATCAAAGGAGTTCGGCCCTGTTTATCGACCATGTTTATATCTGCTCCATGAGTCAGTAACAAGTCCACAATCTGTAAGAGAAGAATCAATTTAAACACAGAAACCAATCTCACACACTGGCAAACCTGATGTACAATTTGAATTAAAAATTTAATTTTGAAAGATGAATGCAAGCAGTGACAAATCGGTGATAGTGGGGCTTAAACCCTCGACCTTCAGATCAGTAGGCTGGCACCTACCACCCAGCAACCTTTTTATACACACCCATACACACCCATACACACCCCCCCCACACACACCCACACACACACCCACCCACACACCCACACACACACACACACACACACACACACACAGTGGAATAAAGTAACACTAACGTCTGCTAGTTCCACTAGGAAACCAGAAGTGCGACTGAAGGTGTTTTTATTTTCTTCTTTTTTTCCCAGTTTATACTAATTTCAGAAAAATCGATAAAATGTAGAATTAATAAAGTATTTAATAATTAAAAAAAATATATATATATACATATATATATATATATATATATATTCACAGTTATATATACCGGGATCCCTCGCTACTTCGCGCTTCAATTCATGCGGCTTCAGTGCATTGCATTTTTTTTTTTTTGAATATTCATCGAATTAAAAAAATAAGAGGAAAAAGTTATGGAAAATGCCACAAAAACAAGGCCAATAATGCAAAAAAACAAACAAACAAAAAAAAACCCTACACAAACAAAACAAAAAACAATCCAAAACCTCCCATCATAACTACTTACATTTTTGTGAGGTGCGCATCTGAGTGCATGCACGTGCGCACGTCTGCATGTGTGTGTATTCATATTTTATGTACATCTTATGCATTATTTTTGAATATTTAATTGTTATTATCAGCATTTATAGCATTGAATCTGGATTTATTGATATTATGTATACAGACGCTCCCCAACTTACGTTCATCCGTTTTAAGTTTAGCGATTTTTCAAAAAAAAGTCGAATTTTGAGTTTAGATGTACCTACGTAGTATGCCGACATAATAACGCTGCGTCCATTGTTTACAAACGACAGACTGAACATGTCCCTCCTTATTCACAGTTCAGTTTTATATATATATATATATATATATATATATATATATATATATATCTCAGTTATATAGCGTGTTACCCTTGTGTTAAGACGTCGTCTCTGTGATCTTTGTGTTTACACTGTTTTGCGGACTTTTGTAACACTAAGCAAATATGGTTGGTGATTCACATCAGTGCAGGCTGTGTTCTAAACGAGTTCAACGGCACCCTTGCGCACTTGAAAGACCGGAAGTCCGTATAACTCACAGCAAGTACACTACTTTCGGTATTGAGCACCTCACATATAAATAAGTGACTTATTTGAATTGATTGTTGATATTATTTGATATATTTGATATTATTTTACAGTGTTATGTTTATAATAATTGATTTAGAGGTGTTTCATGAGATACGGTAATGGTATTTATGGATGTATAGTACAGTATGAGCGTCATATGTCACACGTCATACGTCACTGTAACAACTTACGTTCACTTTCAACTTACGTTCGGCTGTCCGGAACCAATTAAAAACGTAAGTTGGTTGGTTGATTCGGTGATCGTGGGGGATCGCGGTCACAGTGGAAAGTGAGGGATCCCTGTGTGTGTGTGTGTGTGTGTGTGTGTGTGTGTGTGTGTGTGTGTGTGTGTCTGTCTGTCTGTCTATATCTTTAAAAATGTACATTTCCACCAAACACAACTGTATTGGACTGCTAAAGGAACACGCTGGCGAAAACCTGTTACATTATAGGGTCATATGATCAGAAGTTGTATGTGAATATTATCACATCAATGGAATTTTTCTTCCCTGATGACATGGACATGAAATGGGGACTCAAATAATGAAAGAGTGCTTCAGGGAGCATGAGGCATCATTGTCCATATGTATTGGCACCCAATAGTCCTGACCTTAACCCTGTTGAAAGTTTTTGGGAGTTGCTGATGAAGACTTTATGGAGTGGTTCGTGGCTGATAGCCTTCCTTATACCACATAATCTTCATGGCATTTCCATAACATTTATTTCCATCCAGTGTCGAGTTGACTTCTTATATCTCGAATTGATGATAGAAAAACTGAAGCACCCCATAAAGTCTTTATTTCTTTGAGTTAGTAACCAACTAATAAGTGAGATGATAAGTGATGAAAGTTTTTTTTTAATCAAAAATCATACAATGGTGGAGTTTAGAAACATTTTTAACACAATGATCAAAGTAAATATCAGTGCCAACATATATAACGAACAACAATCTCTGACATTATTGCAAAAAAACCTTCACAGTGATTCAAGACCCCTTCACTTAATGTGTTTTTTGTACCTCATACAATGCTTTTATTTGAGCATTTATTTAACTCCTTCAAACAAAATGTCAAATAAATGTCTTCAAGCTTCATCATTGTAATGATTTTTGTTCAAAACTGTAACATAATAGAAAAACTAATAAGAACCTTCGATTGCCATTGCAGCTCAAAGTACTAACAAATCTGCTTTCATAGAAAATTAATCAAACTTGTGAGTGATCAGAATACAGAATTCAACAGCACTGTGGCACAGAGATCATTATGCCTTGCTATGTTTAATAAATGAGAAAAAGGAAATGACTGAAGCACAGGTGTTGACAAGAATTTCGGCTAAATAAATTCATGATTTACCTGCCAGTGTCCTTGGCTTACAGAGCTAAAGAGAGGCACGACCCCTCTGCGGTTTGGCTGTGCTACTGCAGAACCCTGCTCTAGCAGCATCCGGCAAACTTCTAGCTTTCCCCGCCCTGCTGCTGCAGTCAGTGCTAAAGAATGAATAAGAGACCTGTCAGTTATCTGACGAGCACATATATATTACTGCAAAGCTTCGCGGTTACGCCTTTTACTCACCAGTTTCCCCCCACAAAGTGTCATAATTGTTGATTTGAGCATACTCTGTGGCCTCTTTTTTATTCTCTGGAAGATCCAAGAGATACGACACAATCTGAAGAAACAGAAAATAAGGTGAGAAATGAATTGCCACTATCTAGTATAATAAATACTAATAAGTCTAATACATACATATAATAACTAGTAACAACATGTGTTTTTTAATCAGTGTTTTGAATCTTTTCAACCGTTACTGTCTGAATCCCAATACACCATCAGCTTGTTTTTAAACATGTGCGAAGTGAAAATGAAGGCCCACGTCAATGTCTTTTACAAGCATCACAAGAACTGAAGAGCTTGAAGCTGAACTGTTAGCTAACAACTCTTTTTTGCCAAGGAGGCTAATAAGATAAGCTTCTGTAGCCATGCAAAATCATTCTTCCAGGGAGTAAAGCACACACTCATTTTCCAGCATCCGTATTAATGCATACAATGAACCTGGCTTTAGTGCTTTCATTCGCACAGTGGTTTAGCTAGTACATTTATTTGGTCATAATTATATGTATGTACACTGAGCAACCATAACATTATACACTGAGCAGCCATTACAATATAATATACACAAACCAGGCAGAACAATATGTGTACCATACACTGGCCAGTTGTAACAACATAATGTAAGTGTGTGTGTGTGTGTGTATATATATATATATATATATGCCAAATTGCAATATTTTATTCCAAATAGAACATAGATGACAGGTCAAAAGCTTAAACTGAGAAAATGTACCATTTTAAGAAAAAATATGTTGATTTTAAATTTCATGATGAAAAATTAGCATATTGTGATAAAGTTCATTATTTTCTGTGATGTAATGATAAACATTAAACTTTCATATATTTTAGATTCATTGCACACCAACTGAAACATTTCAGGTCTTTTATTGTTTGAATACTGATGATTTTGGCATACAGCTCATGAAAACCCAAAATTCCTATCTCAAAAAATTAGCATATCATGTTCAGGTAGTCTAAACGAGCTATTAACCTAATCATCTGAATCAACCAATTAACTCTAAACATCTGCAAAAGATTCCTGAGGCTTTTAAAAACTCCCAGCCTGGTTCATTACTCAAAACCGCAATCATGAGTAAGACTGCCGACCTGACTGCTGTCCAGAAGGCCATCATTGACACCCTCAAGCAAGAGGGTAAGACACAGAAAGAAATCTCTGAGTGAATAGGCTGTTCCCAGAGTGCTGTATCAAGGCACCTCAGTGGGACGTCTGTGGGAAGGAAAAAGTGTTGCAGAAAACGCTGCACAACCAGAAGAGGTGACCGGACCCTGAGGAAGATTGTGGAGAAGGGCCGATTGGGGGACCTGTGGAAGCAGTGGACTGCGCTCCAGGTGCCGCATTCCCCAAGTCAAGCCACTTTTGAAGCAGAAACAGTGGCAGAAGTGCCTGACCTGGGCGACAGAGAAGCAGCACTGGACTGTTGCTCAGTGGTCCAAAGTACTCTTTTCGGATGAAAAGTAAATTTTGCATGTCATTCGGAAATCAAGGTGCCAGAGTCTGGAGGAAGACTGGGGAGAAGGAAATGCCAAAATGCCTGAAGTCCAGTGTCAAGTACCCACAGTCAGTGATGGTCTGGGGTGCCATGTCAGCTGCTGGTGTTGGTCCACTGTGTTTTATCAAGGGCAGGGTCAATGCAGCTCGCTATCAGGAGGTTTTGGAGCACTTCATGCTTCCATCTGCTGAAAAGCTTTATGGAGATGAAGATTTCATTTTTCAGCACGACCTGGCACCTGCTCACAGTGCCAAAACCACTGATAAATGGTTTACTGACCATGGTATTACTGTGCTCAATTGGCCTGCCAACTCTCCTGACCTGAAGCCCATAGAGAATCTGTGGGATATTGTGAAGAGAAAGTTGAGAGACACCAGACCCAACACTGTGGATGAGCTTAAGGCCGCTATCGAAGCATCCTGGGCCTCCATAACACCTCAGCAGTGCCACAGGCTGATTGCCTCCATGCCACGCCGCATTGAAGCAGTCATTTCTGCAAAAGGATTCCCGACCAAGTATTGAGTGCATAACTGAACATAATTATTTGAAGGTTGACTTTTTTGGATGAAAAACATTTTTTTTTTTTATTATTGTTCGGATGAAATATGCTAATTTTTTGAGATAGGAATTTTGCCTTTTCATGAGCTGTATGCCAAAAGCATCAGTATTAAAACAATAAAAGACCTGAAATATTTCAGTTAGTGTGAAATGAATCTAAAATATATGAAATTTTAATTTTTATCAGTACATTACAGAAAATAATGAACTTTATCACAGTATGCTAATTTTTTGAGAAGAACTAGTATATACACAGACACACACACACCCACACACACACATACACACACACACACATATATATATATATATATATATATATATATGTGTGTGTGTGTGTGTGTTTGCCCTGTTATGGCCCTATTATGCCTTTACTCAGTGTCAACTGGGATAGGCTCCAGTCACCATGTAACACGGTAGGTTTAAGTGGCTCAGTGAATGAGTGACTGAAGAAAACACGTGATGTAATTAATGAGGTATCCTATTTCTTCACTAAGGAATAAACATGATTAATGAAAACCATTACCTCTATATGTCCCATACTAGCTGCTGCTACCAGAGCCTGCTGTATTGCGTGACTTTTCCTGAAAGCTTCATGCTGCTGCTGATGCTGAGCATCCTGCTGTTTTTTCTCTGACTCTGCCCTGGTGTCCCGCTGTTCACCAGTGAGTGTTAACTCCGTCTCCTTTCCCTGTGGCATGTCCTCTCCCTGTTGCTCCTGCACTTTCTCTTGCTGCTCTGGGCTGGACAACTGTGGTGAGTCGCATGGTTTGGTGGGAGAGGGAGTGTGGAGCTGTGCAGTCTTTTCCCCCTCACCTCCCCAGTCGCTGTGTAACAAAAACTTCACCATCTCCATGTGGCCCCTTAGAGCTGCATGTACCAGAGCACACTGTCCGTTCCTGTCCAGCTGGTCAAGCTACAGTGGAAAATATACATAAGCATTTCAGACCGATGTCATAGTGGTTGAAAGCATGCTTGAGTCATTTTTTGTCTGTTTGTTTTTTTTTTTTGTACGAGCACAATGAAATCTTGTGTGGTCAGCTTCAGGTCAGTTCCACTGCAGTTCTACAGCGCACCAGGCTACAGAGGAATTGATCATTGACCTTGAAGTTTTGACACTGAGGTAAATTTGATATTTTAAAATGTACAATGGAAATAAAAGAAAAATTACTCACATGCCATCAAAATATTTACATTTTGTTGCCTGAAATTAAGATGCACACACACAATATTTTCATGGCTTTATTAGCTCAATGCCACTTCTAACAGTCAAGCAAAACAGATAATAGTAACAGTTCCGACCTTTCCATGAAGGCAACCTTTGTGGAATATATTTGTGATGTTGTTAACATTCACAAAATGATAATTTTATTTTTCAAGTTTCACCCCCCATTTTCTCTCTAATTTAGTTCTAATTCCCACCCATCAGTTATTGCCTTCCCTATCACATGACCACCATCGACCAGGGAGGGGCGAAGCATGCACACGACCCCCTCTGTGACGTGAAAAGCAAGCCACCCACCTCTTTTTGACCTGTGCTGCGTGTGCATTTTGGTTTCGGTCTAACACACTTGGAGGAAAAGTGCTAACCGTCCTTTATATGAATGAGTTCACAGACCCCCATGATTGGCTGGTGATCGCTGTGAGTGACAGGGGAGTGAGTGTATACTATCCCTCCCTCCTGTGAGAGTTTGACCAATTAGCTCACATGGACTTCCGGCCACAGACAGCTGTGTCATTAATCCAGATTCGGAATTGCGATCTCTGGGTTTAAAATGATTATTATTTGCCAAAGATTCCAGGAAAAAACTGTTCGAAAGTGGTTCATGACTCTCCTTGTGCTTCTTTTAGGCAACCTGATCTGGGAAAAGGGCCAAGTATTACCAAACACACATTTGACTTCCTTATTATGAATTGGATTGTTCTCCCAGGGACCTTTGACTATCTATATCTATAATCAATCAGTATATTTATATCATTCTTGCTTGTGCCTATCCACAACTGAGATCTTTTGACGGTGCCTTGTTACCCATAGTGGAATGTTTACGTTCAGTTTCACTTCCAAACAGTGGAATGCTGAACTAATCTAATATTTACTAATTATTACAACTGATTACAGGTGGAAGCCAATAAAAGTATGTGTAAGTGCTATTCCAGCCTGAGTAACACAAACTCATTGGCTTGGCTGGGCTGTGTCACTGACCCTGTATCTCATTACATATTTTTATTTAGTGCAGAGCGTCACAAACACAAAGCGTAGTAATTTTGGAAAACATTGCTTTTGTCTTCCAAAACCAACTGACAACAGAGGAAAGCTAGGTTAGAACAACGTTACCTGCATAAGTCATTTCGGATTTACAGACATTCTCACTGTCTCCACAAGACTCCTCCCACTCTTATTCAAATAGGTAACCATTTATACCAATGCATTCACGCTAAAGAGATTTGCTTATTTACTTGCGCCGGACAACCTCACCTAATGCGTTCACGTTACGTCATAAAAAAACAAACAAAAACAACTGCTAACCGTTGGTTCAGTCCCTGCTAGTTATCCATGGGATAAAACTACCCAGTTTTGTGCTTTTTTTAATCATTTACATTAAACCAAGTGTATGTATCCCTTAAATGTATTACATACGCAAAATTACACTGGAGGGATGACAAGTACTGGTGCACAAGCTTAAATTTGCACACAGCAATGGAGACAGAGTGGAAATCTCTATCTCTCTCTCTCTCTCTCTCTCTCTCTCTCTCTCTCTCTCTCTCTCTCTCTCCCCCTCTTTCGTAACCTCTTCCATTTTAAAAAAATCAGTGAAATGTATTTCATATAAGAGATTACTACAAATTAAAAAAATGTACTAAAACATTTGTAGCTGTACTTGTAGAATAAAATTAGATTTGCTTTTGTGTTCCTATGTAGTGAATATGATATTAATACATTAATATTTAATGATAGACAATTAAACTGAGGACAACTTTTTACTGTGAAGATCAACCAGCTTTCTGCTCTTATTTCAAACACTGTCTTGGCCACCTTAGTTATTCTGATTTTTAATTTGTTTATTATATATTTTTCATCATACGTTGTTGTAATGAAACACATCAAGAAAAAAGATTTCTTGTGTTTCATTTCACGTTGCAAAGCAACAAAATGTGAATATTTTTGAAGGAATCATTTTTATACACCCACTATATGTGCATGTATGTGTTTGTGTACGCGTACCTTAGCTCTTTTCTTGCAAAGAGCAGTGACGATGCTAAGGTGTCCCGCGGTTGCAGCGTAGCTCAGTGCGGTCATGCCGCTCTCAGATGCTGAGTCCACATTCGCCCCAAATTCCAGCAGTAGGTTCACCATGTCCATATAGCCCAAGTAAGCATGCACACAAAGCACTGGAGCATTGTTCAACACCTCTGTTCGGTAATTCACATTTGCCCCTCCCATCATCAGCAGACGGGACACCTAAACATGCATAGGAGGGCCAAAGGTAAAAATGACTTCTTGAGGAGTTTTTCCCTTAAGAGTGTTGTTTCTTAGAGAAGTGTATTAGACACAGGGAAGGGTATTTTCTATATTTAAACTCAGAGTCTCTAAGAAAAAGCGAGAGTAGGATGAGCATGGGTAAATTCGCACAACCAGAGATAACGTCAACATACATGAGGTACATCGTGAAAAGTTTTCTAAACCATCCCATGGCAACACATACACAACCACTCACACTCGCTCCTTGGTGTGATTTAAAATAGCCAGTTGGCCTACTGTACATGTTTTTGGACAGTGAGTGTAAACTGGGGTACCCGGAGGAAACCCATGCAAGTGTGTGAAGAACTCCACACAGCATCATCCGAGTACAGGAATCGAACCCAAGCCTTATTGCTGCGAGATGGACGTGCCAACCACTGTAGCACTGGATTGCCCCATTATTATTATTATTATTATTATTGATGTGATGATGATGAGTTTTACTAGGAATGTCTTGTTAAGTGTTGTTTGGAGTAGAGTACCTTAATGTTCGGGGTGTAGAGGTTTCTCAGAGAAGATAAAGCAGTGGATAGAGTCTCAGTGCTGTAAGATACCCACAGCCCTTGCAGGATGGATGAGGAGACCCCGACCTTCTTACTTAGGCCCTGGAACACAACACATGGCAAAACAACATGGAACATTTTAGCTGAAGCACTTTTAAGCTGGTTTTAAGATTAATTCAATATGAAAGGTGTGGCTGTTAAATAACAAAGCTGATGCTGTAATTCAATTTTAATGAAGAAAGCTTGTTTCATTTCATTTTCCCTTAATGTATTCCCCATCTACATCTCTGCACTGAGGCATTCTGTTCTTCCAGTCTTCTTTTGTTCGCTGTCTCAGAGACTGTCATTTTCTTCTTTGAATTCTCTTGAGTGTGCATTTGGTTCATTCCCAGTGACCCAGGTGTTTTCTGAAAGAGTGAGTGATTTACATTTATGGCATGTGTCTAGTGGATAGGGCGCAGGATCACTGATCCTAAGGTTGGGGGGGTCGAGTCCCCACAGGGTTGTCATTGTCTCCCAAGTGCAGCTAACTTCTTTTTCTTTTCCTTACGGCTGTTCCCTTCAGGGGCCACTACAGCAAATCATCTGCCTCCATCTCACCCTGTCCTCAACATCATCTTCTCTCACGCCAACAACCTTCATGTCTTGGGGTGGGGGTTTGGGGGCAAACCAGTGTCTCTCCGCCTTGCGCAGGTACCAAGCCCGGATAAATGCAGAGGGTTGTGTCAGGAAGGACAATCCGACATAAAACCAATGCCAAACTTTATCATGCAAATCACAAATATTACCCCCAGTGCAGCTAACTGGGTTATCAAAGGTGGGCCATGTCTGTCACTGTCTATGGTGAGAGGCATGTAAAAGAACCATTGCGGACTTTCGTAAAGAGTAGGCTGCAAAGCCGTCAACGTGTTTCTGTCCCTTGCTAAAAGGGTTGTGACAGGAAGGGCATCCGACGTAAAAACCCATGCCAACTCAAATGTGCGAATCAAATGATTCGCTGTGGCGACTCTCGAGAACGGGAAAAAGCCGAAAAGAAAAGAAAAGGAGGAGTCAGACTCTGAGTCTTCAATTATTTCAAGCTATATTTTAGTATATATTTTGAATCTTCAAAATCTTTTGTGCTATTTGAAGAACTGTGTATGTGACATGCATTCTTCCTAAAAAACTTCAGTTAGCATTTAAAGTTAAGTAGCATGTTGATGCAGTGTTTGATTTTTGAGCCAGCACTTTGACACGTCAGAAAAACACACCTATGAACAAGGTGCAACAGTGAACTGAACGTGTAAGCTGTTCATACTTGATAACACACTCACATTCATACCAAAGAGTTATTTAGAACGGCCAATTAGTCTAAGATGCATGTCCTTGGACTGTGGGAGGAAACCAGGAGAATATGCAAGCTCCATACAGAAACTTTCTTTACGTGAGGTGGAGGATCTAACCACTGTCACTGTGCCATCCCCTTGCTGACCTCGGATGAGTATACAGTGGTACCTCACCTTATGAAAGTCCCAACAAACGAAAAATCCAGGTTATGAAACGCATTTACATAAAATTTCCGTCTCTGGATACGAAACAAATTCACGTTACGAAAGTGCTATCTCAAAAATTCAAACAATGCACAAGTTGCTCTCCCATTGGCTATCTATGTTGAGTGATATCGCAAAGCAATATGGCCAAACCCGTCTACCATCAGTACGATACTGAAGCAGAAGGAGGCCTTAAAAAGTATACTTTTATAATTTTTAAAGGGTTTAGTGGGTAGTATTGGGGGCCTTGGAACGAATCAGGCCTTTTACATATAAAATGCAGCTCAACTTACGAAAAGATCAGGTTACGAAACAACTTCCGGAACGGATTAATTTCGTAAGGTGAGGTACCACTGTAATTCTTTTCTTTGGATCAGATAATAGATGATGATTTTTGTAAGTATCTTGCATGGATATTTTGGAATTGTTCCATTACTCTGCTGGCCTCACAAAAATTGGAGCTACCAGAAGAAAGATCTTGAGAAAACAGAAAACAATATCTCGGTCTTTTTGCATTTGCAAAACCATAGGCAGAAGTTCTTGTTTCTGTGATACTTTGGTTTGACTTACCTTAAATATATGTGCTTTGAGTATATGATGTCCTAGTTCTATAGTCTGCTGTCTGTTGAGTTTGTTTGTCTGTCTGGAGAACCAGAAGGCCAGCAGGGTGTGTCCATTCCTGTAACAACAGGAAAACACACTTAAAAAATACAAACACAAAAACCTAATGGAAATTCTGGGGTCCAAGGGTAAATGGATGGGGGTCGAACCGTTTAATCTTAATTAGGGTCACACCGATTCTGGCTGAGAGCAGAGCACACCTTGGACAGCTTGCCAGGCAATTGCACAGCAGAAACACGCTGACAGCTATGCAGCCTACTTTACAAAAGTCAGCAAATGATTTGTTTAGATTTACAGTGCGGTCTCTGATAACCCAGTTAACTGCACAAGATGGGGGATCAGTGACAAATTTGTGATAGTGGGGCTTGAAACCCTGACTTGCGGATCAGAAAGACAGCACCCTCCCACCAGGCCACTGAGTTTTATATATATATATATATATATATATATATATATATATATATATATATATATATAAAAGGACAGGACAGGACAGGACATTCTTCTGTAATCACCTGAAGAGAGGGGATGGTTTCACCACCCCTCGAAACAGATCTGTAGTGATAAATGGAGTTTCAATAGAAAGCCTTTGTCCTGTCCTTTTGTTATTTGCTCTACCAAAAAGTATTGAGCACTCTCCTACGGAAGGATCTACTCAGAAAATCCTCTATATATATATATATATATATATATATATATATATATATATATATATACATATATATATATATATACACATACATACACACACACACACACACACACACACACACACACACACACACACACACACAAAATCGGCCCCCTACTTACGAAAACCCCTGGGTACAAAAATTCCGGGATACGAAAAACATTTTCCTAAGTTTTCGTCCCCGGGATACAAAAACAACCTCCTCTTACGAAAAGCGCCAAATGCGCCAACCAAAATTCAAATGCACCAATCAAAATTTCACACAATGCATGAGTTGCTCTCTCATTGGCTGTCTCCCAACATCCCGCCCCACTGGCCTCTCATTGGCTAGGAGGGATGATGCAGCGTTACCCATACTTCCTGTACCCATACTTCCTGTTTGTCACACATGTGAAGGAGAGTTGACTGTTGGCTTGTTTTGAAATTGATCATGCAGCATTCTATTTCTTTATCGCCGAAACCCTTCTACAATCGGGATGATATTGAACCTTACAGTGGAAATACAGTGACTGAGGCGATTATTTCGGCACAATATTAAAACAAAGTGCTAAGTGGGAGAAGACCTCCGATCTCGCAAGGAAGCAAGTTAATATTGATTGAGGACCTCTGATCTTTCAAACAGGTACTGTAATTCCACTTTAAATACAACATCCTGTCCATTTAATAATTTAAATAGAATTGTTCCGTCAGCTGCGCGTTGTGTGTGGCGTGGCCCGAGTTGTGTGTGTGTGTGTGTGTGTGGGTGTATGTGAGAGAGCGAGCGAGAGAGAAAGAGAGAGAGACAGACAGGTGTGTGTGTGTGTGTGTGTGTGTGTGTGTTCATAAAAAATGTTTAATAATGGTTTAATTAATAAATATGTTAATAAAATGGTTTAATATGTTAATAAAATGTTTAAATGGTTTAATAAATATTTTTTTTTACTTTTAACACATATTTCATACAAAATTGGTGTACTTTTATCATTTTTAAAGGGTTTATGGGGTAGTCTTGGGAGCCTTGGAACAAATCAGGCGTTTTACATGTAAAATGCACCTCTACTTATGAAACTCCTGCGTTGCGAAAAAGGCGCTGGAACGGATTGATTTTGTAAGTAGGGGGCCGACTGTATATATATATACACACACACATACATACATACATACATACATACACAGGGATCCCTCACTTTCTGCACTTAATTGGGACAGAGATCCTCACGCGACCATTGAAATCCGCGAAGTAGGATCACCCCACGACTGACGTATATATATATATATATATATATATATATATATATATATATATATATATGTGTGTATATAATATCAATAAATAAAAATTCAATGCAATAAATGCTTATAATAACAATTAAACATTAAAAAATAATGCATAAGACGTAAATAAAATATAAATACACACACATATAGACGCGTGTGCAACAATGTAACTAGTTTTGATGGGAAGTTTTGGGTTGTTTTTGTTTTGTGTTTGTTCATGGTTTTTCTTTTTGCATAATTGGCCTTGTTTTTGTGGCATTTTCATTTAACTTTTCCCCGTATTCTTCCTTAATTTCCTTATTTTTTAATTCAATTAATATTAAAAAAAAATAAACCATGATGCAATGAAGCCGCATGAATTGAAGCGTCGGCATTGATTATCCAAATTCTCACTCATGAACAACAATGCAGAAAAAAATTACTCAAACATTTTCCCCCATATGATGAAATCTTCATCATACTGCTCACTATTTCTTTTAGTTATACCAGTTTTGTCCTCTCACCTGGGATCACAAAGGAACTTGGTCTTCTCTCCTTCCTCCCGCCAGATAAGCCACTCACGGAAAGACGGGTGCACGAACATACGAGTACCATCACGCCTCTTCACCAGAAAGACACCCAACTGCTCCATCCTCTGGCGGAAATCATCCCAGTCCAGTGTGGCCCTGAGGGAGCCAGCATTGACTGCCTGGTAGATTTGTTCATCATTGAGTGGGTGCAGTGATGCCAGTGCCACGTTGAGCAGCGGCAGTGCTCGCTCAAATGATGACTGTGTAGGGAAGCGCATGTTCAGCTGCAGCAAGTAAACTTCTGCCAGGCTCACAGGCACTACTTTATATCCGGAGCTCTTCAACACCAGGTAGCCACGCTCAATCAGGTCAAAGGTCAGCTTAAGGTAGAGGAATGAGCCACGACTGAGGGCCTTCAGGTGCGAGCTGAGTTTGGCAAAGCCAGCACCATCCATCTTACCATTCAGTGAAATGTTGCTCTGGATTTCTGCACTGCCATGCACACGCTGTAGCACGTAGGACTGCAGATCCCGGTCGATAGCATCATTCTCCTCCAGGGCATCCAGAGAGATACGATGGAACGGCAATGGTTTTGTGATGTCCTAAAGATCAAGCAAAAGGATACAATTCTCATCTCATTGGTGTTGTTTTAGTGATAAAGTCCTAAATGTGTTTGCTCTTACCACATCATCTCTGCTCTGAAGCCAAATATCAAAGCATTCAAGTGTGAACTAGTGTCGACAAAGCAATCAGAACGACAGTACAGTCAAGATCGATATGATGTGTGTTGGCCAATCAAGTGAACATGGACACCAGCGCACTAAACAACATTTAAAAAGACCAGCTTGAAAAGCAGGGATTCAAGATTGAAGAGTGTGACTTTTAATTACAGATCTACATTAATTATATTTCTATATTTACATTTATGAATATGTATATTCCTTCAACAACAGCTCTGGGCCAAATCCACAAATGTTTTGATGCTGGTTTTCTATGAAGCAGTCAAACCTCGCCTAATCGTGTAAAACAGACATCTGACTGATAGAAACTGCAAAAGAAAATTATTCGGTGGTGAAAGTCCTCCATATTGTTTCTCTAAGCGCTTACACTACCCCAGAGGATTGAATGCTGTTGTCCATTTCAGACACACTGAAGACCCATTACATTCGCATGGTAATTATACTCTATTTATCCTTTGGACCCTGATTACACATCTATTATTCTTCTACTCCCATGTATTTCTTGTCAGTAATTATCTTCTGGAGAGACAGTTACGTGCAACACGCCTCCAGTTGGCCAACTGCATGTCAGATTGCAGTCCACCAGATATTAATGGATGAGAACTGACAAACTGATAAGTACAGGACAAAAAAGTCCCAGTGCACAACAACCGTACAAACCAAAGCACACATTTACCTGATGAGATCTGGGGTTTTTGTTGTTGTTGTTGTTATTGTTTAATCCAGTGGATTGAATGGACCTTGCCAAACAAGGGAGACATTCGGCTGAATGAGAAACGTATGCAAATGGAACCAACAGCCACATGTCTGTTTATGCTACCCATCATGGTGTGACTGCTCCCTTAAGGTGAGAGACTGACAGTAATGAATTAATAAATCTAATACTTGTTATGAAGTGTAGATATTTATAACATTTTGTTTTTATTATCATATGTACACTTTATTGAGGATAATGACTCAAGAAAAACAGAATGGAAGAAATAGTTTATGTAATTTGAATATAGAGTATACAGCACAGCAGCTCTTGTCTCTTGATTTGTTGCAGTATGATGACACTGATTACATCACTTTAAACAAGTTAACAGTCTCTCACACTTCACGTATGCTATATACTATGATCTATTACAAGGGTGGCCAACCAACGGCTTCCGAGCCACATGCGGCTCTTTGCTCGGTTTCATGCGGCTCTTATGTTCACATCGAAGTTTGTGGGTTTTTTAAATGTATGTGTTTGCTTCACTTGAGTTCAATATAGTATTTTTGTTCAATGCGCTTCTGTGTGAGATGAAAATAATACAAAGCTTCCCAGTATGGGCGAGATCATTTAAGTAAACAATTTGTGTCAAGTTAGCTCTTAATGGCAGAGGAAAAAATGCACAGTAAAAAAGAAAATATGAAGATGAACACAGGACATTTTTAACAGAGTGGCAGTTTATTTTTTTGTTTCACGTAATAGGAAGCCATTCTGCCTTATGTCAGGCGTCATTAACGCATTTCAAAGCTTCAAATCTTCAGCGCCACTTCAGTTCATTCCATGCTAACTTTGACCAGGAATTTCCTAAAGGGAAATTGTTCACTTTGAAATCTTCTTTTTCTTCCGGCTTTTTCCCTTTTTCAGGGGTCGCCACACCAAATCATCTGATTTGAGTGTTTGATTTGGCGTAGGTTTTTACGTCGGATACCCTTCCTGACACAACCCTTTAGCAAGGGATAGAAACACGCTGACAGTTATGCAGCTACTCTTTATGAAAGTCAGCAATGGTTCTTTTACACCTTTCACCACAGACAATAAGAGACATGACCGGCCTTTGGTAATCCAGTTAGCTGCACTGGGGGACAGTGAAAACCCTGTGGAGAGTGGAACTCGAACCCCCAACCTGAGGATCAGTGATCCAGCGCCACAAGCCACCACTGCCCAAGTTAGTTCATTTTGAATTGTCATGCAGAAAAGGGGAAGTGGTGGTCTAGTGGATAGGGAGCAGGATCGCTGATCCTAATGTTGGGGGTTCAAGTGCCCACAAGGTTGTCACTGTCTCCCCAGTGCAGCTAACTGGGTTATCAAAGGCGGGCCATGTCTCTCACTGTCTATGGTGAGAGGCATGTAAAAAAACCATTGCTGACTTTCATAAAGAGTAGGCTGCAAAGCCGTCAGCGTGTTTCTGTCCCTTGCTAAAAGGGTTGTGACAGGAAGGGCATCTGATGTAAAAACCTATGCTAAATCAAATGTGCGAATCAGATAATTTGCTGTGGTGACCCCCGAGAAAGGGAAAAAGCCGAAAGGAAAGAAGGCAGAAAAGCAGATACAATGGAGCCTCGGTACTCGAACGCTTTAGAGGTTGAACAAATTGGAAATCAACCAAAAAATCCGGGATGTTTTTTATCCCGGAAGTCGACCAAAATCCACAAGTCGAACGCTAAAAAAGCGCGACAAAAAACGAGGGAGTTGAAATGCCCGCTTTCCGGAAGTTGTTGATACTATGTATCACCCTGATAAAGCTATAGCTAGCGCTAAAGCTAAGCTAAAGCGCTAGCAACACTGTGATCACCTTTAACGATGAGGTCATGAACCACTTCCGTAAGGTTTTAAAAAGAGGACAGAAACAAGTCACGTTAGAAATGTTCAAGAAAAGAAAGGAACAAGCTCCCTCTCTCACACACACACCTGATTCCACTTAATCACGGGCTATAAAGACTAGCAGTGCGCTCCTCCCAGTGCTAGAAGATTGCCTCTCTTCCCTGTGATCTGTCTGACTCTCAGGTCCGTGCTCCACCAGTTTCCGCTTTAGTTTAATGATTTCCGTGTTTCTCTGCATCTCTAACAATGACTACGATTCCCCCGTGCTCTAGTCTTATCCCTGTGAACAATAAAGGGCACCCGTTTTCATCACACCTGTTTCCTGCATTCTTGGGTCTGGCTGAATGTTCCTGGCATCACAGAATTTTCTAGCCCTTGAGCTGAAAGCCAGAGAGCTGGCGGAGAAGAGGGACAATCTTCTAACACCAGGAGGAGTGCTGCTAGTCTTTATAGCCCGTGATTAAGTGGAATCAGGTGTGTGTATTTAGTGTGCCACCCGCGTGTGACAGCCACGCCCCTCTCCAACGCACAGAGAAAGTGTGTGTGTGTGTGTGTGTGTGTAGAGAGAGAGAGAGAGAGAGAAAGTGTGTGTGAGAGAGAGAAAAGTGTGTGTGCAAGGGCATAGGCTGGGGGGTGCACAGGGTGCATGTGCACCCCCCCCCCCACAGCAGGAGTTGAGTTCCGCTGGACAAGAAATTATGTGTATTCACAATCTTATAAATAAACTTAATGACTGTTATTGAAGAGAAAGTCGGAGATAAGTTCCGCATGACTAGAGTCAGGAAGTAAACCGGAACTTAATGTGTAATGGGCACTATGCCTGTACGCCCGAGCTGACCAATCAACAAACATAATATTATAATAGCTGAACACTGTCAATCAAACAAAGTGCGAGTGTGAGAATAAAGCACAGTTTGTTAGTACCGCCTCCGGCTCCTGCACATGTGTTAGAACACAAACATTGACACAAAGAGAATGAATGGATAAAATAATCATAAGCTATCCAGCCTGTATCTGCAGCCTAATGCTCAGTACTTTTATAAAATTAATAGTATGTTTTTGTGCTGTAAATATGTATTAATATTTGTTTGTGCCTTGGAATAGATAAATAACTTTAGCTCAATTTGTAAATGTATTTAGCACATGAACTTGCAGATGTAGTTTGAAATATATTTGAGAATGTTGTTGGTTGAACTATAATATTTGATTCATCTTCTGAGAGTAATAGATGAATCGTCTTCGGCTGAAAAACTGGGCGTGTTGGTGGCGTGAGATTCCATGTTGTTTATATAATATGCTGTGACATGCATGCACTATATTTCATGTGGTACTTTGTATCAACTCAGTGACGTCACAGTAACTTTGTGTAGGCGGGCACTTAGCAATGGTGGCTTTCAAGTCGATAACTTATACGACAAGCACATAAAACAAAACCGCTGTGTGTGCAATGGTTTATTTATGATATAGAATTTAAGCCACAATCGCTTCAATAAACTATAATTAAGCTACCGCCAACTTATTTAGTTGGCGTTTCATTTCCCCTTTAAGGCTTAGGCTGCGGTCAACCGAGATGTGTGCACCTCCCAGCACGGTCAGACCAGCCTACGCCCTTGCTGATCACAAACTGAAGCGTGGTCGTCCACAAGCAATGACCAATAAAAAATACAAACATTTTGAATTATATTTTAATATAAAATAATATTATTAAAGACAGTGTAATTTTTATGATTAAAACCAAATGTCTTAATATTAATATTAAAGCAGGTGTCATTAAAAAGAATTCTTTAAAAGTATTTTTTTTTATTGATTTCATTATTATTTGACTGGTGTATAAAAGAGGTTTTGATCAAGGAAATACATTGATTTATTTTATAAAAGAGGTTTCACCATTTTTTTGTTTAATATCTTATTTAAAAATCCTGCTGATAGATCATCAACATTTATTTGTACGCTTTTTTTTTTGGGGGGGGGGGGGGGGGGACGTAGTCTCTGTACGCTTGGGAAAATGTTGAAAATGTTGAACTGCCCTTAAGTAATAGTGGTTTAACATTACCCAACTGAATGTTGTTTGTAGGTGACTAACTTCCCGGAGTGATACAAAATAACCCAGTGAGTACTGTATGGTTATATCGTGTTGCGCTGTTGGTTGTGCAAATAGACAGAGGAGTAAAGCCTGCACTGTCATTTTATCGTTTTCCATCTGACCCAGACAGAAAAGCCAAGTGGATTGCAGCAGTAAATAGGAAAGACTGGAATCTTACGGAATACAGTAGAATATGCAGCGAACACTTTGTATCAGGTAAATATACATTATTAGGCTTATATATATATATATATATATATATATATATATATATATATATATATATATATATATATATATATATAAATAAAATATGTGAATTTATACAACCATTAAAAGCAGTGATAATTGTAATTTATTATTGCATAAGCGCTTGTTTGTGTAGCTCTATTTGGGGATAGAACCCGCACCTTAGCCGTTATGAGGTGGTACTGTACTGTACTGTACTGTACTGTACTGTAGTCTCTCTTCCCGGTTCCTGGCTCCTATTGTTGCATACAGCTTACAAATCCGGCAACAAAATACGTGTAAGCTTCCATTGATTTGTAAGCTTTTAACTCTTTGCCAGTAAATGGAGATGGGCCGTGGACAAAATATGTACAAACGTCCAAGTAGGCAAAAGCAGGAAGAGAGGCATGGTCGCATTCTAACTCATTCCTAAACATTGACTGCAGCATTAGATATGGATCAGCAATCCCCAGCTGCTTTATTTTACTCGGATACCTCGCCCTCTGGTCACCTGTCAGATGATTGACAACGTCTGACAATATTATAGTGTCATCGCTTTTGCCTTCGACACTCTCACATATTTTGCTTTCGCTGTCATTATCGGTTGTTGTTGAAGCCATGCTTAGTGAATCGTGTGTGTGTGTGTGTGTGTGTGTGTGTGTGTGTGTGTGTGTGTGTGTGTGTTCTGAGGCGCATGAAGGTATTGGGGTCATGGCGACTGCAAATTGGGGTCATGTGGGGTACTGGGGTCACGTGCCCCTAGGACTCGAGTTCCGGTCAGCCAAGATCTGCAACCCGCACGGTCAGACCAGCCTACGCCCTTGGTGTGTGTGTGTGTGTGTGTGTGTGTGTGTGTGTGTGTGTGTGTGTGTGTGTGTGTGTGTGTGAGAGAGAGAGAGAGAGAGAGACGCCAAAACCAGAGTCTCTCACAACACACACTTAGTGTACTGTATTCAATAATTTTTCCACTTAATTTGCGGACCTATGGTATGAGTTACGGTACCGTTAACTTCTGTTCAAAAGACTACAGAATGGATTAAGACCATTTACATTATTTATAATTGGGAAAAGCAGATTCGGAATTCGACCAAATCAGAATTCGATCAGCCGTCGGGAACGAATTATGTTCGAGAACCGAGGCTCCACTGTACAGTTTTTCCAAAAATTTACGAAGCACTCACAGACTGTAAGGCTTGCATCGTAACAACTGGTTGGAACACTGCACGGGCCAGAAAGTCATACAATGAAGGAGAGTTTGGTAAATAATGCCTCAGTGACGTTGTTGAAATTTTGTCTCCTGAAAACGACAAACTAAAACACATGGTACTGGACGTCCAACTGTTCTGCCACACTGTTGAACACAGATATCGGACATTAACACGGCTACTGAATCACAGTTACACTTGGACCTTCACGTATGTTCATTAACATCTTCATTTACTTTTTAGTATATCTTACAATGGACTACACAATTCCTGCACTTAAACTTTCCATTTATTTAATTTCATTCTGATTATTTGCTGTAAAACAATATTTTGGTATCCATAGAGTAGTTTCTTCAAGCCATCACAGGCCTCTGTTACTGCTTGTTGCAGTTGCCCTTTGAGATACAAAAATAATGGAGCAATTAGAAAGCTGCATCATGACGGATAACATCTAAAATTTGGAGAGATCCAGTACATCCATGTGTATATGTAAAAACAAATAAACATACAAATAACAAACAGACAAACAAAAAAAAATTAAAAACTAGTAGCCACTCAGATGAGATCATTAGTATGCTGTCATGAAGACTTCCAACCTTTGTGGTGGGACTCTGCCCTCATCTTCCCTCAGGGATGACATCACACTTGCAGTATTTTTAAAAGGTTTCATCCAAATTAAGAATAATCCGAAGGTAAGAAATATGCAGATGCTAAAATCTGTCTTGTTCAAACTGCATGATAACTATTTACACATTAGATGGTAGCTGTGTGTGTGTGTGTGTGTGTGTGTGTGTGTGTTACCTGCAGTGAGGTTCGAACAGTCACCACTAGCTTGAGCCAGGCTGGGAACTTGTCGATAGTCTTACAAAGGAAAGAAACAATGGTGTCGCCATAATCAGGCTTGTGGAACTCTGCTTCATTAAGACCATCTATAAGAATGATGAAGTCTTCATCAACCGTCATCTTCCTCTCTACAAGGCAAGTATATGGACACACAAACAGTTCACTTCAACACTTAGAAACACCAACCACTTATGCACCCAAAACAAACCAATAAAACACCTAACCATCCAAACAACTATTCATCCAAACATTTAGCCAACTAATAAACCGATCCTCCCACCAGCCCAGAACAAAAGAACCACCACCCTACCATTCAACCAACCAAGTATCCAATCAATTTATTCAGCTACTCACCCAAAACAAACCAACCAACCATTTAACCACCCAACCAATCACCCGTCTACCAAACCAGCTACCCATTCACCCAACCAATCACCCAAGCAACCACCCAATCAAACATCCAACCAACCTCAAATCTAACATAGTGTCTTAAACATTAATGGCAGAAGATGAATTATTTTGGATGGATTTCTGTATATGTGTCTATACCCACCTTTATAAAGTGTTCCCAGTGGTTCAAGGACTCCTCGTATGAAAGCACTAAGGGGATCCTGGACACAAGAGCGCAGACTGAGTGTACTCTGAATGTGTGGTTCCCTCAGTAGCAGCTCTTTGTAGGTGTTCAGCTGTGGGGAGCGGCACAGCAGTGCTGCAACGTTGTGCACGAATTCTGGCACCAGGCAAGTGTAGGCACTGTCAGCCTGACAGTAGTGATATGCTACCACCTACAGGAGATATCAGAGAAGATAAAATGTTTTCATCACTATCAGTAATCTGGCACTTCTGGTGGAAAAAAACAAAACACTGTACTTTCTATGGTTTTCTAGCTCCCTGATTCAAACTTCCATTATCTTTATTGATCATATGTCAGGGCCATAGGGAACGATGGAGTCAATTTCAATTGAATCCGTGGTTACACTCTGAACAGGTCACTGGTCTACTACAGACCCAAACAACTAGTCACAACCGCATTCAGAAACTCAAAAGCAAATAGCCTGTTGGCCTAACATACTGCACATGGCTTTGAGGAGAGGGAGAAAACTAGGATCACCCTGAGGAAACCCATGCAAGCACGGAAAGCACATGCAAACCCGCCATCATAATGGCTCAGTTGGCTGCTAGATTTTTAGCCTAGAACCTTCTTTCCCTGAGACAACAGTGCGAACTATGGGAACAATATGATGCCCAGTTAGTTTCCATACAAAATTAGAGTAGCAGGGCTGCCAACCCAGGAAAGTACCATTTTGTAGTTGATGAACCAAAAATTATTATTTTCAGCTGAAAATTGGTATTCATAATAGACAAAATCAGTACTCAAATTAGGATTCCACAAAATTACATATTAATTTAAACATACAGATTATCTTTGTAAAATTCTACTGCATTCTGGATTAATAATAAAACAACAGCATATTTGGGAAAACCATGTTTATTTGACATAATTCTACTGGTGTTATAATATAGAATATGTCATATTTATTATTCTATTATGCATGGTGCTGAATGATATAGCAGTATTTACAAATAACAAGTAAGAGAGTTCAGGACAAGAAAAAAAGATATAAAGTAAGCATACCGGTCACTAGCTGGCTATGTCTGCCTCCCTTTATATGCATCTTAATACCAAAACGCCCAAATGCGCAATGTTAAATTTCACATTGTGCAAAAGGCCTTGTATCTGTCATGCTTCGTAATAAATTGATAAGTTGTTGAATATTCCGATAAAAATTCTTGCTTTCGTTTCGTCGCCATTTTGGGTTTCCCGCAACCGTTCAATAATTGGCTCTGATTACCACGGAGTGTACAGTATGCAAGATAGCTGCTTATTCGTGGAAATGGACCTGCCTTGCTGCTGATTAACAAATCACGTGGTAAAATACAATGGTAACATCCCATGAGATTATCGCAAAACTTGGCTTTTCCAGTAAGGTAAACATGTAAACAAGGATCGAATTTCATGCAATTCATCAGAATTATTGAGAAAATATTGCCAAAGAAAATCGAAAGAAGCATCTTTTCCTGAAAGATTGAAATTCGCATTAATGTCTGAATGGAAGGTGTGTCCAGATTAGTGCAGGTTATGTGTGTGTATCTGTGCTTAGGGTCGTAGGAAGTACTGGTTTAATACTCAATGGGGTGATAGCACTAGTTCAAACAGATGTGTAAAAACCTAAATTGAAAATGATGTGAACATTCCCAATGAAGTCTAAGGAGAGAATATAAAAGTAATGAGCAAATGCTTCTCGTGGCTGGCTATACATACATCATCTCACCCTCCATTTACATTTATATCAGCTTAAATGAGTTTTCGCCAGGAAAATGAACAGAGGGTTTTTATTTATTTTTTTTTGCAAAAGCATGCTTTCTGTATATGATGGAGAAAGATGAAGCACAACGAAGAACTTTCTATATTCTCTCTTTGCTTAGAGAAACTCACAATGAGGATAAATGATCAAAATCAGCCTATTGTGTACATGTGTGCTGAGGGAGACTATGGGCTATTTAGATCCTGCATACAAAGAATGGGGCTGGGGTGGAGTAGTCTGGACGTTTCCGGACCGAAATTATTATTTGCCTGATTAGAAAAATATTAAATAAAGGATATTGGACTATGTGTATGTGTGTGTGTGTGTGTGTGTGTGTGTGTGTGTGTGTGTGTGTGTGAGAGAGAGAGAGCAAGTGAGAGAGAGAGAGAGAGAGAGAGAGAGAGAGAGAGAGAGAGAGAGAGAGAGAGAGAGTGTGTGTGTGTGTGTGTGTGAGAGAGAGAGAAAGAGAGTGGAAAGAGAAAGCAATGAAACAGTGAAGTAAATTATTAATGCATTGGCTTAAAAAGATCTACTTGCTCAGCAGGGGAATGGCATTCTGTGGGTATGAATATTTTATCGGGCTCTGTAGCAAAGTTGCTTTTTCCTTTTATAAATACATCTGCATAATGCGTGACTGAGACACTGAGCCTGGACACCTGATGACGAGGTTTTGAGGATGTTAGCATGTGTGTACTTCCTGCATTTGAGACTCCCCGGAGAGATCGGGAGCAACAGTACATTGGCATATGTAGCTGCATTCATGCATGTGTTACTCTATAGTAAGTGTAGGTGGTGGGGTTTACTGTATACCCATTCAAATGTCATAGCCACAGGCATTCCTGAGAATGCTTCAAGATTTCATTTAAACAATGAATCTAATTATCTTCAATAATAAAAACACAGAAGCATAAGTGTTTGATTCCTAGGTGTTTATGAACCATTCACATTCATCCCTTCATCTCTAAAGACTTCAGGATAATAAGTGTACAAGTCAGCCCATCTTTTCACTCTGCCTCCACTTCTCACGCTAATCCACCCTCCCCCTCATTTTTTCTTCTTCTCTAACTCCTAATGATACTCTACACCTACTTCTTCACTGGAACTTATCCCATCCATGAACCACCAGACTCCCACAACGTCCTCCTCTTCCACACATCCATCAGAAACCGCCTCATATCCGTAGGTCCTATATAATCTGCTAGAATGCCAGTCATACTGAAAGCCTATGTTATTTTGCCTTCCATTCCTTTTAAAAGTCTAAAATAGTTGACTTTTCCCTTGTTTTTAAGCAGTCCTGAATAGACGGTACAGGACCTGCTTTCATGGCTGTATTTAATCCTGATAGCCCAGTACTTAAAGGCGGAAAGTAAGGAAAGCCATACAAAATGTCCTTTTACACGGTCATGTATATTTTCTTCATCAGGTGGTATTCACTTACACTTATGACGTTGCAATCTCATACAATATGTTTGAAAGTTTGCATTAGCCTGTTTGAAAAGGCTGCCATTTTTAGGTTGTTTTACTCTCAAGAGTGCGCGAAATCAGAATAGCACATAGACGTGTCAGTTTCAAGAACGCAAGATGCTAGCAACAGTAAGAGTAGACAGCTATTAAACTAACAAATCAGATAAAAACTAGTGAACCTTCAAAATAAAATATAGTTAGGAATGGCTGGACATAATACTACATTACATTTATATACAGTAGACATACTCTACATCTGTTTGTTTACATGAAACCATAGCACACACTACACTAGTGCATTATGTATACATTACATATACTGTATACTGGTATATTTATTACACAACACTTTGGTAGCAACTGCTGCTTCAATGCCACCACCCACATTTTTTGCATTACAAAGACACCTCTCGCATGAGTTTTTCTTACTTGTTTTTTGTTGTAATAATATTAGCACATTTGATGGATATGGACAGACATTTACTATGTATGCAATTTTATTCAACCTGACTAATTTTACTTTTCCCACACTATACTTCTAGTTCCAAGGACAATTGTTACATTTCATGTACACGTGCTACAGATGAGTGATATGACATTTGATGCATAAAAGCTTTTTTATAATGCACAAAATGTATCATGATATGGAGGTGTGATTACTTCAGTAATCAGAGTGCTGAATCTTTTCTCAAGTGGCCTGACCTGGGCGGGTGGAAGATTCAACTGAGCTAAACAATAATGTTATATAACAATAAATTATCTGAACTTAGGTGAGAAATTCAAACAATAACCAATCAGAGTTTAACAATGCAGTTGATAGACAGATGCCGCCAAACACCCCCCCCCCCCCAAAAAAAACACTTTTTTACTCGCTCGCCACAACCATGTAAAACAAGTATTTTTACATGCATTTAGTGCAGTGCTTCTCAATTATTTTCTGTGGCGCCCTTCTAGGAAGAAAACAACAGTTCATGCCCCCCCACCCCCGAGCGACTACAAATAATATGATTTGTCTATAAAATTGTTATTTGTACACCTCTGCATAACATTGTATCTTTATTAACATTAAAAGCAAAAAGTAAAGACATATAGTTCAACTTACAATAAAGAAAAATTTCATCAACGTTGTTTTTTAATCTGTAATGGAAAAGATTTAAAGTGCACCAATGTGCCTGAAAAAAAAAATCATTATTGAAAATCATTTAATCTATTTATGTCTTAATACTGTATCTCCGTCTCTCCAACTTTCTCTTCGTTCCTGTTAGAAAATTTTCCGTGTTGTTTCTTGAGGGGTTGTTTACTGCACTTCATATCATTTGCTTGTGTGAAAAACCACTACACCATAGCGTAACAATGAGAGCGCCACTGCCAACTACTGGAATGGAGGTGCAATTACACGTAATTCTCATACACTGTTCCAGAAAAACATGTTCCCCAGGGTCACACCGCGTCCCCCCCCAAGAGCATCATTACCCCCCCCCCCCCCCGGGTCCCACTATTTGAGAATTCACTAATTTAGCAGCAAAGTGATTTGTCCAATACATATGTAGTCTGCAGAAAAGTAGCTCACCAATCAAATAACATCAAAAACAACAATGGGTTTCTCTGAGGTAGAAATACATGCAAGTAAATTTTTTAATATTCAAATAAAAGCAATTTTTAGTGAAGTTTTAAAGATTTCATTGATTCCTTGCCTCCCTAAATGCATCATTTTGTTGGGTTCATTATTTTTATTGAGTAAAATAAGCATGGTATACTATACAACACTGATATCAATAAACAGAAATGACCGATTTTTTTCACGGATCATGATTGATTACCTTAAACAACGCATAGCTCATTTTCTGACTTTGGCTGGGTTTCTCAGTGGGGTCACTGTAGAATAAAATGAATTTATTTACATAAAACTACAGTGCTGCTGTGGTGTATATTAATATAAGGTATAAGACTTTATACTGGATGTGGATAACACAGTTTAGTCTCTTTTTCTAACACACTCCCAGCGTAGCAAAATTGTACAGCAGTGATCATACTGTGACTCATTACAACTATGAACAGAAATACTACATTAATTTAAATGTTTTGATACATGAACTGCACAATATTACCAAAATGGACTCTATAGTGCAACCACACGACCAACTTTAGTAACACAATACTAACCTTCCCGATCTTGTTCCCAGCATTTAATATCACCTACATGTTAATTTGGCTTACATGTGGGTCTCCCGAGGGCGAATAGATTAGTGCTCTGCACTTATCATGTCCATCACAAAATCAGCTATTTTAGACCTTGGTGCATTTCCACATGTTCAAACATATTTTGCAATAAAGATCATACTTTCTGTACACTATCACTTTATTCACAAAGTTGTATGAGTATCTGTAATGAAACAGGCAGACCGGGTCAGGTTTCAGCTGTTGACTGCTTGAATACATCAGATTTATTGCGTGCCTGTTAGTCGGAAAAACTCAAATGGCACAGTGTCCACTTTATCAAATGAATCAGTGTACTAATGATGGGACAAATCCAATAGACATGTAAAGAAAAGGGTTATGTAGTGAATTCATGCTTTTGGGGGACATATTTTTACTCAATTTAATTATAAATATACAGTAGTTTATTTTGATACATGGAATTGCTGCTGTCTTTTGTTGTTTATGTGACTATACTTTACATTAACAGAACACCATGCTTAACCAACCATTGAGTTGAGTTTTTATGGTTATACAGCCAAACAAACATTTACTGTATTTAGTCATTCACCACTTAATCCTATTAGAAGAGCGAGGAGGCTGAAGCCCATCTCAGGTAACTTTGGGTGAACCCAAATAGTAATTATTAAAAATAAATAAATAAATAAAAATAAATACTTTCTTATTGAAAGTATTAAATACTTTAAGTCTATATTTCATTGCTTTCATGAAATTAGTATAAACTGACAAACTGGCTTTAGCGTCATTTCCATTTTGCTAGTCGTAGTAGAAGTTAGCATTATGTCATTTCTGGTTTCCAAAAAAGTTGCCTAAAGCTTCTTTTCCTTCAGCAGTTCCCTTTAGGGGTCGCCACAGCAAATCATCCGCCTCCATCTCACTCTTTCCTCTGCATCTTCTTCTCTTACTCCAACGACCTTCATGTCTTCCTTCACCACATCCATAAAGCTCTTCTTTGGTCTTCTGCCTGGTAGTTCCAACCTCAGCATCCTACTGCCAATATACTCACTATCTCTCCTTTGTACATGTCCAAACCATCTCAATCTAGCCTTTGTGACTTTGTCTCCAAAAAGGGTTGTTCCTCTGATGTACTCATTTCTCATCCTATCCATCCTCGTTACTCCCAGAGAGAACCTCAACATTTTCATCTCTGCTACCTCCAGCTCTGCCTCCTGCTTTTTCCTCAGCGCCACAGTTTCTAAGCCATACAACATCGCTGGCCTCACCACCGTTTTGTACACTTTTCCTTTCATTCTTGCTGATACTCTCGTATCGCACATCACACCAGATACTTTTCTCCAACCATTCCAGCCTGCCTGCACATGCTTCTTCACCTCTTTTCCACACTCTCCATTGCTCTGGATTGTTGAGCCGAAGTACTTAAAATCTTCCACCTTCACTCTGCTCCCTGTAACATCACCATTCCTCCTGGGTCCTTCTCATTCACACACATGTAGTCTGACTTTCTGAGGCTAACCTTCATTCCTCTCCTTTCCAGGGCATACCTCCACCTCTCTAGATTTTCCTCCACTTGTTCTCTGCTCTCACTACAGATCACAATGTCATCTGCAAACATCATAGTCCATGGAGATTCTTGCTTAACCTCGTCTGTTAGCCTGTCCATCACCATAGCAAACAAGAAGGGGCTCAGAGCTGATCCTTGATGCAGTCCCACCTCCACCTTGAATTTGTCGGTTACGCCGACAGCACACCTCACCACTGTCCTACATCTCTCATACATGTCCTGCACCACTCTAACATACTTCTCTGCCACTCCAGACTTCCTCATGCAATACCACAGTTCTTCTCTTGGCACTCTGTCATATGCTTTTTCCAGATCCACAAAGGCACAATGCAGTTCCCGCTGACCTTTTCTGTACTTCTCTATTAACATCCTCAAAGCAAACATTGCATCTGTGGTGCTTTCTTGGCATGAAACCAAACTGTTGTTCACAAATGCTGACTTCTGCCCTTAGTCTAGCTTCCACTATTCTTTCCCATAACTTCATTGTATGGCTCATCAATTTTATCCCTCTGTAGTTGCCGCAACTCTGCACGTCTCCCTTGTTCTTAAAAATGGGCACCAGCACACTTCTCCTCCATTCCTCTGGCATCTGCTCACTCTCTAGGACCTTGTTGAATGTTCTTGTCAGAAAATGTACAGCTACCTCTCCTTGACACTTCCATACCTCCACAGGTATGGACCAACTGCCTTTCCACTCTTCATCCTCTTCAGTGCCCTCCTCACTTCACCCTTACGAATCTTTGCTACTTCCTGCTCCTCAATGGTCACCTCTTCTACTATTTTTTCTCTCATTTTCCTCATTCATCAGCTATTCAAAGTACTCTTTCCATCTTCCCAGCACACTTCTGTCATCAGTCAATACATTTCCCTCTCTGTCCTTTATCAATCTAACTTGCTGCATGTCCTTCCCATCTCTATCTCTCTGTTGTGCTAACCTGTATAAATCATTTTTTCCCTCCTTACTGTCCAACCTATCATACAAGTCATCATACGCCCTCTGTTTGGCCTTAGCCACTGCTACTGTCTCCCTGTACTCCTGTTTACTCTCTTCGGTCCTCTTAATGTCCCACTTCTTCTTAGCTAACCTCTTCCTTTGTACACACTCCTGCACTTCCTCATTCCACCACCAAGTCTCCTTATCTACTTTCCTTCCAGAGGACACACCAAGTACTCTCCTACCTGTGTCCCTGATCACATTTGCTGTGGTTGTCCAGTCATCTGGAAGCACTTCCTGGCCACCCAAAGCCTGTTTCAACTCCTCCTTGAAGACAACACGACACTCTTCCTTTTTCAACTTCCACTACTTTGTCTTCTGCTCTGCCTTTGCCTTCTTCACCTTCCTCACCATCAGCGTCATCCTGCATACCACCATCTTATGCTGTTTGTCAACACTCTCACCCACTACTACTTTGCAGTCACTGACTTCCTACAAATTACATCACCTGTACAAGATGTAGTCTACCTGTGTGCTCCTACCTCCGCTTTTATAAGTCACCCTATGCTCCTGTTTCTTCTTGAAGAAAGTATTCACCACAGCCATTTCCATCCTTTTTGCAAAATCGATCAACATCTGTCCTTCTGTGTTCCTGTCCTGGATACCAAACCTGCCCATCACTTCCTCGTCCCCTCTGTTGCCTGCACCAACATGTCCATTGAAGTCTGCACCATAGACCACTCTTTCACCTCTGGGGTACCCTACATCACTTCATCTAAGTCAGTCCAGAATCTCTCCTTCTCTTTTAGCTCACATCCTGCCTGTGGGGCATAAGCACTAACAACATTGAGCATCACACCTTCAATTTCTAACTTGAGACTCATCACTCTGTCTGACACTCTTTTCACTTCTAGAACATTCCTGACAAACCCCTCATTCAAGATGACGCCTCCTCCATTTCTCTTCCCATCCACACCATGATAAAACAGCTTAAACTCTGCTCCTAAGCTTTTTGCTTTGCCACCTTTCCACCTGGTCTCCTGAACACACAGTATGTCCACCTTCCTCCTCTGCATCATGTCAGCCAGCTCTCTATCTTTTCCTTGCATAGTTCCAATATTCAAAGTCCCTACTCTCAGTCCTAGGCTCATGCCTTTCCTCTTCTCTCTCTGCCTACGGACACAAAAAGTTGCCTAAATAAATAAATTAATTAACAAACAAACAAACAAATAAATAAAGTCACTAAACTTGCTAATTCTTAAAAATTAAACATTTTAATCCAGAAACACTTCAGCCTAGAATGCGCCATGACTATTTCCATGTTTGAATCTTCTTTGATGACATGAAGGTCATTATATATGAGCTGATATCCTAGGATTAGCCAACCAGAATGCCGAATTGCCAATATCTTGTGACCTAGCATGAAATAAGTGTAAATAGTAAGATATGTATTTAATTTTAAAATAGATTCTGATGTATGCCTGCTTGCAGCTGCTCGATGCATTCTCTCTACTCAGCTTCTAGGTTCAGGACTCAGCTGTCTACTCAATTCACTGGATACCTGTTCTATCGCTGACATACAATCAATCTGAGTGACATCTGGCTCATCTTTTTCTTCCCACCATCAGATACTCGGCTCATACCTCACTACTTGTGACTGATTTGATCATAAAAGGCAGGTCATTTCACATGGAAAGCAGCCAAGACTGTGGTTCTGTAAACTCCTGGAAATACATGCTGACTACCTTATATACTACTATATAACCTAGCCTGATTTAAAGTAATCTTTAGCACAAGATCTCTAATAAATGTCTGAGACCTGGCACTTCCTAAAAGTGAAAAAAGTTTTAAATATTTATTCCAGATAGCTTATCTGTAATAACATATGTATTAAACACAAGTTGCATCATTCTATCACATCATATAATCATATGCTGAAATGAAAGTTTTCCTCACCCACTTTGGATAAGAGCATTTGCCAAACAAGTAAGTAAATAAGAAATAAATAAACATCCAAACACCTGTGACGCGAGCCTCCTCATTACTTCCTCTTGCCTCCTCCTCATCTCTGGAGTTCCTGGACAGCTGCCACCTCCCAGTGTTCCATGGGTGGGCTGAGGCTGTGTGAGAGGGAGTCCATCTCCATCTAAAACACACACACACACACACACACACACACACACACACACACACACACACACACACACACACACACACACACACACACACACAACCACAATGAACAATGAATCCTGGATCTCAGTAATAATACAATATAAGAGAGAAGATTTTAACCTAATCACTTTCAGAAAATAACTTGAAACTCTTACGTTTGGGTGAAGCCTGAGGGCTGTCAGAGGCGATCTGTCTCATGCGGTTGCCGTGGCAGCTGAGAGCCACCAAGCGGGAGATTATGGCCGTCTTGCCAAAGCCAATACTTCCAACTAGCACTACACCACGGTTGGTAGCATGGCTGGTGCTACTTAACTGGGCATCAATTTCTTGAAATAGCCACTCACGGCCTGTAAACACAGAGTCCACCGTGATGCTAGGAACCTCAAAGAGTAACGGCTTCAGCGCTATGTCCTGCAACCTGTATGGAGCAAAGCGCACTGAGGAAGGAGAGAAAGAGAGAGAGAGAGAGGAAGAGAGAGAGAGAATGAACACAAGTGAAGTGAAAGAAAAGCAGCAAACAACTAATAACTTTTCTTTTTAATAAGATTACATACCAGGCATAGCGATATACAGTAAAGTCAGCAACATAGAATGGATATATAATACAGCCAAGAGAAATTATTACAACGGTGAAGTGCTTTAACTTGAGTCAGACTTTCCATGACTGCTACCCCAATGAGGAAACACCTTCAACTACTTAAAGAAGCACAAACACTCATTATATGAGAAGATGGTACAAACAGATATTTTGTGATTAACCAGGCATGAGTTTCTCTGTCTCGCACACACACACACACACACACACACAAACACACTCGCTGAGAGAAAGGCTGCAGGAAATAATGAAGCCATAAGTGGAAAAGGGAATGTAAATGAAAGACAAATAAATAAAATATTGAATGTAGGAGTACACACAGTATTTTGCTACATTCATTTCAATAAAAAAAAAAAAAAAAAAAAAAACAATTTCCCACACATATGATATTGACAACACCTTATGTAAATATTTCTATTCATTTTCAGACTTTCTTACTACTGTACTTGGTATGTTGCCTTTTAGCTATAATGACAATATGTACTTAAGATAACATGGACCTCATGTGCAACACATTCTGATCTTCAGTTAAATTGCAGATTAAATCTAAGTGACTCCTAAATATGTTTCAGTTGAAGAGATTAGACATGAGGCCCAGCAGGAGGAACATATATCTATTATTTTCAAATGGCATTTGTTACTGTCCAAACAAACCGTGAGGAGCTCATCAAGTAATAATTTATGGATCCAAATATCAGGTTATGTATGACAACAAACGGCCTCCGATACAATCGCACCCATTTTAAAATCAGCAGAGACACGAAAACAAAACAAAACTTTTGAAACTTTGATCCTTAGATATGTAATTTATTCCAACTGAATAAAATATTACTTTTTACTGTATGTTTATGGTAATTTATAGAACCGATGTATACATTCATAACTAAACTATGCGTCTATCCACACTATACAAGGACCTTACCTTTTATCCTTGTATGATGTTATATTATTATTATGATTATTATTATGATGATGATTATGATTATTATTTAGAAGGCCCAGTGGAAGATTAGCTTAACTAAACTTGAGAATTTTTTCTTTAAAAAAAATCTCCAACCCTCTTAAAACACTGTAAAGTAATTAAGAAAAATTCAACTGGACTTTTTGTATGAAACAGTTCACGAATTTTATTCACAAATAGATATCACGAACTTATCAACATATACGGGGATCCCTCACTTTCCGCTATTAATTGAGACTGAGATCCCCCCATGATAACTGAAATCCTCGAAGTAGGATCAAACCCCCCCCCCCCCAACTGACGTATACGTACATGTATATGTGTACAGACACTCCCCGACTTATGTTTTTTCGATTTTATGTTCTTTTAAAAAAAAAGTCAAATTTTGAGTTTAGACGTACTTACGTAGTACGCTGACGTAATGACGCAATGCTGTAATGACTCTGCATCCATTGTTTACAAACAACAGACTGAATGTGCCCCTCCTTCTTCCCAGTTCAGTTATATATATCGTTTTATATATATATATATATATATATATATATATATATATATAAATGCAGCCATGAGGCGGGCACTAACAAGTGTCCCAAGCCCGGATAAATGCAGAGGGTTGCGACAGGAAGGGCATCCGGCGTAAAACTTCTGCCACATTAAAAATGCAAATGGTCAAAACAAAATTCATACCGGATCAGTCGAGGCCCAGGTTAACAACGACCACCATCAGTGCTGTCAACCAACAGGGTGCTGATGGAAATTGGACTACTGTTGGTCGAAGACGTCGAAGAAGGAGAGGCGGGAGGCGTGTCCGTAGGTAGAGAGAGAAGAGGAAATGCGTGAGCCTAGGACTGAGAGTAGGGACGTTGAATGTTGGAACTATGCAAGGAAAAGATAGAGAGCTGGCTGACATGATGCAGAGGAGGAAGGTGGACAGACTGTGTGTTCAGGAGAGCAGGTGGAAAGGTAGCAAGCTTAACTTAGCTACAAGCTTAGGAGCAGGGTTTAAACTGTTTTATCACGGTGTGGATGGGAAGAGAAATGGAGTAGGAGTCATCTTGGAGGGGTTTGTCAGGAATGTTCTCGAAGTGAAAAGAGTGTCAGACAGAGTGATGAGTCTCAAGTTAGAAATTGAAGGCGTGATGGTCAATGTTGTTAGTGCTTATGCCCCACAGGCAGGATGTGAGCTAGAAGAGAAGGAGAGATTCTGGACAGACTTAGATGAAGTGATGCAGAGTACCCCAGAGGTGAAAGAGTGGTAATTGGGGCAGACTTCAATGGACATGTTGGTGCAAGCAACAGAGGGGACGAGGAAGTGATGGGCAGGTTTGGTATCCAGGACAGGAACACAGAAGGACAGATGTTGATCGATTTTGCAAAAAGGATGGAAATGGCTGTGGTGAATACTTTCTTCAAGAAGAAACAGGAGCATAGGGTGACTTATGAAAGCGGCGGTAAGAGCACACAGGTAGACTACATCTTGTGTAGGCCATGTAATTTGAAGGAAGTCAGTGACTGCAAAGTAGTAGTGGGTGAGAGTGTTGTCAAACAGCATAGGATGGTGGTGTGCAGGATGACGCTGATGGTGAGAAAAGTGAAAAAGGCAAAGGCAGAGCAGAAGACAAAGTGGTGGAAGCTGAAAAAGGAAGAGTGTCGTATTGTCTTCAAGGAGGAGTTGAAACAGGCTTTGGGTGGTCAGGAAGTGCTTCCAGATGACTGGACAACCACAGCAAATGTGATCAGGGACACAGGTAGGAGAGTACTTGGTGTGTCCTCTGGAAGGAAAGTAGATAAGGAGACTTGGTGGTGGAATGAGGAAGTGCAGGAGTGTGTACAAAGGAAGAGGTTAGCTAAGAAGAAGTGGGACACAGAGAGGACCGAAGAGAGTAAACAGGAGTACAGGGAGACACAGTGTAAGGCGAAGGTAGCGGTGTCAAAGGCCAAACAGAGGGCGTATGATGACTTGTATGATAGGTTGGACAGTAAGGAGGGAGAAAATGATTTATATAGGTTAGCACAGCAGAGAAATAGAGATGGGAAAGACGTGCAGCAAGTTAGAGTGATAAAGGACAGAGAGGGAAATGTATTGACTGATGACAAAAGTGTGCTGGGAAGATGGAAAGAGTACTTTGAAGAGCTGATGAATGAGGAAAATGAGAGAGAAAAAAAGAGTAGAAGGGGTGACCGTTGAGGACCAGGAAATAGCAAAGATTAGTAAGGGAGAAGTGAGGAGGGCATTGAAGAGGATGAAGAGTGAAAAGGCAGTTGGCCCTGATGATATACCAGTTGAGGTATGGAAGTGTCTCGGGGAGGTAGCAGTAGATTTTCTGACAAGAATATTCAGCAAGGTCTTAGAAAGTGAGCAGATGCCGGAGGAATGGAGGAGAAGTGTGCTTGTGCCCATTTTTATGAACAAGGGAGATGTACAGAGTTGTGGCAACTACAGAGGGATAAAGTTGATGAACCATACAATGAAGTTATGGGAAAGAATAGTGGAAGCTAGACTAAGGGCAGAGGTCAGCATTTGTGAACAACAGTTTGGTTTCATGCCAAGAAAGAGCACCACAGATGCAGTGTTTTCTTTGAGGATGTTAATAGAGAAGTACAGAGAAGGTCAGAAGGAGCTGCATTGTGCCTTTGTGGATCTGGAGAAAGCTTATGACAGGGTACCGAGATAAGAACTGTGGTATTGTATGAAGAAGTCTGGAGTGGCAGAGATGTATGTTAGAGTGGTGCAGTACATGTATGAGAGATGTAAGACAGTGGTGAGGTGTGCTATTGGTGTGACAGAAGAGTTCAAGGTGGAGTTGGGACTGCATCAAGGGTCAGCTCTAAGCCCCTTCTTGTTTGCTATGGTGATGGACAGGCTGACAGACGAGGTTAGACAAGAATCTCTATGATGTTTGCAGATGACATCGTGATCTGTAGTGAGAGCAGAGAACAAGTGGAAGAAAATCAAGAGAGGTGGAGGTATGCCCTGGCAAGGAGGGGAATGAAGGTTAGTCTCAGTAAGACAGAATACATGTGTGTGAACGACAAGGACCCAAGAGGAACGGTGAGGTTACAGGGGGCAGAGATAAAGAAGGTGGAGGATTTTAAGTACTTAGGCTCAACAATCCAGAGCAATGGAGAGTGTGGAAAAGAGGTGAAGAAGCGCGTGCAGGCAGGTTGGAATGGATGGAGAAAAGTGTCCGGTGTGATGTGTGATAGGAGAGTCTTCTTCTTTTCATTTCGGCTTTTCCCTTCAGGGGTCGCCACAGCGAATCATCTGCCTCCATCTCACCCTATCCTTTGCATCTTCTTCTCTTACACCAACGACCTTCATGTCCTCCTTCACCACATCCATGAATCCATGATGTGTGATAGGAGAGTATCAGCAAGAATGATGGGAAAAGTGTACAAGCCAGTGATGAGGCCAGCGATGTTGTATGGTTTAGAGACAGTGGCCCTGGGGAAAAGACAGGAGGCAGAGCTGGAGGTAGCAGAGATGAAAATGTTGAGGTTCTCTTTGGGAGTAACGAGGATGGATAGGATCAGAAATGAGTACATCAGAGGGACAGCACATGTTAGATGTTTTGGAGACAGGTCAGAGAGGCTAGATTGAGATGGTTTGGACCTGTACAGAGGAGGGATAGTGAGTATATTGGTAGTAGGATGCTGAGGTTGGAACTACCAGGCAGAAGGCCCAGAGGAAGACCAAAGAGAAGATTTATGGATGTGGTGAAGGCGGACATGAAGGTCGTTGGCGTAAGAGTCGAAGATGCAGAGGATAGGGAGAGATGGAGGCAGATCATTTGCTGTGGCGACCCCTGAAGGGAACAGCCGAAAGAAAAAGAAGATATATATATATATATATATATATATACTAGTATATATATATATATATATATATATATATATCAGTTATATAGTGTGTTACCCTTATGTTAAGACGTCATCTCTGTGATCTTTGTGTTCACACTGTTTTGCGGACTTTTGTAACCCTAAGCAAATATGGTTGGTCAGAAGCGTAAGCTTACTAGCATGGGTGCAAGTCTCATATACAGAGATGATGCATACTCCATTCAGCAAAGAGAGTTGTAAAATGAAGGAAAACTTGAATTCAGAAAACAAAGAGAACTCTCCACTCTGCTGGTGATTCACATCAGTGCAGGCTGAGTACTAAACAAGTATTCAATGGCGCCCTTAATTTCTTGAAAGACCGGAAGTCCGGATAACCCTCGCTTTGTCTCAAGCACAAGCAAGTGAACTACTTTCAGTGGAGTGCCTCACATGTTATAAGCGTTGATTGGCTGTTTTAAGCACAATGTAAAGTGACTCGGCTCAGCTTCATGTAAAATGACCATCAGAACCATTTACAAGCAGAAAGATAGCATCATAGAGAATGTTAAAGGTTATATTTGATACTGTATTTGATATTTGATGAGTGAATTTGATTAAAATTTATCTATTTGAAATTATTTTTCTTGAATTTAATTTATTTTAAATTAATGTTGATATTATTTGACATTCCCTTATATCATATATATAATATATAATTATATTGATTCCCTGAATTGCCACCTTAACGTGGTGGAGGGGTTTGAGTGACCTAATGACCCCTCCCTGAATCGCGACCTTATCGTGGTGAAGGGGGTTGCGTGACCTAATGATCCTAGAGTTATGTTGTCGGGGGCATAATGCCCCTGGTAGGGTCACCCAAGGCAAACAGGTCCTGGGTGAGGGTCCAGACAAAGTGCGATTCAGAAGACCCCTATGCCATCTCAGAGGAAACAATGGAAGCATCCGAACTGAATCCGAATGGTGTTTCGTTGTTGGACTTCTGTGCTCGTCACAGTTTGTCTATCACAAACACCATGTTCGAACATAAGTGTGCCCATAAGTACACTTGGCACCAGGACACCCTAGGTCGCAATTCGATGATTGACTTTGAAGTCATGTCATCGGACTTGCGACCATATGTTCTGGACACTTGGCTGAAGAGAGGAGCTGAGCTGTCTACCGATCACTACCTGGTGGTGAGTTGGCTTCAGTGGTGGGGGAGGTTGCCTTCCAGACCTGGCAGGCCCAAGCGTGTAATCAGGGTCTGCTGGGAACGTTTGGCGGAGTCCCCTGTCCGAGAGGCCTTTAACTCCCACCTCCGGCAGAGCTACAACCACATCCTGGAGGAGGCGGGGGACATGGAATCCGAATGGGCCATGTTTCGTGCCTCCATCACTGAGGCAGCAGCCCATAGCTGTGGCCGTAAGGTCGTCGGTGCTTGTCGTGGCGGTAATCCCCGAACCTGGTGGTGGACACTTGCAGTGAAGGGGACCGTCCAGCTGAAGAAGGAGGCCTATCGAGTTTTATTCGCCTGTGGAACTCCCGAGGCAGCAAACAGGTACAGGCAGGCCAAACGTGCTGCAGCTGAGGCTGTCGTAGATGCAAAATCTCGGGCGTGGGAGGAGTTCGGTGAGGGCCTGGAGAGTGATTATTGGTTGGCCTCAAAAAGGTTCTGTACCACCCACCAACCGACGCCTTAGGAGGTGGAAGCAGTTCTTCACAAACACTGTTTACAGTGGTGGTGGTGGGGAGTTGCTTACCTTGACTGGGGATGTCGTCGAGAGGTGGAGGGAATACTTTGAGGACCTCCTCAATCCCACGAACACGCCCTCCGTGGAAGAGGAAGACCCTGGGGGTTCGGGTGGGGGTCCGCCCATCACTGGAGTGGAGGTCACTGAGGTTGTCAAAAAGCTCCTCGGTGGTCGAGCTCCGGGGTTGGACGAGATCCCGAGATCCGCCCAGAATATCTCAGGGCTCTGGATGTTGTAGGACTGTCTTGGTTGACACGTCTCTGCAACATCGCGTGGTCATCAGGGGCTGTACCTCTGGATTGGCAAACTGGGGTGGTGGTTCCAATTTTTAAGAAGGGAGACCGGAGGGTGTGTTCCAATTATCGGGGAATTACACTCCTCAGCCTACCTGGAAATGTCTATGCGGGGGTACTCGAGAGGAGGATCCGACCGATAGTCGAACCTCGGATTCAGGAGGAGCAATGTGGTTTCGTCCTGGCCGTAGCACTCTTGACCAACTCTATACGCTCCACAGGATTCTGGAGGGGGCATGGGAGTTTGCCCAATCTGTCCACATGTGCTTTGTGGCTGTCAGAAGGCTGTCGACCATGTCCCTCGAACGATCTTGTGGGGCGTGGTCCGAGAGTACGGCGTTCCGGACCCATTGCTACGAGCTATTCGGTCGCTGTATCACCGGAGCCAGAGTTTGGTCGGTATTGGTAACAACAGGTCAAATTCGTTTCCGGTGGGAGTTGGAGTCCGCCGAGGCTGTCCTTTGTCACTGATTCTGTTCATAATTTTTATGGACAGAATTTCTAGGCGCAGTCGAGGCGATGAAGGGTTCTGGGTTGGTGACCATTGAATCTCGTCTCTGCTTTTTGCGGATGATGTTGTCCTTTTGGCTTCATCAAGTCGCGACCTCCAGCTCTCATTGGAGCGATTCGCAGCCGAGTGTGAAGCAGCCGGGATGAAGATCAGTACCTCCAAGTCTGAGGCCATGGTTCTCAGTCGGACAATGGTGGAATGCACCCTCCGGGTCGGGAATGAGGTCCTGCCCCAAGTGGAGGAGTTTAAGTATCTTGGGGTCTTGTTTACGAGTGAGGGAAGGATGGAGCAAAAGATGGACAGACAGATAGCTGCAGCCTCTGCTGTTAAGCGGTGCCTGTACCGGTCCGTCGTGGTGAAGAAGGAGCTGAGCCACAAGGCGAAGCTCTCAATTTACCAGTCGAGCTACGTTCCAACCCTCACCTATGGTCACGAGCTTTGGGTAATGACTGAAAGAACAAGATCATGGATACAAACGGCTGAAATGAGCTTCCTTCGCCGGGTGGCGGGGCTCTCCCTTAGAGATAAGGTTAGAAGCTCCACCATCCGGGGAGAGCTCGGTGTAGATCCGCTGCTCCTCCGCATTGAGAGGGGCCAGTTGAGGTGGCTTGGGCATCTGGTCAGAATCCCCCCCCGTACACCTCTCTGGTGTGGTGTTTCGGGCCTGTCCAACCGGGAAGAGACCCCGGGGTCAACCTAGAACACGCTGGAGGGACTATGTCTCTCGGCTTGTCTGGGACCGCCTCGGAGTCCCCCCAGGAGAGTTGGACCTCTTTGCTTAGGTTTTTCCGCGACCCAACCCTGGACTAAGCAGAAGATGATGATGATTATTTAATATATTTGATATTATTTTACAATGTTATGTTTATAATAATTGATTTAGGGGTGTTTAATGAGATACGGTAATGGTATTTATGGATGTATAGTACAGTATGAACGTCATACGTCATTGGAACATACATTAACAACTAACGTTCATTTTCAACTTATGTTCAGCCGTCCGGAACCAAACAAAAATGGAAGTCGGGGAGCGTCTGTATATAATATCAATAAATACATATTCAATGCTATAAATGCTTATAATAACAAGTAAACATTAAAAAATAATGCATAAGATGTAAATAAAATATAAATACACACACACACAAAGACATGCACCTCACAAAAATGTACACAACACAAAAGTAGTTTTGAGGGGAAATTTTGGGGTGTTTTTTGTTTTGTGTTTGTTTAGGGTTTTTTATTTTTTGCATAATTGGCCTTGTTTTTGTGGCATTTTCCTTAACCTTTTCCCCTTTTCTTCCTTAATATCCTTATTTTTTAATTTTGATGAATATTAAAAAAAAAAAAGCGATGCACTGAAGCCGCATAAATTGAAGCAAGAAGTAGCAAAGGATCCCTGTATATGGAGCCCTAGAAATTGTACAGAACCTTGAACAACAAATAATGAAATAATAAACCTTCTTTATGTAAAATATATTCAAAAAATTAAATAAAATCAAAAGGTTCCAGTACTGTTACTATACTAAGCATCTAGAGTGGGGCATGATCTCCAGTGCAATAATAGTTTGCCCCTCTCTCCTGTATGTATGTTACTCATACTACCCTAACTCATTGCTTCATCGTCATAGGTGTGTTAAAGCATTTCAAGAGTCTCGATCACCACTTTCATAATATAGTCCTCTTAAATTATAAATTATTTCAGAGAATATAAGGTGATGCTGTTTTTGATGGTAAAACAAGCTGCACAATTGACAGCACAGTGTGTCATCTTTTTCATTAGCTAACTGCTCTTATATAATCAGAATTTGATGTAATAAATATATATGCCATAGTTTTTAAACACACACTCACATATATATATACACACACACACACACACACACAAACACACGCACACACACACACACACACACACACACACACACACACACACACACACACACACACAGTGGTACCTCACCTTACAAAATTAATCTGTTCCAGAGCCTTTTTCGTAACCTGGATTTTTCGTAAGTAGAACTGCATTTTACATGTAAAATGCATGATTCTTTACAAGGCCCCCAATACTACCCTTTAAAAATTATAAAAGCCTACCTCTTTTAAGGTACTTACTTCGTGTTGACCGTGTCTTCGTAGCAGAGTTATAATCTTACAAATGTTTATGCAAGGTCAAAAGCCTGATCCAAAAAATAAAGTTGCAATGAGCACACTTGGAAAAACTCATGAAACAAGCTGCTGCTCAAGGGAGCTGCGTCATCCCTCCTAGCCAATAGGAGGTCAGCGGGGCAGGATGTTGGAAGATAGTCAATGGGAGATCAGCTTGTGCCTTGTTTGAATGGCGCGTTTGAATGTTGCGTTCCATAAGTAGAACTTGTTTCATATACAGAGCCAAAAAATTTTAGAAAATATTTTTCGTAACCAGGATTTTACATTTGCTGGGACTATTGTAAGGTGAGGTACCACTATATATATATATATATATATATATATATATATATATAGATATAGATATAGATATACATACACACACACACACATGCAGGGATCCCTGGATACTTCGCACTTCAATTCATGCGGCTTCAGTGCATCGTGGTTTTTAAAAAAATATTATTCACTGAATTAAAAAATAAGGAAATTAATAAAGAATAGGGGAAAATGTTATGGAAAATGGCACAAAACACAGCTATTTATGCAAAAAAAACAAAAACAAAAAAAACAAAACCCCATCAAAACTACAGACACTCCCCAACTTTTTACGAACATCCGAAGATATGAACAGGGCTGTCTGAGATCAAAAGTGAAAGTGAGAGTGAAATGAAATTGAATAACAAGTAGAAATAGAAATGGAATAACATCTATAGAAAGATATATAATGAATATAAGTATGAAATATGATTAAACATTATCCTGAGGTACACTTAATACTAGGCTCCAGCAGAGGGGTGTGGCTGAGACATGCTTTACACCAAGGGAGGTCAGGGAACAGAAGCAGAACCGATACATTTTTGAACTCCTGCCAAAAGTTTCAAAGAAGAAACAAATTGACTCCAGTATTATAATGAACTGGATAAGAGTGAAACTCTCTGTAAATCTGATCAGATCTGTTGTGCTGTGCTTGAGAGGAACCAGGTGTTTAAACACGGAAGCTAATCAGTTTAATTGTCCAGTTGGAGTATTGCCTGTGTGTGTGTGTGTGTGTGTGTGTGTGTGTGTGTGTGTCTGTGTGTGTGAGTGTGTGTGTGTGAGAGAGAGAGAGAGAGAGAGAGAGAGAGAGATTGTATACAGTTCAAACTCATATAGATTACTTATACAAGGTTTGAACATATGTTCCCATCTAAAGAATGCCCTGTAACAACTTACGAACAAATTCATCTAATGAACAGCCATCTGGAACCTAACTCGTTCGTAAGTTGGGGAGCGTCTGTACTTACATTTTAATATGATGTGCGCATCTGAGTGCGTGCGCGTCTGTATGTGTGTATTTATATTTTATTTACATCTTATGCATTATTTTTAATAATTGTTATTATAAGTATTTATTGCATTGAATATGTATTCATTGATATTATGTACACATATACATGTACGTATACATCATATGTCCCTGTACTCAAACACACACACACACACATACACACACACACACACACACACACACACACACACACACACAACACACGCACACTGCCCAGACAAAAAAACGCTGCATACATGAATATGTTGTTCTGCCTTTATCCTTCCTTGCAGCATGTAATTTATGTCTTGAATTGATAAGGCAAAAATTGAACCACTCCATAAAGTCTTCTCAAACATATCCAGAAAAAACTTTTAATTGGGTTAAGATCAGGACCCCGGGATGCCAATACATATGTGAAAATGATTCCTCATGCTCCCATTTTATATCTGTGCCATTAGTGAAGAAAATTACTTGGTGATTACCTGCTCATTCAGTACATTCAGGTAATCAGCTGACTTCACTTCATTGCAATATTGATGCTGCTGAGCCTCGACCTGAACAACTGGAGCAACAATACCATGGAGATTGCATGCTGTGATCAAGGATAAATGTACTCCATGAAAATATTAGTGTGAGACTTCTTTTTTTGGCAGGGCAGTGTGTGTATTAGACGTGGCTTTAAAAGAAATTGGAATATCTGTAATGTACTTTTAACGTCAATGTTCCCATCCCTCCACCTGTATCTGATCATTTTTTCTAACAGTTGATTGTAATTACAGATGCATAAAGCTCAGTGAAAACCAGCTGTTTTCTTCTGTCTTTGGAGGCGCCATAAAATAAACACTGCCGAATGAAAATGCATGCAGTTAAGCGTTCCTGTCTGATTAAATTGCTGATGACTCATTTGCTTTAAAATCTCTTGAAATATTATTTGTGGAACATTAGCTGTGGCTGTTGTGCTGAAGTAATTTCATATTCTTGTTTACTTGTTACAGAATTTGCATATAATTGATTTGACTTTGATGCCATTTCTATTAGGTATTATCCCACTTGAACCCCTTAATCCTACTAGTGTTGCAGTTAGCAATTCATATTTAAACTCACACCTATGGGAAATTTGAAACTAAAAATTCGCCTAATGTGCAGATCTTTGGACTGGGAGGAGACCAGAGTCACCAAAGGAAACTCGTGAAAGCAAGGGAATAACATGCAGGCCTTAGACTCAAACCCAGGAGGTTCTTGCTGTGAAGCAGCTGTCAAGACTATTACAAAGAATGAGCATCCTGTGAGGGTAAGTTCTGCATGTAGAAATTACTTTTTTTTTTTTTTTTTTAATCTCCTAAGATCCAAAGATTGTGTCTTGTCACTTCTCTGCAATACTTCTGATACGTACTAACTAATAACTTTTAAAAATCAACATTTTTAAACAGGAAGAAGTTGGAGAAAAGGGTAAAATCCAATAGTCCTCATATGAGGATCTGACAAAGAAATTATTCATTAATTTATTTTCTAAGCGCTTAATTCTAATTTGAGACACAGGGAGGAAGGCGCCCCTCTCAGCCGACTCGGGGCAAGGGCAAAGTACACACTGGACAGTTCGGCAGGCCATCGCAGGGCCAACACTCACACAACCATTCATACACACACTCACACCTAAGGGTGATTTGGAACAGCCAATTATCTTTACTGTGCATATTTTTCGACTGGGGGAGGAAACCAGAGTACCCAGAGGAAACCCATAAAACACAGGATGAGCATGCAAACTTCTCACAGGAATGAGGAAAACATGTCCTCACAAGGACAGTGGCGTCTCAAGAGGTTAAGAGGGATCGGAGAAACATGGCCAGACGAAAGCTGCACAGAGTTCCCAGTATTTGTTATTTTTATTTAAATTGAAAAAGTGTAACAAGAAGTGTTCTTCAAAAAATATTCTAGGAAGGGTGAACACTTAAATATAATGTTAGTTCATGTTTTTCACAAAACTAATAATCAACATATTAAACCAGGAACATCATTTGAAAACTAACATTCAGTTGTAATCTATACTAACTCCAATCAACTTATAAGTGCCAATGTGAGCTAGTTATTTCTCTCACGTGTCATCATTTATTCTGGTAAGAACTGGAGATAATATCCATTACCATTAAAATACATGATTGAAAGTAGAAATAAAAAATTACCGTATTTGACGTGATCAGTGCCCAGGGTGCTTTAAAAATTGGAGTGGGTGGGCGCTTATTAAATGTTTACCAGCGCAGTGGAACGGTAAGTGCTTATTACCATCGAGGTGGAAAACATAAATAATAACAGAACAATAAAAGAGTTTTACTGGTATTTGTATTATTCATTTTGTAGTATCAACCAAATTACTAACATGAAAGCGGAAAATAAACAGAAAACAGCATAAATTAAAAAAAAAAAAAAAAAAGACCCCTTATTTTTCTCCCGGTGCTGTTCCTTTAAACATTTTCCGAGAAGTAAAATCAAGCCAGTCAACTTTAGCACATGGCACGTTGAATCAATCAACATGAACATAAACAAAAGCACATGGTCAGGAACGTGCTTAAATGTATGAAGTTAGTGAGCAGGAGAATCTGGTGAAAAATCCTTGTCATCACTTTTTGATAGGTCCATATCTGGCTCATCGCTCCATTCTTTGAAAGCATCCCATAGTTTTGCTGTAGCAGTTTCTAATGTTTCATTGGTTGTTGGACATTTACCAAGAGAACACAGCAAAATATTTGCCTGTTTTTTAAAGCACGGCAGAACAATCAAATGTGTTGTTACTGCTGAATTTTATAGACATTCATCAGCGTCAGTGGGTCTTGAAATACCATGTAAACTCACTTTTACGCCTCATTTTACCGTTACAGAGACTGATCGAATAAAATTGGTAAGTTTGATCTACGATTTTGGTCCCAGTACACATGAGCGGTTATTAGACTTCAGATAAAAAAACATTGGGGAGGGGTGGGGGGTTGCTTATTACGTTAAATATGGTAAAGCTTCTGTGAGACATTATTTGTGTCTACCATGAATGTAGACGGCTTAGGTAGGCTGAATAATATGGAGTCATAATCTGAAGCACTGCTTTCGCCTTTCTGGTTTCCTGAACAAATTTATGGAGAAAAGTACCACTGCCCATATTATTAAAATAAGGCATGTAAAAGAACCATTGCTGTCATTATAAATTGTTGTATAGTGAAATTAGATGAAACAATACTCTCTCTCTCTCTCTCTCTCTCTCTCTCCTTTAAAGTAGAAAGTGTGAGCTGCTTTAATTACTGACCTCGTAAGAATGATTCATCAAACAGACTCCATGGGAAAGGTGTTGAGCAAGCTCTGTTACAGGACTGAGGCAGGGTACAGTCCGAAAATCTCCTTTAAAAACACATCTCAGTCTGATAGAACTATGATTTTATTCCTCCTGAGTAAATTTATCTTTCTGAAACTGCTTGATGACACTTTCGTGTTGTGGTTAGCATGTCTGCCTCATAGCAAGAAGGTCCCGGGTTCAAGTCCTGCGCTCAGCAAGGGCATTTCTGTGTGGAGTTGTGTGTGTGTTTCCTTCGGATGCTCCGGTTTCCTCCCACAGTTCAAAGACTAGATTAGATTCAACTTTATTGTCATCATACATGTATAAATACAGGGTAACGAAATACAGCATCCAATCAAAAGTGCAGAGAGCAGCAAGTGCAATATATACAGAATGCGCAGTATGTACAGTTAGAAGCAGTTATGTGCAGATAAGGGCAGCGCAAAAGGTGGGAATAATCATGTACAGATTATGTACAAGACAACACATGACATTCACATTCAGCTAATGAGCTATTCCAAATTTCCCCAAGGTATGGATGAGTATATAAATGGCTGTGTGTATGTTGGCCCTGTGATGGGCTGGCAAGCTGTCCATGGTGTACCCTGCCTTTGCCTCGTGTCACCGGAGATAGGATTAACTGGTGGGGCAGCGTGAAAGTGTGAGAGTAAACCTACCTTTTATTTTGTGTGTGTGTGTGTGTGTGTGTGTGTGTGTGTGTGTGTGTGTGTGTGTGTGTGTCTGGTGTATGTGGGGTGTGTGTGTGTGTGTGTTGTGAGAGAGAGAATATGTGTGAGAAAGGTTAAGCTCAGTATAGCTTGGAGGAACAGTCACACTAGGCACAGACATAGATGTCACATGGGAGCTTTGTACAAACACACACAAGAGAGCAGAAGAAACTGAGTGAGGCATCCGATTAGGAAAAGAGAATGGCTGTTAATATTTAAACACCCCTTTAAAACATTTGGACAGAGAGCTATGTGTGAGTGTGAGCAGGCTGTGTAGGCAAAGGGTTGATATACTCAGCACCACTGTGGGGAGGTTCATTATCTGGGGCGGTGAGAAAAAAAAACCGTGAAGCAGATGGTAAGGAGATGTAGACTAAAAGTACATTATTAATCTGAAAATATGTCATGATGTAAAGTATGACACCAAATCTACAGTCAACTGCACGTTGTGTAAGAGTACAAGATTTTCTTTTTCTTAAATAAAACCTAATCGCTAATATAAAATGTCCGCGGGATTTCAATTACACTCCAGCTTATTTCTGAAATACAGTACTGTATTGCAAAATAAACCCTGACAGTGTGGATGCAATACCCTGACACTAAGCAGCTCCCCACTAAAGAAATCCATCCATCCATCCTCTCTACTGCTGATAGTGAAGCCAAAGATAATCCCATATGTACTCAGGCAAGAGTAAACAAACAACATAAATAACCACTCACACCATGCTAAGAGTAAAGCTAAGTTTACAAAACTGAATGGCCAAATCATTTCTGTTCACTTTCTGTAACCGCTTAATCCTAATTAGGGTCGTGGGGAGGCTGGCGCCCATCCCAGCCAACTCCGGGAGAGGGCAGAGTACACCCTAGACAGCTCGCCAGGCCATTGCAGAGCAGAAACACACTGACGGCTATGCAGCTATTCTCGTCAAGTCAGCAATGGTTCTTTTACATGCCTCACACCATAGACAGTGAGAGGGGGCAGTGACAACCCGTGAAGAGTGGGGCTTGAACCCCCAACCTTAGGATCAGTGATCCAGAACCTTTACCACCAGGCCACCACTGCATTGAAAGGCAGAATAAACAAGCGAATTTTAGTTTGAGGATAACAATATATTTTCGGAGGTAGCCAGTTGAATTGGAGGTAAATGGCCCGTATTTGTGGTCTTGAAAAATGTTTTGGACGTGCTGAAGAAGTTGGTGCGAATTCAGAGTGGCTTGAATACAAGCAAAGACCTGAAAAAAAGACTTGAAAAAAAGATCTGTATGTTTTCCACATGCGATGTGTCTCTGCCATCTCACACACATTCCACCTCCCTATTCCGTCCTATCGGGACTACGTGAGACGTGCATGCACAGAATATCAGTTTGCGTGAGTAGAATATCAGTGTTCAACAAACTTTTCATCTCTGCTACGTTTTTTGAAATTTCACTTTTCAGAAGTGGAAGTTCGAAGAACTTTTGGAGGACTGAGTGTGATTCTTTGTTTGAAATCACTTTTGGAGATTTCTAGCTGGTTTGCTTGAACGACAGCTGTGAATTTGACCAAAACGGCCACGACTAAAGGGCTAGAACAATGGCAACACGTGGTGTGTCCAGGAACAACCCCGAGGGGGTAGAGGCTCGTGAGGGAGCATTTGGCATTGTACAGAGCATGCCGTCAACTTCCAGAAGTGGAAAGAGAAGGAAATCCTCATGGGTAAGGAAAGAGCAGCCACATGTCGAGCACATTGCTGCCTCAGACGGAGAAATTGAATCGGGTGGTGAGACCCCTGATAATCTCGTTTCGGCCAAAGCTCAAGGCGACAAGCCAGCAAGCAACAAAGAAGGCGCGCTCACCGCTGATAACCATCTCATGAAACTTTTCGATTTTATGGTGAAAAATCAAGTGACTCAGACTGCAGCTATGCAGGAAATGGAAAAGACATTAGAAAATGTTGGTAGGAATTTGACCACTTTTCATGGTGACGGAAACTCACGACCGCCTCTGATCCCGCCCACTTCCGATTGTGTACCAGGCGGAAGTAAACAATTAATGGCGGAAGGCGACGCCACTTCCAATACAGGTGAGGAGGAAGGCGTTGAATTTGATACGTTAGTGTCTCAGGTATGTGGGAATGACAGTGAAATCGGTGACCCAGACACAGAAGCATCTGATGCCTCGTTCATGTCTTCATTAATGAATGAATTCACAGATTTCGTTGGTGACGATGAAAAGACGTCAGACGGTATAAAACTGGAGTTAGCAAGTCGATTGGGGATGGATTGGCTAAAGCGCCAAATTTCACAGAGTTGAAAGACTTACTTCTTCTTCTTCTTGTCCTTTCGGCTTTTCCCTTCAGGGGTCGCCACAGCGAATCATCTGCCTCCATCTCACCCTGTCCTCTGCATCTTTTTCTCTTACACCAACTGCCTTCATGTCCTCCTTCACCACATCCATGAATCATCTCTTTGGTCTTCCTCTAGGCCTTCTGCCTGGTAGTTCCAACCTCAACATCCTACTACCAATATACTCACTATCCCTCCTCTGTACATGTCCAAACCATCGCAATCTGGCCTCTCTGACTTTGTCTCCAAAACATCTTACATGTGCTGTCCCTCTGATGTGCTCATTCCTAATCCTATCCATCCTCGTTACTCCCAAAGAGAACCTCAACATTTTCATCTCTGCTACCTCCAGTTCTGTCTCCTGTCTTTTCCCCAGGGCCACTGTTTCTAAACCATACAACATCGCTGGCCTCATCACCTTCTTGTACACTTTTCCTTTCATTTTTGCCGATACCTTCCTATCACACATCATACCGGACACTTTTCTCCAACCATTCCAACCAGCCTGCACACGCTTCTTCACCTCTTTTCCACACTCTCCATTGCTCTGGATTGTTGAGCCTAAGTACTTAAAATCCTCCACCTTCCTGATCTCTGATCCTTGTAACCTCACCATTCCTGTTGGATCCTTGGCATTCATACACATGTAAAAGTTGAAAGACTTAATAGACAAATATTTTTATCCCAAAAATTTGTGAAGGCTTAGTGGTGCCAAAAGTAAATGAAGAAATCTGGCACAAGGCGAAAACATACAGCAAATCAAGAGACTTAAAAATGCAACACGTGCAAGGATTACTGGTTAAAGCCATGATCCCTTTCATTCAAGTTACCGGCATGCTGATGACGAGCATAACGCAGCGCAAGGACTTAAACAGCAAAGTAGCTTTGCAGAAAATGACAGGCTCAAAATGTTGACAGGTGCACAAGCAGACATAAATGTGAAAAGGTGCGATGCATTAAAGCAGGACTTGACTGGGCCATATAAGCACCTTTGTACGTCTGGTATGATCACCACTAGTAAGTATTTGTTTGGCGATGAGCTGCATAAGAAAATAAAGGACACTGGAGGCTCTAGACAGATGGGAAAGAAAGTTTTTGTGTCCGACAGATCAAGACATCGTTGGGACAAGCCATGGGTTCATCCATATAACAACAGTGGCTCTGGAGGTTACCGCCAACAAAACTTCAAGAAAGACCATAGCTACAGAGCTAAGCAAAGTCGAGGTGAGGGAAAAGGACAGAACCCTTTTTTACAGAAGCGTCAGCGGGACGAAGGGTTCCGCAAGTAAAGGCAGAATTGTCAAAGTGTAACAAGGTGAGGCACATACCTGAGGAGTTTTCCGTGATAAACACTCCTGAAAACTTTTATGCTGGGAAAGTGCAACATTTTGCACGTAAATGGGCTGACATTTCAGCTGATCCTTGGTTATTATCTAATATTGAGTGTGTAGCTATAGATTTTACTACAACACCATCCCAGCAGACTATACCTAATGCTATTAAGTTTATAAAGAATGAGAGCATGCTCATTACAGAAGAACTTTCCCACACGTATGACAAAGGTATCATAGAGGCATGTGAACATGTAGATGGGGAATTTATATCAAATATATTTTCTCACACCAAGAAAAATGGTTCCCTGAGAATAATTTTGAACCTCAAAACATTGAACGACAGCGTTGAAACCTGCCACTTTAAAATGGACACTTTCAAGTCTGCCATTTTTCTTGTGGAAAAAGACTGCTATTTTGTCTCTGTAGATTTAAAGGACGCCTACTTTAGTATTCCAGTAAGACATGAAGATAGGAAATATTTTACATTTATCTGGAACAAGACTTTATTTCAGTTTACTTGTCTCCCAAATGGGCTTGCGTCTGCACCTAGAATCGTTACTAAGCTGATGAAACCAGTTTTTTCATCGCTTAGAAGTCAGGGGTTTCCAAACACCTCCTACATTGACGACTCTCTTTTGGTTAGTTTGACAAAACAACACTGTAAGGAGAATGTGGCGGCCACAGTGAAACATCTTGACAGTTTAGGTTTTACTGTACACCCTGATAAGTCTGTTTTTACACCATCTAAAGTAATTACATACCTTGGATTTGTTATCAACAGTGAGAGCATGACTGTTACATTGACGGATGACAAGAGGAGCAAAATTGTTCAAAAATGTCTGGAATTACTAAAGGGTGAACTAGTCACCATCAGAGATTTGGCTGTTTTGATTGGTCAATTAAATGCGGCTGCATAAGGAATGAAACATGCCCCTGTTTTCTTCAAGCGAATTGAAATTCTCAAAAATAATGGCTTGAAATTAGCTAAAGGTAATTTTGACTCTAGTGTTGCTTGATTCAGATTGTGTGAATGATTTAACTTGGTGGATAAACAATACAGGCAATTGCCCCAAACCAATTCATGTTCCTCAGCCAGACGTGGTCGTTAAGACTGATGCATCAAAAACTGGTTGGGGAGGAGGGAAAGACTGATCAAACTAGTACTAAGGGTTTATGGTCTGTGAAGAAAGCGAACTTCATATCAATATTTTGGAATTAAAGGCTGCCTTCTTCTGTGTACGAAACTTTCTTTCCATCCCAGACAGATATTCCTATCAAGCTAATGTTAGATAATACAACATTGGTGTCCTATATCAACAATATGGGTGGGATGACGGTTAGATGTAACAGTGTCACTAGGGAACTGTGGCTATGGGCCATTGACAGGAATATTTGGTTGTCTGCTGCTCATTTACCTGGGGTGTGTAATTATGAAGCAGATGAGTGTTCAAGGAAGTTCCCAGATGACAAAGAATGGCACTTAAATGAACAGGTGTTTACACGAATGTGTGATGTGTTGTTAGAAATTTGTTTGCTTCCAGACTAAATACACAATTGAACAGATACATATCTTGGTACCCTGACCCGGTGCAGAAGCTGTTGATGCTTTTACTGTGTTTTGGGGAAATTCTTATGACTATATATTTTGCCCTTTCAGTGTGATTGGCAGAGTCCTGCACAAAGTAATCAACGAAGAGGCAGAGGCGCTCATGGTGGCACCGATATGGACAACCCAAAATTGGTTTACGAAGTTACTGGAATTGTCAATAGACTGTCCAGGATTGCTGCCAAAATCTCAATCCCTGTTACAACTCCTCAACCGGCCAGAGTTTCGACATCCACTCCACAAGAAACTCAAACTAGCAGCATTCAGGCTATCAGGGAAAGCTTGGAAAGTCAGGGCCTTTCACCATCAGTTACAAACATTATCCTGCAGTCATGGAGACATTCGACACACCAGCAATATGGGACATATTACCGAAAGTGGTTGTGTTTTTGCACTGCAAAGGGTGTTGATCCCCTTTCACCTTTGAGTGAGGATTTACATTTCATATCAGTGTTATATGACTCTGGTCTTGGATACGCTGCAATTAATACAGCTAGATCAACTTTATCGAATTTAATAACTGTAGGAGATACTTAATGTTTTCCCTTTGGAAAACATTCACTAGTGATCAGATTCATGTGGGGCATTTTTAATATCAGACCTGCCCTACCTAGATATAATGTCACTTGGAATGTACAGCATGTGTTGCTCTACTTGAGCGATCAATTGACCTGTGATTTGTTAAAAGGATTGACACTTAAGTTGGCCATGCTTACCCTGCTTTTATCAGGCCAAAGAATTCAGGCCCTCCATCTCAATGACATTAGAAATGTAGATATTTCAGATGATTGTGTTAAAATTAGATTTGGGGATCGCCTCAAACAGACTCGAACTGGTTTTCACCAAGGTGAACTCTCTCTCCAGAGCTATACGCCTGATCAGAGACTGTGCATTGTCAGTGTGATGAAGCTATATCTGGATATGACTCGCGACCTCAGAGGAGACGAGACAGCTTTGTTCATAAGCATTACTAGGCCTCACAAAAGAGTGAGCAAAGACATTATAAGTAGATGGATAAAGTTTGTTCTCAAAAGTGCAGGTATTGATATGTCAATATTCAAACCACACAGTGTAAGATCAGCCTCTACTAGTGCAGCCTTCAATGTGCCAATTCAAACGGTTCTGCGGACGGCAGATTGGATCAGTGAATTCGTGTTCAGACAGTTTTATAACAAACCAGCTTCTCATGACAGTAGTTTCAGTAGTGCTCTTTTAAATTCTGTATCCAATGTTGTTATTTGATCATCTCGCCATAAGCTCAGCATGTTTTCCTGAATTATCAGGACTGTTTCCTTATGTGACTGAGCTGACGTGTGCATTTTCACAAAATAAATGTGACATATTGAACTAAGATTGGGCTTGATGAAATTGATGGAAATATGATTTCACTCTAAATATCTCATGTAGTCCTGATAGGACGGAATAGGGAGGTGGAATTATGAACCTATGAAGTGCTGAGGGATTACGTGCCCACCCTTCCCACCCTGGCTGGGAAATATGAAATCATATTTCTACACTCTAAAACCTGATATTCTGCACATGCGCATCTTACGTAATCCCTCAGCACTTCATAGGTCGGTGGAATTACAATCAAATATCAATTTACAGGTAAGTCTCATTTAATTGTGTAATTATAAAATATAATACTATTTCTAAGTATAAATGATGGTTCCATACGTACTGCTCAAACTGTTTTCTCAACGGACAGAGGAATGTGTATCTCAGATCTGCACTGGGATCTGATTCTTTGGAATATATTACAGGGGACATTGGGAAATACATGCGAGTTATGCAGTAATCTATTGCTGAATTTTGTTATTTCCCTTTCCTTGAATGATTACTTCAACTTGGATTTCCCAGATACTCGCTCTTCTGATATAAACTGGGATTTTCCTTATCAGCGCAAGTTGAAAACCTGATTTAGTCTCTTATGTACGTCCAAAATAAATAATAAATCCCCGGGATTAATTAATAAAAACCTCTAACAGATAATTATGTTCAATCTGATATGGAGTGAACAAATCATGGAGGAAGGCACAGGTTTTTCCACGCAGCTCTGTGCTATAGCACACACATGGACTTACTTCAAACCAACAGTACAGGCTAAAATAGCAGCTGTCGCATAAGCCAAAGCTGATTACACAACGAATTCAACTGGACCTACTGGACTTGAGACAATCAAATGGTGGTCACAAGTAAAAATACTGAGGGAAAAAAAATTACAAAGGGTCATTAAAGAAAGCATTTGGATTTGTTGTAATTAAATTTTAAAGGCAGATTAAATAGAATATAAGAAACACAGCCAGTGTCGGTTCACAGATCCTCAATGTTAATCTATATTGAAGGTTTTCGATGAGATCACACATTTTTTTGGTCTGCTGAAACCGAAACCAACTGGGAAAAAACTTTCACTGTTTCACCCTGTTTCACGGCAATATTGCTTATATAAGTATGCCTTAGGCCATTGTCCAAATTTACATGTTTTTGACTGTGAAAGGAAACTATATTACCCGGAGGAAACCCACACACATTGCCCATGTAAATTCCACATTGAAGGCCAAAAGTCAGCCACCATGTTTGGACCCACAACATTCTTTACTAAATAATCTTATTGCTTCCAGTGATCACATTATCCATTGCAAACCTCTGTTAATAATAAATGACAGATCAGAGAACCCTGGAACTGAGCATCCATTCTAAACTGCTTATTTCAAATTAGGGTTGCAGGGAGGCTGGCACCTGTCTGAGCAGACTCTGGGTGAGGGCGCGGTACACCCTGAATAGCTCACAAGGCCATCGCAGGGCGACACATAAACATTCATACTTACAGTCACACCTAGGGGCAATTTGGAACAGCCAATTAACCTACTGTACATATTTTTGGACTGTGGGAGGAAACTGGAGTAAACCCACGCAAGCAAGGGAAGGAAATGCAAACTTCACACAGAAACACCCTAACTCGGAACCCAGGACCTCCTTGCTGTGAGGCGAACGTGCTAACCACTACACCACCATGCGAAGAACAAACCAATGACAGTCCATTTTCAATACCAGTGAGCCTTACTGTAATTATTTACAATTTAAACATTTACATTATTCCTCTATGTAAAAAAAACATTATTGAAGAATATATATTCATTCCTTCATTTATTAAAACAGAAGAAGCACTTGTCTGTTAATCATACTGAAAAAATATATTTGTTTTAAATGGAAAGCCATTTCCAAGGCCAACACGCCTGTAGTAAATGTCTTCTTTCAAGGTGACAGTAAAAGTTTGATATGGTATCAGTTAAAGTTGCTTTATAGATATTACACTCTGCTGAGAGTCTTTTCTTTCCACCTGATTTACATATAAACTATGTGCTTTGAATAAATCATATAACTGATGTTTTAGGTGACATATCTGCTGCTACAGACAGTGCCCTGCTTTCCCCCTTGTCTAGTCTTCCTTGGCATGGAGGAGACAGCCAAGTGCCAGTGGAGAAACTTTCAAAGTTAAATACAGTACGCCCTCGACTATTCGCAGCTTTGCACTCGCGGCTTTGCATATTCGTGGATTGCCAAACTGTCACGTGATTCAAATTCAGCCAATGGCTGTCCTTCCTGCTGACTGGTTGAGATAAGTCGTCAATGAGCCTTCGTTTTTTTTTTAGTATTTTAATTACCAGTTAAGCTCTATGATGCCACTCAAAAGCCAGCTAACCACCAGAAAAAGGTAATGATGTTGGATGTCTCTTATAAAGAAATAAGACAGGGTATTCATTAAGTTTTAGAGTAGAAGGAGGGTATTGATAAGTAGGGGTGGAAATTGTTTGAGGCAAGCATGGGGATGGGGGTGTCCCCTCCTGCAGGGGGTCTGGAAGGGCCACCCTCAGAAAAAAAAATTAAAATTCATGTGCTCTGTGGTGCATTCTGGGACCATATTTATGAGAAAACTAGACAAGCTAGAAGCAAATAACCCTAAAAGTTTATATTTTAAAAAATAGTATTTGTTACAAGAACAGTAGACTTACTTCTTAAAGGAAAGTACATAAAACATCTTATTCGAAAAATCTAACAGTTACCTTACTAATATAGAACATTTGTGAATCAAACTGCTACCCTAATGTGTCAAAACTGTTTATGTAATATCATTTTAGGATTAATAAGATTAGGCTATTATGATAATATTAGGCTAGTTTAGGTGGGGGCTAGTTTTCACTATTATCGTTCAGTGCAATCAAGAAATAATTTGTGTTCAGACATGACATAAAACTTTTTTTTACCTATTTCATGAGATACGGATGTTTCCGAAACAGTGGAATCATCGGTCTTGAGTCGCTTCCACAATGTATTTAATGTTGGTTGTTTAGATCTACTTCGCTTCGGCGCCATGCTTGTCGGTACGACTCACATCAGTTTGGACTATATATTTTACCTGGGTTTGTACGACCCATCACGATCTAAATCTACACGGGAGCACAGGCAAATGGCGCCACATATATTAAAAGCGCCGCGCTTTTGAATGAGGAAGCCTAGTGCATCATGGGATATCGGAAGTGAACCGATTGAAAAATGATCAAAACAAGTGATTGTGTTGTCAAGTACATAGCATAACAAAGCTGTGAAAATGCTTTTATCAAATATTATTATTATATTATTAAATAGTATTATTTACTATTATAAAATATAACTGGTGCTAGGCTAATAGTAGCCGGCGCTTCCACTGGCCGTCAGACCTTAATGAAAAGTATGTAAGACTTTCTCCTGAAGAAACGACAGTTTCCTCTGAAGTGCTGTATCTGAACTGTTGTAAAGCACTTTTGAATTAAAGTCTTTTTCAATTATTATTCCAGTACATTACCTAAGTTAATGTTTAGAATGTTTGTGTGTGTAATTTTATGTACTGTGGTGTAGCATGTTTATCTTTTTGTTTTGTTTATCCAATTTATTACACTTCATGTTGTTTTATGTTCTTTTTGTTATGGGTCTGTGTTTTGGGGGGACTTTGATTTTGACGGCTGTGCTCACCTAACTCGGTTTTCTTTCCGCTCTGGCTGAGGGGTGTGGCTTCACCTCTGCGGCAGAAAATTAACTCACATCACTCGTACTGTATTCTCTAACTCTGTTCTCTGCCCGCTCCGGCTGAGGGGCGTGACTGAGCTGCTTGGGCTGAATGCAGTTCACCGTGACGCTTAAGTGCTTCCCCTTTGAATAATAAATCCCACGCAGCATTCTGGGTAAGGTGGAAGGCTCATTATGTCACACTTTTATGTTCTTTATGTACTTGTTTAGTACTCAACCTTCACTTGCGCACTTGAAAGATTGGAAGTCTGGATAAGCTGCGCTTTGTCCACAAGCACCATATGTCACTTGAGCCAAGCGCCTTCATTGATGGAGCACCTCACAAATAATGCAATGCCCCCCTCTAGTGTGCGTCTGATAAGCATTTTTAACCATTAATGTGTTTTTGTTGATTTGAGCCTTCCTTTCCATTCCTATGTGTGTAAAAGCACAAATATCAATTTTAATTTTTTAATTCTTTTATGTGTACTGTATATATATAAGTAAAAATAAAAGGACGGATTATAAAAATAAAAGGAAGAATCCTTCAATAAAACTATAAAACTACAGAATTCTTCTGTAATCACCTGAAGAGAGAGGATGGTTCCACCACCCCTCGAAACAGATCTGTAGTGAAAATGAAGTTTCAATAGAAAGTCTTTGTCCTGTCCTTTTATTTTTACTTGTATTTGCTCCACGAGAAAGTATTGAGCACTCAGAAAATTTTATATATATATATATATATATATATATATATATATATATATATATATATATATATATGTGCGCTGTGTAATGTTTATATATTTTATTCATAAATATCACAGTACAAAATTTAAAAGTTTTTCTTAATCATTACTACATTTTACTACATTAATACTGTATTAATGAGTAAGACTGTCTATAAAATGTGTTTAAGAAGCATATTTTAGCGCATGCAATAGATACATAGTATTTTACTTCTGATTCATCATTCGCACATGTAATATCATACATGGGATTTTACTTGCGGGTACAGAACTCGCGAATCATCTTCATTCGTGGGAGGGGCCGGGGGATGGTTTCCGTGATGGTTCGGTTCCGGCCCTTCCCCTGGATCATGAAAATCCGCGAGTTATTGACGCGGTTTTAAAACCCTATGTATGATATTACATATGCTAAAATATGCTTCTTAAACACATTCTATAGACAGTCTCTTTCATTAATACAGTAATAATGCAGTAAAATGTAATAATGATTAAGTAAAAACGTATTAATTTTGTACTGTGATAATATTTATAAATAAATAAAGCGCTGAGGCTCCTTACCAGAAGCTAAAGAAGATGCAGGGCGTTTGAGTTGCATCATAGGGCTTAAATAATCATTAAAAACACACTAAAGAATTTACTTCGCAATTTAGGCAATCACATTGATAATTTGTGCGCGAAGGAGAAAAAAAAAAGAGGTCTACACATCATCTGCAACCAATCAGCAGGAGGGAGAAACAAAAGCTCTCAGCCACTGGCTAAATATGAATCACGTGCCAGTTACTTCCGGGTTTGTTGCCAATCGGGTATTGAACCACAAATGGTCAAGGACCTACTGTATGTTATGGTTGCATTTGAAAGTGGGGGTTTTACCCTTAATCAGAGCAACATAAAAAAGTCACAGTAGCTGTGATCCTGACTGCTTCTCAGAATCAAAATGCAATCAATTCCAAGACTGTACAAAGACCTTTAAAATATGGTCTTCATACCAGTCTTAAGACCAATCTTGAGTACTACACTATTGTACTACTGAGAGCAGTCATGAACGAGGAGATTAAACTCCTCTGTCATAATTAGCCTGACACTGTTAGAGTCAGAAGGAAAATCCTGTTGATGGATGTGAACTTCCATAACGTACACTCTCAGTTTTAGGATCAATAATTTCATCTGAACTGCCAGGGATGTCCACATGACTGCATTTTAAAAATCATATAAAACTGGCTTGTCAAAGTTATTTTGGAGGATTCTGAAGGACATTTGAGTAAATTTAAAGGTAATCGAGGGCCAAATAAATACATTCCGCCCATATTTCTCCTCTGATTTTAGTCGTATTCAGTTCCCACCCATCAAATATTACCTTCACTATCAAATGACGACTACCAACCTGAGAGGGGCATAAGCATGCACATGCCCCCTCCGGGACATGCAATGCTGCCACCTGCCTCTTTTACAAACTGCTGCTAATGCGTATTTTGGAGGTGGAATAACACACTCGAAGGGAAAGTGCTGTCCACCCCTTGTATGAAGAACTTCACAGCTGCCCATGACTGGGTGGTGATCATAGTGAGTGAGAGGAAAGTGAACATAAACCGTCTCTCTCTCCTGAGAGAGCTCAGCCAATTAGCTCCCATGGCCACGGATGGCTGTGGCATCAACCTGGCATGCAATGTTTCTTAAGTCATGAATGACTAGCTGTTAACTTGAAATAGGTTTCTGCCACTTAGTGGAAGGAAGATGAATTAGGTTTCACGATAATTGTAGTGGCAGTGGTGGCAGTGATGGGTTAGTGATCCAATGGTCAGCAACTGGACAGCAGATCCCCACTATCAGAACTATTGATCCCTTAAGCAAGGCCTTTAACACTCATTTGCATTAAAATATATATATATATATATATATATATATATATATATATATATATATATACAGTTGCAAGTCGCTCTGGATAAAAGCCTCTGCCAAATGCTGTATAAGTAATAAATGGTCAATTCAAAGCATGTACAATAATCATACTCTTTGAAAGCTCTTGTGGATCACATTATCGGTCCATGGACCCGAGTTTGACAAACTGAGTTTGATTTAGAATCTTCCTTTTATAATTTGGATTAGTCCCTTCCATTCTTTTAGTTGTAATCTTGATTATATTATTGTCCCCTTACATATATGGAGTATACTACAAACAAGTGCCTCATATTTACATACCTAAGTAACAAATGAAATGTTTCTCAATTAAACATTATATATACAGCAAACCATGATAAATGGAGCATAGCCAATTTTACATAAGTGTGATGATGCTTTTCTTTAAGAATGTTATCGTCTCAGGTTGAGTTTGTGCATTTTTACAAGGTAATGAGTGGAACATCTTGGAGAACCAGCCACATTTCTACTGGAGATTTTGAGCATTACACTTTTCTTTACTATGCCAATTAACATAGTAATAAATAAAATACCATATTTTCTGGACTATAAGCCACACTTTTTTCATACTTTGGCTGAAGGTGCGACTTATACTTCAGAGCGACCTATATGTGAAATTATTACATACAATTCTGTTTGTCATCATAAGAAGTCATAATTTCACATGTTTGTTATTTTTACACTCACAACCACAAGAGGACAATCTAGGCTTGGGTACCAGTACCTGCTCATCCACCACTGAAGAAATGGCCCCAAAAAGAAAATCCTATTCTGCGGATTATAAGCTGCAAGTAGTGAAATATACAGCAGAAAATGGTAATCGAGCCGCAGAAAGAAAGTTTGGAGGGAACGAGAAACTTGTGAGGGACTGGAGAAAAGCAGAGATTATTAATACTGCAATCAAGAAAACAAAACAAAAAAAAAGCTAATTGCGGGCTAAAAGCTAGATGGCCACAGCTAGAGGAACGAGCTTGCACATGGGTGCTTGAGCAATGTACTGCAGGAAGAGGCTTGTCAGCAGTGCAGCCACGTCTCAACGTCCAGGTACTGAAATTATTACATATAATTCTGTTCATAATAATAACGAACATAATTTCACGTTTATTTTTACACTCATAATCACAAGAAGGCAACAAGAGGACAGAAAAGCGGAGATTATTATTACTTGAATAAAGAAAACAATCGCTGACTAAAAGCAAATCATGGCTAAAAGCTAATTGTGGGCTAAAAGCTAGATGGCCACAGCTTGCATATGAGGGCTTGAGGCTCAGAGTCAAAAGTGCAGTTACATCTCCACGTCCAGGTAGTTGTCAAGGAGATGAATATTAATTACTTTGCGTGAGGACTTTCTTGGTGTTACCGCTTCATGCAATACAAATGCTAGTCTGGAAACAACTTTTCATATTCCCAAAATCTGAAAAGTTGTTTCCAGTTTAGCATTTGTATAGCCTCTCTATCAGAGTGTGGACCATATTGTCACAAAAACTGCCACCAGGTTTACAAGCCATGGTATACGTTTTCCATGAGTTTGCGACTTATAGTCTAGTTCGACTTCTATGTTTTTTTCTTCTTTATTATGCATTTTTTGGCCAATGCGATTTGTACTCCGGAGCGACGTATAGTTTGTAAAATATGGTAGTCAGAAAATAAAAATCTACTAACTGTTTGTTTTTAACAGTGATTGCAGACTGTACTAGTGCATTGTCCCGCTCTTTGGTCCAGCGATTATCTGCTTATATGCTAATTCAGACAGTTTTAATCAGGTTCCAGCACTCAGCAAACTGGATCTCAGTCATTATATATATATATATATATATATATATATATATATATATATATATATATATATATAAACACACACACACACACACACAAGGGAATGGTGCAATCTAATTGGTCTACTTTCTGGATCATAAATGATTAGTCTGAGTGGATAATAGTTGAATCAATTTTGTAGACCCTCAAAGCTTGTCATGGGCACTTGAGCAGGCATTATAGTCATTACCACACTTCAAAATGGATAATCAAACCTCATAAATCGTGGCTTCGTTGGTTTTTAATCTGCTTCCAAAACTGTATATTACAACACATATAGAGCGCACTGATTTCTTTTGTTTCTAAAGTACTACAGTGAAAAAAGGACCCATCACACAAAGCATTTAGCTAATAGTGCAGGGTTAGCTGGCCTTCCGCAGTTTCATGGTTAAAATTTGTAAATATAAATTATATTATTCATCATCGGTGTGATGTATGATAGGAAGGTATCAGCAAGAATGAAAGGAAAAGTGTACAAGACGGTGATGAGGCCAGCGATGTTGTATGGTTTAGAAACAGTGGCGCTGGGGAAAAGACAGGAGGCAGAGCTGGAGGTAGCGGAGATGAAGATGTTGAGGTTCTCTCTGGGAGTAACGAGGATGGATGGGATCAGAAATGAGTACATCAGAGGGACAGCCCATGTAAGATGTTTTGGAGACAAAGTCAGAGAGGCTAGATTGAGATGGTTTGGACATGTACAGAGGAGGGATAGTGAATATATTGGTAGTAGGATGCTGAGGTTGGAACTACCAGGCAGAAGGTCTAGAGGAAGACCAAAGAGGAGATTTATGGATGTGGTGAAGGAAGACATGAAGGTCGTTGGCGTAAGAGAAGAAGATGCAGAGGACAGGGTGAGATGGAGGCAGATGATTTGCTGTGGCGACCCCTGAAGGAAATTGCCGAAAGGAAAAGAAGATTCTTCATCATCCATTTACTGTAACCACTTAAACCTATTTAGGGACGCGGGGAGGCTGGTGCCCATCCTAGCCGACTTCGGCGAGAACAGAGTACACCCTGGACAGCTCGCCAGGCCATCGCAGGGCAGAAACACGCTGACGGCTACGTAGTCTACGCTTGGCAAAAGTCAGCAATGGTACTTTTACATGCCTCCTGCCATTTTTACATGGCCGACCGGCCTTTGCTAACCAAGTTAGCTGTACTGGGGGGGAGGGGAGACAACTTGTTGAGAGTGGGGCTTGAACCCCCAACCTTAGGATCAGCGATCCAGCATCTTTACCACCAGGCCACCACTGCCCTTAAACTATATTCTTAAAAAAGTAATTTTCTTGTAATTCCAGGAATATGTATGAAAAGCACTCATTTCCTTACTCTGATCTTACTTCAGATCAGACACCGTTAACAAAACAGTGATTTCAACCTCGTCATTTAGCATGTACCGTGCCTTCGCTCAGTGTTGGCTGCGACTGCCTCCAGCTTCTCGACAGAGCTAAACAGGAAAAATCATGCATCATTAGGGGACATGGAGCTTTTTTGTGGTATTCACCTCACCTGTCTGTGTCATGATTAAAATGTGTTAATATAAACTTTAATAGTCTCATTTTAATTTGTTCTTCATTTTGGTTGTGCTCAGTACCATCACAACCCAGTAAAGGCATTAAAGGGCCGTCATAATGTAACACTCTTTATGTTTGTGTTCAAATGAGTATGGATTTCCTACCCTGCCTTAGTGTCGTAGTAAAAATATGTAAATATAACTACAAAAATCTAATTTTAGTTTGCTTTTCAGGTTCTGGTTCTGTACAGTACCACCACAACTCTATGAAGACTTTGAAGGGACAACATTTCATGCCACAATGCTGTGAGCACATCCATCATGATAAAATAACTCCTCCAAATAAATAAACCATAAAAATCTCATTTTAGTGTACTTTTTTTCTTATATAGTAGTATATAGTAATACAATTATGCACCTCACACTCAATTTTATATCATCAACAAAACAAAAATGTATATTCTGAGACATTTACCCTCACCCTCAGCATATAATTTTCAAACATTATCATAGACAGTGAGAGACATTGCCAGCCTTTGATAACCCAGTTAGCTGCACTGGGGGACACCTGAAGCCTTTTTTAGTAAAATGTGCTGATTAATCATTGGAAAATAAACCAGTAGTATTAGTTGACATTCAGAATGTATCCAGAAACATAGTATGATAATCTTGACTGTACACGTACCATCAGCTAGAATTACACACACACACACACACACACACACACACACACACACACACACACACACACACACACACACACACACACACAAAAGCAAGCATGAAATATCCTGTAAATTACCTCTCAAATCTTGGCCAGATCGTCCAGTGGCCATGTTGTTTTGGCGTGCCATACGCAGTGATGTCCGCAGTGGAGCATGTCTCTGTTCATCCAGATAGGCCAAGTCCTCCAGGTGAGCTGAACTGGTAGCTGATGGTGTGGAGGAGAACGTTTGTGATAAATCAAATGAGATATTGCAACATCATAAAAAAATGCATCTCTGTTTGGTCATTTAAAATAACTGAAGTTTCATCATCATCATCATCATCATCATCATCTTTGGTGAGCTGGAGCATAAAATGTCAAGGATGTTTTCTGAAATGTAACTAAAAATAATAAGAATGATAAATTACATCAAACACACATTATACACCACCATTCATTAATGTAGGATATACTGAAGAAATATCACATTCATGGCCTCTGGCTTTTTCATAGAGCTTCTCCATTATAACTCAAATCGTGTGTGTATATATAGTGTTCATGCATTTATACCTTTTGTTTTGTCTATACCCACCCACACACAAACACACATTTCCATTTTCTGTACAGGCCTCATTTTCACCAGAAGAAGAATAGAGGCAGTGTTTCAGCATGACTTTATCAGTGATATTTTATGCATAAACAAAGTTTCGATAAACCAGAAAAATGGATTAGTAGACCTATTTGGCTTTTCTGGCGCTTTCTTTCTCCGTGGATATTTTAGCCTTTCAATTACTATAAAAAGATCAACATGATATTGACTTTGGTCAAAATAAAATACTTGTATGAATAAAAAATACAGTACAATTTTTAATAAAAAAGAAAAAACATTTCTGATTTTAAATTCCCTGAAGCAGCATAAACTAGTGACTTAACATTATACTGTCAGTTCCTAATTTCCATAATTTAACTGCAATGCTTAAAAGCAGTTTTAAGTGTCGAAAAACTCATTTCATTCACGCAGAACTCTTCATATGCAGTACGCGTATGAAAACCATCTTTGGCTGATATTGTAATCACGACGTGGCACTTTTATCTTCTAGCAAATTTAGTGAAACTGACGTGTGCATTACGAACTTAATGAAGAGATCATCATACCATTCTTCCAGGCGGCTTTGATGCTTTCGACCCAATTTCCTCTCATTATCACAAAACAAACAAACAGATCTTTCAGCAGTAAAGCAAAATGGCAAACAGAAAAATAAACCAAAGACTTTTGTTGTACGTTCTAATGTCATGTAATGTCTGGACTGTTGCATTTTTATTTCTGATTGGTCAGAGTAATTGGGATACAATGTGACGTGATGAGATCTTCAATCACCCAAAAAAGGGTTAGATCACAAAAATTAGCAACATGCTGAAAATGATCACACTTATTACAGTCCCTTATTAAAGAAATCACTTAATCCTATTCTGATCAGGGACAGGCTGACTGGCCGAAGGCAGGGCCCACCTTGAACAGCTCACCAGAGCTGGACAAAACACACAACCGCTGACACTCACACCTAGGGGCAATTTGGAACAGCCAATTAGCTTAATGTGCATGCCTTTGGACTGTGGGAGGAAATTGAAGTGCCCGAATAAAGCATGTAAGCAGTTAAGGCATGTACTCTGCCTGATATAAGTCCCGAGCCTGGGACTCAAACCCAGACCTTTCTTGCTGTGTCACTTTGCCACCCATGCTGCACATTATCACACTTATTACAGTCACAGCCAAAATCATTTAACCTATTTAAAGCTGTAGGGAGGTTGGAGCCTTTGTCAGCTGATTCTGGGTGAAGGTGGGGTACATCCAATACAGTTCACCAGTCCATCAAAGGGACAAGACAAACACACAGCCAAATATTCACACTCATACTGACACCTAGGGGGAATTTGCCTAATTTGCATGTCTTCAAACTGAGGAAATTGGTGTAGGATGAGGATGGGGATTACATGCACACTCCACAAATAAATGCCCCTGTAGAACTCAGGACTCGAACCCAGGACCTTTAAAGCAAGTGTGAAATCCAGAGTGAAACTATACCCTTGTTCCTAAGTTGCTGTGCATTGTGGAAATGGTCTTTATGTGACCACAAGGCAGAATGAACATCATGTCAGGCTGGACATATTACATGTGCAAAGTGAAAAAAGTGGAACCTACCAACATAATGGAAAATAGCTGTGCTTAGTAGCTTAGTATTTCCCTCTAACAGACAGATGTGCATAGAGATGGAAATAGGGGAATTTGTGAAAAAAAGTTGTCATATATACGGTATATATATACACACACACACACACACGCACACACACACTGTATTCGACGTAATGAGCGTCCTGCTCCTGAATTTTATTCAATCAGTTTCTGTAACGGTAAAATGAGGCATTCACTGCCTGTAAAAGTGAGTTTACACGGTATTTCAGGACCCCCTGTCACTGCGGAATGTCTATAATGTTCATCAGTAACAACCAATTTGATCATTCCGGCTTGCTTTAAAAAACAGGAAAATATTTTGCTGTGTTCTTTTGGTAAATGTCCAACAAGATGAACCATTAGAAACTGCTACAGCAAAACTATGGGATGCTCTGAATGAATGGAGCGAGGAGTCAGATATGGACTTCTCAGAAAGTGATGAGAATTTTTCAACAGATTCTCCTGCTCACTAACTTCATACATTTAAAGAGGTTCCTGGCCACATGCTTTTCAACCTGCTAAAGTTGACCTTTGTGTTGATTGGTTCAATGTGCCATGTGCTAAAGTTGACATTCATGTTGATTGGTTCTATTTTACATGGGGGATGGGGGGGGGGTGTATTTAAAAAAAAAAGCACCAGGAGGGAAAATTAAAGGGTCTCTTTTTTTTTAAATTATGCTGTTTTCTGTTTATATTCAGCTTTCATGCAAGTAATTTGGTTGATACCACAAAATGAATAACAAAAATACCAGTAAAACTCTTTTATTGTTCTGTTATTATTCATGTTTTCCACCTCTATGGTAATAAGCACATACCGGTAATATTTTAATAAACGCCCA
>CM045730.1:28844053-28894053 GCA_024760905.1 Plotosus lineatus
TCTGAGTGCAGAGTAGATGGGTTGATATGGTTCACAGTCAGTGGGGTAGATGTGGTTGATTAAAGTGCACGGGGTTTTTATTGCACATAACCGGTATTTTCACAGACAGTTACAAAGTGGCGTTGTACAGTCTGACAGCGGTGGGAATGAACGACCTGCGGTAGCGCTCCTTCCTGCACTGAGGATGTCTCAGTCGTCCACTGAAGGAGCTACTCAGCTTCTCTACAGTCTGGTGCAGTGGGTGAGAGCTGTTGACCATGATGGATGTGAGCTTTGCTACCATCCTCCTCTCACTCACCTCCTCCACAGAGTCCAGTGGGCAGCCGAGGACAGAGCTGGCCCTCCTGACCAGCTTGTTCAGTCTCTTTCTGTCCCGCTCTGTGCTGCCCGGGGCCCAGCAGATGGCAGCGTAGAGGATTGCAGAGGCTACCACAGAGTCATAAAATGTCCTGAGCAGAGGTCTGCATACTCCGAAGGACCTGAGTCTCCTCAGAAGGTGGAGGCGACTCTGGCCCTTCTTGTACAGGGCGTTGGTGTTGTGGGACCAGTCCAGTTTATTGTTAAGGTATTTGAAACTGTTCACTATCTCAATGTCCTGTCCCTGGACGTTCACTAGTGAGTGTGTGTGTGTGTGTGTGTGTGTGTGTGTGTGTGTGTGTGTACGAGTGCTTCTTCTGAAGTCGACCACCATCTCCTTCGTCTTCCTAGTGTTCAAGCACAAGTGGTTGCGCTCACACCAGTCCACGAAGTCAACGATGACCGACCGGTACTCCAGCTCGTTCCCCTCTGACATACGGCCCACGATGGTGGAGTCGTCCGAGAACTTCTGGAGGTGGCAGCTGTCTGTGCTATAGCTGAAGTTCGAGGTATAAATGTTGAAAAGGAAGGATGAGAGGACGGTGCCCTGCGGTGCCCCCGTGCTGCAGACTGCCACCTTTGACTTACAGACTCGCAGCCAGCATAGGCTTTAAGGACATGGGGCTTACCCCTTCCAGTCCTGCTACCTTATCTGAGTGGAGTCTTTTCAATTGTTTCTTGACCTGATTTTAAGTGAAGTTGACAGTGGGGATAGGGGTGTTGGGTCTATCACAAAAGGCAGAGGTGCACTGATAAACTGGTTCGTTCTCACCCCCTCTCTGTTGACGAGCTGACTGAGTGCATGTCACACTATATTAATTTCTGCACCGACACCATTCTCTCATACACTCAGTCAGCTCGGCCATGTCATCATCATGTGGCTTACAGAGTATGGGCCAATTTATAGTTTTCAAAGTGAATCGAAGCTCCTCAATGACCTTCTCTGACCATCTCCTAACAGATTTTGTAGTCAGAAGCTGCTTCTTCACAACAAGCACATAGCATGAAGAGAGACAAATTAAGTTATGGTCTGATCTTCACAGTGGGGGCAGGGGAAGGTACTATAGGCATCCTCAATGTTTGCATACAGCTGATCTAAAGTTCTCTCATTTCTAGTGGGACAGTTCACATGCTGCACAATATTCGGCAGTGTATTGTCCATGGTGACATGGTTGAAGTCACCCGAGATCACAATGAAAGCTTTCGGCTGCTGAGTCTGTAACCGAGCTATGGTAGTACGAACAGTCACAAGCAACTGTGGGGTTGGCAGAAGGAGAACCATAAACAGCCATTAAGATGAGGAAAATTCCCAAGGCAATAATATGGTCTGAAATAATATGGTCTGATTCCAGCAGAACACAGTTTACTGTCTGATCCACAACTAAATTCTTCGATGGTTATATCGGCAGGGTTACACACCTGGATATTGATGAGAAAGACAAGCCTCTCGTCCTTTTCTGTTTACCACTTGCAGTGCAGTCTCTGACGTCTCGCACAGTGTGAAAGCCCACGATGGACACACTATCATCGGGAATATCCTGATGCAGCCATGTCTCCATGAAGCACATTAAACTACACTCCTGATACGCCCTATGATTCTGGACTAGCACTGTCAGTTTGTCCATCTTACTAACCAGTAACCTCACTTTCCCTATTAGAATATAAGGGAGACACGACTTGTACATTTTTTTCTGCAAGCCTCAGCTTTACCGCCCCCTCCTTCCTTTTCCAAAAAAGAAGCTTCCTCTTCTGTCCTCCACTTCTGCATCTACGGTGTGGTATTTTCCAGATTTCAGCCATTAAGTCCATGGGTCTGACCCTTAATCAGGCAGGCTTCAGGGCGATAGGGATGGGAAGGGTAGGAGCAACTGCAACAGGCTGCATGCTGGTTGATGCATAAGCATATTAAAGAGGTGAGGTTTAAATCCCAATGATGAATTTACTCACACAGTGTTAATTTCAGGTCAAACTTTCACAGCAGAAATTATTAAAGTGGAAGTGCTGAGCTGAACAGGCTAGCAGTTTTGACTGTGATGCCCTAGCATTTTTGTACATACCGGAAACCCTCAGACTCCATGCGTTTATGAAGAAATATTCATATAGCAATGTTCAATTGTGTTTTTATTTATGTCTGGGAAAGAAAGTGATTTAATTGCGATTAAACAACAATTTTTTCTACTCATCAAACAAAAGACATGAACAACAATGTGTATTTCAATAGAAAGAACAAATAGAAAAAAAAAATAGGACATCCTCACACATTTTCTCACTTAAAATGGCTATAATCATACATAGGTATACAGTGATACCTCAGCTCACGAACATAATTGGTTCCCAGTAAGTGTGTGTAAGGCGAAAAGTTCGTCTTCTGAACATTTATTTCCCATAAGAAACCATTAAAATGAGAATAATCCGTTCCCAGGTCCCCATAAAACATAATTTTCTACTAAATAAGCCTTAAAACCACACAAAAATATACCTTATTTTATGCATAATAAATGTGCTATTGTATTGTAATTAAAGAAATAAACTGTACTGTATAATAAAGTCGTTTTATTTACCTTTGTGATGGTAGTTGATGGCTTGATGGAATGGAGTGGGAGGAGGAGGGAGGGAGGGACTTACTGTTTGGAAGGAGAGTTTGGAAACGCCTACTGTTTGGAAACACCCTTAGCCACACACGCACCCTTAATAGCTTCCTTGTTCTTAAGGATGGGAGCAATGGTAGACTTAGCGTACTGGTACTGGGACGCTGAGTCACACAAACGCACACCTCGTTCGTGTTTTTCAATGATCTCCGCCTGTGGTGGGGTCTTTTTCGGTCCCATAATAGCAAAAGTACACTCAATATGGTCCAAAATGTCTATCAAACACAAACCACTTCCGCACTCAAAGAAAGGGGGTGACGAACTGTGACGCCGTGAGCGTGCGTCAACTTCTCGTGGCCGCCACCGTGGCGCTGGTTTGGTTCGTCCGCCGAAAACTAGTTCGTCAGTAGAGACTATATGCTCACAAATTTAATGTTCTTGAGGCGAAAAGTTCGTGAGCTTAAGCGTTCGTCAGCGGAGGTTTTACTGTATCAGATCATGTGCACATGATCAGAACAATTGTTACCCATCATTTTGAAGAAGGCCTTCCCTATTTAAACCTCAGACATTTAGTTTGGTGCCCCTGTCTGTTGAATGAGACTGAGCACCATGGTGAAATTCAAAGAGCTGTCTGAGGCTCTCAAAAATAAGATTGTGACTACTTGTGAGTCCGGTAAAGTATTTAAAAAGATTTCAAAAGAATTTGACATCAGCCATTCCACCATCCAAAAAATTGTTTACAGGTGAAGGACATTCAGAACAACTGCCACCCTGCCCAGGTCTGACTGTCCACACAAGTTCACCCTCAGAGCAGACCGCAAGATGAACTAATCAAAAGTCCTAAAATATCACGAGCAGGTAAATCATTCGCTACTGTCGAAAACATATGACTCTACTATCAGAAAGAGACTACACAAGTTTGACCTTCATGGCGGGTTTGCAAGCAGAAAACCTTTGCTCTTTAAAACGAGCACTCAAGCCAAACTGAAGTTTGCCAGAAAGAATATAGAAAAAGACCAGTTCTTCTGGACTAATATTCTTTGGACAGATGAGTCTAAAGTTGAATGGTTTGGACACCAGAACAGAAGACATGCTTGGCAGAAACCAAATACAGCATTCCAGAGAAAGAACCTCATACCAACTGAAGCATGGAGTTGGCAGTGTCATGGCTTGGGGATGCATTGCTGTAGAGGGACCTGGCCAGCTCACCATCATGGAATCCACTATGAATTCTACTGTGTATCAGATTGTGCTTGAAGAACATGTGAAACCATCTGTAAAAAAAATAAAGCTGAAATGGAACTGGACACTGCAACATGACAATGACCCAAAACAGTCATTTTTGGCTGAGTGGTAAATCCACAAAGGACTGGCTGAAAAATAAGAAGTAAAGAGTCCTGGAATGGTCCAGTCAAAGCCCAGATCTTAATCCCATTGAGATGCTGTGAGGCGACTTGAAATGGGCAGTGTATGCAAGAAATAACTCAAATATCTCCCAGCTGAAAGAATTCTGCATTGGGGACTGGGGCAACCTTTCCTCAGATTGATGTCAGAGACTGGTAGATGGTGACAAGAAGTGCCTCATTGACATTATTTCAGCCAAAAAGGATAACATTAGTTATTAGGGGGTATGGTAAGGTAAAGTCCTTTGGGCTTTTTAAACCAGAGCCATAGTGGCTCATCAGGCTGGTGCTTATCCCCGGTTTTCATGGCATGACGCAACTAAGATAACAACTCCTCCTGGATGGGACACTAGTCCATCGCAGGTTACCTTCCCAGTATATTTTTACTGGTACCCATTTATAGTGCTGGATGAACAGAGGCACACTTGAGATTGAAGCCTTGCCCAGGGGTCTTAGCACAGTGAGGGTCTAACTGGGATTTGAACACACAACCTCCCGATCATGAGCGCAGCACCCTAACTATTACACCACCCGCCCCACATTAGGGGGTAGGGTGTCCTAATTTTTTGCTCCATTAAAATAGGCATTGTTGTTCATATCTTGTGTTTGATGAGTATAAAATGTTAATTTATGATGTTTAATTACAATGAAATCACTTTCTTTTCCAGAATGAAATAAAAACAAGATTGGCATTTGTTATGTGAATATTTCGTAATAAAGAGTTGACTGTTTAATGGGGTGTCCAAATTTTTTCACATGACTGCAGTCCTGAGCTAACATGTACTAGATATGCTTCATAGCTCTGTACGTCTCACACACACAGAAGTTGGCACAGATGTGTTAATTAGCTATAGACAGGCAATCGTATTCCTACTTCCATCCATCAATTATTCATTCAACCAACAGTTTATCCTACTTGGCTCACAGTGAGGGTGGAGCCTATCTTAGCTGGCTCAGGGCAAAGGTGGGAAAGACCTTGAACAGTCAGTTGCAGGGCCAACACACACACACACACACACACACACACACACACACACACACACACACACACACACACACACACACCATTTACAATCAGACTCACAGTTAGGGGAATTTGAATTGGTCAACTTGCCCACCCAATGTGAATGCCTTTAGACTATGGGAGGAAAATAGAGTACCCAGAGGAAGTCCATGGAAGCATGTGGAGAACCTGCAAACTCTACCCAGAGACGGCCTCCTCAGGAATGGAGCTCAATCTCAGTACCTTTTTGCTGTGAGGTGGAAATGCTAACCGGGAAAATGGGATACCCGGAGGAAACACAAGCAAGCACAGGGAGAACATGCAAACTCTTCACAGAAACAACACGAGCATAAGAATTGAACCCAGGCCTTCTTGTTGTGAGGCAGACGTACCGTGCAAGTGTGCCGCCCCCATTCATTTCCTGATATTAAAAAAAACACTCTTCACAGCATCAGAGAGCAATGAAACTTAGTTCATTTTTAGATTCACTCTAAATAAATCTTCAACTACCTTCCTATCAATGTCCATACAGGGAAATATTCCATATTTGTATTGGTTTAACTGGGTTGTATGACTGCTTGTACTGGGAGCTGTGTCCAAGTGTGACGCCATAATGATGTGTTGAATGGACCCAGAGCACCAAATGTAGACAATGGCATTTACACCCACTGTTTGTACCACAACTATTACTATCAAGCTCGCTAGTATTGGCTGTGTGCTTACCCAAAATAACGTAAAAAATATTCAGCTCTTAACATTCTGTAAAAAATAGCATTTTGTTTCATTTTGAACTAAAAGAGCATCTCTATACTGGTCCTGGACAAAAGCATGCAGAAGGGAAAGGTGAAACTTCCATGCACAGGCACAAGTTGATAGAAAATGATATTAGGAGTCAATGTTATCAGGAATGCCACATGAGCTAGAATACAAGCATGAATAACATCGCCTGTCTGGTCTAATCCCTCTCTATACTAATAACTCTATCATAGGTTGAAATCCTACTCAATATTAATTAAAGGTTATTTAAACACATGTGGTGCTGTGGTGGTGCTAAACATTGTACTGCAACCAGGCAGCAGGGCACAAGATCTGTTTTGGGTCGGATTTTTAGAAATGATGCACTAGCCATACTTATACAGTCGATGAAGTAACGTAATATTTTTAAAATTATTATTATTATATTTTTTAGCTAATTAACTTTAGGAGGAAAAGAGAGGCTGGCGAGGAAATAACTGTTTATTGCTACTCATGTTTCACAACATTAACTGTAACTATAAGCAAATTAAAAGCCCAACACATTATTCACTCATTAAATTAAAGATTATAATGGCAAGAAAATCACTGTGGTGCAAGATAAATAAAAATATTTCATGATGTGCAGTTATGAGTGCATAATTAACTTCAGGAAGGTAAGAACATTGCATTGCCCTGTGTTCTTTCATTACTGACAAATATCTGTTTAAGATCTTCATTACCTTTCGTGTAAGCAATGTGGAAGGTACTATGACACTCTGATTTTTGTTCTACAGGTAACTGTGTATGTTTGACTGCAGTCTACGAATGTATGCTCGGTCCGAGTAAGTTATTTGCTTTCACGTGAGCTATATACTAGTATTAGTGGGGCCGGTGGCGTGCTCATGATCAGGAGGTTGTGAGTTTGAATCCCACTGAGACCCTTACTGTGCTAAGACCCCTGGGCAAGGTTTCAACCACAAGTGTGCCTCTGTTCACCCAGCAGTATAAATGGGTACCAGTAAAATATACTGGGAAGGTAACCTGCGATGGACTAGCGTCCCATCCAGGGGGAGTTGAACTCCTGGTCGCTTCACGCTATGGAAACCGGGGATAGGTACCGGCCTGATGAGCCACGAGGCTAAGCCACTAGGCTCGGGTGTAAAAACCCAACAGACTTACCCATATACTAGTATTGCCAATGTTATTATTACTAGATATTTGAGAACGTGCGGAAATTGTACCAAAGTAAATAATATTACGATGGTCAATATTACGATGGTACATTTACATAGGCAGAAATTTAACAACAGGTCGAACACTGGGATCCAATTAGATAATTTAGATGTTCAACTCCATTTTAGACAGAACATGCGTAGTTTCGAAGACTCTGAAGCGGTATGTTTTAAATTTGAATTTCTCCACTAATAGCAAAGTAACTAATGTCAGGACAGTAGAAATGTTATTGGTAGTATTAGCGTAAACTTGTCATTAATGTTGCATAACATAAATTAACATCAGGCCCTAATATAGAACAACAAGGATCTGACATCATATATGCTAGTTAGTACCAGGTCAGTAAATGCATGGTGTTTACTCCACTATTCATTCATTCATTTGCTGAACTGCTTAATCATACATTAATCATGGGAGGGATGGATCATATCATAGCCAACTCTAAGGGAATGCAGGGTACTCCCTGAACACCTCACCAATCCATTACAGTGCCAACACACACAACCACTCGCGCTCACACTTACGGAGCAGCTAATTAGCCTTTGAAACAGCCATTGAGCCCAACGTGCATGTCTTTAGACTGTGGGAGAAAACTAGAGTATCTGAAGAGAGCACATGCAAGCACATGAGGAACATGCAAACTGACATCTAATCACCCTCGCAGAACCCAAGCCTTGAACCCAAGACTATCTTGCTGTAAGTAAGATGTGCTATCCATCACACCACCGCACTCTGCTCTGGTTAAGATTCATGCAAAAGTTAAACAAGTTCACTGTCATTTAATTTTCATTGCTCTGCATCATAAGTAATTTCATCTGAATTGCACAGTATGAAAAGTTTTAATTGCTAATGGTGTGTTAGGGTAACATGTCCATGGAGCACTTAATAATTTAATTATTTCCAGTAATAGTGCACTTGATCATCCTTGTCATTAGGCTATGAATCCTTAAAGCACCTTACTCAAGTTTTTATTACTCTGCCCTCTATTGTCTGCACATTTAATGAGCCAATGAATATTAGCCTATTAAATAAAAGTTTGGATAAATGTGTATCACGGGCGGTTAATGCCAAACTGACTGTAGTGCACAATGTACCAAGATGTACTATTGTTTATCCCTGTGTTACACAACAAATTTTATTAGACAGAATTTCCTCTATAACGTTTCAGTCCCCTCTTCACCCGTGTAGCACTACAACGTCCGTATGTGACCTGGCGAACCATACGGTAGATCATTGTGATCGTAGCCATGACATTCACTGTATGAACATTCAGGCAGCGACGTCCATTCCTCGTGCTTGGATGTAGGCATAGAGAGAACACTACAACATAAGATAAACTTTATTATAAGACCTTAATTTTCCTTTTCGACAAAACAAAATCTTATCTCCTGATCAGGAGTATTATCAGTATATCCTTGGAAAGTGTATGTTGGTAATTTCATGCATTCTGCCCTTTGTTCCACATAATCACAGAAATCCATGTAAACAATAGTACAAAGTGAGGTGTGGATAATTTAAGGGAAATTTACTCAAAAATACTGAGGACAGCATCACTTTTAGGCATAGAACAATCATCATCATCACGATCATTTAGTGATCCTCGCAGTGTTATGCAAGAGAATAATGTGCACTACAATTACATCAAGCCGTGAAATAATGTCCTTGATAATTACAGTTATGATTGTGTATGGCAAAAGATAGATTGCTTACAGAAAGCTTGATAAGCAGTTTAATTGGAGATCCATCTCTACCTTTAAAGGTGCCACTTGATTTCTCAGGCATATTAAAGAACCATGACATCAGCTATTTAGATAACCATGCCATCTCTTGGTGACACTGTGGTGCAGTGGTTCACACACCCACCTCACAGCAAGACTGCCTGTTTCTGAGTGACGTTTGCATGTTCTCTCCATGCTTGCATGGGTTTCCTCTGGGTATACACCGCCCTTGCCCAGGGTTGGTCAAGAGTGGCGCCAGCCTCCCTGTAACCCTAATTAAGTGAGCAGCTTAGAAACCCTAATTAGTAAGCAGCTTAGAAAATGAATGAATGAATATTATCCCTTGGAAATAAAACAGGATCAGCCACAGTGTCTTGGACACATGTGTCAGTCATGCCTGCTCTGAGCATCATGATATTAACAAGTTTTTATTTTTCTTGAAATCACATGCCTTCTTCTGTTTTTTAACATCTCATCTTGGACTTTTCAACTTTTCTACTAATTGATGTAGCACCGCAAAGTAATTGTGCATGTAGGATAGTACCGTGTTTCCCTGAAAATAAGACCTAACCACAAAATAACACCTAGCGTGATTTTAATATAGGCCCTCCCCTTAAAATAAGCCCTATTTGAGAGCGGCAGCAATTCATTGGCCTGCTACTCGCTCAATCTAGGGCTCTAGGTGAAAGTGCTGACCCATCGATTAGGCAGCTTTACCTAACGTACGCTGTCAAAGCATCAATCCTTGCGCGTTGAGGCTCAGTCGATGACGTCAGCGACTGCTTTAAAACAAGGACATACACTTGCGTCCATAAAAATCACTCGATTCGGTTCTGGTTAAAATATTCAAAAAATAAAGAAATATAACGAAATAAGAATATATAAAGACAAATATATATTATAAGACATGTAATAGAGAAAAATGTAAAATACATCATCACCTAAAAATAAGCCCTAGTATCATATTTCGGTCTGAAAATTAATATAAGCCCTGACTTATTTTCGGGGAAACACGGTACCTCTGGTCTCATGATACCATTTTTGTTCTTGCACACAGACACAGAACCTAAACAAGATATAAAACCACAGAAGAAGAGATAAGCCAATGGGCTGGGGGGGTTTCACCAGGAAACTCCAGTACTGAGCTAAAATAATCTGATAATGGAAGATAAAACACATTACATAATATTCACTAGTGAACACTGATCTGCTACAGTAAGGCTGTGGTGCTGATTGGAATGGGATGAATGACAAACTCCGCCCTGCTGTTTATATTCCACTTTACTGAGCTTTTTAACAAAGATGCACGGCTAACCTCCACCCCCACCTCATACAGGGCAGATGAACACATCGCAGCTTTTACATACAGCATGTCTTTATGACAAATAGATGCAACTGTGTAGGTCATTGGGATAGCGATCAACCACGCTGCCTTCTTTCTCATCTTATCCCTCCCATTATTCATTTTTAGAGCGTCATTCTGCCATCTAACACTATCTCTATAGATTTCATGTTGCACTCAAAGGGATTTGAGATGACTTAAAGCTTCGAATGTTGATCTGCTCTACCATGGGAGTTCAAGCAATCCTTCTTATTTACTTTTTCTTCCTTTCCTTTGTCTTCTCAAGTAGCTTTCTGCATTTTTATCACTCTTCCCTTGCTTTTCTTTCTCCTTCTCCTCCTCACATAAGGTTATAACAATTTTTCCTGCCCTTAACCCCTCTGTTTTGCCTCAGGCTGCCCCTGAACCCTATATCCGCTGACGTTCTGCCACACCTTTCTCACTAGTCCTTGTGATCCTTCAAAGCTACTTTCAGTATTTATTAATTATAATAATTAAGTTCCCCTTTATAAACACAATACAGGGATCCCTCACTACTTCACGATTCAATTCATGCAGCTTCAGTGCATCGCGGTTTTGAAAAAAATAAAGAAAGAAATATTCATCGAATTAAAAAATAAGGAAATTGCCACAAAAACAAGGCCAATTATGCAAAAAAAAAAAACAAAAACCCTAAACCAACACAAAACAAAAAATAACCCAGAATCTCCCATCAAAACTACTTGCATTGTGGCATCTGTGTGTGCATGCGCACCTGCGTGCATGGGCACATATATGTGTCATCTTCTTCTCATGCAATACCATCTGGATGTGTGTGTATTTATATTTTATTAACATCTTGTTATTTTTTTTTAATGTTTAATTGTTATAAGCATTTATAGCGTTGAATATGTATTTATTGATATTATATACACATATACAGTCGGCCCCCTACCTACGAAATTAATCCGTTCCAGAGCCTTTTTTGTATTGCGGGGATTTCGTCAGTAGGGGTCGCATTTTACATGTTAAACGCCTAATTCGTTCCAAGGCTCCAGTCTTTGGACTGGATAAACCCCATAAACCCTTTAAAAATGATGAAAGTACACCAATTTTGTATGAAATATGTGTTAAAAGTAAAAGAAAATTATTTATTAAACCATTTAAACATTTTATTAACATATTAAACCATTTTATTAACATATTTATTAATTAAACCATTATTAAACATTTTTTTATTAACATACACACACACACACACACACACACACACACACACACCTGTCTCTCTCTCTCTCTCTCTCTCTCGGGCTGCGGGCCATGCCCACAAGACCTGGAATTCAAAGGGCATTCCCTGCTTGACAGGGAGGTCCAAACTCACCTTCAACTTGATTCCTTGAGGGATCGGAATTCCAGATGAGCTGAAATGCGCCCACATTTATTAAACATTTACTGAATTAAACAACTTAAAAAACTAAACTAAAAACGAAAGAGTTATTCTCTCTCTCTCTCTCTCTCTCTCTCTCTCTCTCTCTCTCGCGCGCGCTGCGGGCCATGCCCTCAAGACGTGGAATTCCAAGGGCATTCCTTGCTTGACAGGGATCGGAATTCCAGATGAGCTCAACTGTGCCCACATTTATTAAACGTTTACTGAATTAAACAACTTAAAAATCTAAACTAAAAACTAGAGTCAAGCTTCCTTCTGTCTATCTGGGAGACCAGCGGGGCGGGATGTTGAGAGACAGCCAATGAGAGAGCAACTCGCACATCGTGTGAAATTTTCATTGGCGCGTTAGAGTTTTGAATTTCTTTTCGTAAGGGGGGTTGTTCTCGTATCCCGGGAACGGAAACTTAGGAAAATGATCTTCGTAACCCGGGGATTTCGTACCCACTTCGTAAGTAGGGGCCGACTGTACCTGTACGAATACGTCTGTCGGGGGGGCAAGTGATCTTACTTCACGGATTTCGATGGTCGCGTGGGGATCTCAGTCCCAGTTAACCGTAGAAAGTGAGGAATCCCTGTATTCTCTTTCACCAAAACACACATGATTGTGATGAAATGCTTACTGCTCACACAATAACTTAATCATATTGAAGACTTTGTTCAAATTAATGAAATCATTTCAATGACACTGGATGAATGTTTTCTGTAAGGTAGGGCTTTATGTTCGCTGTGGGTAATGGTGGTGATTATTGTCAGACCTATACACCACTTTTTCAGTGTTTACCACCACTAAAAAAACAGAATCCACTCTGGTTATTAGTGTCATTAACTTTTAAGTTAATGTGCAGTCAAGGTTTATTATAAAAAAAGACAAGCCAATGGAGTGGCATTATGATACCATCCCTATGCCTCTTAACAAGTTGTAGCTTCAGAAATAAAATAATGCAGGCAGAGTAAAAAACAAAATTATCATCTCATGTCCTGCGGGGCAGTGGTGGTCTAGTGGTATAGTGCGCTGGATCACTGATCCAAAGGTTGGGGGTTCGAGTCCCACTCTCCACAAGGTTGTCACTGTTCCCCCCCAGTGCAGCTAACTGGGTTATCAAAGGCGGGCCATGTCTGTCACTGTCTATGGTGAGAGGCATGTAAAAGAACCATTGCTGACTTTCGTAAAGAGTAGGCTGCAAAGTCGTCAGCGTGTTTCTGTCCCTTGTTAAAAAGGGTTGTGACAGGAAGGGCATCCGACGTAAAAACCTCTGCCAAATCAAACGTGCGAATCAGACGATTCGCTGTGGCGACTCCTGAGTAAAAGGGAAAAAGCCGAAAGGAGAAGAAGAAGATCATCTCATGTCCTGTCTGCTCCTCACCAGCAGAGGTCCAAAACTTTGGACTATTCACTCCTATAAACTATTCTATTCTTTTTTACATTTCACTCAGAGAGAGCCCTATCTTACACCCAGTGCAAAGTGGTGGCAAGCATAACATAAGTGTCTTTGCTAGTTTCAGACTGAAAGGTCAGATATTCACAAATTCAAAAAATGGTGTGGTCATGCATACTTTTGGTGCATTTGCTTACGCTCTGCATTCTGCCTACATGGATATGTGGCCGTGTACAAACATGCAAACTATTTAAAAATATGTATGTCATATGAAAATATGTATGTCATATAAACTAAATAGAAAACAGAAATGATATGGTTGTAAATTCTGCAAAACAAATTGCTGATGTGACTGTTTTCAGAATTATTCATACCTTCTTTCATTTTCTGAACGACTTAATCCTAATTAGGGTCAGAGGGAGGCTGGCGCCCATCACTGCCGACTCTGGGTGAGGGCACAGTGCAGCTTAGACAGCTCACCAGGTCATCTCAAGGCAGAATCATGCTGATGACTATGCAGCTACTCTTGATGAAAATCAGCAATGGGTCTTTTACAGACAGTGAGACATGGCCGGCCTTCGATAACCCAGTTAGTTACACTGGGGCAACAGCAGTGACAACCGTTGAAAGAGGGACTTGAATCCCTGATTTTGGAATCGATAATCCAGCACCTTAAAACCACTGCCGATGTTTTCAGAATTAACCAATCACATTTAATCTAACGTTAAATACTAATCTATACACATCTGTTATCAATTACAGTGACTGATTAACCCCAAATAATGTTCAACCGTTCAAGTAGAATTTTCTACTGCATTTAACAGTAGAAGACATGGTCCACAAAGAGTGTACAAAGCATCAAAAGGACCTCATTGTTAAAAGGAATCAGTCAAGAGAAGGGTGCAGACAATTTCCAGGCCATTATTATACCACAGAATACAATGAAGACAGTCATCAACTGCCAACTGGAGAACATAGACCACAGTACAAATAACTTAATGTCCCTCCAAAATCTACAAAGAAAGTGTTTATTTCCCCCACCATTATATTAGCAGACCACCAAGCTGCAAGTGCTGTATGGATTTAGCCACACCCTAAATGCACTTGTGCCCTGTACAAGCAAACCTTGGTTTCCAACCACAATTTGTTCCAGAAAGCTGTTCGAATAGCGATTTGTTCGAATTCCGAATCTATTTTTCCCATTACAAATAATGTAAATAGTCTTAATCCGTTCCAAGACGCTAGAAAACTACATTTAAAAAAAAAAAAAAAAAAAACATGTTATTTCATAATGTCATTTATATATCAAATTGTATATTAAATGTGAAACAGCAGGGCTAACACACCTTCCTTGAACTTCTCAGCACCATCTTTATCAGAACTTGATGCTTCACCATGATGAACCACGTTGTGAATCCTATTTGTCCTCTTGAAATTATCGAACCAACCTCGACTTGACTTAAAGTCGAACCCTTCAGGATTCATGCTAGGGTCTTTTTTCAAAAAATCATCATCTCATGCTTTGCTACAAATAACATCCTTGCGTACACTATCTCCCGCTAATTGCTGCTCGTTTATGTATATAAGCAATAATTTTTCCACCTCCTCCAGTATATCTCCTTGGTGTCTCTCGCTTGTTTCGCGTTTGGCTTCAGAATTTTGTTGGACTTCTGGGACAAAAAAATTCCGAATTTTTTGGTTGTATATCGATTTGTTCAATGTCTAAAGCGTTCGAAAACTGAGGTTTGCTTGTACTTCAAAAAATGTGCTTAAATCATTAAAATAGAGCCCACAGCATGCGCCACATTTCTTGTTTCTCATGAGCAAAGTCTTTCATACAGTGGATTGAGCATTCATTCATTCATTTTCTGAACCGCTTAATCCCAGTTAGGGTCATGGGGAGGCTGGTGCCCATTTCACCCAACTTTGGGCAAGGGCAGAGTACACACTGGACAGCTTTCCAGGCCATTGCAGGGTAGATGGATTGAGCATACATTAAAAAAAGAATGTATACAGTAGGCCCTTGACCATTCGTGGTTCAGTCCCCCCCACCCCATTCTCGCGAATTCGCGACAAACCTGGAAGTAACAAGCACGTGAGTCAAATTTAGCCAATGGCTGAGAGCTTTTGTTTCTCCCTGCTGCTGATTGGTTGCAGATGATGTGCACACATCTTTTTTTCTCCTTCGTGCACAAGTTATCAACGTGATTGCCTGAATTGCGAAGTAAATTTTTTTAGTGCGTTTTTAATTATTATTTAAGCCCTATGATGTCACTCAAACGCCCTGCATCTTCTCCAGCTTCTGGTAAGGAGCCTAAGTGCTTTATTTATTCATAAATATTATCACAGTACAAAATTGAAAAGTTTTTATTAATCATTACTACATTTTCCTACATTATTACTGTATTAATGAGGAATACTGTCTATAGAATGTGTTTAGGAAGCATATTTTAGGGAATGTAATATCATACATAGGGTTTTAAAACTGTGTCGATAACTCACGGATTTTCATGATTAAATGATGGAAGGGCCAGAACCGAAGCATCACAAAAAACGGGGGCTTACTGTATTTTTTATCGTCATCTTCATCAGCTTAATCCGGGGTCATGTAGTGGGGCAGCAGCCTAAGCAATGAAGTCCAGACGTCCCTTTCCCTTGCCACTTCTTCTAGCTCTTCTGGGAGTACACTGAAATGTGAGATATAATCCCTCTAGAATGTTCAAGGTTGACCCCAAGCTTTCTTCTCGAGTTGGACTTGCTCAAGACACCATGTCAGGGAGGCATTCGGGTGGCATTCTAACCGGATGCCCGAGCCACCTGGCTCAACTGGCTCCTCTCAATGCAGAGGAGCAGGGATTCTACTCCGAGCTCCCCCCGGGATGGCTGAGCTTCTCACTATATCTCTAAGGGAGAGCCCTGCTACCCTGGGAAGGAAGTTGATTTCAACCGCTTATATCCGCAATCTTGTTTTTTCAGTCACTACCCAAGACTCATGACCATAGGTGAGGGCTGAAACATAGATCGACTGGTAAATTGACAGCTTATCCTTGCAGCTCAGCTCCCTTTTCACCACAATGGGTGAGTACAGGCTCCGCTGATCTGCTCCATCCTTCCCTCTCGTAAAACAAGACCCCAAGATACTTGAACTCCACTGGCGGCAGGACCTTATTCCAAACCCAGAGGGGGCATTCCATCCCATTCCGGCTGAGAACCATGGCCTCAGACTTGCAGGTACTGATTCTCATCTCGGCCGTTTCGCACTCAGCTGTGAATTGCTCCAATGAGAGCTGGAGGTCCTGGATTCATGAAACCAAAAGGACAAGGCCATCTGCAAAAAACAGAGACGAGATCCGATGGCCACCAAAACAAGAACCCCTCGACACCTTGGCTGTGTCTAGAAATTCTGTTTAGTTTTTTAAATTTAATTCTTTTTAAATATTTTGTTGATTTTTTTTTCTCCTTTACTTTTTTCACTGAACAGGACTATGATGTTTGCAGATGACACTGTGATCTGTAGTGAGAGCAGAGAACAAGCGCAGGAAAATCTAGAGAGGTGGAGGTATGCCCTGGAAAGGAGGGGAATGAAGGTTAGCCTCAGTGAAACAGAATAAATGTGTGTGAACGACAAGGACCCAAGAGGAACGGTGAGGTTACAGGGAGCAGAGATAAGGAAGGTGGAGGACTTTAAGTACTTAGGCTCAACAATCAAGAGCAATGGAGAGTGTGGAAAAGAGGTGAAGAAGCGTGTGCAGGCAGGTTGGAATGGTTGGTGAAAAGTGTCCGGTGTGATAGGAAGCTATTGGCAAGAATGAAAGGAAATGTGTTCAAGACGGTGATGAGGTCAGCAATGTTGTATGGTTTAAAAACAGTTGCGCTGAGGAAAAGACAGGAGGCAGAGCTGGAGGTAGCAGAGATGAAAATGTTGAGGTTCTCTTTGGGAGTAACGAGGATGGATAGGATCAGGAATAATAGATACAGCGGAGGGATAGCAAGTATATTGGTAGTAGGATGCTGAGGTTGGAGCTACCAGGCAAAAGGCCTAGAGGAAGACCAAAGAGAAGATTCATGGATGAGGTGGAGGAGGACATGAAGGTAGTTGGTGTAAGAGAAGAAGATGCAGAGGATAGGGTGAGATGGAGGCAGATGATTCACTGTGGCGACCCCTGAAGGGAAAAGCCGAAACGAAAAGAAGAAAACTTTTTTTCACTGAACAAAAGGCTCACGTGTAATAATAAAAAGACCACATGTGCAGTTGACCACATTGTAACTAACCACACCCTAGGCTTCCTTTAGCATGTTGACTCTCTTAGCCAGTTTCTTAAAATCCTCTAGGCCCAGGAAGGACCTCTTAGCTACAATTTTCACAAATACAAAGGTTTCTTTCTTTATTTCTTTCTTGAGTAAAACAGTTGTTTATAATGGCCTATTATTAATCCAGTTTCCGATACAGGGATCCCTCACTTTCCGTGGTTAATTGCAGGCTTTCTAAATTTCCTCAGCATCTATGCACCAACACTCAGTTCCACCCCAGAGGCCAAGAACCAGTTTTACGAGGCGCTGGATGATGCAATTTCCATGATCCCCAGCATTGAAGGACTTTACCTACTAGGAGACTTCAATGCTAGAGTGGGCACTGACTGTGACACCTAGCCTTCCTGCCTTGGTCACCACGGTATAGGCAGGATGAATGAGAATGGACAGAGGTTGTTGGAACTGTGCTGCCATCATGGCCTGTGTGTAACAAATACATACTTCAAGTGCAAAGACCGCCACAAAGTTTCCTGGAGACACCCCAGATCTTGCTACTGGCACCAGCTAGACCTTATCCTCACTAGGCGCACGGATCTGAGCAGCGTTCTCCACACTAGAAGTTTCCATAGCACAGACTGTGACACAGACTACACCCTCGTTGGAAGCAGGATAAGGCTGACAACAAAGAGGATCCATCACTCCAAAACTAAAGGCCTCCCACGCATCAACACCTGCTCCTCAAGGGATCCCAAGCGAATCCAACTGTTTCATGACACAGTCAAGGAGAAGTTGGCTTTGCAGACTCCTGGCAAAGACATCAACAGCAAGTGGAGCTTCCTAAGAGATACTATCTACACAACAGCCCTCACCGCATTTGGGAAAAAGGAGCGTCGGAGTGTAGACTGGTACGAGGCTCAGTGGGAGGAGATGCAGCCTGTGACAGAAGCCAAGAAGGAAGCCCTCCGAGCATACAAGCAAAACCCCAGCACCAGTACTCAGGACACCCTCAAAGCTGCACGAAACGAGGCCCAGCAGACAGCCCGCCACTGTGCAAACGACTTCTGGCTGAACCTCTGCAGCAAGATCCAGATGGCAGCTGACACTGGCAATGCAATGGCCATGTACAATGGCATCAAGACCGCTACTGGCCCAACCACAATTAAGACTGCAAGCCTCAAGACCAAGTCCGGGGAGGTGATCACAGACCAAGGCAAGCAGCTGAATGCTGGGTGGAACATTACCTGGAGCTATACGCAACCAAGAATGTGGTGACCGATGCAGCATTAAATGCCCTGCCAAACTTACCTGTCATGGAGGATCTGGCTTACCTGCCTTCAGTGGACGAACTGGGCAAAGCCATTGATTCTCTGGCCTGTGGAAAAGCCCCTGGAAAGGATGGCATCCCCCCTGAAGTCTTGAAGAGTGGCAAGCCAGCACTCCTGCAGCACCTCCATGAGCTCTTGTGCTTATGCTGGAAGGAAGGGTTCATCCCCCAGGACATGCGCGATGCAAACATTGTAACTCTCTACAAAAACAAGGGCGACCGCAGTGACTGTAACAGCTACCGTGGCATCTCCCTCCTTAGCATCATAGGGAAAGTCTTTGCTCATGTTGTCCTTACTTGCCTTCAGATTCTTGCTTCCCGGGTGTACCCAGAATCGCAGTGTGGTTTCAGGGCAGGCCGATCCACAGTCAATATGATCTTCTCACTTCGTCAACTGCAAGAGAAGTGTCGGGAGCAGCAGAAGCCCCTGTACATTGCCTTCATAGACCTGACTAAAGCATTCGACCTGGTCAGCAGAAGCGGACTCTTCAGCCTCCTGCAGAAGATTGGATGTCCTCAAAGGTTACTCCAAATCGCGACCTCCTTTCACGAGGACATGCACAGCACAGTCTGCTTCAATGGTGGGACTTCTGCAGCCTTCCCAGTGAGCAGTGGTGTGAAGCAACGCTGCGTCCTAGCTCTGACACTCTTTGGGATATTCTTCTCGATGCTTCTTCAGTATGCCTTTTCTGACAGTGAGGAAGGGTTCCATATCCACATCAGGTCAGATGGAAAATTGTTTAACATAGCTCGACTGCGCGCTAAGACGAAGGTGAGGCAGGTCCTCATCCGCGAGATGCTGTTCGCGGATGACGCTGCACTGACGTCCCACACTGAGGCTGGTCTTCAAGAGCTAATCAATCGCCTGTCCCATGCCTGTAATGAATTCGGACTGACCATCAGCCTGAAGAAGACAAACATCCTGGCCCAGGGCACAAACACAGTCCCAAACATCAACATAAATAACACGCAGCTTGAGGTCGTGGACGCCTTCACCTACCTGGGATCCACTATCACCAACACTCTCTCTCTTGACAGAGAGATCTCATGCAGAATCGGGAAAGCCGCCACAGTGATGTCCAAACTGAACAAGCGTGTATGGAGTAATACCCAGCTAACGGAGAACACCAAGCTACATGTCTACCAGGCCTGTGTACTCAGCATACTCCTTTATGGCAGTGAGGCCTGGTCCACGTACGCTGGTCAGGAAAAGCAGCTCAACAGCTTCCACCTCCGCTGTCTCAGGCGTCTGCTCCATATAAAATGGCAAGACAAAGTAACCAACACCAAGGTAGTACAGCGTGCTGGCATGCCAAGTCTGCTCGCACTGCTGAGCCAGAGACGACTTAGGTGGTTGGGTCACGTACGGCGAATGGACGAGGGGCGCATCCCTAAAGACATGTTGTATGGAGAGTTGAGTGAGGGCTCCCGCTGCACAAGAAAACCACAGCTTCGGTACAAGGACGTGTGCAAGCGGGACATGAAATTATCTGGCATCGACATCAATACCTGGGAAGGCACTGCTGAAACACGCCAGCTCTGGAAGACGACTGTCAACGAGGGGATCAACAAAGCTGAAACTAACAGAATAAACAAGCTAGCTGAGAAAAGAGGAAAGAAAGGGCAGCCCCCATGGCTCCTCAAAGCCCTTTTGTATGCAATAATTGTTTAAGAAACTGTCACTCTGGGGTGGGCCTTTACAGTCACTATCGCAAATGCCTATCATACCGCTACACTATCGTCTCTCGAGACGTATGGCTGCCGACGACGATTATTAATCCAGTTTCCGATACAGGGATCCCTCACTTTCCGTGGTTAATTGGGACTGAGATCCCCCCGACTACAGAATTCCACGAACTGCAAAGACCTGGACCAACATAGAGCAAAGAAAAAAAAGTACACAGTAATCATACTATTATAGGATAATGTGCTACTGTGAGGCTCTGAATTATCATCTGAAAATCAAATCATGGCAGTAAAAGCATAATATAAGGAGTACTGATACAGGACTCATTTAATTCATTCATTTCTTAGCAGTTCAATCCTAATTAGGGTCATGGGGAGGCTCTCTCTCAGCCAACTCTGGGCGAGGGCTGGGTCCACCCCGAATGGCTCCCCAGGCCATCACAAAGCTAACACTCATATAACCATTCAGACATATGGGTGATTTAAAACAGCCAATTAGCCTACTTTGTATGTTTTTGGATTGTGGGAGGAAACCCGAGTACCTGGAAGAAACACACACACAAGCATTAAGAGAAAATGCAAACTCCACACAGAAACACCAATGCCTTTGTGCTGTGAGGCAGACGTGCTAACCACTACGCCACCGTGCCGCCATGCTCGGGTTTATAGAAACACATTTAGCTAAAGTCAAAATTGATTGGTAAGCTAATTCTGAGTGGTTTCGGACAACCAGAAGAGGTCAGATGTCGGAAGAGAACTGATAGAACCACAAAAAGAGAACAAGAAAAAAAAAAGAAAGATAAATGGGCTTTTAATTAAAGGCCTGAGCATTAAGGGGCTCGTAAAGCATATAATGAATGAATGAGAGTCGAGAGTAATTTATACTTTTATGAGCTCATTCGGAATGGTCCAAAAAGTTTCTCTCCGTGTCTGTAACCCAGTATGATTAGTATTTGGAAATGAGTGCCGTCAAGAAGTGTAAGAAACCCTGCTGTTTCCTCCCACTATTAGATGGCATAACAATACATTATAATACAATACCCCCATAAGGTGCATCCAATCATTAACTCCGAAAACTGTACAAAGGGTTGCAGAGATTATTATGTAGATGTCTGATATTTAAAAGCTTTTGCTTTTTATTGGACTAATAAAACGTTCATACATAACAATACAACTGCTTACCGATGACAAAAATCACCCCAAATTAGTCCCTTCCTGCTTTTTACAATTCTATTACTCAAAAGTGATGTTCACAGACAAAAGGAAAAAGGCGTAGCTCAGGCATCAGGAAAGAAAAAGTTTTTTATTAATATTTTCTTTTTCAAAGAGTCTCATGCTTGATGCTTCATTCATTTATTTATTTTCCAAACAGGTTATTCCTGTTAGAGTCATGGGAAGGCTGGGGCCTAGCTCAGTCAACTATAGATGAATGCAATGCACACCCTGAGCACATGAGCCCACCACAAGGCAGGCACACACACACACACACACACACACACACACACACACACACACACACACACACACACACACACACACACACACACTTAGGGGCACTTTGGAATGGCCAGTTAGCATAACGAGCTATGGGAGGAAACTGGGGTACCCAGAGGAAACTCTCTAAACCTATGTATTAGGTGTAAACGTCACACAGAAAAACACCTTTTGCCAAGCATGGAACTCGAGCTTAGGACTATCTTGCTATGATGTGGACATGCTAACCGCTATGCCACTCCTTTATATCAGACTTTCCACAAGCAAGGAAAAAAAAGAGGGAGAATGATATCAAACCAAAAAGTGGTTGTAACAGCAACACACTAGACAGATACTAGAACACTTTCCTTCGAGTAACTACACATTCAGAATAATTAAACAACTAAAATGGTCTATTCTTTTCATGCTATTTACGAATAACACGTCAGTCTGATTAATGCTTCCTAAACATGTTTCTAAAGCCTCTGAAAAATTGAAATGGCAGAATGTAGCTGAAAAATTTATTACTTAAAAATGCCCTAACCGCCAAAGGAATGGTCAGTAGGGATGCATGAATGAATGGGAGACATCTGACACCTCCTGAAGCGCATTTATCACAGACAGTGTTGAACCATAGCTCATCTCACAAGCCAGACCTTTAGTGTTCACTAGAGAGGCTGGTGCAATTTGTCACGAAATGCAGCCAAGAATGTATCGTAGTGGCTGGGAGACGATGACTATCCATCGACGAAACATGGGAAAATACCTCATACTTGAATAATAATTTACACGAGAATATACTTTTCCAATCTGGTAAACATCTTGCTCAGAAATTTAATGTGAGGCAAGAAAATTAAAGTGTTGTTTTAAAACAAGAAAGTGTCAAGAACCAATCAGTCTGGTGACTTCAACATTCTGAAGTGCACAAGACATAGCAGAAAATCATAGAACATATGCAGATCGTTTGCAGCTGAAACTAGGACAGACAGACAGATGCCTTAAATTATAGAGTAGCCTACATATTAAGTCCTTTCATTTTTCATTTCTCGAACCACTTTATTCTTTATTAGATTCACAGGGAGACTGGAACCTATCTCAGTCGAGTCCGGGTGAAGGCAGGTTACACCTTGAACAGTTAACCAGTCCACCGCAGGGCAACACAGACACACAACCATTCACAGTCGCATTCATACCTACATGTACAGCATTTAGCAGAAGGCCTTTCAGTGGTAGCTTGGTGGTACTGAGCATTGAACACCCAACCTTCTGAGATACCGCTACCCTACTTCGGTGAAATTTGGTACAGCCAATTAACTTAACCTGCATGTCTTTGGATACAGAAGGAAACCCATACAGGGAGAACACGCAAACCCCACAAAGTAAAGTCTTTACTGAGCCCAAGACCAAAACCCAGGGCCTTCTTTCTATGAGGTGTACCACTATGCCAGGGTGCTTCTCCCGTCTGATTATAAAAGTTAAATCAGTCAGTTTTGGTGTTAAATTAACAGTTCTCATATAAAGTAATTTTTAAGGTATTCCTTTTCATTTTAATTAAAGAATCAATATTTTACAAGAGAAATAACTTAAATCATCCTAATTATTGCTATTTACTTACACTCTGCATGTTTGATGGACAGCTCGCCTCCTCCAAATCTTAGGAAATAGTATAAAACCCCTTCTAATAAATTATGAACCATGTATGAGGAGAACGTTTAAAAGGAACGGAGTTTGTTGACTTACCTGCCACAGAGTTAGGGCGGGGCATGAGGTACAGGGGGGTGGGATGAGAGGAGTGGTGTGTGAAGCTGGGTTCAGGAATCTTGTTGAGGCTGTGGGTGGAGGCAGCCATGTTTTCATCAAGACGATAGAGGCCAGAGTCAAGTGTGGCACGTTGCGAGTGCCAAAGTTTGAGGCTGCTGGCACGAGTGCCCTCTCCGTGCTTTACACTGCGATCCGCAGTCTCTGAGTAGCTTGTCAGGGTGGCTGAGGGATGTGGAGAGAGGGGAAAAACAGCAGAATGATCAGAACAATCTGGTGAGCTACATGAGAGCATATACCATATGTGAATAAAGGGCACATAAAGTACAATTGTGTTGAATATAGAACAAAAGCATTTCCGTGAGTATCAGCAGCATTAGTTTATAATTAGGTGATGACTGGGTTGTTTTCATTTCAATTATATTCTGGAAACAGTAAAAGTATGATAGTGACCGTATTCAAATACAGCAATTTTTACATTTAATTAATTCAGAAATCTTACCTTGAAAACAGATGACAATGCAATAGTGCAAAACATATTTATATTGACCTTTGATCTGCCGTACAGTCAAAAGTGTTTGTAAATTAAGCTCAATATCAATCAATATAATCAAAATCAATATATTATCTTCTTTTGCTCCTTTAGTTCTACTTTTTGTCCACAGGGAAGAAAGTTTCAGTGAGTTATTTTACAGCACAGCTGAAGTCTTTGCTTATTAGATTATTATTGTGAAGTTTTTAATTTGTTTATTTAAGCAGAGCCCCCAACAGATGTTTCTTGATATACGCCTAAGTCTGTTTTTGCTTTTCATTGTTTTTCTGATTTCTGCTTTCATTTGTGTAACTTGTCTTAAAGATTTAATTATCCTTTTAATGAGCTCATGTTTTTTCAAGTTTGTGATTTCTGTGTTTGCTCCATAAACATTTATTTACCTGCAAGTCTGTCTGCCTAACTCAGTGAAACTGAATGTATTATATTCAGTGCAAGTCTGAGCAGTGGTGTATGAGCCTTTATATTCTGGGATTTAGTTTCGTTAATAATAATACATATAAAAAAAATTATATATATATATATATTTTTTTTAAATATGTATTATTATTAACGAAACTATATATATATATATATATATATATATATATATATATGTCTGTCTGTCTTCCTTGCTGCTTTTTCCCTTTTTTTTTTACTCGGGAGTCACCACAGCGAATCATCTGATTCGCATGGTTAATTTGGCAGAGGTTATTTACGTCGGATGCCCTTCCTGTCACAACCCTTTTTAGCAAGGGACAGAAATACACTGACGACTTTGCAGCCTACTCTTCACAAAAGTCAGCAATGGTTCTTTTCCATGCCTCTCACCATAGACAGTGAGAGACAGGGCCTGCCTTTGATAATCCAGTTAGCCGCACTGGGGTGGGACAGTGACAACCTTGTGGAGAGTGGAACTCGAACCCCCAACCTTTGGATCAGCGATCCAGCGCCCTATACCACTAGACCACCACTATATATATATATATATATATATATATATATATATATATATATATATATATGTGTGTGTGTGAGGCGCTCCACTGAATGTAGGCGCTTGTCGCAGGGACTACTTTCGAGAAAATGGCCAAAAAAGTAAAAATGGTCATTTTTTTTATGGAAATTCGGATTTTTGCATAAACCATTAAAACAAATATTCAACTATCATTTGCTGAAGTGAAATCTACTAAAACTCACTAAAATTTCTTTTACTTCATTTTTCTGATGAGTACCCACATAAAACTGGATAAAAACAATAGCAAACTTACCGGTTTTGTTTGCTATTATTCACAGAGTTCGGTACAAGACACACTACAATCCATAAACCAGAAGAACGGTCGTGAAGTTGTCTCTCCATTTTGGATACTGTTTTAATATTCAAATGCCATTTCAGTGAATAAAATAAAGGTTACAAAGACGATATGCAAGTAAACAATTTAAGCTAGTTGCTACGGAATATCTGATACGAGCACCCTGATTGGTGAACTCTGTCACATGCTCACATTGCACATGCTCAGTGCCCGTCACACGTTAACGTCCTGTTTCCTTCCTGACTCTAGTATACCGCATCTGAAACTTCTCTCCGATTTTCTCTTCAATAACAGTAAGTAAGTTTATTTATAAGATTGTGAATACACATAATTTCTGGAAAAGGAGAGTGAAATGTCATCTGTGATGTCTAGCAGCATTAGTATAGATGTTAAATTCCACGCTGGAATTCGGCTTTGATGAAGATTATTTCTCTCTCTCTCTCTCTCTCTCTGTCTCTTTGTCACACATACACACACACACACACAGTGTGCAAACGGTTAAATTAGCAGCATCCAGATGAGGTAGTGCAATTTGAATGGAAGAAAATACAGTATATGAAGGGAGTGGGGCAAATGAGTGCAAATGGTGCAATACATGCACAACTGAGCAGTTACCCACTGCTTACAGTCTCTGTGTATCTGTGTGTGTGTGTGTGTGTGTGAGATACTTCAGGTCTGCTGGAATATTAAGAAAAAGACATGATTCCATTGCAATTCAGTCAAAGAAAATCCCATATGCTCAGTATTATGTACTTTAGAAACTTAATGAGTATTGGTATTTTTCTCTGCATGCAAAATTCGATTATGGAATTATTTTGATCATTTGATTTGTGTGTAATCTTGTCTGAACTGGACATGCTGGATGGTGGGTTGTTCAGTTTTGTATGAAAATTGGTCAAGACCTGAAAAATACTTAAATGTTTCATTCCTTTTACATATAAACAAACTGATGATGATGCCAGCTGTGTTGATGAAGATTTTGATTTTGATGTTGATGAAGAAGAGGCATCTGTTAATAAAAGTGTGATGACTGGTGTTTGTGAAGATGTGATTTTATCTGCTGAGCAGGATATAGATTAAGATGATAATGCCGAGGGCGGAGTTGATGAAGTTTACTTGTATAAAGAGATCAGAGAGTTTTGTTCTATGGTTTTCTTAATTTCAGTGTGATTGTTTGAACCTGACAGTGTTTTTTTTTTTTTTTAATCAGTATCATTTGAAGGCATTTGAATCTTTATATAATGGTCAAAAATATACATACTAATCTTATTGGAATAAACAGAAATGAAAAAAAAAAAAAAAGTCGTTTTTTGTTAATTTTTGGGGCTTACCACAGAGACTGATGGGTTTAAAAAGGGCGTGTCAGATTAAAATGCGGATGATTTCTCTTATCATCTCTTCCTAAAACTTTTCCAAGACATGTTTTATATAAGTTTATATGGCTGAAGTGCATAAAAATGTTTGGTTGCTATGGACTAATGATCTTGGAAGAAGTGCAATCTTTGTTCTCATTTTTCTCTCAAACGTCTTTTGAAATTTTTAGTTGAATACTGACACAAGAAATGGCATAGCTTGCTCAGTTTTCAAGGTATTGACAACCTTTTTGCTGTATTTTGCAGCTTTAGGCCTCTCTATCTGACCATGTAAAAATCTAATTTTTCATTTTTGGACCCAAGAGCCGACTTTCGGTGGAGTGGCTCACATATTATTATTGCTGCCCATGCAAGTCAGTGATCCATAACAGCTAGTCAGGAAATTAGCCACATAGCACTCTTAGGTTTTTATGGGCATTCACGGACATGAGACAACCATCCAAGCCATATTCCATTACTATGTTGCTTCAGCTACAATCATGTTTAAGTTTCAAGTAGAACAGATCATTATTATGTAAACTGTGAGCAAGTCTTTTTTCATACATTCAGTTAATATAGAAGTGAATGGAAACTATGCTGTGTTATATGTGCAGCATTGTTGGAAACACACTATATGTCTCTGCAACTAAATTCTTGCAAAAAGATAAATCAGATGTTGGTTGAAGAGGTCTAAAAAACTTCTGGCTAAGTGTAGTAAAGCTAAGATTATTAATAATTAGGTTGTAAGTCAATGTCTTTATTGGTCCTGTGCTGAAAGACCATCCATTAACTGTTACGCTGTTTTTCTGTACTATGCATATATATATATATATATATATATATATATATATATATATATATATAAACACACACACACACATACAGGGATCCCTCGCTACTTCACATTTCATTTCATATGGTATTGTGGTTTTTTTTTTTTCTTTTAATATTCATCGAATTAAAAAATAAGGAAATTAAGGAAGAAAAGGGGGAAAACTGCACAAAATGCCACACTATTTACATTTTTGTGAGGTGCGCATCTGTGTGTGTACGTGCACATCTGTATGTGTTTGCAATTATATTTTATTTACATCTTATGCATTATTTTTGATGTTTAATTGTTATTATAAGCATTTATAGTGTTAAATATGTATTTATTGATATTATATATACATGTACGTATATGTCAGTCGGGGAAGGAATTCAGTGGTCACGTAGGGCTCTTGGTTCCAATTAACCACGGAAAGTGAGGGATCCCTGTATTTATTTATTTATATATATATATATATATATATATATATATATGTGTTTCTCACCCCCCACAACAGCCAATCAAATTTACCGTAAGATTTACTAGTCTTTTCTTTTTCATTGGAAATATTTATAAGATAAGGTCGATTCTGACTAATCTACAGCCGTTTGTTATGCTATGTATAGCAGATACACGACAACAGATTGTTGCATTTTTTGAGTACCATATCATGAGACAGTATAGCATTTAAAATTTTTAAAATGCTTAAACTTACATATTTGAGTGAAAGTCATGTGTGAGTGAAAGACAGAGGAGTCTTTTAATCTACATATGCTAGAGTACATATTTCCCATCGGACGGGTTTTCTAGGCCACTACAGACATACTGTATATAGGACATAGACACAAGATGTATGATCGGTGAGCAGAAAATATATAATTCAAATGATCTATATGTAATTTTTTTTATGGTCAGAAATTGTTTATGTTCAGTGTTTTAGATACTTTCTCTATATTTCTAATACTTTTTTCTTTGTATATAATGTATTAATCCTTCAAAAGAAATTATTGCCTCTGCATTTAACCCATTGTGCGTGAGGAAGCACACACACGCACGCATATACACACACACACACACACACACACACACACACACACACACACACACGTAAACAACAGTAACCTTACACACATTTGGAGCAGTGGACTGCCACTTATTGGGGCACCTGGAGAGCAGTTGGGTGTTAGGTGTCTTGCTCAATGGCACTTCAACCAAGACTTATCAGTACTTTAGCAGTATCACATTGTAAAAATATTTTATTGCAAATTAAAATACTGTTTTCAGAACATTACTTAATTTAATTATATAAATCATATATCAGCAAAGTGTACTTAGTATCAGTAGTAAAATTATTCATTCTGCAGCACCTTGATATCTATCAGTGTTTTATTGCTTTTACTGCTGTTAATTTAAACAACTTTATATACAGTCAGCCAGATTAATGTGCAGTAATGTATAATGTCCTATAAGATCATTACATTTTAGTAGTGGTAACCATGCACTTCTACAAACTCAGCTGTTTACAAGGACAGAAAAAAAGCCTTATATTTTGGTTTGGATCTGGGCAGATTCACCTGATCCAAGAGACAGCTGAAATAATAAGTGCATCTTAAAAAGAAGTTTCTTATAAAGTAAGGAAAAACATAATTCTTCACTTTGCTATACAGATTAAAAGGTAACACTCTCAAAGTTAGAGATATATTTCTGGTTTTCACCAACAACAACAAAAATCTAGCAACTAAAACTGGTAGACAAACGTATTGGAATAAAATGCAAAGTCCCTCTGGCACATATAGTGAACTAAATAGTTTCAATTTCATAAAATAGAGATACTCCAGTAACTATATATACAGGTCTACCTCAACTTAAGTCGTTTCAAGTTAAGTCATGCTCAATTGTATTCGGCTTTCAAAAAATATATGGAAAAAAAAGAATAAAGTTTACATCATTATAATCATACATTATATATTACAGTAAGCCCCCGCCCATTCGCGGTTCACCGCTTGTGGCCTTGCATACTCATGGATTTTGCACTCAAAGGCTTTTTTTCATAATGATTTTAAATTAGCGCAGTGCTTCTCAATTATTTTCTGTGACGCTACCAGAAAGAAGAAAAAAAAACATTTAACGACCCCCAAGCGCCCTGCATGCGACTATAAATAGTACTGTTTGTCTATAAAATTGTTCTGAATACACCTCTGCATAACCACTGTATCTTTAACATTAAAAATAAAAAAAGCATTAAATAAATAAAAAAACCCCACTTAATTCTAGTACAGTATGGCAAAAAAAAACATGTTCCCCAGGGTCATACACGACCCCCCGGCACCACACCATGCCCCCCAAGGAAGGCGTGTCCCACTATTTGAGAAGCACTGAATTAGCAGCAGCCCCGGCAAATTATACATATGCATCATCACGACATTAGTAGCATGTGATTCAACTTTAGCCAATGGCTGAGAGCTTTTGTTTCTCCCTCCTGCTGATTGCTTGCAGATGATGTGTATACCTCTTTTTTTCTCCTTCGTGCACATGTCATTAATGTGATTGCTTGAATTGCGAATTCAATTTTTTGCCACTCAAACGTCCTGCATCTTCTCTAGCTTCTGGTAAGGAGCCTAAGCACTTTATTTATTCATAAATATTATCACAGTACAAAATTAAAATGTTTTACCTTATCATTACTACATTTTGTAAGACTGTCTATAGAATGTGTTTAAGAAGCATATTTTAGCATATGTAGTATCATACATAGAGTTTCAAAACAAACAGCATCAATAATTCACGGATTTTCGGGATCCACGGGAACGTAACCCCCGCAAATAACGGGGCTTTCTGTAAATGCATATTTTATATATATATATATATATATATATATATATATATATATATATATATATATATATATTTCTGTTATATATATATGTACACACACACACACACATACATACATACAGTGGCACCTCGGTTCTCAAACGCTTTAGAGGTCGAACAAATAAGAATTCAAACAAAAAATCCGAGATTTTTTTCCTTGGAAGTTGAACAAAATTCGGAAGTCGAACTCGAAAAACACGTGAGAAAAAAACAAGACCGAGAGTGAGGAAAAGTGCGCGACTTCTGGAAATCAGTCTCTTTTGACTCTACTTGACTATGTGTGGATATGCTTGCTCCTGTGCTACAAAGTACAGTATACTGTGTTTTTTTTGTTTTATCGATGATTAGATAAACATGTCTCCAAAGAAAGCTACTGAGAAAAGGTCAGTTGTGTGGAAAACTGTTGAGTTTAAGAAGGAGCTGATAGCTAAACACGAATTAGACATGTGTGTTACTGATCTTGCTCAGAAATATGGCACGGCTAAATCAACGATATGAACGATCCTGAAGAACAAAGAGGATGTTAAAGCCAGTGATGTGGCAAAAGGCTTGATGGTTATCAGCAAACAAAAACCGCAAATGCTGGAGGAGGTGGAAAAATTACTGCTCCTATACAGAAACAAGCAGCAGGTAGCAGGAGATAGTGTTAGCAAGGATGTGATCTGCTGCAAAGCTCATGAACTCTACGATGATTTGGTGAAAAAAGACCCTAGCTCGAATCCTGAAGGGTTCCACTTTAAAGCAAGTCGAGGCTGGTTCGAAAATCTTAAGCGGAGAAGTGGAATTCACAGCGTGGTTCGTCACGGGGAAGCAGTGAGTTCTAACAAAGATGGCGCTGAGAACTTCAAGCAGGAATTTGCTGATTTTATCAAGGCTGAGAATTATCTTCCCTAGCAAGTCTTTAATTGCAATGAGACTGGCTTAGTCTGGAAGAAAATGCCACGGGGGACATACATCACGTGTGAGGAGAAATCACTACCTGGACACAAACCAATGAAAGATAGGTTCACACTTTTGTCGTGTGGTAATGCATGGAGATTTAAAAATGAAGCCGCTGATGATTTATCATTCGGAGAATCTGAGGGCATTCAAAACAAACAATGTGATAAAAAGTAAGTTGCGTGTTATATGGCGATCAAATACGAACGTGTGGTTAACCAGGCAATTTTTCACCAAGTGGGTGCAGGTGCATGAGGTGTTTACTCCAAGTGTGAAGAAATATTTGCATGAGAAAGCCCTGCCATGCCACTGCCTTCTTCTCATAGGCAATGCCCCTGCTCACCCTCCCGGTTTGGAGGATGATTTAACTGAGGAGTCTGATTTCAATAAAATAAAATTCCTCCCACCTAACACAACCACATTGATCCAGCCAATGGATCAGCATGCAATTGCTAATTTCAAGCAATTGTACACAAAATTCCTCTTCCAAAGATGCTTCGAGGTGACTAACGACACACAGTTGACAATTCGAGATTTTTTGGAGGAATCATTTTGACATCTACCACTGCATAAATATATAAAATACATATAAATACATAAAAACTGTGGCCTGAATGTGTTATGGAGTTCGAAGGGTTTGGGGCTGTGACGAGCACCGAAGAGGAACAGCAGGATGATAGTCAAATCATCCAAGACATCGTCAGCATAGGCCAAAGTCAAGGTCTGGAAATAGAAATTGATGATGTCGACAACCTGCTGGAGGAACATCACGCCTAATTCACGACAGAACTCCTCCACCTTCAGGCAGAGCAGAAGACGTTGGAGGAGGAGAAGATGTCTTCTGAAGAGGATGATGGAAGGAAGGATGCCCTGACTTCACTTATTGAGGACATGTGCTCAAAATGGAATGAACTCTGTAGCTTTGTTGAACTGTATCACCCTGATAAGGCTAAGGCTAGCAGAGCTGTGCACACCTTTACTGAGAAAGACATGAGCCACTTCCGTATGGTTCTGAAAAGAAGGCAGAAACAGGCAACACTAGAAATGTTCTTCAAGAGAAGAAAGGAACAGCCTGAAGAAGAGTTATCACCTTCCAACCAATAACATGTTAATGTTTTTTTTTCTTTCTTTAGTTCTTTATTTCTTGTGTTTGCTTTTTTTTTTTTACATTTCTTTGACATGTTTCATCACTGCATAATGTTTGTACTGTACGCATTACTTTACACAAATAATAAACATAAAAAAACAAAAAACAAACAAGACACAAAATAAATTAATCTATTAAGAATTTGGTGTGTTTGTCCTGTTGTTTCACATTTAATATGTCATGTTTTCTAGCGTTTTGGAACGGATTAAAACCGTTAACATTAATTGTAATGGAAAAAGCGGTTTTGGAATTCGAACAAATCGGAATTCGAACAGCCTTATGGCACGGATTAAGTTCGAGAACCGAGGTACCACTGTATATTATATATATATATATATATATACACACACACACACACACTAGTCCTTCTCAAAAAATTGCATATTGTGATGATAAAGTTCGTTATTTTCTGTAATGTACTGATAAAAATTAAACTTTCATATATTTTAGATTCATTGCACACCAACTGAAATATTTCAGGTCTTTTATTGTTTTAATACTGATGATTTTGGCATACAGCTCATGAAAACAGAAAATTTCTATCTCAAAAAATTAGCATATCATGAAAAGGTAGTCTAAACGAGCTATTAACCTAATCATCTGAATCAACCAATTAACTCTAAACACCTGCAAAAGATTCCTGAGGCTTTTCGTTATCCATCATGGACCCCAAAAAAGTGCTTCCCGGTGACACAGAAAAGAAGAAGCGGGCTCTGTTATCAGTCGAAGTGAAGCAGGAGATAATAAAACAATATGAAAGTGGGATGCGGTTGAGGGAAATGGCAAAGGAGTATGGCCCCTCTACAATCGGGATGATATTGAAGCAGAAGGAGACCTTAAAGTGGAACTACAGTGATGGAGGCATTTATTTCGGCACAATATTGAAGCAGATGGAGGCATGAAAATGCTCCATGGGACAAGACCTCCGATCTTGCAAGGAAGCAAGTTAATATTGAATCAGGATCTCTGATCTTTCGAACAGGTACTGTAATTCCGCTTTAAATACATTACCCTATATATATATATATATATATATATATATATATATATATATATATATATAAACAAAAATAAAAGGACAGGACAAAGACTTTCTATTGAAACTCCATTTATCACTACAGATCTGTTTCGAGGGGTGGTGAAACCATCCTCTCTCTTCAGGTGATTATAGAAGAATATAGATTAGATATAGAATATAGAAAGTCTTTGTCCTGTCCTTTTATTTTTGTTATTTGCTCTACCAAAAAGTATTGAGCACTCTCCTATGGAAGGATCTACTCAGAAAACCCTCTCTCTCTCGCTATATATATATATATATATATATATATATATATATATATATATATATATATATATGTGGTGAAGGCGGACATGAAGGTCGTTGGTGTCAGAGAAGAAGATTCAAAGGATAGGGTGAGATGGAGGCAGATGATTCGCTGTGGCGACCCCTGAAGGGAAAAGCCGAAAGAAGAAGAAGAAGATATATATCTATATATAAAATATATACACACACAAGTAAATTTGGCATAGCTTAGCGACAAGCTAATCCGATTTAAGTCGTTTTCAACTTGCGTTGTCTCTTCTGGAACCAATTAACGACGTAAGCCGGGGTATACCTGTATACTGAAAGTGAACATTTAAGACAATCTTAAGATTTTTTTTTTTTTACCTAGGCTCTGTTTCCGACATGTATTTTATTCAAATTTGACTTTCTTTTTTTTTACTTTACTCTGGAAAAAAAGGAAATAAAGGCTGGTCTAGTATTAAGTTAGAACGCTATATCTGGCAACATCAAAAATGGCTATAATGCGCAAACCTTTTGGGGAAAGCAAGCACATCAAAATAAACCATTTTTGTTCTCCACGGACAGACTCATAAAGCTATTATAAATGTCTGAAAACATGGAAAGGATCCCTACAGAGATACACATCTATCTGTTTATCTAATAACTGAAGAAATTGTAGAAACAAAGCAGCACATTCATCGCATGAAGTTGATTATTGTACAGGGGATGTTTTATGATATTTAAAGAATAATCACTGAGGATACATGAAGTCTGTTTCTAATGTAATAGCAAAGGCTTCAGACTGCATCGTGGATCCTACGTTTTTACTCAATACTGGACTGATCAGTTTGAAGTTAGATTGAAAGAGATGGGAAAACTGGTCCTCAGATAAAAATCCCTAAATTTTCTTTTAAGTGCACTACTTGAGTAAATGCACTTAATTGCTTTCCAGCATTGAAATTACCCTGACTATTCACACGCCATAAAATCTTACAAACACTATCAGAGACACAAACTCCGCAGCAGGGTTTTTTAGTCACACACACCTGTTTATTATTTTATAAACTGCAGTAAACCACCGAAAAGTGTGTGCATGTACATGAATGTTAAACTCACCGATGATGCCACTATCTCTGCTTTCCAGTGTGGAGGTGGGGCTGTTGACGGCCTGACCCGGAGCTCCAGCAGGGAGAGTGGAGCAAGGACTGCATGCTGGAGGAGATGCTGTGCTGCTGGTCAGAGTAGAGCAAGGACTCATCCTGCCACTCACCCCTACACCCTGAACACACACACAACATAAAACACTCAATGACTATCTCTGTGTGTCACCACAAAATTTGATCAAAATCTATCAGGTGAGTGATACAGATATTAGATTATAGGCTCAATTTGCCCTTGGTGAGATAATGACAGGTTCCCAGTTAGTTTAACGATGTTCTGTGCATATTATCAGTTATCAGCCTTCAATCAGTTTGGATCTTCTTAAACCATTTCAGACTACAGCAATGTTATTATGTCCATCAATTCTGTTCATTAAAGCAAAATTTAAACTAAAAATAAAAAACACAAGTGCACTATAAATGCACAATTTTTTTTTAAGATGACCTCATATGACCTTGTCCTCAGTCCATTTGATCTTAGACCCTGCATCACTTCATAGGTCTTCAGTAGTGAGTCATTTGTGAAGTTTTAGTCAAAATTCATTGAGGAATTCAAAAGAGAGGGCATACAGGAAAGGTTCAGATGCATGGACACCACCAATGTTACACCACCACAGTGATCTGAGATATAATAAGCACATTCTATCAAGAAACATTAAGGCACATAATCTAAATGGACAATATTTTAGTTAATTAGAAAAATCAACTCTTTTTATGAACACTATTCTTGTTTATCTGCGTGATTTTTTCTGTTTGCTCCTTAAATCTTTTGTTTTCTCTAATATAAAGTGTCAATAACTGTCTGATTTTCATGGGGGAAAAGGCCTACATTCATCTGCAGGTGATTCTCAATGTATCAGCACTTTATCCATTAATGACGGTCTTGACAGAACTAAAGCTGTAAAAAAAAAAAAAAAAAAAATCAATATAAAAAAACCAAAAATACCATGTAAACTCGCTTTTACAGGCAGTGAATGCCTCATTTTACGGTTAGAGAGACTGGTCAAAGAAAATTGGTAAGTTTGACCTACCATTTTGCTCCCAGTACACATGGGCGGTTATTAGACTTAATATATATATAATTGAAAAAGACTTTAATACTACAGTGCTTTACAACACTTCAGATGATAGTATTCCTCTTCAGGCACTTCAGAGGAAACTGTTGTTTATTCAGGAGAAAGTCTTATGTCTTCAGACAAGACAGCCAACGTTATTACCTTTTTTCTGGCTTAGCCGCGTTTGAGTGGCATCATAGAGCTGAACTGGTAATTAAAACATACGAAAAAAAGGCTCATTGACAACTTGTGCGCAAATATGGAAAAAGTGGCATATACATAATCTCAACCAATCAGCAGGAAGGAGGACAGCCATTGGCTGAATTTGAATCACGTGGCAGTTGCTCAACAATCCATGAATATGTGCAGGCGCAAGTGCAAAACCGCAAATAGTCAAGGGCCTACTGTGTATATATATATATATATATATATATATATATATATATATATATATATATATATATATATACACACACACACACACACACACACACACACACACACACACACACATACAAAACTGGCGCCCATCTCAGCTGACACTGGGTGAGGGCAGAGTACACCCTGGACAGCTCACCAGGCCATCGCAGGGCGTAAACACACTGACGTCTATGCAGCCTACTCTTTATTAAAGTCAGCACTGGTTCTTTTACATGACTCACACCATATACAGTAGTGAGAGACATGGCCGGCCTTTGATAATCCAGTTAGCTGCACTGGGGAGACAGTGACGACCTGATGAGAGTGGGGCTTGAACCCCCAACCTTAGGATCAGTGATCCAGCACCTTTACCTCCAGGCCACCACCCAAAATCCAATATATATATATAACAAATACAAAATGGATTGTGATCCTCAATAAATAAATGACCAGGTATAATTTTTTTCTTTCATGTTTCATTAAGTTTATCTACTTTGAGGAAAATTGGATGAAGTTTTAGATAATATTTTTCAGAAATAGAGAAAATTATAAAGGCTTCACAAACTTTCAAGCATCACTGTATTTTTAGATAATCCTCCCTTGACATTCTGCAATCTTTGTTTTTTAAGTGTAGCAACCCTTTTTAAAGCAAAGCACCCTCACAGTGTGACACTGCCACCCCCGTGCTTTACAATTCAGATGGTGTTCTTCACCTCAAAAGCATCACCCCTTTATATGACCCACACAGCATACTGATCAGTACGGAGCTCCTCTGCTGACATTGGATTAAAAAAATATAAAATGCATGGCAAAAAGATAGTTAATCTGTGGCTACAAGCTAATAATATATGGCCACCTGTAATTATTTCATATCCAATGTCAAAAGAAGGAACACAGAAGAAAAAAAATATTGGGTTCTCATGTGCACGAGAAAGTATAAGATACAGTCTGTATATGAACGAAAATATGTGACTGAACTGAGCTGTATTTTAACCTTGGACTCTCCTATGAAGACAGTTCAGTTTTACTTGTTCAGCGTCAGAGTTATGTTATCTTTTGAGGTCTTGTGTTCACTTTTGGCAGAGGGATACACCAGTCTTTATCAGTCAGCCAGTCACCTGATAACACAAAGGGTCACACCAGACAAGCAAAGCTGCGATGTCTTTATAGGCGAGTCCAAGGTGAAAATTAAAATATCACTGAACCCTGTGTGCAGAGGAAACACACACACATATATATACATATATCAGTGCTTCTGAATTACTTTCTGTTGCCCCCCCAGGAACAGGAAAATATCCCCCCCCCTCAATATAAATAGTGTTATTTGTCTAAAAATTATTACCAGTAATCCTCTGCATACACTCTATCCTTATTAACATAACAAATCCTTATTATCATTATGGAATACAAAAAAAATAAGAAATATAGATCAACTTCCAACAAAGAATAACTTTATTAACAATTTTTTAGTCTTTAAACAAAAAGATTTAAAGTGCATCAATTTGCCTGAAGTAAAAAGTGTCCTAATTTAAACTGTCAAAATTTTTGGACGAACAATTTGAACCATTGTATAATGAAAAATAAAATTAGATAAAATCAATAAATAATAAATTCAAATTGATCAGCAATGAGCACAATACATAAAACACTTTAACCTACAAAGCAAAATTAATAAAACACTTTGTATTATTATTATTATTATTATTATTATTATTATTATTATTATTATTATATTTTATTATTATTATCAAAATGATTAAGTCCAGATTAATCGCTATAATGAGCACGTTTCATAGTGCACAGCTTTTCGACTTATTTTCACAGCAGTGACGTCATCCAGCCTGACAAAGGCGTGTCTGCTGCAGGTAGGATCAGTTCCTCTGCTGTGCTGTGGGGTTTTCTACACTGAGCAGTTTGGTACTCCACCTTATTTAATGCTAACAGAGCTCGCTGGTTTGCTGAAGTATCCTTCACAAAGTGGGATGGTTGTTAGCAGTACTCCGCATGTTTTGAGGAAAAAACTCACGCGGCTCATAACATGTTCGGGGTGTGATGGCTTTAAGTGACGCTTGAATTTATTTGGGTTCATGCTGTCCGCTGCCAATGTTTTCGGACACAGTAAACACAGCAGTCTTTCTTCATTTTACACCGCAGCACAGTGAAGCTGAGCGCTACATCTGCTTCATCATACCTCCTCAACTTGGCTTTCGGGAGACTTTCATTTCTCTCACTGTCTCAGTGTCTCTCCGCCTCTCTTTCTATCCCTGTTAATGGTGGGTTTATTAACTTCACTTCTTATTTTACCTCAGGGCACACTCTGACAGTGAGGAAGCCACTGTCACCTGCTGTAGTTGATGTACAATTACACTTTATCTAAATACGATCCGAGCAGATAGTTAATTTATCTCTGTGTATGAGACTTGCACCCATGCTAGTAGGCTTAAGCTTCTGACCAACCATATTTGCTTAGGGTTACAAAAGTCCGCAAAACAGTATAAACACCAAGATCACAGAGACGACAACTTAACACAATGGTAACATGCTATATAACTGACATACACACACACACACACACACACACATATATATATATATATATATATATATATATATATATATATATATATATATATATATATACATACATATATATACATACATATACATACATATATATACATACATATATATATATATACATACATACATATATATATATAAACTGAACTGGGAAGAAGGAGGAGCACGTTCAGTCTGTTGTTTGTAAACAATGGACGCAGCGTCATTACGTCAGCGTACTATGTAGGTACGTCTAAACTCAAAGTTTGACTTTTTTTGTATGCAAAGCACACTCCCTGCTTGACAGATCGGAAGTCCGGACTCAACATTAACTTGTTTCCTTGAGGGATCGGAGGTCCGGATGATCCGCGTTTTGCTCACATTCGGTGGAGCGCTCCACATTTATTAAATATTTACTGAATTAAACAACTTAAAAAAACCGAAAAATAAGCTGCAATGTGCACTCTCGAAAGAAGAGTTAAAGAACACATGACTCTTTTAATCTCTGACTGACTCTGTACGCAGTTGTGTGTCTAACAGGGCAAGTGCACCGCATCTCTGCTCTAATCGGTCATAAAAACTGTCTTCATTCCTTCTTGTTTCAATGAAGCCGGGGGGGGGGGGCACAAACAAGTGTCCGTCCTCACGCTGGTCCCAAGCCCGGATAAATGCAGAAGGTTGCGACAGGAAGGGCATCCGGCGTAAAACTTTGAAGAGCTGATGAATGAGGAAAATGAGAGAGAGAAAAAAAGAGTAAAAGAGGTGACTGTTGAGGACCAGGAAGTAGCAAAGATTAGTAAGGGTGAATTGAGGAGGGCATTGAAGAGGATGAAGAGTGGAAAGGCAGTTGGTCCTGATGATATTCCGGTGGAGGCATGGAAGTGTCTTGGAGAGGTAGCAGTAGATTTTCTGACAAGAACATTCAACAAGGTCTTAGAGAATGAGAGGATGCCAGAGGAAAGGAGGAGAAGAGTGCCCATTTTTAAGAACAAGGGAGATGTGCAGAGTTGTGGCAACTACAGAGGGATAAAGTTGATGAGCCATACGATGAAGTTATGGGAAAGAATAGTGGGAGCTAGACTAAGGGCAGAGGTCAGCATTCGTGAACAACAGTTTGGTTTCATGCCAAGAAAGAGCACCACAGATGCATTGTTTGCTTTGAGAATGTTAATAGAGAAGTACAGAGAAGGTCAGAAGGAGCTGTATTGTGCCTTTGTGGATCTGGAGAAAGCATTTGATAGGGTGCCGAGAGAGGAACTGTGGTATTGCATGAGGAAGTCTGGAGTGGCAGAGAAGTATGTTAGAGTGGTGCAGGACATGTATGAGAGATGTAAGACAGTGGTGAGGTGTGCTGTCGGTGTGACAGAAGAGTTCAAAGTGGAGGTGGGACTGCATCAAGGGTCAGCTCTGAGCCCCTTCTTGTTTGCTATGGTGATGGACAGGCTGACAGATGAGGTAAAACAAGATTTCCCATGGACTATGATGTTTGCAGATGACATTGTGATCTGTAGTGAGAGCAGAGAACAAATGCAGGAAAATCAAGAGAGGTGGAGGTATGCCCTGGAAAGGAGGGGAATGAAGGTTAGCCTCAGTAAAACAGAATACATGTGTGTGAATGACAAGGATCCAAGAGTAACGGTGAGGTTACAGGGAGCAGAGGTAAAGAAGGTGGACCCAAGAGGAACGGTGAGATTACAGGGAGCAGAGATAGAGAAGGTGAAGTGTACAAGACGGTGATGAGGCCAGCGATGTTGTATGGGTTAGAAACAGTGGCCCTGGGGAAAAGACAGGAGGCAGAGCTGGAGGTAGCAGAGATGAAAATGTTGAGGTTCTCTTTGGGAGTAACGAGGATGGATAGGCGTGTTTATAAGATCATAAGATGAGCACTCTCAAATAAACTCCCGAAACTCACAAACCAACAGTACTACTCTCCTTTACGCGTGTGACAAACAGGTAGTTTGTCAGTACTACTACAGTACTAACAGTAGTACACTACTATGGGGATTCAGAACATTTTTATGAACCAATTTTTTTATTAACCAAACCAAACAATATTAAACATTTTTATCAACAATTTTTTTTATTTCCCAAACCAAACAATATTAAACATTATTAAACATTTGTGACGCACTCCGCCAAGTGCGGGAGGCGTCGGGGCCGACACTGGAGCTTTTGTAGCAGAACACAGCTTGTCCAGACTTCCGATATGTCAAGCAGGCAAGTACACTTGTTTAGTACTCAACATTCACTCGTTTGCTTGAGGGACCGGAGGTCCGGATGAGCGACGTTTTGCCCACATTCGACAGAGCGCACCACATTTATTAAACATTTACTGAATTAAACAACTTAAAAAATGAAAAATAAGCTGCAATGAGCACTTTCGAAACTCACGAACCAACAGTACAGCTCTCCTTTACGCGTGTGAGAAACAAGCTTTATGGGTGCAGTACTATGGAGATTCAGCTCCCTTCTGGCCAATGGGAGGCCAGTGGGCTGGGATGTTGGGAGACAGCCAATGAGAGAGCAACTTGCGCATTGTTTGAATTTTTGAATGGCACGTTTGAATTTTTGAATGGCACGTTTGGCGCTTTTCGTAAGAAGTGGTTGTTTCGTATAGACAGAGCAAAAATTTAGAAAAATATTTTTCGTAACCTGGATTTTTCATGTTCAGAGGTTTTCGTAAGTAAAGGGCCGACTGTATGTATATATATATATATATATATATATATATATATACACACTAGTCCTTCTCAAAAAAATTAGCATACTGTGATAAAGTTCATTATTTTCTGTAATGTACTGATAAAAATTAAACTTTCATATATTTTAGATTCATTGCACACCAACTGAAATATTTCAGGTCTTTTATTGTTTGAATACTGATGATTTTGGCATATAGCTCATGAAAACCCAAAATTCCTCTCTCAAAAAAAAAATAGCATATTTCATCCAACCAATTAAAAAAAAAAGTTTTTTTAATACAAAAAAGTCAACCTTCAAATAATTATGTTCAGTTATGCACTCAATACTTGGCCGGGAATCCTTTTGAAGAAATGACTGCTTCAATACGGCGTGGCATGGAGGCAATCAGCCTGTGGCACTGCTGAGGTGTTATGGAGGCCCAGGATGCTTCGATAGCGGCCTTAAGCTCATCCACAGTGTTGGGTCTGGGGTGTCTCAACTTTCTCTTCACAATATCCCACAGATTCTCTATGGGCTTCAGGTCAGGAGAGTTGGCAGGCCAATTGAGCACAGTAATACCATGGTCAGTAAACCATTTACCAGTGGTTTTGGCTCTATGAGCAGGTGCCAGGTCATGCTGAAATATGAAATCTTCATCTCCATAAAGCTTTTCAGCAGATAGAGGCATGAAGTGCTCCAAAATCTCCTGATAGCTACCTGCATTGACCCTGCCCTTGATCAAACACAGTGGACCAACACCAGCATCTGACATGGCACCCCAGACCATCACTAACTGTGGGTACTTGACACTGGATGTCAGGCATTTCCTTCTCCCCAGTCTTCCTCCAGACTCTGGCACCTTGATTTCCGAATGGCATGCAAAATTTGCTTTCATCCAAAAAAAAGTACTTTGGACCACTGAGCAACAGTCCAGTGCTGCTTCTCTGTAGCCCAGGTCAGGCGCTTCTGCCGCTGTTTCTGGTTCAAAAGTGGCTTGACCTGGGGAATGCGGCACCTGTAGCCCAGCCCACTGCCTCCACAGGTCCCCCAAGGTCTGGAATCGGCCCTTCTCCATAATGTTCCTCAGGGTCCGGTCACCTCTTCTGGTTGTGCAGCGCTTTCTGCCACACTTTTTCCTTCCCACAGACGTCCCACTGAGGTGGCTTGATACAGCACTCTGGAAACGGCCTATTCACTCAGAGATTTCTTACTGTGTCTTATCCTCTTGCTTGAGGGTATAAATGATAGCCTTCTGGACAGCAGTCAGGTCGGCAGTCTTACCCATGATTGCGGTTTTGAGTAATGAACCAGGCTGGGAGTTTTTAAAAGCCTCAGGAATCTTTTGCAGGTGTTTAGAGTTAATTGGTTGATTCAGATGATTAGGTCAATAGCTCGTTTGGAGTACCTTTTCATGATATGCTAATTTTTTGAGATAGGAATTTTGGGTTTTCATGAGCTGTATGCCAAAATCATCAGTATTAAAACAATAAAAGACCTGAAATATTTCAGTTGGTGTGCAATGAATCTAAAATATATGAAAGTTTAATTTTTATCAGTACATTACAGAAAATAATGAACTTTATCACAGTATGCTAATTTTTTGAGAAGGACTAGTATATATATATATATATATATATATATATATATATATATATATATATATATATATATATATAGCCACCCATCTATCTATCTATCTACGTTTACATCCAATCACAAGGAATGAGCGTTGATCCCTAAAGCTTGAATGATGCGCATCTCTATGGTTCGCCAGGCCACATACAGACTCACTCACACCTACAGGCAATTTGGAACAGCCAATTAACTTACTGTGCATGTTTTTGGACTGTGGGAGGAAACCGGAGTACAGGGAGGAAACGGGAGAACATGCAAACTCCATACAGAAACGCCCAGGCTGGGAATCAAAACCAGGCCTTCTTTCTATGAGGCAGACGTGCTACTATGCCACCATGCTGCCCAGTATAAGCTATGAATATAAAAGGAAATATGTGACTTAATTTGTAATTTAATTTAATTTGTATTTTAACCTTGGATTTATCAAACGCATTTATTATCTCGTGGCCTCCCACTATTTTTTCATGACCACAAGGTAACAACATAGTGATGCATGGCCAATCAAGCCCCCCATTGACATTGGATTAAAAAAAAAATCCGTGGCCACTGCTGACTTCATTTTATTACAATAATAATGTTGCTGAGCCTCAACATGACCAACTGGAGGATCAATACCATGTAGATTATATGCTGAGATCAAGACTAAAGTCAACAACATGAAGCAGTAAAAAGAGGACAAAGAAATGTTGCCCAAAAGACTGGAAATAAATAACAGAAGATTTTTAAGCCAGACCACAGTTAACATTCTAAGAACCAGTTATGTAAAATCTTGATAATCCCATAATGTAAACAATAATGTAACAAATTCCTCATTTTTAAATTTATGCTTTATTTATTTTTATTACACTGCATTAATCCTGCAAAAGAGATTATTTCCTCTGCATTTAATTCATCCCAAGTGAGCACACATACACACATTTGGAGCAGTGAGCTGCCACAGATTGCAAAGCCCAGAGAGCAGTTGAAGGTTAGGTGCCTTGCTCAAGGACAGTTTAGCCATGAAGGTGGAGGAAGGAAAGATGCAGCTTTCTCCTCCACCACACATTTTTTTCTGCTGGTTCGGGAATCAAACAAGCCACCTTTCGATCCCAAAGCCACTTCTCTAATTATTAGATAGCAACTGCTCCCTTTTACCCCTTCTTTGAAAAGAATGTTGGGGTATATATTATTATATAACTAAGAGAATTCCGATAAAAAAAAAAAAAAAAAAACACACACACATACAGTGCTCCTCTGCAGATGACAGAGAGAGAGAGAGAGAGAGAGAGAGCGAGAGAGAGAGAGAGAGCGCACGAGTTCTGGCTCTGTAAAGCCCATTCAGTCTAAACGGCTGTAGCACGCTGTGACAGGGTTTGCTCTGTTCCTCCATCTTGGCTCAGTTTTTCACTTCAGCTTCATTCATTCCCTGGAGTCACTGACTGTCATGGAAATCATTATTTATATATAGCACCTTTCATTTCCAATAATGCCATGATGTGAACAAAACCCAGCAAGTGACAATAGAGTCAACTTCACAAACCTGAACTGATAACTTAAAATAATAATAAACATTTATTAAAGGCTGTATGCAAACCTGAGCCACATGCAGGTAATGAGGATTTAATACAGAAGTCATCAACATTGCTATTCAGATCTCAGCTCTGTCACTTCATGCTGAGACACTGTTAGAAGCTACGGAGGTTTGAATTTACTTTCAACCTAATAAAGCACAATTGTGACCTTTTTTGTCAGCTTGAGTGGGGAGCACTTTTTTAAAAATCAGTCCAAATTCTGGATCGTGTCACTGCTGCTCAAGAAGCTCCGCCCCTTAAATTCATGAACTGACACTGCGAAGGCAATGGCAATAACAGGAACACCCTTAACTCTCCTGCAGCTAATCAGAGTACAAATGTACCCTGCTGCTGATGAACCGGAGCCAGGGTTGTGTATGAACACACAACACACACAAAGAACATCCATGCAGTGCACTGTGAGGAGATATTTACTGAAATTGATGAACAAAAATAAATTAAAAACAACAATAAATCAGTTGGATTACAATTGTTTCCTTTAAGGTATCAATTCACGAGTGAATACCCAATGTGTTTCATGTCTCATTATCAGCTCTTTTTTGCTAAATACAAAACTTTACCAGCTTACTGAATTAAGTAGAATTGACACAGGAAATAATGAATGACAAGTGAGCATGTGAGATCAGTGAACGACAGGAAAATGAGCAACAGAGGCAAAGTAAGACAGGCATAGAGTGGGGCCGGTGGTGTAGTGGTTAGAGTGCTGGGCTCATGATCAGGAGGTTGTGAGTTCAAATCCCACTGAGACCTCCACTTTGCTAAGACCCCTGGGCAAGGTCTCAACCACAAGTGTGCCTCTGTTCACCCAGCAGTATAAATGGGTACCAGTAAAAATATACTGGGAAGGTAACCTGCGATGGACTAGCGTCCCATCCAGGAGGAGTTGAACTCCTGGTTGCTTCATGCTACGGAAACCGGGGATAAGCACCGGCCTGATGAGCCACTAGGCTTGAGTGTAAAAACCCAACAGACTTACCTACCTACAGAGTTCAACTGAGTTGAACTATCACACAAGCAATTCAAGTGATAACCAATCAGAGTTTAAAAATGCCACTGATTGACTGATGCTGCCAAAAATTGAGTTCCCTAATATATTTTCCCATTTGCTTCCAGACATATTAAAAATAGGCAATTTCACATGCAGTTCAGAGGCAAAATGATCTGCAAGTCACTCATCATTTCCTATGTGAATACAGCTTAAGCATCTCTGAGTCACCTGTTTTACATCTTGTTTTGGTTCTGTGTTTGTTTACAGTAACAAAAACATGACAAAAACTACAGATGAACAATTTTGTGCATGAACTTCGAAGTGCAACACTGATTCATAGAAAATAGAAAGTCTGAAATGAAGTGTTAAAAGACAGGGGAAGGCACATAATTATGAGAGAAGCAAGCCTGCCGGCTGCAGAGTGGAACGGAAGAAGAGTAGGTTGCAAGGTGGATGGGTAGGTGGAATGAAGAATGCATATCAATGCATAACAATAATATATTTTAGATTCATTGCACACCAACTGAAATATTTCAGGTCTTTTATTGTTTAATACTGATGATTTTGGCATACAGCTCATGAAAACCCAAAATCCCTATCTCAAAAAATTAGCATATCATGGAAAGATATGGACCATATTTTGAGGCATTCATGAGTTCAAGCGGCCAAAATGTGATTCCGCATCAGATGGTTTTTTTTCTATCACACCTCGGGTGTGATCACCCCCTAAATCTGCCACAAATTATAGGACAAACATAATATCAGTTATATCAATAGAAATCCTTCTTTTTGTATATTGATGCTTTAGTGATGCAACTGACCACATGATTATGTATCAACATGAATGTCTCCACGCTCAGTGAATGGAGATTGTGCACACAAAGATGTCAACATCTGACTTAAATTCACTAATTTCTAAGATTTCTCAGGAGCTAGCTGATTTTAAATTCTTTGAGGAGAACTGTGAAAAATCTGAAAAGCCTGAACAGCAAACTGAAAGGATTGGGCCATATCATCTTGAGCCAGAATATAAAGTCAAAGACAATAACTAGGAGAGAATGACCAGCCTCCAGAGAAAATGGTCATAACTGTCCAGCATGACAATGCCGATTTATGACCCACAGTAAGCTAATGATTTGTAACAAGCAGTGAGAAACTTTTGTTGACTCAGAAAACGATAAAATGTGATGAATCTGACAGAAAATTGTGATCCAAAACTAATGCAAAATGTGACAGTGATGGTCCTTGGGTGACAGGTCAAATTTAAATTATCTACTATTACACTACTGTGCAGGCTAAAGAAGGTGGAGGATTTTAAGTACTTAGGCTCAACAATCCAGAGCAATGGAGAGTGTGGAAAAGAGGTGAAGAAGCACGTGCAGGCAGGTTGGAATGGATGGAGAAAAGTGTCCGGTGTGATGTGTGATAGGAGGGTATCGGCAAGAATGAAGGGAAAAGTGTACAAGACGGTGATGAGGCCAGCAATGTTGTATGGATTAGAGACAGTGGCCCTGGGGAAAAGACAGGAGTCAGAGTTGGAGGTAGCAGAGATGAAAATGTTGAGGTTCTCTTTGGGAGTAACGAGGATGGATAGGATCAGGAATGAGTACATCAGAGGGACAGCACATGTTAGATGTTTTGGAGACAAAGTCAGAGAGGCTAGATTGAGATGGTTTGGACATGTACAGAGGAGGGATAGTGAGTATATTGGTAGTAGGATACTGAGGTTGGAACTACCAGGCAGAAGGCCCAGAGGAAGACCAAAGAGAAGATTTATGGATGTGGTGAAGGCGGACATGAAGGTCGTTGGAGTAAGAGTAGAAGATGCAGAGGATAGGGAGAGATGGAGGCAGATCATTTGCTGTGGCGACCCCTGAAGGGAACAGCCGAAAGGAAAAGAAGAAGAAAACACTACTGTGCAGGCTAAGCTGGGGCTATGGCACGGCTGGAGCCTGAAACTTTAAGCCTGTTTGTGTTTCTATCATCACACCTGTGGCACAGCATTTAACATAACAGCTAGTCTATGCTATCCACAGCATTATGGATTCATGGTCTAAAAGTTATGTTTTACCTAACATAGAGATGATCGGCTCCAGAGTGGAGTAAGGTCCAGCCCCTCTTGAGATGGGTGGTTCCAGAGCCCAAGCCATGCATTGAGGTGAGTCCGACTAATCTAGTTGGTATCTCTCCACCTCACGCACCAGATCAGGCTCCTTCCCCACCAGAGCGGTAATATTCTATGTCCCAAGAGTCAATGTCAGTAGCCGAAGATCAGTCCGCACTGTGCCCACATGGTGGCGTTCTCGCCGGTTGATGAAAGGATAGCTTCCCTCTGCTTTCGAATGGTGGGACGAGCCCTGACTGTTGTTTGTGCTTACGCATCAAATGACAGTTCAGCGTACCCACCCTTCTTGGGGTCTTCAGGGTGTGTGTTGGAGAACGCTCCCCCTTGGGAACTCCCTCGTTGTCCTGGGCGACTGCACTACACATGGGGGCAAATATAGTGTGACCTGGAAAGGTGTCATTGGTAGGTATGGCCTCTCCAATCTGAACCTAAATGGTGTTTCATTGTTGGACTTCTGTGCTTGTCATGGTTTGTCCATCACAAACACCATGTTCAAACCTAAGGGTGTCCATAAGTACACTTGGCACCAGGACACTCTAGGCTGCAGTTTGATGATTGACTTTGCAATTATGTCACTGGATTCGAGTCCGCATGTTCTGGACACTCGACATAGAAGAGTTGAGCTGTCAACTGATCACCACCTAGTGGTGAGCTGGCTCCAATTGCGAGGGAGGCTGCTCTCCAGACCTAGCAGGCCCAAGTGGGTAGTTAGGGTCTCCTGGATCCATTTGGCAGAATCTCCTGTCGGAGGGCAGTTTTACTCCCACCTCCGGCAGAGCTACAACCACGTCCCAAAGGACGCAGGTGACATGAAATCTAAATAGGCCATGTTTCGTGCCCTTCATTGTCAAAAAATCTTTGTATTCGAAGATAAAACATATAGGACATTCACAAATTCAAAAAAGTGTGAGTGACTCAACAAAACCTGTTCTGAGGTCAGTGGTGAAGCACATCACTATTATTTTAGGGCACGTTTATCAAAAGAGAAGTCGTATGTGGCATAATGAGCAAGTGCATAAAGTGCATACACTCCGCATTCTGCCTACATGGATATGTGGCCGTGCACAAACATGCAAACTATTTAAAATATGTTTAAAAATGTGTATGACATATATAACAAATAAAAAAACAGTAATAACGTGGTTGCAAAAGTATGCAAACACCCCTCCAAAAATACTTTCAGCAATGACTGTTTTACATGCCTCTCACCACAAACAGTGAGAGACCAGGCTGGCCTATGATAACCCAGTTAGCTAAACTGGTGAGACAGCAGTGATGACTATTGATAGTGGGTCTTGAACCGTCAACTTTGGGATTGGTAATGCAGCACCTTACCACCGCATCACCACTGACCCTTGTGAAAATTTGTGACACAAAATTTTATTTAATTCATTTTCTGAACCACTTAATCCTAATTAGGATCACAGGGCAGCTGGTGCCCATCTCAGCCAACTCTAGGCAAGGGTGTAGTACACCCTGGACAGCATGCAGGCCATATCAGAGAATTTTTTAATACATTTTTTTTTATTTATTTAACACTATGTGAGCCAAAGCTAGGTCTGGTTGCAACACTTTTAGCTTTTCACAATCATTCAACTAAATCATTTGCACTGTTTATTCTAGAACAAGAAATTAATGTTTAATAAAACCTTACCAATTTAAATAGTCTTAAGCTCACTTTCCACCAGGACAGAAGTGGAGAGCATGGCACCCTCTCCAAGTTTAAATCTTTTTGTCATCTTCACCGCTCACTGCATAACATTGGCAGAGTGAAACGAAGCTGGGTAAAAGTAATCACTACACAGAAATGAGAACTCCTTCTGTAAACACAATCGATATTCAACAGCTATAGGTCATGCCTAGCGACACTCAGAGGATCTGT
>CM045730.1:28899053-29006553 GCA_024760905.1 Plotosus lineatus
AAAGCAGTCACACTGCCCTCACGTCATGACTGTATGCAGTTCTGTGAGTGTCTATAGAAGTGATATTATCTTCAACAAATGACCCAGAAAAAAAAAACAGTGAAACTGACATCATCAAAGACCTTCTTAATGTTGAGCAGTCACAATATCTATGTACTGAAGCTCATCAAGCTACTGTCAATGTACGTACTCTCTACCAGTGACGTGCATTCAGGGGCGGCAGGAAGGGCAGAGCCTCCCTGTCAATTTTGAAAAGAAAGAAGTTAATCATAAAATATAATAAATGTGAATATTTGTCAGCTGATATGTATTACAAACCCATTTACCATTCAAACCCAATAGTAAAATTCTTTTTTAAATAAAGAATTTCCGAAAATCCATATGTCCCTTTCCAATACAGGGAGGAGCTGTGCAGAGAAGCCACGCTTTGCTGTGCCGCTCAGTGGACGGTGGAATCCCTCACAAACTGTGCTGGCATGACATGCAAATAGACTGTCGCACTCCCTCTATACAGTATATAGAAAATCAAATGCTATCAAACACACTGAATATATGCTCTGCCTTCTCCTAATGTGGATAATGTATGAAATACATTTCTGTAACATGTTTATTGTTGTAGATTAATCATAAAACCCTGTAAAAAGTACTCAGCATGGCGAACAGTACCCCTGACTCATGGCACAGGGCGCTTGTGAGCGCACAGATTCTTGCACAGCCTACAACCTTCTTTGTTTGTTGTTTATACTTCCCTCACAATCCGCCTTATCAAAATGAAAGGTTACATTTCCAAGCTGAGAAAATTTGCAAATCTGGACTTTCAATCAAAACAAGTCCTCATACCTAAAGTAAGACCAACGCAGCTGGAATAAATTTTAACCTCAAATCAAAATAAAATGAAATATGCATCACATGTTTGTATAAAGAATGCAGATACGAGATATAAAACACAACACATTGTATGTTGTCAATAAAATGATGAATATGATGCCCTCCCTGACACAACCCTTAACAAGGAGCAGAAACACGCTGACGGATATGCAGCTACTCTTGCCGAAGGTCAGCAATGGTTCTTTTACATGAACCTCACACCACAGACAGTGAGAGACATGGCCAGCCTTTGATAACCCAGTTAGTTGCACTGGTGGGGGTGGGGGCAGTGACAACCTTGCGGAGAGTGGGACTTGAACCCCCAACCTTAGGATCAGTAATCCTTTACCACTAGACCACCACTGCCCTCAAGATGGACCCTCTGATATAAAGCTAAAATAGACTTTGACACTGTAATTTTAATATAAAGTGATGAGAGGAAAAAAAAGAGAGGCTGTTTATATCTGCTATAACACAACCTATAGCAGAACCATGTTTTGTGTAGTTCTACAACATTAAATGAACCCCTAAGAACCATGATGGGCCAACCCACATTTTTTTGATTTCGGGAAATTTCAATTATTTACAGTTACCGTTACCATTTTTTATGTCACTTGGTTGTGTGTATACATACATATATTATATTACAATACAATTACAGTGAGTCGTCAACTTACGACCTATGCGAGTTACGTCTGATTGACTTTTACTACCGCAAAAGTTGTGAAGCATGATTCTTGGCGGTGCAGCGCGAGTGTTGCGTATGACGGTTGTTTGGGCTGCCGGCAGCGCCAGCATCTTAAATGGCCAAGCAGGAGATGATGCAGCTTCACTTTCTAACTGCTCAGAGCAAATCTATTCATCTACTTTTAACGCCACGTCACTGTGGGTGGCGCGAAGCGGAGAGCCAATCCTTTCTGTGTGCGGGCAGGTCCGATACCTTGAAACTCTAATTTTATTGGACTCACACGCTGCAGTGTTTATGTGACAGGAAGCGTGTCCCAAGTTTTGGCAATCAGCTGGTCTGCAGGTTGAAGTTTTTCCAAGTCTGTCCTTTTGTGTTTGCTTGCCAGCTGTGTTTGGCTTCATGGAAATGAGCTGATCAAAACGAGGGAAATTTATCTCTTTACTCAAACAACACGTGCAGTCTGTGGCTGTTGTTATAATCCAATAAAATTGGAATTTGAAGCTATCGGACCCGCCCACACAGTGGAGTACAGAAAGGATTGGCTCTCCGCTGCGTGTCACAGTGACGTGGAATTGAAAATAGATGTATAGATTTAAATGCGCGAGATTTATTCATCTGCTTTTGTTTGGCATGAGTGTATTTGGATGGAAAGTCGACATACGACCAGATCGATTTACGACCGGTCTGCCGGAACCAAAAGCGGTCGGAATTCGCGACTGTCTGTATATTGTAATGGTTGGCTAATATATTGCATATCTATCTATAAATCTTCAAGTGATTGTGCTATTTACTTCTGACATTCCTCTGTACATGAGCTCACACTGACTTCATGTCACCCACTTCTAAACTGGCGTAACCAACTTTAGCTCTCTCGGGGTCATGACTGCACACAGTTGGGCATTGTCAGTATTCAAACTCACAATCTCTAGCTGATAGGGTGAACATTCGTTAGATAAGGAAGAGCCTAATTTACTCCAGAGCAGCCTCTCCCCAGACAGAACCTAAAGACAGTTGAATGCTTTAAATGAAGTGACTCACATCAAGGAACAAGCTCTTTCTTACCACAAGCTTCATCTATTATCATTCATTTGCTCTTAACGTCCCATAGGGTCTCTGTCCCATTTATAACATGATCAGATTTTATGACACACTCTTAAATGAACAATTAAATAAAATATATAAATAAAATGAAAAGTCTCCTTCAACAGCTTTCATATTAATATCAAAGTTATTATTTAATATCATATCAAAGTTATCATATTAACATGAATTGTGAATTGTTTGAATGGTCAAATATATAAAAAAAAATGAACTTGTGACCTTGAAACAGGGTCAAGCTGTTGCATACACAATCCCACCCTATTCACCCCTAAGAAGGACCCATACACAAATGTTGTGTCATTTTCTTTCGAAGTTATCGCACTAACAAATTGTACAGACTGACAGATGGAAGCCATTCCTGTAGCTCCCTCATTGAATAACCTTCGTGAATGGGGGGAGGGGGCTTCAAAACCAAACAGATCACCAGGAAGTTAATCCCCCCCCCCCCCCCCCAAATGGTTATTTTTGAGTGCACACTGGCCGGCCTACTTGGCTTCCTGTTCATGATTATGGCCTTTCCACTTTTTATGCCTACTCTACCCTGATTGGCTACCTTTTGACAGCGCACTGAGAGGCAGACCTGAGTGGATGGAGGTACCACTGTGCATTGGGAGGGGGCAGTTTGTGAAGGTCATCTAATCAGAAAAAAGACCATTCACCACTGTAATAACTTTTTTGTGTTCAATATTCTCTCCCATGTAGCTTCATTTTTAATCTTCTTCCATAAAACTATAACCTGTGATTCCATAGGTTGAAATTTTCCTAGATACAGTTGATGCGAAAGTGAATGTAACTGCTACCGGACCAAGTGTGTACTTTGCATGCTGCACCCTTCTCCAGTTCACAGAATTATACACCAGGGGACGGTTGTTCAAAACACGGTTATTTTTTAACGACTGGTTAAGTAGAGTTAACCGACCGTTAAATTTAACGTTGCCGTTATCATGTTCTTCAAAACTCAGTTAACTTTAACCGAGTGTTAACTTGACGTTAAAGTTAACAAACCTAAGGTCTGCCGCTAAATTTTTAACTTGTATATATTCACGAGCGCATGTATTATTGTTGATCGACATTTTTATAATATTAAAAAGCGTACACAGACATCTTACCCCTGCCCCCTAGTGTACGATTTGTATGCTTAGGAAAATGTTGAATGAGCCCTTAGTGCTAACCAGGAACGTTAACCACACTGTTAACTTTGACAGCAACGTTAACTAACAACGTGACGAACCATGCGTTCTTTGAACAACGCAGATTTAACGGTCGGTTAGCTAACGGCGGGTTAAAAATTTAACCAGCCGTTCGGGGTTAACCGCTGATTAAAATAACCGTGTTTTGAACAACTTGCCCCAGGTGTTTTTTTAAATTTTTATTATTTATGAGTGCATGCTCTGACTGCTAATTTTTAGTTTATAATGAAATATTTCTGATTGGGCTTTTTTGGTAAATATCCGGCACATTTTCTATTCAGGAGAGCATGGTACACATATAATGACTGTTTATAGATTCAGTGAATGTCTATTGCATGCCCTGAGATGAACTAGCATTCCATTAACATGTATCTCTACCTAACACCCACTGCTTCTGGGGACAGGCTCTGGAACTGCCGCGAGCCTGACCCTGGTATAGCGCTTACTGATGATAAATGCTGAAAGTATTCAAATAGACCGATGATCAGAACATGCTGAGGGAAACCACTGTAGAGGCCGGTACACACTGTAATGTATAATAATTCCTCTCGTTTGCTCTGCAGAACATACACCATGCACTATGTTCTCGCTAGAACAATGAGAGACTGTTCGGTTGAGTAAGTCTGGCACAAGCTAGCTACATTAGCAGTTCTTCACTTACATGTCAAAGTTTTACAGCTGAAGTCTTTGTGTTATTTTGATACTGCTCTTCACCATTAATACAAATTTAAAGTTTGATTTAAAGTCCATATCAGCAATAAACACACGTATATAATATATACACACACACACACACACACGCACACAGTGGGGCTGGTGGTGTAGTGGTTAGGGTGCTGCACTCATGATCAGGAGGTTGCGAGTTCGAATCCCACTGAGACCTCCACTGTGCTAAGACCACTGGGAAAGGTCTCAACCACAAGTGTGCCTCTGTTTACCCAGCAGTAAATAAATGGGTACCAGTAAAATATATTGGGAAGGTAACCTGCGATGGACTAGCGTCCCATCCAGGAGGAGTTGAAGTCCTGGTCGCTTTACGCTATGGAAACCGTGGATAAGTACCGGCCTGATGAGCCACGAGGCTCGGGTGTAAAAACCCAACAGACTTTACCTTCACCTCACCTCACACACACACACACACACAGGGATCCCTCACTTTCCGCAGTTAATTGGGATCGAAATCCCCATGCGACCATCGAAATCCACAAAGTAGGATCAACACCCCCCCCACTGACGTATACTTACATGCATATGTGTATATAATATCAATAAACACATATTGAAATCTATAAATGCTTATAATAACAATGAAACATGAAAAATAACATAAGATGTAAATAAAATATAAATACACACACAGATGCAACAATGTAACTAGTTTTGCTGGGAGATTTAGGGTTTTTTATTTTTGGCATAATTGGCCTTGTTTTTGTGACATTTTCCTTCACTTTTCCCCCTTTTCTTCCTTAATTTCCTTATTCTTTAATTCGATGAATAATTACTTATTTTTTAAAAAAACCACGATGCACTGAAGCCGCATGAATTGAAGCGCAAAGTAGCGAGGGATCCCTGTATGTATGTATGTATGTATGTATGTATATATATATATATATATATATATATATATATATATATATATATATAGTATACTAATATATATATATATATATATATATATATATATATATATATATATATATATATATATATATATATATCAATCATACTTTTCATTAAGTGCCGAAGTGCCGGTGGCCAGCGGAAACGCCTACTACTGTATTATTAGCCTAGCGCCAGTTATATTTTATAATAGTAAATAATAATATTTAATAATATAATAATAATCTTTAATAAAAACATTTTCATGGCTTTGTTAAGCTATGCACTTGACAACACAATCACTTGTTTTGATCATTTTTCAATCGGTTCACTTCCGATATCCCATGATGCCCTATGCTGCCTCATTCGAAAGCTCGGTGCTTTTTATATACGTGCCACCATTTGCCTGTGCTCCCGTGTAGATTTAGATCAAGATGGGTTGTACAAACTGATGTGAGTTGTACCGACAAGCATGGAGCCGAAGCGAAGTAGATCTAAACAACCAACATTACATCCATACGTTGTGGAAGTGACTCAAGACCGATGATTCCACTGTTTCAGAAACATCTGTATCTCATGAAATAGGTAAAAAAGTTTCATGTCATGTTCGAACACAAATTATTTCTTGATCGCACCGAGCGATAATAGTGAAAACTAGCCCCTAACTAAACTAGCCTAATCTTATTAATCCTAAAATGATATTACATAAACAGTTTTGACAGATTAGGGTAGCAGTTTGATTCACAAATGGTCTATATTAGTAACGTAACTGCTACATTTTTCCTTTAGGTAGTAAGTCTACTACAGTATTCTTGTAACAAATACTATTTTTATATTATAAACTTTTAGTTTTATTTGCTTCTTGCATGTCTGATTTTTTCATAAATATGGGCCCAGAATGCACCACAGAGCACATGAATTAAATTTTTTTTCTGGGGGTGGCCCCCCCCAGACCCCCATGCTTGTCTCAAACAATTTCCACCCCCTACTCATCAATACCCGCATTCTACTCTAAAACTTAATGAATACACACACACAAACACAGACACACACACACACACACACACACACACATATATATATATATATATATATATATATATATATATATATATATATATATATATATATATATATATAAATGAAAATACTAAATGTAATTTTAAAAGTAATTGAAGGGTCGAGAATGATGAAACAAGTTGTTTCAGAGGGTTCTGAATCAGACCTTGACCAAACATTATTTGATAATGAGAAAAATAAGGCTAAACGCTCACTGTGATGTATTAAATTGAAATCTGTCGGCAATTTTGAATAAGAGTTTTTGCAAAATATATATATTAATGTTCAAGTTTTGTTGATTTTTCTTTAAAATTGTACTTAATTTTTATCTCGTTTTTCTCAAAATTAACATTTTTTAATTTGTCTGATTTTTGCATGGTGTCACGGATTTGCATTTACTGAACTTAATAGTTTTTTCACAAATCACAATTTGGAAACAAACAAATAGACAAGTTAACAAAAAACACAAACGAGGGGGCGCTCACAGAGTGCAAGGTATCAGGATACAAAGTGTGGACATGTTCACCTCAGAGCAAGAAGCCATTGCAGTGCTAAGGTGCTGGATTACTGACCCCAACGGTTCTTACTGCTTTTCCCTCAGTGTAGCTAACTGGGGTATCTCAGGCTGGCCATGTCTCTCACGGTCCGTGGTGAGAGGCGTGTAAAAGAATCATTGCTGACTTTCATCAAGAGTAAGCTGCATAGCCATCAGCGTGTTTTTGATGTGCAGTGACCTGGCAAGCTGTTCAGGGTGTACTCCGCCCTCGCCCAGAGTTAGCCGAGTAAGCTTCCATCTTTCCCATGACCCTAATGAGGATTAACTGCTTCAGAAAAAGAATGAATGAACCCACCATCCATGTGAATTGATAAATGACAGATTTGATCTTACTTTATTTTATTATATATCCAGTTTTTTATAAAAATAGGTTATTAATAAACTTGAATGTAGAGGTGTTTTTGTTTTGTTTGGCAGTCCTATTCCCATTGCTCCACTAGCTGTCTGAAAAAAAAAAAAAACAAGTTTAAAAAAACAAACTTGTGTTTTTCGAATTTCTTTAGGATGTCTTTTTATTTATGTATTCACTTATATCCCTAATATAAACATCTCCTTCTTTATCTGACAGACAGACAGGCAGACAGACAGGCAGATAGACAGACAGACAGACAGACAGACAAATCGATAGATAGACAGAAGAGAGGTTAAGATACCACAAGTCTAAAGCAGCAGTGGTTCAAGCAAGCCTGCACTAATACGACATGAAAATTATTCATCATCATCTTTATGATCCTCATCATCTTCATCCTCATCATCCTCAGTGGTGCACAGACCGAGAGATGTTTTGTATAAGCGCCATTGACACAAGTGCATGCATATACCTCAGTGCCTACGCTCTGTTCTCAAATACAATCTATTACAGGATAAGAACAAACACACAACGGCCCACACTAAAGCATAGGCACGCGCGCGCGCGCGCGCGCACACACACACACACACACACACACACACACACACACACACACATTTTATATATCACAATATTTTTTTTTGTGCCACAAGCATGTATACCATATATATGTTTATACAGAGATATGGTTAACCCTCTAGAATAACAAAAGTGTGAAAAAAGACACACCGGGAAAGTGAGAGAAAGAGCGCGAGAGCAAGAGAGATCCGGGGGTGGTGGTGGTGGTGGTGGTGGTGTTGGTGTTTCTAAATGGGTATCTTGTGAAGGAAACTCATAAAATTACTGAACAGTGTTCCATATGGACATGTCACTGAAATGACCTGAGCTCCCCCTGGCGAGAGTGAGATATGAGAAGAAAGAAAGTGCAAACTCTCGCTCTCTCTCGCTCTCTCTCTCTCTCTCTCTCTCTCTCTCTCTCCCTCCATGCCTCCTGTCATCCTCACATTTCTACACCACGAAAAAGGAAGACAGATGGTTGCTATGGCAACAGGCCGTGTGGTATGAAGAAGGAGGGTGCTGTTTCCTGTGCTGGACTGCCAGTGTGTATTTGTGCGCATGCTTGTGTGTGTGTGTGAGTGAGAGAAAGAAGGAAAGAGAATGAGAGAGAGAGAGATAGAGAGAGAGAGAGAGAGAGAGAGAATGAGAGAGAGAGAGAGAGAGAGAGAGAGAGAGTGGGTGGCTGTGAGAGTTTGCGGATATCAGGTGGGACATCGGCACTGAGATGCAGGCATGACATAAAAAGACAGAGCTCATAGTGGGAAGGCGGGGGGGGGGGGGGGGGTTGGATACGCAAAGAAAAGAAGAACATTTAGACTGAATAAAATAGAGTAAAAAGATTTTGATTAAACTACAAGACAAAAAGAAAAAGTCAACAGCCCGATGGCATGACAGAGAGAAATATCCACAAGACAAAAAGGAAGGAAGTACTGTATAAGCCAAAAATAGAAGGATGCCATAAAATTGGTAAAATAAAAGACAAAAGTAATAAAGTACTGAAAGAGAGAGAGAGAGAGAGAGAGAGAGAGAGAGTATTTGCTGGGTGGCTGACTCACGAGTGTAAGTGAAGCCAGTCATTACTCAGCTGTCTCACACTGGGAAATAACACTCTATTAACATTAGAGACAATTAATCATCAATTATATAATATCTCTCACATCTATTTTAAATGCTTATAATGTGATAAAACGTCATTAAAACGCATTATAAAGAGATAAATCGTGTCACAGCTGTGCTGTTCCAATAAACTTAAGCGCAGCTCTATTACAGCTTTATTACGACTTTATTTCAACCTTATTACACTACTATTACAGGTTGACTACAGTGGAAGTCCAGCGCTTTCAATTTTTTTATTCCAGATTTATTCCAGCTCTACCACAGCTCGATCACAGTTGTATTCGATACCGAGTGCAGCTACTTTTCAGATCTATTACAGCTTCATTACAACTCTATTACAGCTCTATTAGTTGCGCTTTCTACTTCAAAACTTTTTATATTGCAGAATTATGCTAAAGTTAAAACTGCAGCTTCACACACACACAGAGAGAGAGAGAGAGAGAGAGAGAGAGAGAGAGAGAGAGAGAGAGAGAGAATATCTGCAGTGTATAAAACTGCAGCTGTAGGATGTTAAACTCTGCAACTCTGCCTGCATTGTGCAGCACAGAGAAAATAATCTTTCTTTCCCTGCTAAGCTGCAGTGCTTTATCCCCTTATGCGAAGAACTACAAAAGCGGTACAGAAATTACAGAAAAGAGAGAAAAGAAGAAGCTGTGACGCATTTTGTATGATGTTAGCAAAAATGGTTCATCCTTCATTTACAGAAAACAACTAGACAGAAACAAGGAGGAATCCAACCATCTGCCCATCCATCCAGCAGAGTCCATTCATCCTTCCATCCTTTCAACAACTTGCCAATCAATCCATTATTCCATCCATTCATCCATCATTCCACCTCGCCTACCTTCCATTTTTACATCCATCCATCCATCCATTGTATTGTATTGTATTAGAATTATCTAGCGCTCCATCCACACTGAATAGCATGCTCAAACCGCTCCCCAGCGCCCCCTGCGCTCTGGGCACCCGTCGCCACTGTACAGCGCCAGTTATTGCGTTCTTCTATCCTTTTGTGCTGAGCGCCAAGCAGGAAGAAACAACTCCCAAATTTTAACGTCTTATGGTATGACGCAGCCGGATTCGAACTCCGACCTTCTTGAGGATAAAGCTGACGCTCTACCAACTGACCTAAATCCCCGGTCCCCATCCATCCATTCATCCATCCATTATCCCATCCACTCATTCACCAGTCCACCTAGCCTACAATCCATTTTTACATCCATCCTTCCTTCCTCCCTTTCATCAATTCTCTATCCACTCATGATTCCATCCATCCATTCATTCATCAGTATATCTACCCTACCATCCATTCTTCCATCCAGGAGGAATAAAATGAATCATGGATGTAAGAATGGATGGTAGGGTAGATGTACTGATGAATGAATGGATGGAATCATGGGTGGATAGAGAATTGATGAAAGGGAGGATGCAAACATGCATCCCACAATACATCCATCAAGTTGTCTGTCCAACCATTGATTCATGTATTCTTCAATTGGACAATGAGTAAATTTATCTATCCATTTATCGATCTTTCAATTCATATCTATCCATCTATCAAAACATTGATTCCCCATCCATCCATCCATTAATTCTCCGATCCATCTATCTATATACATATATTGATACCACCATCCATCCATTTATTTATTAATACATCCATCCATTTATTAATCCCCTGTCTATCCCATCCATCAACCCATTCCTTAATTCCTCAGTCATTCATCAGTTCATTATTTCACCATCCATCCATCCATCCATTCAAGAACCCACTCACCCTTCTGCCCATCCTCATCTTCAGTATAGCTGTCTATCTAATTCTATGTTTCTTTAGCTGTCTCTCTAAACCCTTATCCCACTCTGTCTGTCTATCTATAAATATCTGTCTCTATTTGTCTGATTGTCTCATAGAGAGGGGAGACATTCAGACAATAAGAGCGATTGAAAGAGAAAGTGAATGTAAGATAGATAGATAGAGAGAGAGAGAGAGATACATAGAGAAAGAGAGAAAGAGCGCGAGAGAGAACAGACTCAAAACAGGTCACAACGTCCTGTAGTCTCAACAGACCAGGTGTGAGGAAAGGTGTTGAGTTCTTACCAGGTGCGTATGTGTCCAGGTTGTGATTCTGTGGCAGGGAAACGCTGTGTGTAGGGGAGCCAAGGTCAAATTCGGGTATGCGAGGGCTCTCCACAAACTTAAGCTTCCGTAGCGGGGCTGAGAGGATGCATGCAAGCAACACACATACATAAAAGTCACACAGAAACACACACACACACACACACACACACACACACACACACACACACACACACACACACGGAAGGTTCAGATGGGGGGAGGACAAAAATCAAAGATCAACAAGGATAACACATGATCGTGTGTGTGTGTGTGTGTGTGTGTGTGTGTGTGTGTGTGTGTGTGTGTGTGTATGTGTGTGTGTGACAGACAAAACATAAAAAGGACAACAGTGGTCAATGAGACGATGTTCAACTACGTAGTTCGAAACACCTGTCCTGGTACGAACTGAATTTGTGGTTTGTGCAAAGCATCATGGGTAGCAAATGAGTGGATTTTACCTTAATTCTTAAAATTCTAAACCATAAAGTCTCATTGCTCCGTTTTAGTTCACAATTTTATACCATTACAGTGTTATCATTGCCATTGTCTGTATTATAATCAGGTTTTGTCTTTAAACTGCATTTGCTTTGCATCACAAATGACAAACATAAATACTGCTGGAAATGCAATACAGACGCTCCCCAGCTTATGGATGAGTTAGGTTCCAGACGGCCATTCGTTAGATGAATTTGTTCATAAGTCATTACAGGGAATTCTTTAGAGGGGAACGTTTGTTTAAACCTTGTATAAGTAACCTATACGAGTTTGTACTGCATACAATCTCTCTCTCTCTCTCTCCATAATCATCACATTATCAATATCATTATGTCCCGTGTTTAAACTCCTGGTTCCTCTCAAGCACCCCACAGCGGATCTGATCAGATTTACACAGAGTTCCATGATTATCCAGTTCATTGTAATACTGGAGTCAATTTGTTTCTTCTTTGAAACTTTTGGCAGGAGTTCAAAACGCCCCCTCTGCCGGAGCCGAGTATTAAGTGTACCTCAGGATAATGTTTGGTCATATGTAATGCTTATATTTATGATATATCTTTCTATAGATTTTATTCCATTTCTATTACTACTTGTTCTTCAATTTCATTCCACTTTCACTTTCGACCTCGGACCCGATGGTCGTATCTCCGGATATTCATAAAACGAATGTTCGTAAGTGGGGGAGCGTCTGTACAATACGGTAATGTACTTCTGTAGTGTATTTAAACACTGGACTGACAGTACATTGATTTTTTTAATATGCTACACGTCATTAATAGTTCTTACTTTTGTTTCATTGTGTGAACACCAAAAGCCGCGTTAACATGTACATAATTCATTTGGCACTAAAATGCATTGTGGAATATACACCAGGCCAAAGACTGTACTTTTAAAGTAGAGTCGCCAGCGATTGAATGGAGACATTTCTGTTGAAAGCAAGTGACGAGTTGGAACTGGGAAACCTGGATTTTGGGACTTCTTGAGATGCAGTTACTTAATAAGCTAAAGGGGGTGGGTTGTTGAGATGGAGTTGGAGATTGATCATTACATCTTTGCCTGAAGACTTCTTCTGGGGTGTTTGATTCTTGCCGCCTTGAACTTTGGCATCTTCTGATGTCAATTCATAGAAAGTCGCAGATGAAAAATCCATTAAGTCATTGAGCGATTTTGATTTTTGAGTTTTATATGTGTGTACAAACGTCACGTGATCAGTTTTAATTCATAGAAAGAATGGGGAGACCAACATTCATTCAGTATTTGCTCTAGATAAGTAATCAACTCATACATCCTGCACAGCTCATTAGGTCATTTCAGGGCAAAAACTCATACAACCATTCACACTCACATTCACTCCTAGGGGCAATTTGGAACTGCCAAATATCCTACTGTGCATGCTTTTGGACTGTGGGAGGAAGCCGGGGTCACTGGAAGAAACCCACACAAGCATGGGAAGAACATGAAAATCCCACATTAAAAAAAAAAAATGCCCCAAACCCGGGAATCTAAACTCGAACCTTCTTTGCATGAGGCAAACGTATTGGAATTCATTCATGTCTGTTAAATTTGTTGCAGTGTTTACATTGCATAAAACTTTAACATGGGCACTTGCACTGGAACGATTTGCAGCTGGAACAATATGATCTGCTGCTACTGCCTTTAAAAGACATTTGTTCAACCTGATGCCTTTAGAGATGGGACTGCTTTTGGGGGGCAGTCATGGCTTAATGGTGGGAGAAACAAGTTTGAAACCAAACTGGTTCAGTGTCTCAACCGGGAAAAAAAATGTGTGGCGCAGAGTGAGTATCATCTCTCGTTCCTCCACCTTCATGGCTCTGCCAATGTCGTATTGTGGCTGTCCATGGCTCCATGACTGTGAGTGTGTCTGCTGACTTTGGATGGGTTAAATGCAAAGTCAAATTTTCCTTGGGGGATTAGAAGTCAAAATAAAAAAAAAAACAAAACAAAACAAAAAAAAACAAAAAAAAAAACTGTTCTAGAACATATTGTTCGTTGCTCTTTGAGCACAATCAGTGACAAGTCGGAGGGATTACATGTGTACAGTAGCGTCAATCAGGGTTCATTAATTTCACAGGTTTTCAGAGCAGACGAGTAATTCTTCTCCAGTGGTTCGCCTGTAATTTGTCCCTGTTGCTTCCTGCCTCCACCCATTTGAGGACACAACTTGCTCGAAGCACAAATTGTTCCTGCTGCCAGTGTAGAAGAAGCTTAAGGTCCAATAATCAAGGAACTACAATAAAACTGAAACACATTTCAAGTACACACACTAGAAGCCCACTCACAAAAACAGCATTATGTGCTGCAGTAATTTGATATCATTGTCATGAAATTCAAATCTCAGCTTTCACCTTTCTGTTGTATTAAACTCGTGCACAGTTAGTTGGTGACACAAGCTATAAAATAAATAAATAAATAAATAAATAAATCAAGCAGCCCAGTTCATACTAAGGAGCCATACTATGGCGCATTGCAACAGCTTCCACTTGGGCTTGCTGACGAGGGGAAAAAAGGAAAATAAAAGAATTTTTTAATTTAAACGCATACGTGGATAGCATTTCATTTTTAACGATCAGTTCTTTGCAGCTGAATACACAGGTTTCCTTGTCAATAGCTTAGTATTTCTTATTCATCTGTTGTATTATGGTTTTATGTCTATTTAGAATAATAATGACGATAGAAAAACTATGTGACGGGTGGCATGATAGTGCAGTGGTTAGCATGTAAGAGGGCCTGTGTTTGATTCCCAGTTTCACGCATATCTGTGTGGAGTTTCCATGCCTACCATTGCTTGTGTGGGTTTTCTTCGGCTACTCTGGTTTCCTCCCTCAGTCAAAAAATATGCATAGTAGGCTAAATTGCTGTTCCAAATTGCTCCTAGGTGTGACAGTGAGTGTGAATGTTTATGTGTGTGTTAGCCCTGCGATGGCCTGGTGAGCTGTCCAGGGTGTACCCCGCCTTAAAACTGTCGACATGGAGCTGGAGAACAGCCTCCCCACAAATTAAAGTGGATTAGAACATAAAATAATGAATGAATACCACAAGATTGGAGGAACATCCTTGTGCATTGCACAATAACTTGACAGTGCAACATCAATTCGTAGAAAGTAGAAAAGTCTGACATGAAGTGTTAAGAAAGAGAAAAAGGCGTAGATTTCCATAAAATTGAAAGGATGGCAATGGTTACTACAGTGAGTCGTCGTCTTACAACCTATGCGAGTTACGTCTGATCGACTTTATGACCGCAAAAGTGGTGAAGCATGATTCATGGCAGTGCAGCGCGAGTGTTGCGTACGGCGGTTGTTTGGGCTGCCGGCAGCGCCAGCATCTTAAAAGGCCAAGCAGGAGATGATGCAGCTTCACTTTCTAACTGCTCAGAGCAAATCTATTCATCTACTTTCAATGCCATGTCACTGTGGCGCGAAGCTGAGAGCCAATCCTTTCTGTGTGGGCGGTCTGATACCTTGAAACTCTAATTTTATTGGACTCACACGCTGCAGTGTTTATGTGACAGGAAGTGCGTCCCAAGTTTTGGCAATCAGCTGCTCTGCGGGTTGAAGTTTTTCCATGTCCGTCCATTTGTGTTTGTTTGGCAGCTGTGCTTGGCTTTGTGGAAATGAGCCGATCAAAACGAGGGAAATTTATCTCTTTATCCAAACAACACGCGCAGTCTATGGCTGTTGTTATAATCCAATAAAATTGGAGTTTGAAGCTATGGGACCCGCCCACACAGTGGAGTACAGAAAGGATTGGCTCTCCGCTGCGTGTCACAGTGACGTGGAATCGAAAATAGATGGATAGATTTAAATGCGTGAGTTTTATTCATCTGTTTTTGTTTGGCGTGAGTGTATTTGGATGGAAAGTCAACATACGACCAGATCGATTTACGACCGGTCTGCCAAAACCAAACGCAGTCGTAAGTCGACAACTCACTGTAATATCAAAATATTAATTATATGCCTAAAATTTCATCATCATACACTCATGTGTTCTTTCCTCAAACTGTTGCCAACAAAGAACAATATGTACAATTTAAAAGGATCTCCTGGAGGGTTCCTGCGCAGGTTAAAGTGATCCCTCACTTTCCGTGGTTAATTGGGACCAAGATCCTCACAAGACCATCGAAATCCGCGAAGTAGGATCAACCCCCCCCGACGTATACGTACATGTATATGTGTCTATAATATCAATTAAACATTAAAAAATAATGCAGAAAATGAAAATAAAATACAAATACTCACACATGCAGACACTCACGCGCACTCACACGGATGCGTGTGCATGCACGCAGATGCGCACCTCACGACAATGTAACCAGTTTTGATGGGATTCGATGACTATTTAAAAAAAAAAAAAAAACACGATGCACTGAAGCCGCATGAATTGAAGCACGAAGTAGTGAGGGATCCCTGTATCCCTGTGTACAAAGGGCATTCCATGAACACACGACTTGTCAAAGTTTCCCTGAAAGACCTCCTGCTCAGTGCAGATAACTGGGATTCCACAAAGTATCAGTCAACAACTGGTTAGAACAACTGAGACAGAAGTGAATGTAGGTATATTTTCAGTTTCGGGAAAAAAAAAAAAAAAAAAAAAAAAAAATTCAGTGAATTTGCTGAGACTTCATAAATTCTTCACTTCACTACAAGTTGTGTTGTAGAAGTAACAGAACTGAGTGTGCTATGTGAGCTACGAGTGGAGGAGGGAGTAGCAGGTTCCATCACTTTGTGACATAATATCTGGAGTATATTACAGCGAAATCAATTCTCGCAGCCATTTTATTTGTTTTTTTTTTGTTTTTTTTGTCATGTGCTTTTTCTAAAAGCTATTAAAGTTTAGCCCTGGCAAGCGCTTAGCAAAGAGCAATGAACCAACCTGAAGTTTCTGGTCTGACTGGGGCATCCAAGTCATCCAGCACATATTGAAGTGTTTCAAAAATGGACAAAGGCTGCTGGGGAGAGTCATCACCTGTGATGAATCATGGATCTTCAGATATGACCCGAAAACCAAGTGTAAAATCCTCCAGTGGAAGAGTCCAGGGTCACCAAGAAAGACATTTATACTCATGTTGATCACGTTCTTCAGGGGCATCGTCCACATTGAGTTTTGCCACAGGATAGATGATCAACCAGCAATCCTGCAGCATTTGCTTCATTTAGTCTTTCAAGAAGAGGCAAGAGTTGTTGCAAAACAACTCATGACTGCTTCACCATAACAACACGCCAACTCACAATGCCATAAGCATCCGGCTGTTCCTCACCGTGCTATAGCAACCTCCCTACTCATCCAACCTGGTGCCAAGTAATTTTTTTCCTTTTCGCCAAGCTCAAGGGGATCATCCACAAAGCCTGTTTTCCAGAGGTGGAATGCATCAAGACGGCTGTGACGTTGGCGCTGCAGGGAATCGAAGGAAAATTCTGCCAAGACTGCACGGAGGGAGTTAATTTCAGAGGGAAAACCTTAGAGTTTGTAGTTGAAGTAATTTTTTGTGAACGCAGTCCTACACTGCCACATTTTGACACACCTTATATAATCATTGTTTGACAGGTTGGACAGATTTTATATTAAAAACAAAAAAACAAAACCTCATATCTATGTATTTTATGGACCCATAGTAACTGGCAAAGCTGTTTTGCTCACCCTGCCACTGGGTATATCTCTTTTTCCTTCCCTCTTTTTATTTTGTTTCTTCAAGCTGTTGTTGAATATATATTGAATGGTAAAGCTAATAAAACACACACAAAAAAAAAAACCCCAAAAAAAAACCCCCCCAAAAAAACCCAACCTGGCCAGAAAATTGCATACTTTTTTTTTTTTTTACTCCCATCCAGTGTTGGGCTCATTTCTCACTGAGGTAAAATTTGAATTATAAAGTCTTCTCCAGCACACCCCGAAAACATTAAATGGAGTTAAAGTCAGGACTCTAGGGTGAAAATGATTCCTCATGCCCCCTGAACCACTTTTTCATTATTTGAGTCCCCATTTTACATCCGTATCATCAGGGAACAAAAAGTGTTTTAGGTGATAACCTGCTTATTCAGTACATTGAGGTCATCAGCTGCTTTATTTTATTGCTACATTAATGTTGCTGAGCCTCTACCTCAACAACTGGAGCAACAATGCCATCCTGCAATCAAGGCTAAATGAACTTAATGAAAATATTAGAGTCTGCCTTTTTTTTTTTTTTTTTTTTGGTTGGGCAGTGAATATTGCAAAAGTGAATCAATACTTGAATGATATTGAGTGATTAGTTTAAAAAAACAACAACCCTGGGTTTGAGCCCTTGGGCTCAGCACAAGCGTTTAAGTGTGGAGTTTTAATGCTGTCCCTGTACTTGAATGGGTTTCCTCTGAGTACACGGGTCTTGTCTCACAATCCAAAAAAAAATGCACATTAAGGCTGATTTACTGCTCTAAGTTGCCCCTAGGTGTGAGGATAAATGGCTGTGTGCGGACTGTGTGCTGGACAGGTGAGTTATTCCCCCAGCCTATTTTTTGGCTGAGATAGGCGCCAAGTGTCACTGTGAACATACTAGTATTACGATTAAGCAGTTCTGGAAATGAATGGATGAATTAATTTATAATTTATGTCAGTGCCAGAAAAGAGAGAAAAATATATTTAAAGATTTCATTCTGACTAAAGCAAAACCTGATTCTTCTGTATGGCTGAACAAATTCAGCAGTGTTAGCACTGCAAGGTTTTCCCAGATCCCCACACATACAATCTGAACATAGTAATGAGTAACCTGATCATGAATAAGCTTTATCAGCTAGGTTTTATCCGATTCTCATTATAAAAAAATATTTTTTTTCAATTGCTTTTTTAGAGAGTTTGATGTTGTCTTCTGTTTGAGGACACAATGTTCCCTCAAACAGCCCATACAGTCATTACAACTAGCTGTAGGATAGAAGTTGAAACTCTTGTGTTTGTACACTCAGTACCATAAAAAATCCTTACATAATCAGTATAGCAGCTTGTCTGTCTGTACAGTGAAGGAGATGGCTAAATGTTACACTATCCCCAAACATCAAACCCGATTTCTATAGCTTTTACTGGATGGCTATCTTTTATGGCATGCTTATCCTTGATAGACACTTAATTCTGAATTAAATGATTCTTCAATTAATTATTCATTCATTCATTTGTCGAAGTGCTATATCCTTGGGTCACAGGGATTTCAGCCAAGTCAGGGTGAAGGGAGGATACACTCTGAACAGCTTACTACAAGTCCACCACTTTGGTAAGACAAACAGAACCATTCCTACTCACACTCACACCTATTGGCAATCTGGAACAGCCAATGAGCCTCATGTGTCATATGCATTTTTGAGTTATGGGAAGAAAGTGTGGGAGGGAAAACAACCGAGTGAAAAGTACCTCTGCTAGACACAAATAGATTGCAGTGATAAGTGCATTGAATAACCTGAGAGGCCTAAAACCGCAGGGTTTTTCTTTTTATTTAAAGCAAAAGGATAGGCAGCAATACCAGCAAGCGTGTCACATAACGTATGGCAGGGGTTGTAGGTTTTGTGTATTAGGTGTTTCTAAATATTTCTTTCTGATGAGTACTGATGATTCCCCAAAGCATTCTCATAAAATATGAGATGTCAGATAATCCTGTGAATTTTGGAGCTTTCAAATATTGATAAATCAGTTCACGTCACAGTTAACATTACAGTTAACATCACTTGTCGAACTCAATGTGTGAAATTCAACTTGTGCTTTAATTTCACTTGTGTAACTGAAATGGTGAAATTAACAAACGTTTTTTAACTCTAAAATGATTTTACGATGTACTGATATGCCACGAAAAAGTCATCTGCTAGTACACCTATTACAATCCTTCTTTATGTAATGACCTTACACTATTCATTCATTCATTTATTCATTTTCTGTAACCTTTTAATCCTTATTAGGGTCGTGGGGAGGCTGGTGCCCATCCCAGCTGACTACGGGCAAGGGCAGAGTACACCCTGGACAGCTCTTCCAGGCCATCGCAGGGCTTAAACATGCTGACGGCTATGCAGCTACTCTTGTCGAAAGGCAGTAACGGTACGTTTACATGAACCTCTGACCGTAAACAGTGAGAGACATGGCCGGCCTTTGATAACCCAGTTAGCTGCACGGGGGGAACAGTGAGAATCCTTTGAGAATGGGGCTTCAACCCCAAACCTTAGGATCAGTGATCCAGCACCTTACCACCAGGCCACCGCTGCCCGGGCCCTTACATTATCAATCAGCAAATTGCACCTACTTCGCTGATGACTGCGCCCGGGGGGAATTCAATTGGCACTGTGTTATCAGTTAAGTGTCTTTGCCTCTTCTGCTTTCATTTCGGTGTCAACTTCATGCCAGTGAACATGGTGGAAGCAATGTGGCAAGAAATGCATAGAAAAAAAGCACAGATTTTTCATTCGGTAAACATCCTTGAGCTTCATATATTGTACAGCCACTTCTTTAGTAAAGCGGGATTATCCAGTGGGAACCTGTGAAAGGACACTTGCTTCCTCAAGTATTGGGGAGCCTGAAGTCTTCAGAGTTCATTGCCCCTTGAGCACATTTTTTTATCCAACTGCCCTGCACTTATAGGCAACGTGTCGAATAGTTGCGCAAAAACAGCATATACAGGTCGTCAGGTCGATGTTTAATAAACCGATAAAGGTCTGAAGATGGAGAGAAACACAAGAAATTATACCGCAGTAGCTTGGCGATACAAAAACAAATGGAGGCACCCACAAAACAAGCAATATAGGAGCATTTCAAAGAGGTTAAGCGTTTAATTTCTTCAAGTGAATTTTAAAAAATATTTATTAAAGGATTATCTCTAAAATTCAATGGATTGTTCCTTGTACTACACCCTACTCTAGAAAAAACAATCATTAAAACCTGTCTATAACTTTGAGTTATATTGCACACAATCAGACAAACAAACCAACATAAGTAAAAACAATGTATGTACAGGTCATTCTCAAAAAATTAGCATATTGTGATAAAGTTCATTATTTTCTGTAATGTACTGATAAACTTTAGACTTTCATATATTTTAGATTCAGTACACACAACTGAAGTAATTCAAGCCTTTTATTGTTTTAATATTAATAATTTTGGCAAAAAAGTAAAGAAAAAACAAAAATCCCTATCTCAAAAAATTTGCATATTGCATCTGACCAATAAAAAAGTGTTTTTAATACAAAAAAGTCAATCTTCAAATAATTATGTTCAGTTATGCACTCAATACTTGGTCGGGAATCCTTTTGCAGAAATGACTGCTTCAATGCGGCGTGGCATGGAGGCAATCAGCCTGTGGCACTGCTGAGCTGTTACAGGATGCTTCGATAGCAGCCTTAAGCTCATCCACAGTGTTGGGTCTGGTGTCTCTCAACTTTCTCTTCACAATATCCCACAGATTCTCTATGGGCTTCAGGTCAGGAGAGTTGGCAGGCCAATTGAGCACAGTAATACCATGGTCAGTAAACCATTTTCCAGTGGTTTTGGCACTGTGAGCAGGTGCCAGGTCGTGCTGAAAAATGAAATCTTCATCTCCATAAAGCTTTCCAGCAGATGGAAGCATGAAGTTCTCCAAAATCTGATAGCTAGCTGCATTGACCCTGCCCTTGATAAAACACAGTGGACCAACACCGGCAGCTGACATGGCACCCCAGACCATCACTGACTGTGGGTACTTGACACTGGACTTCAGGCATTTTGGCATTTCCTTCTCCCCAGTCTTCCTCCAGACTCTGACACCTTGATTTCGAATGACATGCAAAATTTGCTTTCATTCGAAAAAAGTACTTTGGACCACTGAGCAACAGTCCAGTGTTGCTTCTCTGGTTCAAAAGTGGCTTGACCTGGGGAATGCGTCACCTGTAGCCCATTTCTTGCACATGCCTATGCAAGTTGGCTCTGGATGTTTCTACTCCAGACTCAGTCCACTGCTTCCACAGGTCCCTCAAGGTCTGGAATCGGCCCTTCTCAACAATCTTCCTCAGGGTCCGGTCACCTCTTCTGGTTGTGCAGCGTTTTCTGCCACACTTTTTCCTTCCCACAGACGTCCCACTGAGGTGGCTTGATACAGCACTCTGGGAACAGCCTTTTCGCTCAGAGATTTCTTTCTGTGTCTTACCCTCTTGCTTGAGGGTGTCAGTGATGGCCTTCTGGACAGCAGTCAGGTCGGCAGTCTTACCCATGATTGCGGTTTTGAGTAATGAACCAGGCTGGGAGTTTTTAAAAGCCTCAGGAATCTTTTGCAGGTGTTTAGAGTTAATTGGTTGATTCAGATGATTAGGGTAATAGCTCGTTTAGAGTACCTGAACATGATATGCTAATTTTTTGAGATAGGAATTTTGGGTTTTCATGAGCTGTATGCCAAAATCATCAGTATTAAAACAATAAAAGACCTGAAATATTTCAGTTGGGGTGCAATGAATCTAAAATATATGAAAGTTTAATTTTTATCAGTACATTACAGAAAATAATGAACTTCATCACAATATGCTAATTTTTTTAGAAGAACCTGTAGGTACTAAGAGAAAACACAAAAAACAGGCTAAAATAACATTTTATGGTTTTTTCTTCCATTTTAAAATGTGATAATGATGACCAAGTGACCCTGCCATATAGTAAGTGTCTGTTGGTTTATTTCAAGTATTATCCACTCAGAATAATGATTTGTAATCATGAGAAAGTAGCCAATAAGATTGCACCATTCCAATGTACAAACCGGATTCCAAAAAAGTTGGGCACACTATACAAATTGTGAATAAAAACTGAATGCAATGACGTGTATGTGCCAAATTTCTATATTTTATTCCAGATAGAACATTGATGACAGGTCAAAAGCTTAAACTGAGAAAATGTATCATTCTAAGAAAAAAATATGTTGATTTTAAACTTCATTGTGTCAACAAATCTTAAAAAAGTTGGGGCTGGTAGCAATAAGAGGCTGGAAAGTTTATTGCACTTATAACGAACACCTGGAAGACCAATTACCACTAATAAGGTTCATTGACAACATGACTGACTATAAAAAGAGCTTCTCAGAGTGGCAGTGTCTCTCAGAAGTGAAGGTGGGTCGAGGATCAACATTTCCCCCAATGTTGTGCAGAAAGATGGTGGAGCAATATCAGAAAGGTGTTTTCCAACGAAAAATTGCAAAGAGCTTGAAGTTATCACAGTGCATAACATCATCCAAAGATCCAGAGAATCTGGAACAATCTCTTTGCGCAAGGGTCGAGGCCGAAAAACCATACTGGATGCCCATGATCTTTGAGCCCTTAAACCACATTGCACCACAAACAGGAATGCTACTGTAAGGGAAATCACAGAATGGGCTCAGCAATACTTCCAGTAATCATTGTCGGTGAACACAATCCGCGGTGCCATCCGCCGTTGCCAGCTGAAACTCTACAGTACAAAGAAGAAGCCATTTCTAAACAGGACCCAGAAGCGCAGGCGTTTTCTCTGGGCGAGGGGTCATTTAAAATGGAGTGTGGCAAAGTGGAAAACTGTTCTGTGGTCAAACGAATCACGATTCGAAGTTCTTTATGGAAAACTGGGACGGCATGTCATCCGGACTAAAGAGGACAAGGACAATTCAAGTTGTTACCCAGTGCTCAGTTCAGAAGCCTGCATCTGTGATGCTATGGGGTTGCATGAGTGCGGGTGGCATGGGCAGCTTGCACATCTGGAAAGGCACAGTCAATGCAGAAAGGTATATTCAGGTTTTAGAACATCATATGCTCCCATCCAGATGGCGTCTATTCCAAAGAAGACCTTGCATTTTTCAACATGATAATGCCAGACCACATGCAGCATTAATTACAACATCATGGCTGCGTGGGAAAAGTTCAGTTCAGTTCATTTTCTGTAACCGCTTCATCCTAATTAGGGTCGCGGGGAGGCTGGTGCCCATCCCAGCCAACTCAGGGCGAGGGCAGAGTACACCCTAGATTCATGATAGATTCTATGATAGTGATCTGGCCAGGTCTGGCTGCAGCAAAGCACCCCAAACCATGACACTTCCACCTCCATGCCTCACAGTTAGTATTAGGTTCTATCCCGTTAATGTTCTATTTGGTTTCTGCCAAACATGTCTTCTGTTCTGGTGTCCAAATAATTCAACTTTAGACCACCACCAAACTAAACGTCTGTCGATTAATAGGGAGTCTTCTCTTAAATGATGTTCTGATTACGTGCCACTGATCTGATACTTCTGTGTGTGATTATAGCCATTTTAGTGGGAAAATATGTGGGGTGTCCTAATTTTTTCCTCCATTGAAGTGCACATTGTTGTATACATCTTTTGTTTGATGAGTAAAAATACCGGTATGTTAATTTATGCTGTTTAATAACAATTTATTCACTTACTTTTATAAATAAATACAAGATTGGACATTGTGATGTAAGCATTTCTTAATCTATAGTTGACAATTTAATGGCGTGTCCTTATTTTTTTACATGACTGTATATTGAAAAGGTGAAATATAGAAAGAGTTTATTATTTGTTATCTTGTAGCTTTCCCTGTTACAAAAGCATTTTATATATATATATATATATATATATATATATATATATATATATATATATATATATATATATATATATATATACACTATAGGCGGAGTCATTGATTCTGAAGAAATATTTTTGAAATATAAACTTTACAGAAAAAAAATACACAATTCTCTCCAATGCTCCTTCAGATGCTCCACCCCTTAATATATATACAATATATACATGCATATTGCCAAAGCAGTAACATTAATACCACCCCCCCTTGTCTCTACTCTAGTCAATAACCATGAGGATATGTTTGTGTTGTGCATGAGTACAAGCTCCCCTTGTTGCTGATTGGCATGAATGGTGTTGTGTAGCTCACGCTGAGCCAAGTTGCTTACAATTCATTTACAAAGCTATTAGGTTTTTTTTTTTTCTCAGTGCACACAAAACTGACACAAATGAAAGTTCTTCTTAAGGCCACTCATTATATTTTCTGGTTGACGGATTTTTCAGCACAAATTTTGTGATGTCGAATGAAATAAAAAAAAAAAACATAAGGCCACTAGATTTAAAATATTATTTACAAGTTTGAAAAAAAAAGTGTCTGGCAGGAAAAAAAATGTTATTTTGTTGATATTAATAGCACAGGAAGGTTTCGTCACTTAAAACTATTTCATGTATAATATCTGGTTGATGACTCTAGAAGTGCTGGTGAATATCAACAAATGCAGTGTTTTTTGTTCACCATTTCTGCTTTTACAAACATAGGAATTATTGTGTGGTCGTGCAAAGAGTCAAGGTAAAGAAACAGGAAGGAAGGCTCAAATCAACAAAAACACATACTTCTACAAAATAAATACATAAAATCTGATATTTAAAAAGGACCTTACACAAGCCCAGTAAACAATATAAAATAATAATAGTAACAAAAATAAAATGAAAGTAATAATAATCAGAATAATACAATAAATAAACAAATCAGTAGATAAAAAAACAATAAATTAAATAGCACTAAATTACATTATATCATGTTATAATGATATTGCACGATGCCCATTATTTTGTTTGGGGGAAAAAATGAACAATTCTCTAGGTAAACAAAATGGCTGCAACTTCAAAGTTAGATATTTCACATTCTCACAGCAAGATTTAGAAATAATCTTACAGTCAGTACACCAGGTTTATTTGACAAGGACAGCCGTTCTTTTGCCGCGGGCCTTGCCACTATCCACTGCGCTCAGGTCCTCCCTGAAGGCCGTGTAACCGGCTGGTGTAACCGCATCGTCGAGTGTACTCTCCTTGAGCCATGTTTCACAAAAAACACAGCATGGAGCAGTCCTGTAGATCCCTCTGCGTTGCAATCTGAGCATGAAGCCCGTCCATCTTGTTTTGCAGAGACTGAACATTTGCAAACAGTATGACTGGGAGTGTGAACCTTCCACTGCTAACCAAGCGCCGGAGTCATTGTTCAGCCCCTCCCCACCTGCCACGTTTCCGTCTGGGCTTATTGTTATCCAGGGGGTGGCTAGCATTGAGCTGTCGTAGCATATTAGCTCAGGATAGGAGTTGAGCGTGCTCAGTTCTAAATGTCCAAAAGGCCTGCACTCTCATAGCTGTAGTAGGGTCGCCTGATCATAGACAAGCATAGTGCCAATAAAAAAAAACCCAAAACAACCAAAACAACAAACAAAACAAATCAAAACAATCAAAGAAGCAACTTGACTCCAAGAACTCCACGACATCACCCTCTAGGGGGCGCTATCTTGTAAGAAAGAAAGATTAAGATTTGATTTTTTTTTTCACATCGGCATATAATACAGAAATTGGCAGGGAAAAAATAATAAATTAATAAAGTTAAAAATTATTTTTTAGCGGCACTTTTGCCAGTGCTTCAGCGAATCTCTCAACCAGAAAATAAAAAAAATGAGAGGCCTAACAGACTCTAGCGACATTAAATCCAGTTTTGGGTTCATTTTTTACCACAGTCTTGAATTGTTTATGGGAAAATCAAGTCTTCTCCAGCACATCCCAAACACTTTCAATAAAGTTAAGGTCAGGACTCTGTGGCACAGTTCATGTGTGAAAATGGTTAGTCATGCTTCCTGAATCACTCTTTCATTATTTGCGCATCAATTTTATATTCATGCCATCAAGGAGTAAAGAAGTTCATTGATGGTATGCTCATTCAGTACCATTCAGGCCATCGGCCGACAAATTTATTGCTATATAATGTTGCTTATCCTTGATCTGTCCAGCTGGCAATTAGGCAATCAAGGCTAATCAAGGCATTTATATCTACTATGCCTGGGTTGCTTGGCTTAACAGGTACCATGCCTTGGGAAAATAATGTTGCTTTCCCAATCTGTTCCTTTAATACACTGAGAAACAACAGAATAGTTCGGTAATTTCCGTTATAGTTTTCACTCACAGTCCTGCCTTGATTTTAGAAAGAGTAAAAGTTTTATAATAAATCACACACATCACCAAATCATAGCTGAAAACAGATCATACCACAATGACAAGTCAAAGGCCAGGATTGAAGGTCAATTCAAGAAAAAGTCCAAATGAGAGACCAAGACAAAAAAATCTTCTCAGAGACCAATGGCGTGCCTGTATTTAATATCGAGTGCTAATAAAAGCAGAGTATCTTCTATCTTATGATGGTTATTTGGTACTAATTTACACACACATATAATACACACATACATACATACATACATACATACATACATAGGGATCCTTCACTTTCCGCGGTTAATTGGGACTATGACTGTGACTACCAAAATCCACGAAGTAGGATCACCCCACGACCTACATGTATATGGGTATATAATATCAATAAATACATATTCAATGCTATAAATGCTTATACTAACAATTAAACATGAAAAAATAATGCATAAGATGAAAATAACATATGCACACACTTAAATACAGTACACACACTTACAAATGTGCAGATGCGTGTGCACGCACTCAGATGCGCACCTCACAACAATGTACTGTAACTAGTTTTGATGGGAAGTTTTGGGTTGTTTTTTGTTTCTTTAGGGTTTTTTTTTTGCATAATTGGCCTTGTTTTTGTGGTATTTTCCTTAACTTTCTCCCCTATTCTTCATTAATTTCCTTATTTTTTAGTTCGATGAATGATTAAAAAAAAAAAAAAGCGATGCACTGAAGCCGCATGAATTGAAGTGTGAAGTAGCGAGGGATCCCTGTGTGTGTGCGTTTGTGTGTGTGTGTGTGTGTATATGTATATATATATGTATATATATATATATATATATATATATATATATATATATATATATATATATATATATATATGTCTGTCTGTCTTCCTTTCGGCTTTTTCCCTTTTACTCGGGAGTCGCCACAGCGAATCATCTGATTCGCACGTTTGATTTGGCAGAGGTTTTACGTCGGATGCCCTTCCTGTCACAACCCTTTTAGCAAGGGACAGAAACACGCTGACGACTTTGCAGCCTACTCTTTACGAAAGTCAGCAATGGTTCTTTTACATGCCTCTCACCATAGACAGTGAGAGACATGGCCCGCCTTTGATAACCCAGTTAGCTGCACTGGGGGGGGACAGTGACAACCTTGTGGAGAGTGGGACTCGAACCCCCAACCTTTGGATCAGCGATCCAGTGCCCTATACCACTAGACCACCACTTCCCACATATGTATATATATATATATACACTAGTATACAGTAGGCCCTTGACATTCGTGGGGGTTCGGTTCCGAAGTCTTTTTCAATTTTTATTCCAGTACAGTACCCAAGTTAATTCTGAGAATGTTTGTGCGTGAGATTTTATGTTCTGTAGCATGTTTAACAAAAGATACCAAAAGGATAAAGTTTATTACGCTTCATGTCCTTTTACATTGAACTTGGAGTGACGTCTCCAAGATGGCGCTGCCTAGAGGGCAACGTCGCGGAGTTCTCAGAGTCAAATTGTTTCTTTGTTTGTTTTAATTTGTTTTATTTTTTGTTCATGTTTTGCACTGTGCACATCTATGATCGGTCGACCCTACTACAGCTAAGAGCAGCTTCGGGCAACTAAGCACGCAACAACGTCTATCGTGAGCTGCCATAATATACTATGCTATGGGAGCTCAATGCTAACAATAAGCCCAGACGGAGTTCTCAGATTCTCCGGCGCTTGGTTAGCACTTCCGGCCATACTGCTTGAAAATGTTCAGTCCCTGCGAAACAAGATGGACAAGCTTCATGTTCAGATTGCAGCGCAGAGGGATCTACAGGACTGTGTTTCCGTGAAACATGGCTCGAGGAGAGTACATTCGATGAGGCGATTGCTCCAGCTGGCTACACGGCCTTCATTCCCTGCAATCCCAAGCACCGGAGTCGTCGTTCGGCCCCTTCCTGCCTGGGCTTCTTTGTTAGCTGGGATGCTTCTCGCATTGAGCTGCCTACCATGGCATGTTGGCTCTGCTAATAGCACGTTCGCTCCGCTAATAGCATGTTAGCTCTGCTTAGTTATACACGCCCAAAGATACTCTGATCTTATAGCTGTAGTAGAGTCGACCGGTCGTAGACGAGCATAGTGCAAAACATGAACAAACAAAACAACAAATAAAACAAATTAAAACAATTTGACTTGGAGAACTCCGCAACGTCACCCTCTGGGCAGCGCCATCTCGGAGACGTCACTCCAACTTCAATGTAAAAGGACATGAAGAGTACTGTAACAAAGTTTATCCTTTTTGTATTGTTTGTTAAACATGCTACAGAACATAAAATCTCACGTATAAACATGAACTTAGGTACTGTACTGGAATAATAATTGAAAAAGATTTTAATACAACAGTTCAGAGAAAACCGTCGTTTCTCAGGAGAAAGTCTTATTTCTTCAGAAGAGACATCCAGCGTTTTCTATCGCTTAGCCAGAGAAGACACACAGCGTTTGAGTGGTATCATAGAGCTTAACTGGTAATTAAAACACACACAAAATAAGAGGCTCATTGACAACTTGTGCGTAATGAGAAAAAAAGGGGCGGGACATCAGCTTAACCAATCAGGAGAAAGGAGGACAGCCATTGGCTGAATTTGAATCACGTGACAGTTGCTCAACAATCCGCGAATATGCCCATGCGCGAGAGAAAAAAACCATGAATAGTCAAGGGCCTAATATATATGTGTGTGTGTATGTATCTTCTTTTACTTTTACTTTTTCGTCGCATGCTTGATTTAGTATAGGCTTTTACGTCGGATGCCCTTCCTGACACAACCCTTTAGCAAGGGGCAGAAATACGCTGACAGCTATGTAGCCTACTCTTGTCGAAAGTCAGCAATGTTTCTTTTACATGCCTCTCACCATAGACACGGTCAGCCTTTGATAACCCAGTTAGCTGCACTGGGGTGGTGACAACCTTGTGGAGAGTGGGACTCGAACCCCCAACCCGAGGATCAGCAACCCAGCACCCTTTACCACTAGGCCACCACAGCATACAGAAGCTCCCTGACTTACATTCATCCGTTTTACGTTTTTTTGATTTTACAAAAAAAAAGTCAAATTTTGCGTTTAGACATACCTACGTAGTATGCTGACGTAATGACACTGCATTAATTGTTTACAAACAACAGACTGAGTATATATATATATATATATATATATATATATATATATATATATATATATATATATATATATATCAGTTATATAGCGTGTTACCCTTGTGTTAAGACGTCGTCTCGGTGATCTTTGTGTTTACACTGTTTTGCGGACTTTTGTAACCCTAAGCAAATATGGTTGGTCAGAAGTGTAAGCCTACTAGCATGGGTGCAAGTCTCATACACAGCGATGAATTAACTATCTGCTCAGATCGGCACAATCTTTATATTTATTATCTTTTAGTAGAATCATAAGAGTGTATACTTATTTTTATATTAATATTCATTAGTATAAGATTAGAAGAATCTTTATATAATCACCTGAAGAGAGAGGATGGTTTCACCACCCCTCGAAACAGATCTGTAGTGATAAATGGAGTTTCAATAGAAAGTCTTTGTCCTGTCCTTTTATTATTGTTATTATATATATATATATATATATATATATATATATATATATATATACACATACACACAGACATATATATATATATATATATATATATATATATATATATATATATATATATATATATATATATATATATATATATATATATATATATATATATATACATATATACATACAGTGGTACCTCACCTTACGATAGTGCCAGAATATGAAAAATCCAGTTTACGTAAAACATTTTACTAAAATTTTTTGTCTCTGTATACGAAACAAGTTCTCCTTACGAAACGCGCCATTCAAACATGCCATTCAAACATTCAAACAATGCATCACTTGCTCTCCCACTGACTACATGTCCCAACATTCTGCCCCGCTGGCCTCCCATTGGCTATCTCCCAACATCTCGCCCCGCTGGCCTCCCATTGGCTAGGCGGGATGATGCAGCTCCCTCCCATTGGCTATTATGGAGCTGCATCTCCCATAATGCTTTTCATATAAAGGACAGAGTTACTGGCTTTTAACCTTCCATAAACATTTGTAAGATTATAACTCTGCTAAGAGGTCAACACATCTTGTGAGCACACACACACACACACACACACACACACACACACACACACACACACACACACAGACACACACAGACATACACATACACACACAGACATACACAGACACACACACACGGCCCCCTTCTTACGAAATGAATCCGTTCCAGCACCTTTTTTGGAACCTGGAGTTTTCGTAAGTAGAGGTGCATTTTACATGTAAAACGCATGATTCGTTCCAAGGCTCCCAAGACTACCCTTTAAAAATTATAAAAGCATAACTTTTAAGGTACTTACTTCGTGTTGACCAGTCTTCTTAGCAGAGTTATAATCTTACAATGACCATGGCACCGGGAATCACTTTCACCAGGAATCACACGTGTGTGTGTGTGTGTGTGTGTGTGTGTGTGTGTGTGTGTGTGTGTGTGCGTGTGTGTTGACCATGTCGTCTTAGCAGAGTTATAATCTTACAATGACCATGACACCGGGAATCACTTTCACCGGGAATCACACGTGTGTGTGTGTGTGTGTGTGTGTGTGTGTGTGTGGTCGCGCGTGTGTGTTGACCATGTCTTCTTAGCAGAGTTATAATCTTACAAATGTTTATGGAAGGTTAAAAGCCTGAGCCATAAAATACAGTTGGAATGACACACAAACATGAACACGGTTCACACACAAACATGAACAATGTTGGAACGACAGCGTCATCCATGGTTAAAATCCACAGGCTGTCTGTGTGAACCCAGTTAAGATAAGATAAGATAAGATAAGATACAGCTTTATTAATCTCACAATGGAGAAATTCACTGTTACAGGCTCTTGAGGTACCATCAGTAGGGGGTGCAAAAATAGATACAAATACAAACATACACACGTACATATATATTATATAAGTAAATAAATAAGTAGATACATAAATAGTATAAATTAATAAACAATAAAAGAAAAGAATGGAGCAACTTTATAGACTGGCCTATATTAAAGTGTAACATTATATACATCTATTACCTATAGTGCTGTGTTTAGCATGTCTGCCTCACAGCAAAAAGGTCCTGGGTTCAATTCCCTTGACTCGGCATTTCAGTGTAGAGTTTGCATGTTCCCCCTGTGCTTGCAATGGGTTTCCTGCAAATATTCTGGTTTTCTCGACAATCAAAATACATGCATGTTAGGTTATTCAGCTGTTCCAAATCGCCCCTATTTGTGAGTGAGTGTGAATGCTTGTGCATTGGCCCTGCGATGTCCTGGCGAACTGTCCAAGATGTACCACACTCTTGCCCAGAGTCAGCTGAGACAGGCACCAGGCTCCCTGTGAGCTTACTTGGGATTCAGGGTCTTAGAAAATCAAATTAATAAATATTTTATGAATGAATGTATATTTTACTGGCAGAGAAATTTCAACAGTGACTCGTTGATATTTTTTAAAGACCTAACAGATAAAGGAGGAAGTAAAACAGCTAGAGAAATTTCACAAAATATATTTACATACAATCCCAAAGATTAAATGGCATGATCATGTAACCAGAGTGGAGGTTCTTGGCTAGTGTTTTATGACAAGCACTGAGTCTATGTTGCCACAGAATAGATTTCAAAAGCATGGACACATTGCAAGAATGAATGCGCATCAACTACCTAACCACTCTCTCTTCGGGCAGCCATCTTGCGGAAACCAGAATCATCAGCGTTCCTGAGAGAATGTCCTTAAAAGGACTTTCAAAGACTGATCAATAAGAGGCCTGGACGGATTTTATGGAGGAGAGCAGTCTGTAATTGTGTGAAGACTTTTGAAAAGAAGAGGCTGAGGAAGAGAGACAAGCCAGAGGCAAGGCTGCTGAGGCACTAAAACTGTGTCATCCATTTAGATAGATGCTTGTACAGAAATCATTTGGACCATCATGCCCCCCCCCCCCATCCCAGTAAAGTGGCAGGGATGACCATTAGTGTACACATTGGCACAGTGCAGGTAACGATCACAGTCACAGAAGCTGTGAATTACATAATGAACCAGGTGATAAAGATTATATTTTACGTTACAACCACAAAATGTTACATTCTGCCACTAAAACATCTGTTCAGTGCATCGATGACACGTCATGATACACATTCACAGCTGGAATCCATCTGTGAGCATGTATTCAGTGAGATTGGGATTTATGAGGTTTATTTAAGGATATGAGAACTATATAGTTGCATTTTACTGATTTCAATCAAATTTAATGTATACAGAAAACTGCAGTCAAGCTGCAGTCTGACCAGGTCTGCAGTTAAAAGAGCTCTTTTAATAAAATGTAAAATAAAATGAAAACAGTATGTATATTGTATAAATGTTTACCCATCCAGCCCTAGATAATTTTTATTATATTTAAGCGGTCAGGTCACAAAATCTAATCACAGTACTTTCAAATATTTCCATAGGTTATGATGGAAGGCAGTTAAAATATTGACAAAAGCATAGGCCTCACATAAATGGCTGATACGTCATAACTGTGGCTGGGATTACCACGACCATTCTGAGACCATTGCAATGGATTTTGGAGCCAGTCTCGCGTGAAAATAGGGGTGAAAGAAATATGCAATTGACTGAGAAATGCCATTATGTCTACTGCCTGTGATGTATCCGTGATACAATAGTATGATGCAGTCACTGTTCCATGTAACGCCCAGTTAGGTACACGGATTACTCTAGCATGGTGACAGATCCAGCACTTCACACAGTGATAATTCCAGTATGACCAAACTGTTCATGCACAGAAGCCACACCCTCCCAGAAAGCAAGGTAGTTCACCGGCTCTCACGTACCTGTAGAAGGCTAAAAATCATTTGCTACAATCTATAATGCAGTCATTTCAGCTACGTGACTGATGTTTAAGGAAAATAAACTGTGTAAGCACTAGCGAAGATCTAGTGTGTGATATGTGTAGTATGTCTTCATCTTCCAGGTCTTATTTCTTCTCATACAGTCATTCCTTGCCACTTCACGATTTGAGCATCGCGGTCTTGGTACATCGCGGTATTTTAATAAAAAATTAAATTAAAAAAAAAAAAAAAAATCATAAAAAATTCAAAATTCGTGCTGAAACTCACATGTAAGCAAGCGGAAGGCAGGGACCCAAGGCAAGCTGCGTCCATTGTTTACAAACGACAGACTGAAGTGCCCTCCTCCCTAGTTTAGGCAGGGGCCACCCACTAAACTCAATGTCGCAAGCTGATTGGCTTAGACGCGTGACGCTGTTGCCTCCCGCCCACTCAACTCAATCTCGCAAGCTGATTGGCTAAGACACGTGATGCTGTTGCCTCCCGCCCACTCAACTCAGTCTCGCAAGCTGATTGGCTTAGACACCTGACGTTGTTGCCTCGCACATTCCCGTGGGATTTTTTTATGATCTTACTGTATAGTGTTTGTGAAAGTCCGGCACTGCGGAGAAGAGCTTTTGTCAGAGGTGAGTACAGTACTTAAAGTATTTATATATAAATTCTATTTAAATATTAATACATTACAGTATTTACATGGGGCAGTGGTGGTCTAGTGGTATAGGGTGCTGGATCACTGATCCAAAGGTTGGGGGTTCGAGTCCCACTCTCCACAAGGTTGTCACTGTCCCCCCCACTGCGGCTAACTGGGTTATCAAAGGCGGGCCATGTCTGTCACTGTCTATGGTGAGAGGCATGTAAAAGAACCATTGCTGACTTTCGTAAAGAGTAGCTGCAAAGTCGTCAGCGTGTTTCTGTCCCTTGCTAAAAGGGTTGTGACAGGAAGGGCATCCGACGTAAAAACCTCTGCCAAATCAAACATGCGAATCAGATGATTCGCTGTGGCGACTCCCGAGTAAAAGGGAAAAAGCCGAAAGGAAGACAGACATTATAGTATTTACATATGCATATAACTGTGTAACGTTTAATATACACTACTTGATATTGTATAGACGCGAAAACATATAGAAATGAGACAACATGGTAGAAATGGAGGGCCGGGGGCCAGGCGTTCCTACTTCGCGGTTTTTCGAATATCGCGGCCAGGTCTGGTCTACATTATCCGCGATATTCAAGGGATGACTGTATTTCGAATCCCATGAATTTGTAGATCCTGAGCTGTTTTAGCCCCTGCTCCATCTTTTCCAGTATATGTTAATCCACAGCAGGTGTTCGAGTTTCAAATAGTGGTCATGGGTTGGCTGTAGCACTGACAGGCTGCTGTCCAGAAAGCTGGTTTCATCTGAGGTTTGGCTTCTCTCCAAGGATTTATGGATGAATAACTCCAGGGAATTCTGCAACAGCTGCTTTTCTATCCTCTGCCTTGGCAGCAGTTGCACCAAAGCTTTCTGGGTGTTTGATACCCCAGGAACTCGTATCTATTAAATAAATAGCTAGTCGTTTTATTTTATGACTTGAAGTGTAACAACAATGTAATAAAACTGATAACGATGAAATCTGTGTTTACTAATTGCACCATGATGAGTAAAAATGACATGTAATATCAGACTGTCTGGTCCAGATTACCTAGTTAGACATTCATTTACTTTTTCTTTTATAGTTTTCTAGATTCCTTTACAGTATATAGATATTTTAAAGGAATATTCCTGAGAAACAGGAAGCGTTCATCATGCCTTGATGATCAAACATGATAGGTATTCAATTAGGTAACATTTCCAGTATCCTCTTACAGTTTCCCTTTCTTTCATGCAATAAACCACGCTGAGTGCATTTTAGATCGCGGTTGCTCTAGCTTTTTTATTTTCAAATACAGCCACACAGAAGCAAATATTTCACATCTTTGCCATAATAAAGCAGTTACAACCATTCAATCTACAATACGCTCCACCACTACTCTGATGTAAACACACACCCTATCAGCAAGCTAATAATATATATATATATATATATATATATATATATATATATATATATATATATATATATATATATATATATATACACACACATTTAGGTACTGCCGAAAACGGAGCCTCTGTCACATTTCTCTATTGATTGGTGTCTGAAGCCAATGTTATAAGAATATTTATGTTAAAAGAGCTTTAGGAACTGAATCATTTTTCAGCCCTGAAGGAAGTAAATAAATTTCCATTCTGCTTCCCAAACACAGAGGTTTTTTTCTATTGCCTTTTTACACGCTTACTTCCACCCTGCGATGGCCTGGTGAGCTGTCCAAGGTGTACTCTGCCCTCACCCGGAGTTGGCCGAGATGGGCGCTAGTCTCCCCAGGACCCTAATTAGTGAACTGAAAATGAATGCTTCATGTGTACCACCTCTCTTTTTAGTTAAATAATGCACTTATAATGCAAAAATGAGTTCATTTTCTGTATTCCTCAGGAAATTTTGTCTGCCTACCTGATTTAGATAGTGTGTGGTTTTTACTCCATGTGAGCATCAACTCAGCCAACCATCCAAGTCATGTTCCATGCCTATGGGGCCCTGCTCAGGATTTCTGCTAATAAGTATCAGGGTGCATTACTTAAACTCCCAGCAGAAAAAGCTGTTCTTGTTTAAAGGACGAGATAATAATCTGGTAAATAATTGTGTGGTTTTTTTTCAGTCCTGTTTCTTCACTTCTCAAAGATTCCTAAATTACAAGGGAATCCTTTCGTTTCAACAGATGTCGATACCATAACATCACAACTGTAAATGTTCGAGAAACTCGCATTTGCAGCAACTTTTTTTTTTTTTTTTTAGAAGTAATTTCTAAGTATGTATCAGGCCAAACATTTACAGGGATCCCTCACTTTCCACGGTTAATTGGGACCGAGATCCCCACGCGACCATTGAAATCTGCGAAGTATGATCACCCCCCCACCTCCGATTGACGTATACGTACATGTATGTGTATATAATGTCAATAAATACATGTCCAATGCTATAAATGCTTATAATAACAATTAAACATTGAAAAAAATAACATAAAATGCAAATAAAATATAAATACTGACGCTCTCCAACTTACCAACATTCGGTTTACAAACATCCGGAGACTGAGGTCGAAAGTGAAAGTGAAAGTGAAATGAAATTGAAGAACAAGTAGAAATAGAAATGTAATAAAATCTACAGAAAGATAGATCATAGGTATAAGTATGAAATATGATTAAACATTATCCTGAGGTACACTTAATACTAGGCTCCGGCAGAGGGAGGCGTGGCGGCGCAGATGTATCCAGTTTTGATGGGAGATTTTGGGTTGTTTTTTGCTTTGTGTTGGTTTAGGGGTTTTTTTTGGTTTTTTTTTGCACAATTGGCCTTGTTTTTGTGACATTTTCCTTAACTTTTCCACCGATTCTTCCTTAATTTCCTTATTTTTTAATTATATGAATAATTATTTATTTATTTTTTAAAAACCGTGATGCACTGAAGCCGCTTTAATTGAAGCGAGAAGTAGCAAGGGATCCCTGTATATTGACATGCAATAGATTATTCATTAAAAAGAAAAAGAAACCTCTACTGAACACCACCAATGTCTTAAAATGTCTTGTACAGTACAGTAAGTCAATACCACCAATACCATGATGTAATGAAACACAATGAAAGAATATTTACTTTAATCTTCCAGCCAGGAGAAATCTCCTCCAGCAAAATCTATCAAAGGGTCATGAAACAGTCTGTTAAATCATTCATCCTTCCACCTGTTTGCCAAGCCACTTTATTCTATTAGGGTTGCAGGGTTAGAGCCTATCTCAGCTGACAGTGGGCAAAGGTGGAGTCCACCCTGAACAGCTCGCCAGTCCAGCACAGGGCCAGAACATACATTATACCAACAACACACGCAACACATGGATTACAATACATAAAACTTTGGTGTCGTGTTTACCATCTTATGATTGGTCTACTCCAGGGGTGCTCAATCCTGCTCCTGGAGATCTACCTTCCAGATGACTTTATCTCCAACCCTAATGTGGCCCATGTGACATGTAAGATCCAGTCAGGTCTTGATGAGATGATTGGATGGTTAGGTGGGCGTGATTAGGGTTGGAGTGAATGTCTTCTGGGAGGTAGATCTCCAGGAGCAGGATTGAGCACCCCTGGTCTACTCACTACTCACTGGTCTTCCAATATCAGCCATTACCTCTTTTGCTATTGAGTCCAAATGCAGAAGCCTGACTTGTCTTCAATATTCCTAAGTTCAATGCCACTGCTCCCCCAACTGTAGTTTTCCCCTCCCTGATGATTCCAAGCTGCCTGTATTAGATTTAAAATGTTGATGATTACCACTAAAATGTATGCGTATTCACTTATCAAAGGTCTCATTATGCTTGAGTTATCACTCAATAGATGACTCAAGAGAGGTAACACAAATAAAGCAAACCTATTCATTTTTTATAAGCAATATACAAATAATAAAAAAGGCGCTGACAAAGTCCTTCGGAAGGCCCCTGAGCCAATACTTTTTTGAAAACAACAATTCAAATTTAATCAAATCAAACCATCTTTTACTTATGTCTTGCCTTCTTGGATAATAAAGTCTTTCCACAAACAGAATGATACTGCAGTATATGTATGGACTAAAACTAAGCAAAAATATTATATTTAAAAAAAGAGTGAAAATTAACAAGCAGATGAAGAAACAATCTGTACCCTGCACAAGAAGCGCTGACATGACTATTAGCTCTTGCACTCTCTGCCTAGATGGGGCTTAAAGTTTTTAAAACCTGAGAATATGAATCTCATTCAAACAGAAGAAAATCTGCAGGAATACACAAAACATTGCAAGAAAATCAGTTCTTGTGGAATTATGACAAAAGAGGGTTAGGGGGAGACAAGTCTATGTAAATGGTAACCGGGTTCTTTTAAAGAATAATAAAGAATGGGATTTAAAATCCAGCTCATATCCATGCAGAAGATTCTGCATTTGTTAAAAGTGAACACACACACACACACACACACACACACACACACACACACACACATATATATATATATATATATATATATATATATATATATATCTATACACACAGACGCCAGACGCTCCTCGACTTACGTTTTAGTTACGTTCCAAACGGCCGAACGTAAGATGGAAAAAACGCAAGTTGTTACTGGATGTTCCAGTGACGTATGACCGTTCATACTGTACTATACATCCATAAATACTATTACTGCATCTCATAAAACACCCCTAAATCAATTATTATAAACATAACATTATAAAATATTATCAACATTAATTTAAAATAAATTAAATTCAAGCAAAATAATTTCAAATAAATACATTTTAATCAAATTCACTTATTACCACTGATTCTGATTACCACTATCACTAGTAGGCTTCCGCTTCTGACCAACCATATTTGCTTAGGGTTACAAATATGCAAAACAGTGTAAACACAAAGATCACAGAGATAAAGCAGGGCAGTCTGTCATATATATAAATGTGTGTGTATCTATCTAGCTATCTATCTATCTATCTATATATATATATATATATATATATATATATATATATATATACACCGAAACATAGAATAGCAAAATGTGAAGCAGATTTAATATACTTCTCAAAAATTTCATTTTCTGAACTGCTTAAGTCTAATTAGTGTCGCGGGGAAGCTGGTGCTCATCTCAGTCGACACTGGGCAAGTACACCTTGGAGAGCTCCGAAGGCCATCACAGTGCAGAAACATGCTGACGGCTATGCAGTCTACTTTTGACGAAAGTCAGCCATGGCTCGTTTACATGCCTCTCACCATTGACAGTGAGAAACATGGCTGGTATTTGATTACACAATTAGCTGCACCGAGGGGACAGTGACAACTGTTGACAGTATGGCTTGAACCCGCACCTTATCACTGGGCCCCCACTGCTTGTATTTCACAAAACATAATAATCAAACTAAAGTTACCAATGAAGATAATCTATGTAATAAAAAAAAAAATGTAAAAAATTAAAGTGTCCAAGTATTTAAAAACCACAATGAGTCACGGAGTTGATACAAAGTACTACATAAAATATAATGCATGCATATCACAGCATATTATATGATATAAACAACATGGAATCTCACGCCAACAACACACACAGTTTTTCAGCAGAAGACGATTCATCTATTACTCTCAGAAGATGAATCAAATATTATAGTTCAACCAAAAACAGTCTCAAATATATTTCAAACTACATCTGCAAGTACATGTGCTAAATACATTTACAAATTGAGCTACAGTTATTTATCTATTCAAAGGCACAAACAAATATTAATACATATTTACAGCACAACTTACTTACAACATATTAATTTTATAAAAGTACTGAGCATTAGGCTGCAGATCCAGGCTGGATGGCTTATGATTATTTTATCCATTCATTCTTTGTGCATCAATGTTTGTGTTCTAACACATGTGCAGGAGCCGAAGGCGGTACTAACAAACTGTGCTTTATTCTCACACTCGCACTTTGTTTGATTGACAGTGTTCAGCTATTATTACTTACTGATACAGTCAGCCCCCAACTTACAAAGACCCCTGTGTACGAAATCCCCGGGTTACGAAAACCATTTTCCTGAGTTTCCATCCTCGAGATACGAAACAACCCCCTCTTACGAAAAGAAATTCAAAAATCAAAAGTGTCAATCAAAATTTCACACGACGCGCGAGTTGCTCTCTCATTGGCTGTCTCTCAAAATTCCACCCCGCTGGCCTCCCAGACAGAGATAGAAGGAAGCTTCACTCTTTAGTTTTTAGTTTAGTTTTTTTAAGTTGTTTTAATACAGTAATTGTTTAATAAATGTGGGCGCATTTGAGCTCATCTGGAATTCCGATCCCTCAAGGAATCAAATTAAAGTTGAGTTTGTCAAGCAGGGAATACACTTTGAATTCAAGTCTTGTGGGCATGGCTCACAGCGCGTGGCGAGAGAGAGATAGAGAGATCTAACGCTTTAGTTTTTAGTTTAGTTTTTAAGTTGTTTTGATTCAGTAAATGGTCAAGCAGGGTATGCGCTTTGAATTCACGTCTTGTGGGCGTGGCCCGCAGCGCGCGCACGAGTGATAGAGAGAGAGAGAGAGAGAGAGAGAGAGAGCGAAGGAATAACACTTTAGTCTTTTAAGTTGTTTAATTCAGTAACTGTTGAATAAATGTGGGTGCATTTGAGCTCATCTGGAATTCTGATCCCTCAAGGAATCAAATTAAAGTTGAGTTTGTCAAGCAGGGAATGCTGAATTCCACGTCTTGTGGGCGTGGCCCACAGTGCGCGCGTGTGAGATATATATATATATATATATATATATATATATATATATATAGAGAGAGAGAGAGAGAGAGAGAGAGAGAGAGAGAGAGAAAAGAGAGAGGGAGAGATAGAGCGAGAGAGAGAGCGAGAAAGCGAGAGAGAGAGAGAGGGGTGTGTGTGTGTGTGTGGGTGTGTGTGTTCATAAAAATGTTTAATAATGGTTTAATTAATAAATATGTTAATAAAATGGTTTGATATGTGAATAAAATGTTTAACTGGTTTCATAAATAATTTTCATTTATTTTTAACACATATTTCATACAAAATTGGTGTACTTTTATCATTTTTAAAGGGTTTATGGGGTTTATCCAGTCCAAAGACTGGAGCCTTGGAACGAATTAGGCTTTTAACATGTAAGATGTGACCCCTACTTAAGAAATCCCTGCAGTACGAAACGGCTCTGGAACGGATTCATTTCGTACATTGGGGGCCGACTGTATTATGTTTGTTGATTGGTCAGCTCGGCTTGCACATGCACAGTGCCCGTTACACGTTAACTTCCTGTTTACTTCCTGACTCTAGTCATGCGGAACTTATCTCCAACTTTCTCTTCAATAACAGTCTAAGTTTATTTATAAGATTGTGAATACACATAATTTCTTGTCCAGCGGAACTCAACTCCTGCTGTGCACCTCCCCAGCCTATGCCCTTGCTAAGAAATATGATTAAACATTATCTTGAGGTACACTTAATACTAGGCTCCAGCAGAGGGGCATGGTTGACACGGAGGTCCGGGAAGAGAAGCAGAACGATACACTTCTGAACTCCAAAATTTCAAAGAAGAAACAAATTGACTCCAGTATTATAATGAACTGGATAAGAGTGAAACTCTCTGTAAATCTGATCAGAGCCACTGTGCTGTGCTTGAGAGGAACCAGGAGTTTAAACACAGGACATAATGATATGTACAGATGATTAGAGAGAGAGAGAGAGAGAGAGAGAGAGAGTGAGAGAGATTGTATACAGTACAAACTCGTATATGTTACTTATACAAGGTTTAAGCATACGTTCCCCTCTAAAGAATGCCCTGTAACAACTTAGAAACAAATTCATCTGACCAGCCGGAACCTAACTCATTTGTAAGCTGGGGAGTGTCTGTACAGTAAAACCTCCGCTGACGAACGCTTAAGCTCACGAACTTTTCGCCTCAAGAACATTAAATTTGCGAGCATATAGTCTCTGCTGACGAACTAGTTTTCGGCGGACGAATCAAACCACGCGGTCGAACAGCGCCACGGTGGCGGCCACGAGAAGCTGACGCACGCTCACGGCGTCACAGTTCGTCACCCCCTTTCTTTGAGTGCGGAAGTGGTTTGTGTTTGATAGACATTTTGGACCATATTGAGTGTACTTTTGCTATTATGGGAGCGAAAAAGACCCCACCACAGGCGGAGATCATTGAAAAACACGAACGAGGTGTGCGTTTGTGTGACTCAGCGTCCCAGTACCAGTACGCTAAGTCTACCATTGCTCCCATCCTTAAGAACAAGGAAGCTATTAAGGGTGCGTGTGTGGCTAAGGGTGTTTCCAAAAAAGTAGGCGTTTCCAAACTCTCCTTCCAAACAGTAAGTCCCTCCCTCCCTCCTCCTCCCACTCCATTCCATCAAGCCATCAACTACCATCACAAAGGTAAATAAAACCACTTTATTATACAGTACAGTTTATTTCTTTAATTACAATACAATAGCACATTTATTATACATAAAATAAGGTATATTTTTGTGTAGTTTTAAGGCTTATTTAGTAGAAAATTATGTTTTATGGGGACCTGGGAACGGATTATTCTCATTTTAATGGTTTCTTATGGGAAATAAATGTTCGGAAGACGAACTTTTCGCCTTACACACACTTTCTGGGAACCAATTATGTTCGTGAGCAGAGGTATCACTGTACTTACTTTATTGCATCTGTGTGTGCACATGCATCTGTGTGTTCTTCTTCTTCTCATGCAGTTCCATCTGTATGTGTGTGTATTTATATTTTATTTACATTATGTTATTTTTTAATGTTTAATTGTTATTATAAGCATTCATAGCATTGAATATGTAGTTATTGATATTATATACACATATACATTATTGATATTATATACACATATACATGTACGTATACGTCAGTGTGGGGGGGTGATCCTACTTCGCGGATTTCGATGGTCGCGTGGGAATCTCGGTCCCAATTAACTGTGGAAAGTGAGGGACCCCTGTAATTTGTTAAAAATCAGCAAGATGTAAGTAACAAGACTGGGTATAAAAAGACCATCTAAAAGTCTGCCAAAAAAAAAAAAAAAAAAAAAAAAAAAAAACCCTGCATCTAAAATAGTAGAACCATTTCAGAATAAAGTTTCTTAGCATAAAGTTGTAGATTTTCAATATCTATTCAACTACAGAGCATAATATTGTCAAAAGATTCTGGAGACAAACTCTGTGCACAAGTAACAAGACTGAACATCAATACCGGATGTTTCTGATCATCGAGCACTCAGATGGCACTGCACTGAAAACAGTCATGATTTGTCATGGAAATCATTGTATGGGGTCAGGAACACTTTTACTATCTGTAATGACTGGGTTCATGAGATTTATGAAGCTGTATCATATAAGACACTTATAAATGATTATTTGCAGGATCCACATTTGAGTTTCTACAAAAATTGGAATACTCTGGCACACTAATGTTGGTTTTAAAACAGGTTGTGTTCAGCATTTTCATGAGAAGAGTCCATATGAACACCTCTACATCATGAATGATGCTGATGACTCATTATTACTCAGCTGCACAACTGTGAGACTGGACATGGCCCAGACATCAATGACTTTGTAAAGTACTACAAGGACTCTGAATTTCAGGTAAACATGTATAATACTAAATACAGATGCTCCCCGACTTACATTTTCTTTACAGGTTCCAGATGGCCGAACGCAGGTCGAAAGTGAACGCAAGTTGTTACAGTGACGTATGATGTATGACATGTAACGTATGACGCTCATACTGTACTATACATCCATAAATACCATTACCGTATCTCACAAAACACCCCTAAATCAATTATTATAAACATAACATTGTAAAATAATATCAAATATATCAAATAATATCAACATTAATATCAAATAAGTCACTTATTTATACCGAGTCACTTTACATGAAGCTTAAAACAGCCAGTCAACGCTTACAATATGTGAGGCGCTCATAACCGAAAGTAGTGTACTTGCAAAAGTAGTGTACTTGCTGTGGGTTATATGGACTTCCGATCTTTCAAGTCAGCAAGGGTTTAGAACACAGCCTACACTGATGTGAATCACCAGCAGAGCAGAGAGTTCTCGTTTCATTCATTTTACAACTCTCTTTGCTTAACTGAGTATGCATGGTAGATTGTGCCGATCCGAGCAGATAGTTAATTCATCTCTGTGTATGAAATTTGCACCCATGCTAGTAGGCTTACACTTCTGACCAAGCATATTTGCTTAGGGTTACAAAAGTCCACAAAACAGTGTAAACACAAAGATCACAGCGACGACGTCTTAACACAAGGGTAACACCATATAACTGAGATATATACTGTATATACTAGTCCTTCTCAAAAATTAGCATATTGTGATAAAGTTCATTATTTTCTGTGATGTACTGATAAACATTAGACTTTCATATCCTTTAGATTCATTACACACAACTGAAGTAGTTCAAGCCTTTTATTGTTTTAATATTGATCATTTTGGCAAAAAAGTAAAGAAAAACCAAAAATCCCGATCTCAAAAAATTAGCATATTTCATCCGAGCAATAAAAAAAGTGTTTGTAATACAAAAAAAAAAGTCAACCTTGAAATAATTATGTTCAGTTATGCACTCAATACTTGGTCGGGAATCCTTTTGCAGAAATGACTGCTTCAATGCGGCGTGGCATGGAGGCAATCAGCCTGTGGCACTGCTGAGGTGTTATGGAGGCCCAGGATGCTTCGATAGCGGCCTTAAGCTCATCCACAGTGTTGGGTCTGGTGTCTCTCAACTTTCTCTTCACAATATCTCACAGATTCTCTATGAGCTTCAGCTCAGGAGAGTTGGCAGGCCAATTGAGCACATTAATATCATAGTCAGTAAATCATTTACCAGTGGTTTTGGCACTGTGAGCAGCTGCCAGGTCGTGCTGAAAAATGACAATCTTCATCTCCATAAAGCTTTTCAGCAGATGGAAGCATGAAGTTCTCCAAAATCTCCTGATAGCTAGCTGCATTGACCCTGCCCTTGATAAAACACAGTGGACCAACACCGGCAGCTGACATGGCACCCCAGACCATCACTGACTGTGGGTACTTGACACTGGACTTCAGGTATTTTGGCATTTCCTTCTCCCCAGTCTTCCTCCAGACTCTGGCACCTTGATTTCCGAATGACATGCAAAATTTGCTTTCATCCGAAAAAAGTACTTTGGACCACTGAGCAACAGTCCAGTGCTGCTTCTCTGTAGCCCAGGTCAGGCGCTTCTGCCGCTGTTTCTGGTTCAAAAGTGGCTTGACCTGGGGAATGCGCTCATTGATTTCTTTCTGTGTCTCACCCTCTTGCTTGAGGGTGTCAACGATGGCCTTCTGGACAGCAGTCAGGTCGGCAGTCTTACCCATGATTGCAGTTTTGAGTAACGAACCAGACTGGGAGGTTTTAAAAGCCTCATGAATCTTTTGCAGGTGTTTAGAGTTAATTGGTTGATTCAGATGATTAGGTTAATAGCTCGTTTAGACTACCTTTTCATGATATGCTAATTTTTTGAGATAGGAACCTTGGGTTTTCATGAGCTGTATGCCAAAATCATCAGTATTAAAACAATAAAAGACCTGAAATAGTTCAGTTGGTATGCAATGTTTTATATATATATATATATATATATATATATATATATATATATATATATATATATATATATAAAATTGAAGTGGGAAGAAGGAGGGGCATGTTCAGTCTTTCGTTTGTAAACAATGGACGCAGCGTCATTATGTCATCGAACACGTAGATACGTCTAAACTCAAAATTTGAGGGTTTTTTTTAAAAAAAACCCCAACAAAAAAACGTAAAAACGTAAAACGGATGAACGCAAGTCGGGGAGCGTCTGTATATTATAAACGATTGCAGAAAACATGTCCACACACAGGTAACCACATCCATTAAGGGACAGATGGTTGAATGTGTCCAGTCTTGCAAATGTCTTGGGACAATAAGTGAAGTAAAGTTGAATTTTGAGCAAAATTGTGAAGGGGCCCAGATGTTGTTCTCTCTGAGGAAATTAAGCTCCGTTGAAATCAATAAAATCATGATACCCTTTATTTATTTAGTGTCTTTGACGAATCAATTTTGGATTTTGGCCCAGTGTCATGGTCTGGATACCTATCCTTAAAAGTGGAAACTCTCAAAGCAAATTATTAAATGGTTCAGTAAGTTGATTCACCTCGAGTCCCTGTACACCAGACACCTAAAATAACTAGCTGCCTCAGTTTTAAATGATAACTCCCACCCTTTGCACTCCCTCCTCTTCCTTTGGGAAGGTTTCCAGTCACGAGGTATAGAACATGATGCTATAATAATAGCTTTTTTTCAGCAGCCATAAACCAGAATAATAAGGCACTGATAAATTCTACTTTTAGTTTTTAATATTTTCATAATGGACTGGAATCCTGAGAGTTATTATGAGGTGTATAGTTTTTCCAGCTGCCAGTAATCTTCCTTCTATTACATACTAAATCTACCTATAGGCACGAACAGAGAACCTGAACCACTTTTTGTAGTATTCATGAATCCGAAAGTGGTAATCTTCTAAAAGCTCACAGGTGATGAGATGTGGTGCTGTGTATGTCTTCGTTCAGTCAAAATAATCAGTACAGCACTTTAAAGTTCTCTTGTGCACATTAAGCCTTGATTACAGCATGCAATCATGTTGGGGCAACCCTAGCCTAATGGATAGAGAAGCAGCCTTGGGACTAAAATTCCCAAACCAGCAGGGAAAATGTGTGGCGGTGGGGGAGCGAGCCTCACCTTCCTTCCTCCACATACATGGCTGAAGTGCCCTTGAGCAAGGCACCAAACCCCTCACTGCTCTCTGTGCACCACAGTGTATGTGGCAGCCCACTGCTTCGAGTTTATGCATATGCTCACTTTGGATAGGTTAAAAGCAGAGGTGATAATTTCCCTTGCAGGAGTAATACAATACAGTATAGCAAAAGAAAAAAAAAGAATTGCCAAGGCAATGTTATACCAAATTAAGCAACATCACAACCGTATTTCTATCCAGAGTTGGGTTTATTCTCCACAAAAATTTTGAATTGATGTTGGAAAAATTGAATCACATCATAGAGTCTTCTCCAAACCCTTCTGGAATAAGTGCAAAATGTGGTCCAACAAAATATAAGTACCTTCCTTTTAGCCAGGCAGTGCATATTTATATCGATGGATGGTAAGTTACCACACTGTAATTTTAGCTGTATTGAATTTTATATTACATTGAAGAAAAATATTTATACAATGGATTCTCAACAGTGACCGGAATGTCCGTGTTGTTATTGCCTAGCAGCAGTGTTCTCTGAATGGCTTACTGCTTGAGCACCATACAGTTCGTGAATATAACTTCCCTTGCGGTAATCATGAGCTCACAGAAAAACTGGAGCATGAATTACCAGTCAGCTGAATAAAGAAGACAGCATACTTATTCCTTTGCTTGGTGCAACCTCACGGCCTGGCTCTGTGGGTGCTACGAAACTGCAAACAAACCAACCAAGAAAAGGTGACATTCTGAAGTGGGGGAATAACAGTCCTGCAAGCAATGTGCATTGTTGACCGTCTTTGAATGTATGATTGTGATTGAAATGATTGAGATTCTTGTCTCTGAGTTAGGATCATAAAGCCCTATGGTTTTATAGTAAAGAAGAGAATTGAGCTTTTCAATGAGAGCTTCATTAACACTTTTGAATTATAAATTACTTATGAATCGGGCAGGAAGTAGGTGAGGTTCAGTTCAGTTCATTTTCTGTAACCGCTTCATCCTAATTAGGGTGGTCGCGGGGAGGCTGGTGCCCATCCCAGCCAACTCAGGGCGAGGGCAGAGTACACCCTGGACAGCTCGCCAGGCCATCGCAGGGCGGAAACACGCCGACGGCTTTGCAGCCTACTCTTGTCGAAAGTCAGCAATGGTTCTTTTACATGCCTCACACCATAGACAGTGAGAGACATGGCCGGCCTTTGATAACCAAGTTAGCTGCACTGGGGGGGGGGACAGTGACAACCTTGTGGAGAGTGGGACTCGAACCCCCAATCAGCGATCCGGCGCCTTATACCACTAGACCACCACTGCCCCTGTAGGTGAGGTTTTGGTACTAAAGACCAATTGTTGAGATTTCTCTGCACAGACCGAACAGAGAACGTTATTAACTAGTTTATTTTATAGCATTTTAAAATTGTAGCCTTTTCAAATTCACGTTAGATGATGTTACTTGCCCACTTCTGAAACAGATAATAGTCATAAAACACAGGGGCTGTGGTAGATTTTCCCTTTTCATGAATATCAAACACCATCTGACAAGCAACAAATACTTTGTGGGACTTTGTATACCTTTACTTTTAAAAAAAAATCAAAACTGAATCCCCTAGACCAGTGGTTCTTAACCTTGTTGGCGGTACCGAACCCCACCAGTTTCATATGCACATTCACCGAACCCTTCATCAGTGAAAAATAAAAATATGATTTTTTACAAATTCAAGACATAGGTACTGTTGTGTTCTTGTATTCCCATCTCCATGCAGTTTCACGAAGTGTTCCTTTAGTTTTGCCGGTGCGAGACTAGAGTTGCTCAACTTGGCATTGCAAATCATTCAGATAGGATGCTGAGTCCCATCACGTTCCGTGATGCATGTGAATCCATGTTGTACATATTCGTCCAACCACTTTCTTATTTGCTTGATATAGTTAGTATGGATTAAAATATTCCGAAAAAAATCTCACGACTTCACACATTGATTACTGAGCGGGCTAAATTCCCCGCGGCACTGATTGGCCAAGCAATGTAATGTGATCATCTGCAGCCAGTGATGGCCAAGCGGGGTGTGTCATCACTAATTGACATGATGAGTCGGGTGTGTCCAGGCCTCCGTGGCAGAGGCTCCGCCGAACCCCTGAGACCGACTCACCGAACCCCTAGGGTTCGATCGAACCCAGGTTGGGAACCACTGCCCTAGAAGCTGCTAAAGGTTGTATTGCACCGCTCAGCGAGCTAATGGATACATACCGGTTCATAAGCAATTTATTGCTTCCACTTTAACCAAACAGATTGCCCTCATGTCACTGCCATATTATAATCAGAAATAATCATCATGGCTGTGAGGGCTATGGCACCCTGTGGGGTGGTCTAGTGGTATAGGGCGCTGGATCGCTGATCCCAAGGTTGGGGGTTCTAGTCCCACTCTCCACAAGGTTGTCACTGTCCCCCCCCAGTGCAGCTAACTGAGTTATCAAAGACCAGCCATGTCTCTGAATGTCATGGGAGGTTCATGTAAAAGAACCATTGCTGACTTTCGCAATGAGTAACTGCAAAGCCATCGGTGTGTTTCTGTCCCTTGCTAAAGGGTTGTGTCAGGAAGGGCAGCCGACGTATAAACCTATGTGAACTCAAATGTGTGAATCATTCGCTGTGGCGACCCCTGATAAAGGGAAAAAGCCGAAAGGAAATCTATCTATTTAATCTATCTCAGTCATAATTTTTACAGTTGCAGGCCGACATTGACTCAAAAATTAGCACAATCATACTGAGCTTCAACAGCTGCAGTGGCTAGCAAGTCTTTATTATTTGGCAGACATCAGGTTAGACAGGTGTGTGGTCATTAAAATGTGATCAGAACACTCCAGCTTTTCAACAGCAGCTTTAGTGCAAAGGTTAAATGAGAAAAGAGTGCTCACAACAAAAACAAATACAGGGATCCCTCACTACTTAGCACTTCAGTTCATGCAGCTTCAGTGTATCACGTTTTTTGTTTTTTTTTAATAAATAAATAAATATTAATCAAATTAAATAATAAGGAAATTAAGGAAGAAAAGGGGAAAGGTTAAGGAAAACAGCACAAGAACAAGGCCAATTATGGAAAAAACAAAACAAAAAACAACCCAAAATCTCCCATCAAAACTAGTTACATTGTTGTGAGGTGCGCATCTAAGTTTGTGCACATCCACTTGAGTATGCACGCGTGAGTCTGTGCGTGTGTGTACAGTATTTATATTTTATTTACATCTTGTGCATTATTTTTTAATGTTTAATTGTTATTATAAGCATTTATAGCGTCGAATATGTCTGTCTGTCTTCCTTTCGGCTTTTTCCCTTTCACTCAGGAGTCGCCACAGCGAATCATTTGATTCACACGTTTGATTTGGCAGAGGTTTTTACGTCGGATGCCCTTCCTGTCACAACCCTTTTAGCAAGGGACAGAAACACGCTGATGACTTTGCAGCCTACTCTTTACGAAAGTCAGCAATTATTCTTTTACATGTCTCTCACCATAGACAGTGAGAGACATGGCCCGCCTTTGATAACCCAAGTTAGCTGCACTGGGGGGGGGGACAGTGACAACCTTGTGGAGAGTGGGACTTGAACCCCCAACTTTTGGATCAGAGATCCAGCGCCCTATACCACTAGACCACCACTGCCCCTATAGCATCGAATATGTATTTATTGATATTATATTATATGATATTATATACACATACATGTATGTATACGTCAGTCGGAGGGGAGGGGGGGGGGGGTGACCCTACTTCGCGGATTTCGATGGCCGCGTGGGATCTCGGTCCCAATTAACCACAGTAAGTGAGGGATCCCTGTACCAGATTGAAATATTCATAGTCCCAAATGAATCTAGCTTTATTCATATTTCAAGCCTAGAGTGGCATGAAGTCAAAAACCCGCCTATTTTTGATGATTTTCTCTATTTGAATGAAGCCTTAAAAGTACAAAGTGTCATTTGGTGAAGAACTATTTAAATTTTTTCAGAGATGTGGCAGGACCAGTAAGTAGTACATTATATTAACCCGATCTTTTAACTTCCTGTGTAAAAATATAGATATTCAGTCTTTTAAAAAAAGTAAGAAAAAGCAATTAGTCCACACATAATACTAAGCAAATATATTAAATTTATAAACAACAGTGCTGCCTCAAAGCAATATTACAACCACTCGGGGAAAACTTGGCCAATAACTTGCCAAATACAGCCAAATGGTCCTGAATGCCCCTGTGCCATATATAAAAGTAGTGTCAGCTCCAACATGGCGCTCCGGTCACCCCAAGCATCATTTCATGTGCAATCGCTGAGGATTCAAGAGTATCAAACAGTAATGGGTGAAGCTTTTATTTTATTTTACTATGGTGGGAAGTTGTGCTGCCAAAAAAATAAACCTCTCAACAATTACTAAGAGGGACACAAAAACGCTGCGAAACGTACATTAGGTACATCTTTCTTTTCTCTGCTTTTTGAATTGCCTGACAAAACACACCCAAGCAAGCAGGCTATTCACATTAGGATATGAGCAGTAGCCATTAACTAATATAAAGCTAATAAAGGATACAGCTGAAGAAGCAGATCTGCAGAGTGAACACAGTTTGTTATTAATGGATATGTGCATTAATCCGCCGAGAGGTAGAAGGAAAGAAATACGTTTGTCATTCTTTATTGCTTTAAGTCACCATTAGCAAAGCAGCTACTTATTTGGTAAGGCACAGCAAAGACACAAGCATTGTATGGACCATGTGCTAACGTATATATGACCAAGGATAGCAAGCAGTGGACCAAACTACTGGAAGCAGGGGGGGCATTTTGGTAGGGGCAATATGAGCAGCCTCCTAGAGGCGGCATCCGGGGGTGCATGGGACACGGCAAAAAACATAATGGTATATTTGCAAAATTGGTTTTCTGTTGTCATATAAAGTGTGTGTGCGTGTGTGTGTGTGTGTGTGTGTGTGTATGTTTATACATACTGCATATTATGGGTGACAACGTTGGGGACTCACCCAGGGTGCCATATGGGCTCAAGCCACCACTGACTGTGAGGCAGAGGAGGGACGAAATGGACTGAAACTTAAAAATTAATTGTTTTGCATTTATATTTTATACTTTTAGTACCTACTAAATTATTCAAATTGACATAGTATGATGTACAATGATACACTGAGTAACACAACTGTCAGGAAAGATAAAGCACCCCCCTCAAAAAAAGGAGAAAAAAAGGAGCAGACTACAATATATCAGTGTAGCAAATTGTCCTGGTGTGGTAAGCTTAATGCTGTGGATGTACATCCACAGTTCTTGATTCTGTTTTTGTTTTCTAGTTTACCTGTCTGCTCTAGTCTCTTTGCTTTTCAGTAAACCTTTGCCTCTGTTTATTACGACCACATCTCTTCTGTCTTCTGACAACCATTCCAGTCAATCCATATACAGTATCCCAAAAAATAAGAGGATTTCATGAAATATTTAACAATGCCTCCCAAGTTTTACAGCTTCCCGGACTACTTCCTCATTAGTACATTTAATTCCGAAATGAAATGGTTGTGGTAGACTCCTGGGTGAAATGATTTAGGTTATTCCTCTTCTTATTTGTGGTATCTAGCAATAGGAAGCATAAGCGAGAAGAAGAGCTCTGTAGTGGGTCTAAATTTAGGTGTAGTGTTTGTCAGGGAGACCATATGAGCCCTAGGATACTTTGGGTGAAAGCCAATCCATCTATGCTGCTTTCAAAATAGCGAATAGAGAAGTGTAAAAATGAATATTAAGAGGAAAAACGCAGCTGGTCTGTGTATATGGGGTGTGTGAGATTATATTTCTTTTGTTGACAGGAGAGTCAGTGGACAATGGACGTGGTGTGGCACATGCATATCAGTGTGAAATTGGATGAGCAACAGTGAAAACCTTTGTGCGGCAAACACACACACACACACACACACACACACACACACACACACACACACACACACACACACACTCAGAGTGACATATCGAGCACAGCAAGCTCATGAATGTGCAGCCCACATCACCATGGTAACCTGGACATGAAGATGAACATGAACATCAACAAGTCTTTGTGCACCTTCCCTTGATGATTATCCACTTAAAGGCCCAACAAAAACATATCAACTACAGACTCGATAGACTCAAATTGGATATTTAGGACACAAATCTCAAAGCGGAAAGTCACCAAAATGTATCTGAATCCACAATCAGGAAGTCTGTAAGCAGAACATATGTAAGCAGAATATGCATGCTAGAGATTTTACATAGAAATAGTTGGAAAAAGTCATTGGCAAGTGTTTACTTGTGACATGCACAAGCATTTAAAGCACTAGAATGATCTGTCCAGGTGACACAATATACCATTGATTCTTGTATAACAAAAACGACAAAAAGGCCTTTCAAACTTCTTTCAAAAGCAATTTCATATAATTTTAAATAAGCCAACTGCATCAAAAATAATGATCCTCGGTTCAGCACTTAATGCTATCAGTGAAAAGTACCAATGTTTAAATTACCAGCAATAAAATACCTTACCTTAAATGGCACGCTACAAAACATCAGGCTTTAAGGTCTTTACCACACAGTCATGTTGATCATACTCAATCCAATTCATTTAGATTTTGAACGGAAAGTTAAGAATATTAGTAAGATTTCATTGATACATTCATTATCTAAACTGTTTACCAAATAGGTTTGCAGGGAAGCGAGAGCCAATCCCAGCTAATTTCAGGCGATGGGGATTCACACTCAAATTCACAGCTATAGAAACTTTAGAGTAGCTAATTAGCCTAGTATACACACACACACACACACACACACACACACACACACACACACACACACACACACACACACATTCCTTGCTACTTCGTGCTTCATTCTCTGTGGATTCAATGCATCGTGTTTTTTTTTTTTGTTGTTGTTTTTTTAAATATTCACCGAATTAAAAAATAAGGAAATTAAGGAAGACTAAGGGAAAATTTACAGAAAATGCAACAAAAACAAGGCCAATTATGCAAAAAAAAAAAAAAAAAACACCCCGACACAACAGGTGCATTTGAGTACGTGCACGCACATCTGCACATTTATATTTTATTTACATCTTATGCATTATTTTTGAATGTTTAACTGTTATTATAAGCATTTATAGCATTGAATATGTATTTATTGATATTCTATACACATATACATGTACGTATACGTCAGTCAGGGGGGGGTTGATTCTACTTTCCAGAATTCGGTGGTCGCTAGGGGATCTCGGTCCCAATTAACCACGGAAAGTGAGGAATCCCTGTATTTATGTATGTGTATTATATATATATATATATATATCACTAAAACTATCCTTTTAGGTTGATAGGGAGGATGCTGTCTATCTATCTCGGCATGGTGAAACGCAGGGCAGAGTACACCCTGAACAGCTTGTTAGATCATTCCAGGGCAACATATATCCAACCATTCATTGTTACACCTAGGGCCAATTTGGAATAGCCAAATACCCTAATGTCTTTGGACTGTAGGAAAAAACAGACAACCAGGTGGGAACCAACACAAACAGGGAAACCATGCAAGCTCCACACAAAAACTCCTCAGTGCCATCCTGTATTATGCACATATAATACAAAACCAGGATCAATTTTCCTTTTTACATGCACTGATAAAATGTTTTCTCTTCTGTGATTATGATGAAGGAATATGATTTGCAGTAATGTTTTAAAAAGGTTTTAAAACAGCAATATTTTTACAAATAAAAACCAATACCAATGACTCCATTTGTACCATTATTTGTATTTTTTCCATGACTTTTTGAGGATGGGGACCTCAAGGTGTGATGGGAAGTCCCTTATTTTTCCTCCTTGAAAGTGGCTCCTTAATATGAAGACTTGTGTGAAATCAGTTCTATACCAAGTGGGTATCGGGTTATATGATTGAAGGTTAAGTTGCTCTGAATAAATGAACTAAAATGAGCAAAATTAAATAAGATTGATGATAACTGCTGAGTCAAGGGCATTGATGTAGCCATCTGGTGATGTTTACATTCTAGTTTGGTTTCTGAAAGCAAGCATAACCTCCGTGATATAAACTACTCTTTTGTCATGCTACTCAGTCTTTCAACAACTTGTGAAACTATTGTTTTAGATATGAAAGAAGGCCACACATGTAAACTCCACTAATGAAATGTGGACTACATTGAATATTCAATTTCTATCAAGCAGCATTATTTATCGCTCAGTATGTCGGGTGATATTTTTTCCCCTAATGCAGTAGAACTACGTATTATGCACCATGCTTTATCTGAATTTCAAAATATGACACTCAGCTTATCTCATAGCTTGAAAGCAATTCCATCACAATTCTTTGTTATGTTAATAAAATCTGAACTCGGACGACTATCATAGATTCCTGTTGCAGAGCTAGGTTCATAAAAGTCGTGTCAAGGGGATTTAAATCACCTTTTAAACCCAAGAGGCTTTACAGTTAAAATGCTAATCTGTGAACTCAGACAGAAATTAAATAAAAGCCTCTGCCAAACAAATAAATGTAAGCAATTAGTACAATTTGCGTATGGTGGTATCATTTTAACAGCTAATGTAGCACTTTTTTTTTAGCATTAATACAACAATAGACAAACTTTCAAGCTGTAATGGCTTCTGCAATAATATCTGAGGCAGACAATGTAATATTGAGACTGAATGAAGTAGAGTGGGTTGGGTACAGGGAAAATAACTGGATAATTGAACGTTAAACTATCATCCATCTTAGCAACTATGGGTGTGACTCAGCAAATACGAATGACAAATTTGCAGAGCCATCAGCTGTGCAACTGTTCAAAAGCTGTGCATGTTCTGATTCAGAGTGAGTGCCGGCAGAGAAAGTTGAAAAAAAAAAAAAGAATATATATTTTATACTGTATATGTATACACACACACACACACACACACACTCACACACACACACACACACACACACACACACAGAGCCCTCCATAATTATTGGCATCATAATTAAGATGTGCTTTTTAGCTTCTAATAAATTCAGGACTTTTTTCCAGATAATATAGAACCACAATGACAAACATAGGAAAGTCAAACCTTTAATTGAAGTGCATTTATTCAGTGGAGGAAAAAAAATCCTACATTAATAAATAATTATTTTGCCACAATTATTAGCACACCTGATGTTAATACTTTGTACAACCGCCTTTTGCCAACAAAAGAGGCTTCTCCTATAATGTTTCACAAGAGGGATCTTCAACTATTCCTGTTTGCGCAATCTCCCTAAATCATCCAGCGACCAAGGTCCTCTCCTTTGCACGCTCCTCTTCAACCTCATTGAAAACCTGTGGAGTGAACTGAAGTCTGGGGACTGAGATGGCCATAGTAGAAGCTTAATTCTATGTCTGGTCAACCATTTCTATGTTGATTTGGCCACATGTTTATGGTCATTATCTTGCTCCAAGACCCAGTGAGAATCCATCTTCAGCTTTCGGGCAGAGCCCACCAGAATTTGATTTAAAATGTCTTGGTATTTCAGAGCATTCATGGTGCCATACACCTTAACAAGGTTCCCAGGCCTCTGGAAGAGAAACAGGCCAACATCATCACACCGATTCTCCCCCATACTTCACAGTGCGTATGTAGTGCTTTTCTGCATACTAATCTTTTGTGCTATGCCAGACCCACTTTAAAAAAACAGGAAAACTTCACTTAAGAAAAAAAAAAAATACTCGAACATTCCAAGATGAGAATGTAAACTGACTGTAGTCCAAATAATCACCAGACATCCAACATACATAGTGTTTGTCGCCAAAAAGCTCTATCTTGGTCTCATCTCATTTAATTACTAATTAAATGTTCCTATATACTCAGATGAACTTTGTAAACTACTGTAGAAATAACAGAAATACTTCAATTACATTTATTTCCTAGGAATCGTCGTGTGAGTGCCAATAACTGTGGAAGAGGTGACCTTATGAAAAATAATTATTTGTTAGTTAGGGACTTTTTTTCCCTTAAAATTTACTTGAGTGATTGTTTTTCTACAATTTTCAGCAAAAAATATGTTTCTGTCATAAAAATTGAGTTTATGTTAAGGCCTTTAATACATCTTAACCAGGGGTGCCAATAATTATGAAGGTAGCACGCACACACACACACACACACACACACAGACACACACACACACACACACACACACACACACACACACACACACACATTTATATAGAGGCTGAAGCCTATCAGCTGACACTGGGAGAGGGTTGGGTACAACTTGAACAGTTTTCTGGGCCATTGCAAGGCAACATGCATGTAATCACAGTCACATTCACACTTGAAACAGACAGTTAGTGTAATAATGACTTTGTATTGTTGGAGAAAAACAGAATATCCAGAGGAACTCCATCCAAGCATGGGGCGAACATGCAAACTTTACACAGAAACACCTTCACCCGCTCTGGGCCCCAAACCCATGACCTACTTGCTGCAAGGCAGACATGCTAGCCACTATGCCACTGTGCTGTAATATTAATTTTTAGCATTATTATTTATATAAATTATATTTATATACATACAGTATAACTGAGTTCAAAATGAAAGTGTTCGGAATGGAATATCAAAAGGTATTTCTGATTAAAATTTATTTTCTTATGGTTTTCCTATGGTGTTTTTATGGTTCTTTGGCATATTTTACCACAGTTTCTATTATTATTATTATTACTCTTCCACAACTAATCATCGAAGATCGTCAGACTGTCGACATTCCAGAGTTTTATAGTGATGGATGTGTTAAATTATAATTGTAAAAACACAAATTCCTTTATTTGGCATATCACAGACCTGTTTTTTATTTTGTTTTTGTTTTTTTGTAATTTTTGTCATTGAACATGGGAAATGTTGTGGTAGATTTGGCAAAAAAAAAAAAAAGAAAAAGATTTTCCAATCCATGTTTTGATATTTTAAGGTGTTTATAGCAAAGACATTGTAGGATTATAAAAATTGCAAAAACAGTTGTGCACATCTGCATCTTGATAACTTCAATGGCATCAATCAGGAATTGACATATGGTGAAGTATAGCTCAACATTTGTGCAAGTTATTGCTATAATTGGTGAACACCACTGTGCCATATAATGATTGGACAAATTTGAGAAAGAGTTAAGGTGATTGGTTAATTTCATGGTCACACAGAATGCACAAGAATTACTGTGAATTGTGAATTGATATGATCATAATATCAGGAGCTATGATGTGTCTATGAGGCTTATGGGAAACCATGCGCTAAAAGAGCTCAAATTGAACCAATTTGTAATGGTCTGCAAAATGAGGCCTAAATTAGACGAAGCCTATCTGTTTAAATCCATCATGTTGCAATGCCTGCTCATTCAAATATTACAGTCACTCTTATGAAATGCTAAACTCAAATCCAACAGCACCAAACCAGAAATAAATCAACAATCTGAAGCAAAGATGACATCATTTGCGACTTTAGATATTTATCACTTTGCCCAGCTGCGATGATGCTACGTTATTCTGCTATGATGCTTCTGGTAATTAGACCAATAGAACTGAACGACAATTTTTTAGGAAAGGGAGGCTGAATACTGAAGAGAACTTAGACAATGTATTGAAGTCGAGTTTGGCCTTTTTTAGTAGTACTGTACCCTGTAAAGAAGATCTGGACATACCACAAAATAAATAAAATATTTAAAATTTATACATTTGGTAGATGCTCATATCCAGAGAAACTTACATTTTTATCTCATTATACAACAGAGCAGTTAAGGGTCCAACAGCAGCAGCTTGGTGGAACTGGAGCTCGAACCCTCAACCTTCTGGTCAATAATCCAGTGACTAAACTACTGCCACTATTTCCTGTCTTTCTGATCTGATAGGTGCAGTAGTGGCAGTAGTGGCAGTAGTGGCAGTGACTAAACTACTGCCACTACTGCACCTATCAGATCAGAAAGACAGGAAATTCTCTCTAACCAGATTCTTGTCCCCTTGCAGCCATAGATTCCTTTAAAATAATTATGGACCTCTCAGTCAAAATTATTTTTTAAAAAAATAATCCATTTGGTGAAATATTAGGCTCATTAATTAAATGTATGCAAGCATATGTTTTAAGGACACATTTCTGAATGTCCCCTCACAGAACATCCTTTTATGACAACCATCATTAGATTAATAAAGACAGGCTTACTTACTAGTATTTTTAACATTTTCAGATTCTGAGTACGGTAAACCCGTTTAAATTCAGTGATCAGTTCAACAGATTAGTGACTACAAGAATTTAACTAAATTTAATGAGGATAATCAGTAATTCTAATAACTATAACAAATTCCAAACTAAATACATAAATCACAAATCCACAGCAATGTTTCACAAACTCTTGAGAACCACTGGTTCTAGCTGACAGCATAAAGGTACAGAGGCTCATTATATCCAATAGGACTACACTCATCAAGACATCGTAGATAATGACACCTCCTGGGTTATCATCATGAGAGGATGGAGTAGTCCGTAATGGATTGCTGGCAGCCTGCTGTTAAAATTTTAGTCTTCTGGTCTCGAATTTCTTCCAGAAAATCAGTGTAGCTGGAGAAATTTGAGAATAATAAATAGTCCAATCATTAACGCTACATTCCATCAGGTTTAAAAGTAAGCTGCACTGGCTGAGACCCGAGCCTGATGGTAATTGTTGTGTGATTCCCTCCATGCTATTGCAAAAGGTTGAAAGCATATTTTTCTGTCATCTTCACTATCAGACTGGTTTAAGGGTATGTCGTTGTCCACAGCACCACGAGATGGATTATTGCTTTTTGTACACAAGATAGTGATGCACTGTGCAGGGTAGATTGTGTGTCAGAGTTTGTCAAGTTGGAAACTCTCGCATGGTACACTGTGATATGGTATTTTAATTTATCTGTGACGGCTACAGAAGAATGCATTGCCAGAATCTGGATGTGTCTAAAATTCAAACAAAGCATACACAGATTTTAGTCCTATCGCTGCCCAAAACTCAGAATTAGATCAAGGTTGAGGGTACATTTAGATCGAGGGCTTAAAATATTCTGAATACATTACTAACATTTCCATTTGTGTCAGCAAAAAAATTCAAAAAGGTCTGCAGTTATGAACTCTGTTTAGAATAATCAGACGCACTAGTGCATAGAGTAATCCCAAAATGTGTAGTGAATGTGTGGAAGATCTCTGTAATAGCTGTAGAGACGCACACAAACAGGAGAACTCGCGCAACAACAAGAAAACGGCCAAAGTGTTCTCTGTGTTATAAGAAACACCGTGAATCTTTCATCCTACTGTAAATCAGCATATCACACACACACACACACACACACACACACACACACACACACACACACACACACACACACACACAGTACTACTGGTATTAGCTGAAAAGATAGATGCAACACACTGCTAATCCCACTGCTCTGTTTTGTAAGCAAGTCATTACCATGACTATTAATAGCACACTGCAGATCTCTCTCTCTCTCTCTCTCTCTCTCTCTCTCTCTCTCTCTCTCTCTCTCGCTCAGTCACTTTCTCTCTTTCCTGGGGTTTGACTCCTTCTCACTCTTGGTAAGCATTTGCTCCAAGAGGTTTGATTGACACTGTAATTTTGCTTCATTCCTTCCATTATTCCTTACAACAAATCATAAAACTTAATGTCATGGTATCTGAAATGTCAATAATACTACAGCAGCACCAACAGGGCAAATCTAACAGTTTCCCGTTAAATAAAATACACTATTTATTATTACCCATTATCATTAGCTTAGAAAAGTCTTTGTTTACCAGCGTAGCACTGCGTAAAACACAAATACAGAGCATACTATAAATTAGGCGATTTCCTTTTTTTTCATCATCACAGATATCTTTATCTATGTGGAATTAATAGAACTTTAACTACTTTAAGTACACCCTGAACTACTCATCAATCTACTGCATGGCCCAAATACACACAGACATTCACAATCACATCTGAGGTAATTTGGAACAAGTTAACCTCAGGCAGTGGTGGCTTAGCGGTTTAGGCAATGAGTTACTGATCTGAAGGTTAGCAATTCAATCCCCACTATAAGCACTGTTGGGCCCTTGAGCAAGGCCCTTAATCCTCAATTGCTCTGTTGCATAAAAAATGATAACTGTAAGTTGCTCTGGATAATAGTACCTGCCAAATGCTGCAAATATAAACCATGTAATGTTATACGAATCTCTTTTCTACTATAGGAGAAAACTAGAGTATCTGGAGGAAACCATGTAAACAAGGGCATCCTTTATAAAGAAAGTCAGAGATAAATTCAGCATGCAGTAAACCGAAAACCGGAAGTTAACACCGGAAATTAACGTGTAACGGGCACTGTGCATGTGCAAGCCCGAGCTGACCAATCAACAATCAACGACAGGTGCCTATTTTGGTGGAGCGCCTCAAGCAATAATAGCTGAACACTGTCAATCAAACAAAGTGCAAGTGTGAGAATAAAGCACAGTTTGTTAGTACCGCCTCCGGTTCCTGCACATGTGTTAGAACACAAACATTGATGCACAGAGAATGAATGGCTAAAATAATCATAAGCCATCCAGCCTGTATCTGTAGCCTAATGGTCAGTACTTTTATAAAATTAATAGTATGTCTTTGTGCTGTAAATATGTATTCATATTTGCTTGTACCTTTGAATAGATAAATAACTTTAGCTCAATATGTAAATGTATTTAGCACATGAACTTGCAGATGTAGTTTGAAATATATTTGAGAGTGTTTTTGGTTGAACTATAATATGTGATTGCAGTTCACCCCTGTATAAGACCCCATTTTTTTAAGTTTATAATACTACCCAATGGGTGTACCCGGTTCCCCCAAAGGACTTAGTAATATAATAAATAAAATTATAGCCCCTGGGACTCGAGTTCTGGTCAACCAAGATGTGCCCCCCCCCACGGTCACACCAGCCTATGCCCTTGGACAGTGATGCTATTGTTAAGATTTTGTTTGTCATCATGATTACCTCACAAAATATGTGTCACATTAAAACCACAATGCTTTCAAGGATTACAAATAGATATGTTTTGAGGGGTCCAAACAGACACCAGGGGAAAAGGTGCATCATTATGACGTTATGCTATGTATAAGTATTGTTGTTTTTAATGAATACTGGCAAACAGAGGTAGTGTGTCCAGTACACAGTGGTCAACACACTGTCCATGAATAGTGTCTGCAATACCAACTTTCAGGACAAGAAGTCATATTGAAAAATGTTGTGAAAGACCTGAAAGACAAATACATTTTATCCTCTGGTATTTGTTATAGCGAAAAAAAAAAAAAAAAAAAAAAAAAAAAAAAAAAAAATTATATATATATATATATATATATATATATATATATATATATATATATATATATATATATATATATATATTATTTCAGCTACAAAAATAGCTAAACATTACAGTAAAATATACAAATACAGGCTGATTTTTAGCTCATTACTTGTTATTACTTTTGATTGTACTCAATCCTTCTAAAATCTATTATTGAAGATTGATCCAATAATATAAAGAACTTATTTTTCATGTGTAAGGTCCAACCAGCTGCCACAATCTGTGTTAAAATATTCTAAGATGGAGTTTAATGTAATATTTTCAACAACATTTTTGAAAGGGAAGTGCAAATGGAAATAATTTAATGAAAAAAAAAAACAACACACGACAACCTGCTTGCAGAACTTTGCGCACCCTTTGTATAATAGAAGGCATTTTAGATTAATTTTTTACATCAGAAAAAAATTATATTTAGTATTTTGAACTTGCTACAACTAAGACATCTACTTCTTTTTAATTGTTAGGAATTTCATTGTCAGTCAGGACAATTGATCATCAAAAGACAAAAAAATGATCAAGTATCAATTTCAGTGTCGTTAGATATTGGGATATTAAGGCTGATGTAAATGTTGCTCATATGTGGCCACTTGCCCATACATAAAAACAAGAGATTTTGCTTGCTCAAAGGATATAAAAAAAGCAAACAAAGCAGGACATTCTATCCGTGTCCTGTAACCTTAAAAAATTAAAATGAACCATTAATTTTCAGCATTATATTCAGGAGAAATTTCTGCCGAAGTGGCATGGATGGATTCTTTCTCACCGACCCTGCTGTCTCACCTTCCCCACAACTACTGTGCTCTACAAACAAATTCAATTAATCATTCAGCCTAAAGTAAAACAGTGTTCCTCTTCGCACCCAATGTGAATAATTTGGGATGCACCCTAAACATGGTTGTACATAAGAATAGAAGATAGCTAGTCAGCGTTTTGATAAGCTATAAAGTGTGACTAGCTTCTTCGGGATCTACAGTATTTCCAATTAAAGGGTAAAATAAATAAATTGCATTACCTGCCGCCACCCCAGCCCACCCACCCCAAAAATAAGGCCTAAAGGATAATATGTTGCTGGACCACCTTGAGGGTACACAATCACAATGACACTGTTGCTTCAGCTGGTCAGGGCGGGGCTCATCAACATTATGTGGCAATAAAACCAAGTCAAGTGATGAGCGGAAAGTACTGAATGAGCAGGTTATCAATTCAATGGACTTTTTCTTCCCCAATGGTACAGATATAAAATTGAGGCTCGAATAATGAAGATTGGTTCGGAGAGCATAAGGAATCATTTTCACACATGAACTGGTACCTGAGTCCTGACCATATTGATGGTCTTTGTGGTGTGCTGGAGACGACTTTATGGAGTGGTTCAGTTTTTCCATCATATGAAGCTACTGGTGAAAACTAAACCCAACTTTGGATGGAATTACAATTGTCAAAACAATGCCATTGTGAGTACATGTTTTAATCAAGACTAAAGGCCAGGCCAGGCAATGTATTTGGTCATATGTGTCAGCTAGATCAGCATGTATAGGTAGATCTATACCCGAGTTTGTTGTTGAAATTTTAAGAATGAGGATGTTTGTGGGTTGCATGGACGTGAAGTCATTAGCATTAGCATCATCACCTCACCACAAGAAAGTTCTGGGTTTGAGCATCACAGCTGAATGGGACCTTTCTATGTGGAGCTTACATTTTCTTTGCGTATCTGAGTGGGCTTCCTCTGGGTGCTCCGGTTTTCACACACAGCTCAAAGATGTGCACATTAGGTAAAATGGCTACTCTAAATTGCTCATAAGTGTGAATGGATAACTGTTTTAACCCTAGATAATAAGGCAGCATAAATAATGGATGGCTTGGTGAATGGATGTTTTTGAGCTTGGTTCAAAGACAATAACGTTACTGTTAAAGAAAGCCATGGATTCCACACCTGCATTGTTTATAGAGAGTAATTTCTCATGTTCTCTTCAAAGGTCGGATTAGGAAGAGAAGAGGAGACTAAAATAAGTTTTTTTTTTAAACTGACTTACATACATAAAAGATATCCAGTAGGATCAAATGAAGTATAATGAATGCTACAACAGCAACTCCTTTGTGCATGTGGCCAAGGAAAACCACCAGAGAAAATCCCCCTACCAACATGGCTTCATAAACAAATGGGTGGAAAAGAACTGAATTGCTTTGTGTAGAGTCTCTGCCACGAAATGCCACCTCCTTATAAATCAGTGGTTTCTATGGAAACAACAGTGGTTTAGCACAAGCTTATTAATAAAGATTTTAATTTAGCTTGTAGTCGGAAATGGTGTCTAATGCCGAGCACAGATATGTCAGAGATGCTGAGCACAGATTCAAGTAATGAACACCTTCTGACCAATCGGACTCAAGTGCTGCATTACAAGATTGGAATAATTTAATACAAGACAGCCATCACCACAAAACAATGATTTCCATGGCAGAATCATGCCTGCTTCTAAAGAATCAATTTCTGCGTCCAAGTCTTCGCAATGTCACACAGAGGAACATATTCTACAATCATTATTTATAAACAATCAATAATTTATAGACGTAGATTTTTTTAATTAGATGAAAATCAGTTCTTCCAGCTGTTTCTTTTAATGCGACTTAGTTTTACAGTATTTTACTGTCCCCATCTCAAGAGACATGCTGCTGCCATCAAATTTAATTTAATTTCACTCTGGGCAAAGGCAGGGTACACCCTGTTCAGCTCGCCAGTCCATTGTAGAGGCAATACAAAAACAATCATTCATACTCACTCTCACACATAGGGGCAATCAAGAATAGTCAATTAGCCTAATGTGAATGCCTTTGGGCTCTTGGAGGAAACCAGAATACCCAAATGGAACCTATACAAACACATGGAGGACATACAAACTCCACACAGAAACTCCCTCACCAGGCCCAGGACTTGAACCCAGACTTTTTGCTTTAAGGATATACACTTAAAATGGGGCAGTGGTGGTCTAGTGGTATAGGGCGCTGGATCGCTGATCCAAAAGGTTGGGGGTTCGAGTCCCACTCTCCACAAGGTTGTCACTGTCCCCGCCCAGTGCAGATAACTGGGTTATCAAAGGCGGGCCATGTCTCTCACTGTCTATGGTGTGAGGCATGTAAAACAACCATTGCTGACTTTCGTAAAGAGTAGCTGCAAAGCCATCAGCGTGTTTCTGTCCCTTGCTAAAAAGGGTTGTGACAGGAAGGGCATCCGACGTAAAAACCTCTGCCAAATCAAACGTGCGAATCAGATGATTCGCTGTGGTGACTCCCGAGTAAAAGGGAAAAAGCCGAAAGGAAGACAGACTTAAAATAGTTTCAACTATTGTGATTACAAAAATGGAATTGTGAGATTTAGAAATCATTACATTCTGTGTTTCTTTCCATTTAGCATTGGGGTTGTACACATATTTACAATGTACACATGGCAGTCATTCAGAACCAAGTATTTGCAGTATAAACAGAAAAATCAGAGATCGTACCCTTTGGGGGTAGTTATTTTAATGCACATCATATTAAATATGCGACGATAAAACACTCACTTTTACTTTATAAAGAATTGAATATAAACAAAACTGATCAAGAATGAAAAGAAATTTCTGTTGTATGACATTTAACATCATCGACTGTAAAAACTATGAAAGCTATAAACAGGACACGCTGAAAAGCATCATCCTGGACTGCTACTGTTCCATGTTAGTCGATTTATCATACACAAGGTGAAGAGGAAAAGATTAAACTATGAATATATTTCTGTATTTCAGTCAGCACTTCAGTCGCAGTTCAGAAATGGAACATTGTTCTAACCTTTTGTGCTTTGCGGAAGCAAGTCTGGGCAGAGGTGCTGTACAGTCATGCCGACTTATGAGTTATTTCTCTCAGGACATAAGGTCAGAATGGGAACAAAATGTGATAAAATTAAACCTTGCACCAAGTCTCTTACAAAATCATATTCATGTCTGCCATCAAATAAACAGAACCGCATGACTTCTTTTTCACATAACTATGTGACTAACCAGATTTAATGATGCACAATCGCTCGAACAGTTTATAAAGTGCACACAGATGGCAGAATATATCTCCACGTTTCCCCAGAGAAATTTACAGACTTATCATCACTGAAGTTATAAAATCATCTTATATAATCAGGGTGCATTGAATGTTTTCTTTATTTTTGATATGAAGGTAAGTGGAGTAGTTTTCTCTCAGCCTTACACTAAATCTGTTATATATGTACCATATTTTTTCAGACTATAAGGCACACTTAAAAGCCTTTAATCTTTTTTATTATTATTTAATGGTGCGCCTTATAATCCGGTGCACCTTTTGTGTGGATGCGGCCGCGTGACTCCATCTTACTGGCACCGTCAAAACCCAAGTGAAGCAAACTAATTCAGAGCTTGCCATCATTCCGGTGGATTAACCAAAGAACTCCAACCGCTAAATATTGGTTTCAACAGATCGTAAGTTAGAGGGATCCAGATTTTATATCCAAATATATAGGTGACTCACTGAGGAATACGTTGGTGGTTTTTCCACCTAATCTCAGTCTTTACCCTGAGGACACCCAGCTGGCTTAATCAGAGTCTCACATTCATCACTGGGATAAAGCACTGCTACAGGTGTCCTCCTGAGACCTGGGATTAACCTTCTTGAATTTAAAGTTTGTGGAAGAATAGTGAACTGAAAAAGTGTGTATTGTTTTATATTGTTACACCTGAACAATGTTGAGAGTTATTGTGAAGAGTATTATTTTATATTTTATGTGTTACGGCTGAACAATGTTGAGAGTTATTGTGAGAGTTGAATCAAGTTTGACTTATCTGACTTTTGTTTCACTTAATGTGCCTTATAATTCGATGTGCCTTATGTATGGACAGAGACCGATCAATCATCGCTCGTTGATATTGCGCCTTATAATTCAGTGCGCCTTATGGTCCGGGAAATAGGCTGCATGTAAAACCCGTTGTAAGCAAGTCATGTCTAAAAACTACCTGGAGTTCATGTTTTTGTAAAAATATTAGGCCAATTGGCCAGAAGCACAAACCCTCCTGCACAAAACCAGCCAGAAGTCACGGAAGCACATTTTTGAGACGTACAGACTAGTTCCAATTATCTGGCATCTGATACACTGGCAGGCCTTATTTAGCTGCACTTTTGAAAAAGGCTAAACAATAAGGACCCTACTTTGTATAACAGCATGTTTTGTCCGGAAAAGGTGAACGGTTGTGTTCTAGCGGCAACCAGCCAAATTAAAACAACAAGACTGCCATTTGTTTAGACTTGTATGACTGATGGTTACGCTCTAGTGGCAGCAATCAGAAACAAAACAACACCCGAAGAGGAAGTCGCTGAAAGTGGAAAAGTTTGGAGAGTTAGATATGGCTTTGTACATTTGGTTCAGGAGTCAGCAACGCCAAAAGGAAGCCTATTAGTGGACCTTTGATTATAGAGAAGGTCGTCAAGTTGCGGTATCGAGGAAGATTGTAATTTTTCTGTTGGGTGGCTGCGTAATTTTAAGGCTAAGTATGGTATTCACAAGAATAGGGACTGCTGGCATTGTCTTGTTTTTTTTTTTTTTTGACATTTTTAAGAAGTAATAGTGTACGCCATTTCTTTATTCTTTTACTCTAGATATAATTTTAATTTAATTTACAGGTATTTGTGAGAAGGGCTTGATACATCAGCAAAAGTGATTTTCCGGCACCTGCTTGGTCCCGAAGATACAAGATAACTGGAACCAATCTGTAGTTGTTTAATGCAAAATTAAAGACTTTTAGATTATAGCATAATTTTTTTGAATAAACTTGAAACATATACACAGGACAGTATATAGTTCAGATGACAGAGGAGGGCAGTGGTGGCCTGGTGGTAGAAGGTGTTGGATCACTGATCCTAAAGTTGGGGGTTCGAGTCTCACGCTCCACAAGGTTGTCACTGTCCCCCCCCAGTGCAGCTAACTGGGTTATCAAAGGCCAGCCATGTCTCTCACTGTCTATGTGAGAGGTTCATGTCAAAGAATCATTGCTGACTTTTGTAAAGAGTAGCTGCATAGATGTCAGCATGTTTCTGCCCTTTGTTAAGGGTTGTGTCAGGAAGGGCATCCGACGTAAAAATCAATGCCAAATCAAACATGCAATGATTCACTGTTGTGACCCCTGAGGAAAAAGGGAACAGCCAAAAAGAAAAGAAGATTTTGATTTGAGGATTCAGCCCCCACTTTGTTTTTGAGGATTGAGCGTGTTTTTTGGACAGCATTCATTTTGTGAATCACTCAATCCTGATTAGCGTCATGGGGAAGCTGGCACCCATCTCAGCTGGCTCTGGGGAAGGAAGGGGTGCATCATGAACAGCTTGTCAGGCCGTTGCAGGGTCAACACTCATACAACCAATCACACTCGCTCTCACATCTAGGGGCTATTTGAAATAGCCAATTAGCCTACTGTGCGCGTTTTTGGACTGTGGAAGGAAACCAGAGTGCCTGGAGGAAACCCACACAAGCACAGGGAGAACATGCAAACTTCACACAAAAACACCCAAAATCCAGAAATTGAACCCTTCTTACGGTGAGGTTTGGTAGGGTGGCAGGGTGGCAAAATGGTTAGCATGTTTAAGCTCATGTCTAACCTCTGCAGCTTCAGTGCATAGCGAGTTTTTCAAAAATATTCACTGAAAAATTAAAAAAAAAAATGAAATTAAGGAAAAATAGGGAAAAAGTTAAGGGAAATGCCACAAAACAAGGCCAATTATGCAAAAAACCCCAAACAAAACAAAAAAAACAACCCAAAACGCCCCAATAAAACTACTTACATTTTTATGTGAGGTGCGCATTTGAGTGTGTGCGGCCCGTCTGTATGTGTGTGTATTTATATTATATTAACATCTTATAACAATTAAACATTCAAAAATAATGCATAAGCATTTATAGCGTTGAATATGTATTTATAGATATTATATACACATATACATGCACATATATGTCAGTCAGGGGGGTCAATCCTACTTCGAGGAAATCGACGGTTGCGAGGGGGTCTCAGTCCCCATTAACCATGGAAAGTGAGGGATTCCTGTCTATAATATATTTTGTACATATTTGAACTTTTTTTGATGAATTTCTGCTATGTGCATCAAAAAACTGCATTTAATGAGTGAATACATGAACAAACTTCTTAAAAATTCTCAGAAAATGCCAAAAAATCATCAGTTTGTTCCGAGTGATGCTTGTGACATCTACAATGTCTGATGAAAAAAAAAAAAAAAATAGCTTGAAATTCCACTATCCAATATTTTGTTCTGAATAGTTGGTCAGCGATATAACGTCTATTAAATAAATTAGATATTTTGCTAATTTGTGCTGGTATTTTACTGAATATATGGTAAGCGCTGCATTTTTGTTTTTTGTTTTTTTCTAAGCAAGTCCCAGTGCAAATTTGGTACCAATAATCAAGCATTTTGTCATCAGTTAATTTGACAAAGTTTCACTTACAAAGAAGAGATCATATTCAAGAAATATAAATTACAACTTTAATCCAGTCTTGCTCTTTAAATGATGATACCTTGTAATGTATTAACATATTACAAATGTGTTTACAATCAGTTCAGGTTACTCTTCAATCAGCCATAACATTAACACCACCTGATTGGTCTGTATCTAAGCAGCCTCTTCTGGCAGGTGTTGTGACTCCTTCCTACTGTAGCCAACATTGCCAGTTTCAGCAGTTTGCCCTACAACACATCTGTGGCATCAGACCAGATGAACATACTAACTTTCACTTCCCATACGCATCAACAAGCCATCGGCGCACATGACACTCTGAGCAGTTCACTGGTTGTCTTCGCTTGGACCACTTTTGCTAGTAACCCCATTAACATCACACAAGATCTGCCTTTTTGAAATGAAAGTCATTTGGTCCAGTCCTTACCAAAATCGCTCAAATCTTTACACTTACAGCCTTTGGCAGAAGCTCTTAGCCAGAGTGACAGTGAATATTTTTTTATACAACTGAGCAATTGAGAGTCAAGGGCCCAACAGTGGTGATACTGGAGATTGAACTCCCAACCCTCGGATTAGTAACCCATTGCCATAACCACTAGGCCACCACTTCCCACCAACACGTGCTCACTTTTCCTACTTCCAACGCCCCAACTTCGAGCACATACTGTTCATCTTCTGCCTAATACATCTCACTCCTTGGCCAGTGCCATTATAACAAAAAGACTACTCCTTTCACGTTTACTCTTAGAGTTAGTATTGTTTTTAATGTTATGTATTAGCAAACTATTTACAGTTCACGCAGATGCTTATAGTAAAAATAATTATTAAAAACAAAGAAAATGTTTTACAGCAACTGTGCAGTCGTGAAAAGATCAACAGGGTCATCATAATGACGATTCCATTTTACGGGCTATGAATAAGCAAACAAAGTTTCGCTTAGCTTGTTTAATCAACCTTTTATTGCTCAAATTGACAAGAAACGTGATTAACAAATCAGATGATTCCCATTTCCTGTTCCGTTTGAAAGCCAGGTAGTTTCACTGTGAGCTCAGAATGCAGACTTTGTTAAAAGATCGAAGACGTCTGAAAATATTGCCACAGTTTCAGCTTCACTTTTCTAGCTATCGCTTCAAACAAAAACTTATAGATGCATCATTGCTGGATATAACAGATTAGAGTGTGTTACATGACGAGGATAGTATGTGCCAAAAATTCTTCAAATAAAACATTTGTGCAATCATTCTTACTTCGATGACGCTAACCCTAAAATACGCAAAGTCAAGTCACACTAATCAGAAAGGGAAAGAAGAAGAAGAAGAAGAAGAAGAAGAAGAAGAAGACTGACTCAGTTCTGCTCTATTGACCTGAGGGTTATTTGCTAATCCAATGACTGCCACTGATGAACCCCAGAGGCACAGAATTAACCCCTAAGAGCTGTGATGCATCCTCAGATTGATCAGAGATGTCAGATCTATCTCTCTAAGTCACTTCACTGAGTAAACGCATGTAAATATCACAAGACACACATTAATCAAAGTCAGTGTCCGTGCCCTTATGCAGTGTAGAGAAGGATACAGCCTGGTGCCTTGTATGATTGAGGATGCTCTATAAATAAACCGGTACATTTTGTTTACCCACACCTGTAGAGTCGCCCTTCTGAGTATATTAATAGTATAGATATTACATCGCATCATACATAGTTCAGCCCACACACAGCAAAGCACAGTGGGTAAAGCATCGCTCCACTCTGCGTGAGTGCGAGCACACGCGCACACACACACACAGACACACAATAACACACACACCACTCAAACAGCAAAAACACATCCCTCACCCCCTCACTCCTGATTCATCTCAAGCCGATTGAACAAAAGACCATATTAGGTTGACCGTTCAAACTGAGCACAGCGCTGCCACATACTCCGCCTCCCACAGGTCCTTCAGTGTGCATCGTTCAGTTCCTGCCTATCACTTAAGGAAGCACATTATGTACTATCAAAAAGAATAAAGCTGGTTTCAAAAGCAATTTTCAGACAGTCATAACATAGTATCAGAAGATCAAATCTCGAAAGCTGAAATACAGTAAACAAACAACACTATAACGATATAGCCCTGTGATTAATGAAAAGAACCATCTTCTGTTGAGGCCACCAGTTTCTGTAATCAGGGCTTGTGTAGCAAACAAGGCTGCATAGAAAACAGCATCCGTAGCATCAGTTTGAGGGAATAAAGCTTGAATTTTTTTTGTTGTGTTTATTTCCACCATAAATGTGAGTGCAGGTGGCACTATGCTGTATTGATTCGCATGTCTGCCTCACAGCAAGAAGGTTCTCAGATCAAATCCAGGGCTCGACGAGGGTGTTTCTGTGTAAAGTATGCATGTTTTCCCCCCGAATATTCTATTTTCCTTCCACAATTCAAACAAATACACACTATGCTAACTGCCTGTTCCAAATTGTGCTCAAGAGGGTGTGTGTGTTGCCCTACAATGGACTGGTGGGTTGTTCAGGGTGTATCCCGCCTTTCCCTAAAGTAGGTTGGTATAGGATATTTGTAATTGGCTAATCATATACTGTCCAAGTGATACATTTTTAAAAAGTAGCATAGATCGCTTATCATCACACTCTGACATTTTAACACTGTTGCGTTTATTAACTTTGGTTGCGATTCCTAAGTTTGGTACATCAGTACGTCATGCTGTGTGTTAGAAGACCACCAACCTCAACTGTTGACCAAACAATTCTGCTAAAAGGAAACGAGAATACAATAGGGTGCCATTGTAAGCCTAATTTCAGTTTAGAATCCAGATGAGGTTGTGGAACGCATCACAAAATTTACAATTTTACCCAAAATAATACTACGTACAAGTATTCCTGACTGTATATACATGTCTCAGACTATATTAAACCCTAATGCCCACGCTCATCACAGAAACATTCTGCTGTCAACAAAAGCAGCACCAAATAAAACAATTCCAAAAAAATAAAAATAAAGGACAAAAAGATAGAGGGTGGGGTTCAGCTGCTTACCATGCTCATACCAGATCCCGCATTCTCTGTCCAGAGACACACACAGCCCCTGTAGCTGTCTCAGCGATGGCCAGCTCATCCACAACGCCTCTCCGCTTGCCCACACACAAGCGCGTGCACACACACACACACACACACACACACACACAAGCGCGCACACACACACACACACTCTCTCTGCAGGCCTCTGCAGGTGACCAGAGTTCCAACAATCTACTGAGAGGTACCGAAGGCTCTTCAGTCAAAACAGCCTTCCAAAAAAGAAATAATAATAATACAGAATGATGAAGGAGGAGAAAAGCGGCAGAGAAGGAGGAGCAGCAGAGGCGTCAGTGCAAAGGAAGAGGCATCCTCCCTTCTCGAAGGTAAACCGTTACCTCAAAAGCCTGATGTCAAATAGTCAGGTGGAAGAAGAAGAAGAAGAAGAAGAGCAACCTCAGAACTTGATCTGTTACTCCATAACTCTTTCTTCCTTTGGCTAGAACAATGCTTCCCCAGACGGCCCAAGTGTTTGTCCATCAGCCTCGCAGGCTAGGATGGGGATTGGGGAGCAAGTACAAGCAGAAACAGGAGGCGGAGGTATACGGGAGAGTGGAACCATGCAGTAGAAGGAGCGGCAGTGAGGGAGGAGAAGGAGAGAGAGAGAGAGAGAGAGAGAGAGAGAGAGAGAGAGAGAGAGAGCTCATGTCTCTGTTGCTATAGTTCATGAATGGTGCAGTGCTGCTGTTGTCATGGAAACCAGAAGGGAGGGGGCAAGAAAGGAAGGAGAGTGGAGGAGAGAGAAAGAGAGAGAGAGAGAAAGAGAGAGAGAGAGAGAGAGAGAGAGAGAGAGAGAGAGATCATGGACTGGAAGAGTGAAAGAGAAAGCGTTCTTTTTTTTTTTTTTTTTTTTGCATTGACATGCCAGTGATGAGGGAATATGAATATAGCACTAGCAGATTTAATACAGAAACCTCCTACTGCGATGAGATCAACTGATCTTTATATCACTCATATTCATCACAACAGCCTTGTTTTATCCTTCCAACCCTGAATCTGAGACTGTACTTCAGAAATCGAGATTAAAATTCTGAGTGCACCAGCATGATTTAAATACTTCACTCTATTTTATTATATTAAAGACACACATCTGCTTCAGCTCTATGACAATTCGTAGTGTCAGTTCAGATAGATCTAAATTAATTTTTTTTTTTTTTTTTTGAACATGGTACTAACTCCACATACAGAATAAATATATACATGAGTTTCTACATTACTGGCTTCATCAATAAACACCAAAGCTGGCCAGGAAAAAAAAAATAATACAAAAAAGCATCTATATTAATATTGTGCGGTGTTCAGTGTATCCTTGCACACTTACAGCTCAGTGGTTTCCTGTTACAGCTCAGGAGCCTGGGCTCATCTTCCTGTCTCTATGGAATTTCAGGGCATGTTTTCTCCCCATGTGCGTTTCCTCTGGGTTCTCTGGTTTCTTCCAGTATCCCAAACACGAGTGAACATGGGAATCCAAAATAGCCTACAGTGTTAATTACTGTGGACTGTGCAGATTCCCACACATATTCCCACAACAATTAACATCGCGAGCTATTTTGGATTCCCAAGTTCACACATTAGGTTTGGAATACTGGGGGAAACCAGACAACCCAGAGGAAACTCACATTCATTCATTCATGTACAGTAATAGTTTTTGTGAGTGAATGTTTCCGTTATTCTATCTTTATTCTAAGTGTTGGCTGTACATATCATTCATACATCTGTAGTGTTTATTTCCTACATCTCAGCCCATTATTCAATTTATTAGTTTGATGTGCAGTATACTATCCATTTATCCATCCATCCATCTAACCATCCATCAATCCACATCACTCTCAGAAAATCTATAAAATATTCCCTACATGTCCATTTACTCATTTGCAGTAAATAATCCAACCAAAGATTTGAATGTTAAAGGTGCTGTGCCTTTAAAAGGCTCAACTCACAAACATCAGGACAAAAGTCCTGTCCTACAATCTTAATTCATTCATTGTCCATACATCATATCTGTATATCCGCTCAACATATATATTGTAGGGTTACAGGAAGACTGAAGCCGATCTCGTCCAACTCTTGGGAAATTCAGGGTACATCATAAACATCTTGCCAGGACATCATGGGGCAATACACACACATACAACCATTCATTCATACACACACTCCCTCATATTATAAATTACAACAGCTAGATAGCCGAATGGGCACGTAGTACCTGGAGGAAACCTAGACAAGCTTGCAACACAAAACATCTTTGCTGAGCCTGGCGCACAAACACATGACCTTCTTGCTGTAAGATGGATGTGCTAAACAAACCCAAGTTCAAAATTTTAACTCTCTCTCTCTCTCTCTCTCTCTCTCTCTCTCTCTCCCTATCCCTTTTCGCTGCTCTTTGCTGCTTGGCTTTGAATAATATTGTCAAGCCCTGCAGCCATCAAATATCTCAATCATCTCACAAAACCTCCTCATTAATTCTCCATGTCATCACAATCGCATAGCTGATGTTGATTAATACAGACATGACCACAACTGAAATTCAGACCATGGCAGAGGTAGGTTGGTTAATATAGAGCCTCTCTCTCTCTCTCTCTCTCTCTCTCTCTCTCTCTCTCTCTCTCTCTCGCTCTCCCTCTAATGATTCACATTTTGTAGTCATGATTTGAAATGTTAATATGGGCCAGTAGTGGACTGGTGGTATAGGGCACTGGATCACGGATCCTAAGGTTGGGGGGTTCGACTTCCACTCTCCATCAGCTTGTCACTGTCCCCCCCCCAGTGCAGCTAACTGGGTTATCAAAGGCCGGCCATGTCTCTCACTGTCTATGGTGAGAGGTTCATGTAAAAGAACCATTGCTGACTTTACTAAGCGTAGGCTGCATAGCATTCAGCGTGTTTCTGCCCCTTGCTAAAGGGTTGCGTCAGTAAGGGCATCCGACATGAAAACCTACGCCAAATCAAACATGCGAATCAGATGATTCGCTGTGGTGACCCCTGAAAAATGGGGGAAAAGCCAAAAGGAAAAGAAGATTTGAAATGTTAATATAAAAAAGGTGTATAATATGTTCTAATAAAAGGATGAACGACAATAAAGTACAGTATTTTATCTATTTGTACACTCTGTATTTCTGGTACTGATATACAGTAAAACGGAATAGAAAAAAGAATAGAATAAAAAATTGCATAATAAAACAGTGACGAGACGGTTAGTAAGTATGCCTCACAACAAGAAGGTCCTGGGTTCAGGAGACGTGCTTGGTGAGGGTGCATCTGTGTCAAGTTTGCATGTTATCCCTGTACTTCCGTAGGTTCCCTTCAGGGACTCTGGTTTTCTACTACAGTCTAAGCGCATGCATACTTGGTTAACTAGTTTTTGAAAATGTCCAGTTGAAAACTAGAGGCACACTTAGAGTTCATGATGCACTTTTTTTTTTGGCATAGTTATACTGAAATGTCTCCCCTAGTGAATGTCTATTGAACATTTTCTGTCATGATAAATAAGTAGGCATTTTTCAGAATTTTGAGAATTTTTTTAGAGCGATCCCATGCACGGATACCCAACCATACACTGGAAAAAAAAATCGTATCTGTGCAACACCTTTTGATGTACAGTCGGCCCCCTACTTACGAAACCCCTTGGGTACAAAAATTCCGGGTTACGAAAAACATTTTCTTAAGTTTTTGTCCCCGGGATACGAAAACAACCTCCTCTTACAAAAAGCGCCATTCAAAATTCAAACGTGCCAATCAAAATTTCACACGATGCGCGAGTTGCTCTCACGTTGGCTGTCTCCCAACATCCCGCCCCGCTGGCCTCCCATTGGCTAGGAGGGATGATGCAGCCGAATCTTACCCAAACTTCCTGTTTGTTATACACGTGAGGGAAAGTTGACTGTTGGCTTGTTTTGAGATGGATCATACAGCGTTATACAGTATTTCATTATCGCCGAAATCCCTCTACAATCGGGACGATATTGAACCAGAAGGAGACCTTAAAGCGGAAATACAGTGACGGAGGCGATTATTTCGGCACAATGTTAAAACAAAGTGCTCCGTGGGACAAGACCTCCGATTTCGCAAGGAAGCAACTCTTTAGGTTTTACTTTAGTTTTTTAATTTGTTTAATTCAGTAAATGTTTAATAAATGTGGCGCATTTGAGCTCATCTGGAATTCTGATCCCTCAAGGACTCAACTTAAAGTTGAGTTTGGACCTCCAATCTGCCAAGCAGGGAATGTGCTTTGAATTCCACATCTTGTGGGCGTGGCCCGCAGCGCCACAATAAACATTTAATGTGTATACAATACACATTTAATGCGTACTGTATTGTGTGTTTGTGTGTGTGTGTGTGTGTGCTAATAAAAAGTTTAATAATGGTTAAATTAATAAATGTTAATAAAATGGTTTAATGTTAGTAAAATGTTTAAGTGGTTTAATAAACAATTTTCTTTTACTTTTAACACATATTTCAGACAAAATTGGTGTACTTTTAAAGGGTTTATGGGGTGGTATTGGGAGCCTTGGAACGAATCAGGCGTTTAGCATGTAACATGTGCCCCGTACTTACGAAAATCCAGCGTTACGAAAAAGGCTCTGGAACAGATTAATTTCGTAAGTAGGGGGTCCAAACTTGCTCAAGTAGAAAAGAAGAGAGCAGAGTAAAATAATATAGAAGACAGAAGAACATAGTAAAATGGGATAAAGCAGTATAGAGCTGAACAGAGGACCATCTTAAATCAGATCAGAATAGAACAGAGTCTGACGCAAAGAAAGGATTGAGTCGAAAACAGTAGAAGATAAGAGAGCAGAATCTCTCCTTTTTAAAAATGCACCTCTGTTGTTAGCGAGAGATGAAACATGTAAACCTAGCAGGCCGAGACACATCAATAATTCATTTCAAAGCACAAAGGTTGATTTTTAGTGGAAGCAGAGCTGAATGCTAATCCACAGTGTGCAGTGCGTTTACCCAGATTTTCCACAGACAGAGATTTACAACTCCAATATCACCTCCTCACAGCCTCCATGTCCTCTCAATGTCAACCATCACTTCTGGATGGAAAATCATCTGCAATCGACATCAAGGTCATGCATAGTACACACCACTGAACTTCACATTCACCCTGCTGTGATTCTTCTGTATATTTAGTAGAGAGAAAAGTAAATTTAATGAATATTTCAAGTGTGCAGAATTAGTGAGTACAATGGTACCTCACTTTACGAAAGTCTCACAAAACGAAAAATGCAGGTTACTAAACGCATTTTCCTAACATTTTTGTCTCTGTATACAAAACAAGTTCACGTTACGAAAGCGCCATCTTAAAAATTCAAACGTGCCATTCAAACATTAAAACGCGCCATTCAAATATTCAAACAATGCACGAGCTGCTCTCCCATCAATGACGTTTAAGCATCCCGACCCGCTGGCCTCCCATTGGCTAACAACTGAGATGTCGTTCCTGTCGCCTTCACTCGAATGCCATCTTGGACAGGTCCACCTGACGCCATCTTGGACAGGGATCCCATTGGCTAGGAGGAATGACGCAGCTACCACCCATTGCCTATTATAGAGCTGAATCCACCATGATGCTTTTCGTATAAAGGACAGAGTTGCTGTTGTTTTATGCTTTATTCTTGATTCAGGCTTTTAACCTTCCATTAACATTTGTAAGATTATAACTGCTAAGAAGACATGGTGAACACATGCACACGCGCACGCGCACACACACACACACACACACACACACACACACACACACACACACACACACACACACACACACACAAATGCGTGTGATTTCCAGTGCAAGTGAGAAGAAGCGGCTCAAGTGAGATCAAAAAGGCCAAATCTGTCTACCATCGGAACAATATTGAAGCAGAAGGAGGTCTTAAAAGGTATGCTTTTATAATTTTTAAAGGGTTTAGGGGGTAATATTGGGGGCCTTGGAACGAATCACGTGTTTTACATGTAAAATGCAGTTCAATTTACGAAAAAAGAAGGTTACGAAAAAGGCTCTGGAACGGATTAATTTTGTAAAGTGAGGTACCACTGTATTTCATATACATATCATATATCCCCCAGTGCGGCTAACTGGGTTATCAAAGGCAGGCCATGTCTCTCACTGTCTATGGTGAGCGGCATGTAAAAGAACCATTGCTGACTTTCGTAAAGAGTAGGCTGCAAAGTCGTCAGCGTGTTTCTATCCCTTGCTAAAAAGGGTTGTGACAGGAAGGGCATCCGACGTAAAAATCTCTGCCAAATTAAACGTGCGAATCAAAATGATTCGCTGTGGCGACTCCCGAGTAAAAGGGAAAAAGCCGAAAGGAAGACAGACAGGTACCACTGTATTTCCAAAAACTGGAGCTGACAACCCCATGATTCCTCAATCGCACCAATTTAGCCTCGGATTCGAAATCCATGTTACTCATCCAGATCTTAAGATAGTTGGAGTGAATAGTGTTCTTAGAGGAATCAGGGAGGTAGGAGAAAGGAGGATTCTCGTGAAGTAATACACACGTTTCCTCTGTAGCAGTATGAAGAAACAAAATCTAGTAAATGATGCATTTTTGAACCACTTTATCTTTTATAAAGGTCACGTCTCAGCCGACCTTCAGGATAAATCAGGGTTCAAACTGAAAAACTTGCCTGTCCTTTGGAAGGACACACATAAACAACCATTCACATCCACCGCTGAAATCCAGAAATGAGCCTGGCAAGCAATGAACTCAAAGCCAAGAGTTTCTTACTCTGAGGCAGACATGCTAAACTTTTCAGTGTATGATGTAAAGATGCAATAATGATGGGCCTGGTCTATTGCTAATCTAGCTGCAATATCAATCATTAGCATCTGAATTCATGTTCTCATTCATTAATTTCCTGACCTCACTTCCTCTGTGAAAGGAGCCAAGAAACAAAAGACATGCAAAGAAAGAAGAGGTGTAATTTAGGAAATGCAAAGCACTTAAAGTCTTACTTAAAGTTACCTTTGCGCATTTAGTGGTGGTGTTGGTAAAAGTATAAAACATTTCTGTACTTTCTACTTGAGTTTCTAAAGGTATAGTAATGATCCTGGACACTGGAAGGGGAAAAAAATCCTCCAGAAAATAAATGTGGTAAATACTCATTCATTCTTCATTCTCTGAACCACTTTTTCCTTTGTCAGGGTTATGGAGACGCTGACACGCTTCATATTGGTGAAAATAGGGTACACCCTGAACAGCTCACCAGGCCATCCCAGGGCAATACAGACACACAACCATTTACACACACACAAACACATATATATTAACATGTACAATGATACAAAACCAGCTTTTATAACTTGGTGTGCAATTGTTATATATTCATATATACATCATTCTTCTCCATTTCCTAAAAAGTAGTGGCTTTGAACAAACAATGTTTCTGCCCGACAGCGTTGAAACATAGACTAGTATTTTGGGCATCGGTCACATTCCACAAGATGGGAAATCACAAAGAACTTTACTTCCTCAGAAAGCTCCGACAAGCCCGTCTACCTCAACCCCTAGTGACGAACTTTTACCTCTCTGCCATAGAGAGCCTCCAGACCTGTGATTCAGCAGGTGTACTGCAGAGGACAGGAAGGTCTTGCAGCGGGTGGTGAGGACGGCAGTGTGCTTGATTGCAACTATTCTACCCTCCTTCAGTGACATTTACACCGACAGACTTCAGAGGAGAGACAGTGGAATTATCAGGGACCTCACACACTATGAATATCCCTTCTTCCCTCTCTCTTCCAAAAAAAGGTACAGGACAGTAAAAACAAAAACTGTCAGACTCAAGAACAGCTTTAACCCATAAGCTGTTAAACATGTAACCCCACCATCACACACACTGACTGAATAAACATCACTCAAACAATCTTTCTGGAGCTCCATCTACCTCTTACCCAGTGTATATCATGCACCTTTGACATATCAATCACTCTTCTGTATATGAGTGAAGAGATATATAGGTGTATATAGGATATGTGCCGTGGAGCCTCGGAATCCGAACGCTCTAGAGTTTGAACAAATCGGAATCTGAACAAAAAATCCGTGATTATTTTTTCATCCCAGAAACCAAACAAAAACGAAAGTCGTACTCGAGAAATGCGCAAGAAAAAATGAGACTGAGACAGAGGAAAAGTGCGCGACTTCCGGAAGTTGTTCATACTATGTATTACCCTGATAAAGCTGTCCTGGGGACGTTCAGAAGTTGTTGATACAGTACTATGTACATATCACCCTCATAAAGCTAAAGCTAGTGCTAAAGCGCTAAAGCTAAGCTAAAGCACCAGAAGCTCTGTGAACACTTTTAACGATGAGGTCATGAGCCACTTCCATAAGGTTTTGAGAAGAAGGCAGAAACAAGCCTTGTTACAAATGTTCTTCAAGAAAAGAAAGGAACATCCTGTAGAAGAGTCATCCATGCAAGGCGGTAGCAAGAGAAAAAAACCCCCACCTAATTTACCTTAAGCTGTTATGGAAGGGAATCCGCTTCCTCTCTCCCTCTTTGTTATGGAAGGAGATGCGCCGCTTCTCTTCATCTACAACATTTACGTATGCCAACTGCTCACCACCATAAAGGTTAAAATTCTTATCTTTATTGTTCTTATGCTTTAACTGCACTGTGGTTTTTATTTTAGTGTGTTATGGTCTCTCACAAAGGAGTTGCACATTGAAAGGCAAGTTGGAGAGGGGCATGGCTGTCACACGCAGGTGGAGTGCTAAACACACACACACCTAATTCCACTTAATCACGGGCTATAAAGACTAGCAGCACTCTTCCCGGTGCTAGAAGATTGTCCCTCTTCACCGTGATCTATCTTGCTCTCAGCTCCGTGCTCCACCAGTTCCTGCTTTAGTTTGATTTCCGTGTTTCTCCACAACTCAAACAGTGACTACAATTTCTCCGTGATCTAGTGCCTTCTCTGTGAAGAATAAAGCGCACCCATGATTAAGTGGAATTAGGTGTGTGTGTGTGTGTTTAGCACTTCACTCGCGTGTGACAGCCACACCCCTCTCCAACACGCATTTCAACGCGCAACTCTTTTGTGAGAGACCATATCACACTAAAATAAAAACCACAGTGCAGTTAAAGAGTCTCTCACAACACAGACCGTAACAGTGTACAGAACTGTATTAAATCATTTTTTCACTTAATTTGCGGACCTTTGGTATGAGTTACGGTACTGTTAACTTCTGCTCAAAAGACGACGGAATGGATTAAGACCATTTACATTATTTGTAATGGGAAAAATGGATTTGGACGTCGAACAAATCGGAATCCGAACAGCTGTCTGGAACGGATTGAGTTCGAGTACCGAGACTCCACTGTATGTGTATGTGTCTATATGTATGCATACAGGTATGTGTACATGTGTTTATGTAGGCATATGCCCATGTATAGCTTAGTATAGTTTCTGAGTTGTATTTTGTGCATTTTCTTTTTATAATTACTGCTAAACTGATTTTTATTGTTCATGAAACAATTGACAATAAAAACATCTTTATCTTATACTTACACAACTTTTGGGCAACTGAATTTGGATAAAAATCATGACAAGGCTCCTTTATTATTACTGACTGTCATTCAAGAATCTTTTTATTCCCGAGCCACTAAACAAAATCCACTGTAATCATAAACAATTTGCATAATTTCACAGTCTAAATGGCAACAACTGATCTACTGCACTGAATGCATCTCCAAATGAAATCAGTCTTATATGCTAAGCACCTGCCCCATCTTCAAAAGCAATGAATTTCATCTTTCAAATTTCATCTTTTTTCTTCCAGCATTCTCTACCTGCAGGAGGCTCTGCTCTGCAAATGTCACATTTCCATTAAGCTGTACAAAATACGGAGGCAAGACAGAGGACAGGGCGACAGAGGCAAGAGGGCAATTGGGCAGAGATTTGAAAAGTCAAGGTTGAGGAATTAAGTGGCTGAGAGGGACATAATACACAGAGATATGACCTGAAGCTAATCTCTTGTACAGAGTTCTGTAAAGAATGCAGGATGTGAAATGACGGATATATTGAAAACAAGACAGTGATGTAATTATAGTGCTTTAATCAATGAATGGACAGTGAAGAGGAAGTGACCAGGGTGGTATAATCTCATGATGCGGGCTAATGGGCATGGAGAGGCCAATGTAATTTCATCTCTTCTAGTGGGAATCCGTTGGGATGGCAGTAATCGTATTGATTGTGGTGGCTAATTAGCGTCTGATACAGACTAAGATGATGGGATCAGGGCCCTAAGGGCTAGTTCTTCTAAAAAAGCAAATCAGCTTTATGTACCCCTATACACTCAGACAAGCTTGAGCAACCAACAAGTTGGCTATAAACACAACACATCTCCCCGCTCCCCCTCCACTTCTAACAATTTCACACCGCTGTGCAGCAATAGCTAGCAACGACAAGCTGCTCTTGATGCTGCAAAGCGCTGCCTGATTAAACGTCAATAAATCAGTCGAGCCGTGCTGGTGCTGCGTCACCACACCACTGACGTTGTTACACTCAGAGGTGAATTAAGGGCTATGCATCAGGTGTTTAAAAAGCTTAATAGCTACTGCTTACATATGTCACAGACAAAAACAAGACAAAGGAAAAGCAGCATTCATGGCCCAGAGCTTGGAAAGCTATACACCCTTCGATAAAGGCTCTCATGGCGCAGGGCACTAGTAGAAGAAGAAGGGCCTCCTGGGAGTCAGGAAGGGGCGCATCGATCCGTTAAAAAGGTCAGAACTCTCGTGCTGTGCTTTGTTTGGCAAGAGAAGCAAATAGGTGGAAAAATCTGTCGTGTTCTTCTTGCCATCATGCAATCACAGAGCTAGTGAGATAAAGCCAAAGAAAATGGATATAAAATAGGGAAGAATTCAAATGCATGGTTTAAGAGTTTTCAATCGAGAAGACTTTATTTAAAAACCTCCATAAATTCTGCGTACTTAGCATTTCCTACAGGTTTTACACATGCACATGAAACATTTGAGCATTTGGAGTAACATACATACAGTATTTATTCAAATACCATCATATACTCATCCCTCAATGATAAGTGCCAAATTGAACAACTACATCAGTGTTGCTATTTAGTACAGCACAGTCCCAAGCACTGAGTGCTTTATCTCCCGAGTCGTACTGTTGTGGTGTAGCTCCCCCCAAACATGTAAAGGATGAATAAACAGTGCAGGATGAAACAGCTCGCTCATAAAGCACTGACTTTCATTAAGGCAGATGAGAAGGTTGCATGGCTGCTTACACCAAAGAATTACAAATGAGCCACAGAGAAAACACTTCAAATTGCTGTGTAAAATTAAACTTACACAGCTTAGTCTGTAAGCCCAGGATTTTTAGATGTGTGATGATGCTCCAATGGCCTGTCCACCCTAAACCAGTTCTTTGCTCGCGTCGACTTTGCTGTCGACCAACACAGCGGAGAAGCGCACACCTGCCCTGCTCTTCCAGAGAGAGAGAGATCCAGCTGTAGCAGTACCAGATCAAATTCATCGATGCGGAGAGTCAACGTGAGGAAAGCGACTGATTCAGAAGGAGTAACAGGAAGGGTACTAAAAGCATGTGCAAGATCAACTAGTGGAGGCTTTCATCACCATCTCCCTACTGCAGTGTATGGTTCCCACCTTTCTCAAAACAGCCACCATCATTCAAGTGCCTAAGAAGAGCACAGCAAGCTGCCTAAATGACTACCATCCAGTTTCCATAACCCCCATAACCACCAAATGTTTCGAGAGACTTGTCTCACATAAAGGTTGCCATCCCTGCTGATCTTGATCCACATCGGTTTGCATACAGAGCAAGTAGGTCATCAGAGAATGCCACCAATATAGCCCTTACACACCTGGTCAGCAGCAACTCCTATGTGAGGAAAGTTTATCTCCAACAACACAAACTGATTCAGATGTTAGGTAATCTGGGCCTAGAGAGCTCACTGTGCACCTGGATACTGGACTTTTTCAGCAGCAGACCTTGGAACGTCAGAATAGGTCGATAGGAGAACATATTTCCTCCACTCTCATCCTCAACACCGGCACACCACAAGAGTTTGTTCTTAAGCCCCACCTCTTCTCCCTCTTTACACACAACTGTTCCCCAACTTACACCACCAATACCATCGTCAAATTCGGCAACAATACTAGCGTCATAGGTTTGAATACAGATAACAACGACTCAGTTTACAGGAAGGAGGTCCTGCAGCTGCGGCATTGATGCGACAATAACAATCTAGAACTTAACACATCCATAACCAAGGAGATACCAATGGACTTCAGGAGATCAAAACAAGCTGAGCATGCTGCCTCTACATTGATGTGGAGGAAGTAGAGAGGGTGGAGTGCTTCATATTTCTTAGAGTCCACATCTCAGCTGGCTTCACCTGGACCACAACCATTGCCCACCAGGTGGGAAAAGCACCTCAGAAAGCCCAGACAAACCTGTCTATCCCAACCCCTACTGACAAACCTTTACCGCTCTGCCATTGAGAGCCTCTTGACCTACTGCTGTACAGTGTGGTTCAGCAACTGTGCTACAGAAAACAGGAACACCTTGCAGTGGTGGGTGGTGTAATTAAAAGCTCTACCTCTTACCCGGTGTACATACTTTCACATATCATTCCCCCTTCTGTATATGTGTGGATATGTGGATAGATATATAGGCGTATATAGGATATATTGTATATATGCATATGTGTCTACAGGTACACTTATGGGTATGTGTATATATGTGTATGTAGGTATATGCACATGTATCGCTTAGTGTAGTTCCGTTGTTGTCTTTTGTTGCATTTTATTTTTTATAATTTCTGTAAAACAAGTTCATGTAAAATATATACATCAAGTAGACACTCAAGGCAGCACAGTGACACAGGGGTTAGCACAGCAACTTTACAGGAAAAAGCCCTGGGTTTGAATCCCAGACTCGACAATGATGTTTCCTGTTTGGATTTTGCATGTTCTACCTGGGCTTGTGAAGGTTTCTTCTGGGTATTCCAATTTCTTCCCACAGTCCACAGACATGCACATTGGGTTAAGTGGCTGTTCCAAATTGACCCTAGGTGCAAATGTGAGTGTGAATATGAGTAGTGGTGTAGCTGTTGGCTCAGCAATGAATTGGTGAGTTGTTCAGAGTGTACCCTGCCATTACCCAGAGACTCTTGTGATAGGTTTCAGCTTCCCTGGAATCCTAGTATGATTAAGCAGTTCAGCAAATGAAATAAATGAATGAGTTTATACACTGTATCTAAGAGATATGCAGAGATATGCAATACATTTTACGTTATGTATGTCACTATGTATATGAAATTGGTACAAAGAAAAATGCAAGAAAATGCATAAAAATAATGGGAAGAAAATGATGCGACCAGCAACAAACCCAGATATATAATACAGAGATGCGCGAAAATACTGATGCCTTTAATCCAAGAAATACATTCAGTTTTAAAACTCTGATTTACAATGTGGTAATAATTTTGACCAACACATGATGGCAGCACTCTCTAGAAGAGATGGATGTTTTTTTTTTTTTAAACCTGACTTTTTCTCATCTAAACTGCAGCAATAACCATATGTATGCACAAGTTATTTTAAGCTCTCAGTCAAATTTCACTCTCCTTGAATTAAAAACTGAATTTTCATATTACAGCAGAAGAAGTGAATGTGTTATCAACCACTGACCTCGAACAAATAACAGTAGCCTTTAATGAATAATGCATGAGGTTAGAAAACTGGGAGTTCAGCTCTGCCACTTCTTCTTTTTCCTTTCGGCTTTTTTCCCTTTCTCGGGAGTCGCCAAAGCGAATCATCTGATTCGCACATTTGATTTGGCATAGGTTTTTACATCGGCTGCCCTTCCTGACACAACCCTTTAGCAAGGGACAGAAACACGCTGACGGCTTTGCTGCTACTCTTTACGAAAGTCAGCAATGGTTCTTTTACATGCCTCTCACCATAGACAGTGAGAGACATGGCCCGCCTTTGATAACCCAGTTAGCTGCACTGGGGGGGGGACAGTGACAACCCTGTGGGGACTCGAACCCCCAACCTTAGGATCAGCAATCCAGTGCCCTATACCACGAGTCCGCCACTGCCCTATAGCTCTGGCCAATGAAAATCATAATGTGTGTATATACACGCAATAGTTTTCTCACAAAAAAATCCAATTAGAAACAATTTTTATTAAAAAACAGTGATACCTCAGCTAACAAATTTAATCCGTTCCGAGGGCAAGCTTGTAAGCTGATAGGTTCATTAGACGGAGCAATAATTCCCATAAGAAATAACAGAAAACCAATTAATCCATTCCAACTCCCTCCCAAACTCATACATAACCTGCGGCCAACACATATTTGACCTAATACTGTATATTAAAGATAAATATATAAAAGCAATAAACATTTATTAACAATAATAACTAATAAAAAAATAATAATAATACATGTAGATTAATAATAATTACTAATAAATAATAATAAAACAAGAATAAACAATAAGCCAACTCACCCTTCAGATCATCGACTGCGGCGAAAATGTCACATGGGCAGGCAGTAGGTGGTGCGTAACAGAGGAGGAGAAGGAGAATTTTGTGCATGTGCTCGCTACAAATGCCAGCGAGGAAAGGCTCGTGGTGAACTCCCACAAGGCCAGTGTGGCCAAATAGTGGGGCCAGTGTGATGACCCTGGGGAACATGCTCTTTTGCCATACTGTACTAGAATTAAGTGTAATTGTGCATTCACTATAGTAGTTGGCAGTGGCACTATGGTGTAGGGAAAAAAACACCAAGCAAACGATATGAAGTGCAGTAAACACTATTTATAGTCTTGTGCGAGGCGCTGGGGGGGAGGGGGTGAATTTTATTATTTTTTTTCTTCCTAGAGGGGGGCGTCATCGAAAATAATTGAGAAGCACCGCACAAGGCGTTCACGGAGCACGGAGGAATACACGGGGAAGAACACGAGGCTAATCGACCTGGCTTAAAGAAATTTCTGCTCGTTGGATGGAGCAGAGTTTTGGCGAATTCAAAGCTTGTATCATGAAAAAGGGACATTGTTAGACGAGCTACCATTGTATATGTTTCAAAATTATTAACAGCCTTATAACTGTCTGTCTGTCTTCCTTTCGGCTTTTTCCCTTTTACTCAGGAGTCGCCACAGCAAATCATCTGATTCGCACGTTTGATTTGGCAGAGGTTTTTACATCGGATGCCCTTCCTGTCACAACCCTTTTAGCAAGGGACAGAAACACGCTGATGACTTTGCAGCTACTCTTTACGAAAGTCAGCAATGGTTCTTTTACATGCCTCTCACCATAGACAGTGAGAGACATGGCCCGCCTTTGATAACCCAGTTAGCCGCACTGGGGGGACAGTAACAACCTTGTGGACAGTGGGACTCGAACCCCCAACCTTTGGATCAGCGATCCAGCGCCCTATACCACTAGAGCACCACTGCCCCATTAACAATATTTAAATAAATGGTCATTCTTTTTTCTCAATTAAAAATCAGAGAATGTTTAATTTTTACATTATGTGTAATTATGAACATGCTCTAGTGTCTAAATATTTAACCCCTGCGAATAATGAGGGCTTACTGTACTTCCTGTTTCGGTTCTACAGTTTTATGTATGAAGACATAACTAAAAAAATCATCTGTGCCTAATCAAGTCTTAAAATTATGTAAATCTTATCTCAGGTATGACACAACACATTATAGATTCCACAATGCAATTATTTATGTAATAAAACTACAGCCATGTGTAACTGATCAAATGCTGTACTCGACTAACTGGTCAGCAGTAAGTGTGACCATCTCTATAAAAGCTTTGCTTTTCGGGTTTGGAGCATTCAGTCAAAGTGATTGTTACTGCCCATAAGCGTAGGAAAGGTTATAATATTATTGAAAATATACTGAAGTCCAACAGTGTGAAAGATTATTCAAGATCCTTCTAGACAGTTGCCAATCACCCCAGAAATGGATGTCCCAGCAAATTTCACCTCAAGGTCAGACAGTGCAAAGCTGAGAGAATTTGCAAAATACAAAATAGCTATATCTAAAACTCTACATGCCTCAATTAGCAGATGAAATTGATAAGAATGGATGATAGATATTAATACTGTGTACCCTTTTGCCAAACAAAACAACACTCGATTTTAACCTACAACGTTTTACAAGACGGGAGAATACAGGAAGAGGGATCTTCAACCAGTCCTCTTTACACAATCGCTCTAAATCATCCAGTGACCTGGGTCCTCTCCTCTGCAGTCCCCTCTTTATCTCACTCTCCAAGTTTTCAATGAGGTTAAGATCTAGGGACTGAGATGGGCATGGGAGGAGCTTGATTCTGCTTCTGGTCAACTCGTTCTGTGTAGATTTGGACACATTTTTAGGATCATTATCTTGCTGAAAGACCAGTCATGACCCATTTTTAGCTATCGGGCAGAGGCCACCAGATTCTGATTTAAAATGTCTTGGTATTTCTAAGGGTTCATGATGCCATGCACCCTAACAAAGGTTCCATGGGCCTCTGGAAGAGAAAAGAGGACCACAGCATCACCGACTTCCCCCCATTCTTCACAGCAAGCTTGAGATGCTTTTCTGCATACTCATCTTTTGTGTTCCACCAGACCCACGTAGAGTGTTTGTTGCCAAAAGGCTCGATCTTGGTCTCATCTGGCCAAAGTACGTGGTCCCAGTTGAGGTCCCAGTACTGCTAAGTGAACTCCAGGTGTTTGCGACCATGCTTGCGAGTGAGAAAAGCTTTTTTTCTATGCAAGCCTCCCAAGCAGCTTGTTGGCATGTAGATGGCGCTCAATGGTTGTTTTGGAGACTTTGTGACCCCGTGATGCTGCAATTCTTTACCAGTGAGCTTTGGAGAACTTTTTATTTTTCTTACCTTCCTCCTTACTGTGCACGGTGGCAAAATAACCTTGCGTTCTCGTCCAGGTTTGTATACCACTGTTCCAGTTGTTTTAAACTTAATGATTCCTCTGACAGCAGACATAGGGGCAAGTGCAGACGAGCGGCTATTTTCTTGTAGCCATTGCCTGACTTGTGAAGGTCGACACACATCTGTCTTTCTTGGATGGTGTGTTGCTTTGTCTTTCCAGTGTTGAACAGTGGATAAGAGAAATGTCCTTGGTGTCACGTCATATTTATATCCAGGGAAACAGGATATGATGAATTACTAATTAAATGTTCCTAGATACTCTGACCAACTTTGTAAACCACTGTAGAAATTACAGAAATACTTTAACTGCATTTATTTCCTAGGAATTGTTGGGGTGCCAATAATCGTGGAACAGGAGATTTCATGAAAATTAATTTCTTAGGGTTTTTTCCCCTTAAAATTCATTTGAATTTAGGCTTACATTTTTCTACAATTTTCAGTGTGCCACTGCAATAAAAATTGAATTTCAATTTCAATAAGCCAACAAACCTGGCAAGAGTCTTGCAAGCCAGAAGTCTCATTAAAACTGGAGTGTGTGCTATTTTTTTACGGACACGTGAATCCACCTATTTTCTCAGGATGGAAGGCAGACCATGTAATTAGCTAACCACAGCTAGCTGTTTTTGCATAAAATTTTAAGGAGGCTACTATGCAAAATTCCAGAAACGGTGTGTCTGAGTCCATCACAGCTTGGACAAGATTAAATGCAAGGCAAAAAAAGCTCTCAGATAACTTTTTAAAGTAATAAACTCCATGCAATATACCTCACAGACTTCACTGTACTGTACTTTTAAATGCTCACTGCTGTCACAAACATTAAAATCTTCAGCTTGAAATAAAATAGAGCAAAAGAAAGCGAATGAATGTGCCAACTGTCAAGATACTTTAAGTAATCTCCATATATCTATTTATCTCTGTTTCTCCTCAGCAGCTCCTGCAAGATCTGTTTATCCTATCATCACGAGAGTCAGAGTTCGAATCCATGTCTGAGCCTCCACGGGGGTTTTTACTGACCATAATGTCTGGGAAAGATAGCAGTACTGCACGCTCTCTCTCCTGTCAATCACATGAAACTAACCAATTGTATGTTTCCAAGCTTACAAGAAGATGATTGAAAGGTTGATTTTTCAGTGGCTTGTAAATGCCAAATTCCAAATGGTAATGACATCATTTGTTAATACGAGATGTTCAAAGTGCAAAATGAGGGGAAAAAACATGGATCGTTACACTAAACATTCTCTCTCTTTTTTTTCCCCTCTGCTAGTGCATATAAAGCTCATAAACAGCTTTATTAATGTTTGTAAAGTTACAGAACTGAAGGGCTATTGGTACTGTTTTAATATAGTTCAACCTCAAAAGAGAATACAGCAGTATTTAAGACAGGAACCACAGTACTCAACAGCGAGCAGTATTAGCGAGATTAAGTGCATTGACGTGATTGATTACCTTCTCAAAACAGTGATATTGTAGATTTACCATTTAACACTGTATGATCGGTGTGATAGCTCTAGCCAAGTACAAAATATGCATGCTAACTGTTGTAAAGCTGTTCATTTGGGGAACCGCTTGATCCTTTAAGGGTCATGGAAAGGCTAAAGCTTATCTCAGCTGACTCTGGGCAAAGGCATGGTACATCCTGAGCAAGCATGGAGAAACTCAAGTAAGCACGACAAGAACATGCAAACTCCAGGACTCTCTCCTTTACTGTAAGTAGTACGTGCTACCTACTACACCACCATGCTACACACTCTAAAACAGTACTGCTATAAACTAATTCAAAAGAAAAGAGGGACTTTATATCTTTGCAGATTGATTTGATGTGATTCGCTAAACTGGAAAAGGTCTATTAGTTGAGAAGTTAAATTTTTGATTAATTCGTGTTTTTTGTGGTGTTAACAAGTTGTAAGCAGTGAAACATAGAATTAAAATAGTACCATATTTTATGAACTATAAGGACTCTTTTTCTTTTCGTTTCGGCTGTTCCCTTTAGGGGTCGCCACAGCGAATCATCTGCCTCCATCTCACCCTCTCATCTGCATCTTCTTCTCGTACAGCAACTGCCTTCATGTCCTCCTTCAGCACATCCATGAATCATCTCTTTAGTTTTCCTCTGGGGCTTCTGCCTGGTAGTTCCAACCTCACCATCCTACTACCAATATACTCACCATCCCTCCTCTGTACATGTCCAAACCATCTCAATCTAGCCTCTCTGACTTTGTCTCCAAAACATCTAACATGTGCTGTCCCTCTGATGTGTTCATTCCTGATCCTATCCATCACTTAAAAATCATTTCATTTTCTCAAAAATTGACAGTGTGCCTTATAATCCGGTGTGCCTTATGTGTTGGCGAGGCTGTACCGGTTGATGGTTTGTCGGGGCCTTACGACTACTGTAGTCAGGTGACTTGCTGAGTAATATGTGAGTGGCTGAGAGAAGTTTACATCAAAGGACCGGAAGACTTTTTTCCACAAATGCCTGTCCCGATTGATCTGCAACTCCATGCACGCCCATCTTACTGATACCGTCAAAACCAAGTGCAGCAAACTAATTCAGAGCTTGCTATCGTACCGGGTGGATGAACCAAAGAACCCCAACCGCTAGATATTGGTGTCAACAGGTCATTCAAAGTTAGAGGGATCCGGGCTTTATGTCGAAATCGTGCAACTGTTAATCTCAGACACTGAAGATGAAGAATTTGATGGATTTGTGGAAGAGCAATGAACTGAAAAAGTGAGTTTATTTACTGAACAATATTGAGAGTTAGTGTGAAGTGTATTATTTTATATTTTATATATTACAACTGAACAATGATGAGAGTTATTGTGAATGAGTTGAATAAAGTTTGACTTATCTGACTTTTGTTTCGCTTAAGGCGCCTTATAGTCCTGTGCGCCTTGTGTATGGATGGGGGCCATCATCGTTCATTGTTATTGCACCTTATAATCTGGTGTGCCTTATAGCCTGCAAAATTCAGTGGCCAAGCATGCGACCTCTGCCAAACCCAGCAATTCCGCATATAAGCCAAAATGTCGAAAATCACCTTACAATCTCACAATGTTAAAGAATCCCTTAAAAAATCCTGAATTTAGAATTTGATCCAAATTGTCTCCAACATCTAATGCAGTCTTCCTTGTCCAAAGCCCCATCTCTGGTAGAAATTTGACAAAAACCTGCACCTAACTTTGTGTGTGTGTGTGTGTGTGTGTGTGTGTGTGTGTGTGTGTGTGTGTGTGTGTGTGTGTGTGTGTGTGTAAAATACTACGAACAAACACACAAACATAACCTACTTAAGTGAAGTAGATTTAATTGCTTTCCTCTTATTGTATTTAGCTGGAGTGTGCTGGAGTTTAAGACGTGCTGCAGATTTACATATCTCTGAGGAAGTGTGTGAAAAGGTTGTAGAAAGAGTTTGCTTTCTCCTTCTGACTGGAAAAAATATGGTTTATAAAAATACATTTTAGAAATCAATGTGCAAATGAGTAAACGGTTTGAGAGGGAAACTCATCAGAACCACCAGGACGAAAGTTTAACATGTAATATTAGATGAAAAAGTGCATGTCAGACAGAATTTTTCTGAGCTTTTCACCTAAACCCAGTGAATATTACTCAAAAGTAACCAGTAGATTACACAGTACAATGCGCAGTATACAGTATAACTCAGCAGAAAACGCTTCACAACACAGAACGCAAAAGCGTCTTGTGGATTGGATTTCAGCTGGATACCTGTGGCTGAACCAGTGCTGATCTTCACCGGCTGTAAGCGTACGTTGACAGTCTGATGAGCGAGAAGAGGAGAGGAAGGGAGGGAGCGAGACACCCCCTCCATGATCCGCATGTGCTGCAGACCCTCAGCCATGGAAAGAGGAGGCACGTCGTAGTCTCCCTCAAAGGCACACTCACTGTCTATACTGCTACCTATAGAAGAGGAACATAGGGAAGAAAAAAAAAGCCTGTGCATATCTTACAAAATACATGTCACGGAATTTGCTTTTGGAAGTTACTTTAGTAGGATCTGTCAATCACATAGCTTGGTTGATTAGACTGGCTGGAGTGATTATCTGCTTGGATTTCCACACAAAGCAGTTTCTAAAATATGCACACCCCGTGCCTGCATGGTTATAGCTATTATGGTGCTGATACATCACTGGCTCACTGAGTTTCATAAACAAAGAGCTATTCCTATTAATCTGGCCAGTCTATCAAATTAGGTGTACTTTTTTTTTTTTTTTTTCAGGAAGGAAGGTGACAAGTATTATTTTATTTTATTGCTTCTTGAACCAGGTGGCAAGGTGGTGTGATTTTTAGCACATCCACCTCACAGCAAGAAAACTTGGGGTTGATTCAAAGGCTTGGGTATTTCTGTGTGGAGTTTGCATGTTCTTCCCACGCCTGCGTGAATTTTCTCCACGTACTCTGGTTTCTTCCCACGGGACAAAAATATGCACAGTAGGCTAAGTGGCTGTTACAAAGAAATCAAAGGTTAGGTATGTGTGTGTGTGTGTGTGTGTGTGTGTGTGTGTGTGTGTGTGTGTGTGTGTGTGTGTATGTGTATGTGTGTGTGTGTGTGTGTGTGTGTGTGTGTGTGTGTGTGTGAATGATTGTGTATGATTGTATGTGTGTTAGCCTTGCGTTGGCCCCGTGATGGCCTGGCAAGTGCCAGCCTCCTCATGACCCTAATGAGTATTAAGCATCTTGCAAATTGAATGAATGGAAGAATGCTTCTTGAACAAGGGCTGCAGAAAGATAAGCATCTACAGTATACCCTCTATATTTTGTTTCCATTACGAAAAAGTATTACATTCGTCTTCATTAGCAAAGACAATCTTGCCATTTAGTGATCACAATATGGAATAACATTTGACAAAAACAATGATTTATGATCAGCATTAAAAACTGAATAACTCCAAAGGTACAAGATTGATAATATTTGAACCCAGCAAAGGTTATATAATCACTATAACATGTTACAGCTCACAAATATGTTTTGTACAATAATTTAAACACACTGATAAATAATACCTAATAAAACTTTATATTGTTCCATAAGGTGGTGATGTCATAAGATATAAATCAGTAGTACTAAAGAATGATGCATTGCTTCCATCATTATTTTTAGGACAGTATGTTTTGAGGCATGTCAGAATAAACAAATTATTTTCTGGAAAAAAACCCTACTTTGTTTCATCATATTTCATGATGCCCTTTGGCCAATTGCCACAGTGTCTTTTTAAATAACAGATACTAACAACGCTACTGCAGTGGGGGCAGGTCTAGTGGTCTTGGGTGCTGGATCGCTGATCCTAAGGTTGGGGGTTCGAGTCCCACTCTCCACAAGGTTGTCACTGTTCCCTCAGTGCAGCTAACTGGGTTATCAAAGGCGGGCCATGTCTCTCACTGTCTATGGTGAGAGGTTCATGTAAAACAACCATTGCTGACTTTCGTAAAGAGTAGCTGCAAAGCCGTCAGCGTGTTTCTGTCCCTTGCTAAAGGGTTGTGTCAGGAAGGGCATCCGACGTAAAAACCTTTTTTAATTATTGCGCTGCAGTTTTCCCAAAAATCAATGACAAGATTGTAAAGCTCCTTTTTCGTTAAAAATACTTTTAGCCTACTATTATGAGGATTCTATGATCAGAAGTATTAGTATTTAAAGAAAGCTGCCATCACTGGTTTGCTAACAGGCCTTGTAACGCAAAGGTCAGTGCATGGGCTTCACATACCAAGTTTTGTATTGATCCGGCCAGTATTTCAGAAGCACATGAGAATTAAATACATAAAAAATGCATGATGTCACCATTACATTTTGACTGACACAGAGCTCTGACATAAAGACTTTTCCTTTACAATGTACTGAGTGCATACCCTAATGGTGCCATACATTTGTGCATTCACAGTTTATGCAAAAAAGAAAAAAGAAAAAGAAAGTAATATATCGTATTCGACGTGATAAGCGCCCAGGGCACTTAAAAATTGGAGTAGGTGGGCACTTATTAAAATATTACCAGCGGATTGGAACGGTAAGTGCTTATTAGCATAGAGGTGGAAACCATGAATAATAACAGAACAATAAAAGAGTTATTCATTTTGTGGTATCAACCACATTACTTACATGACAGCTGAAAATAAACAGAAAACAGCATAATTTAAAAAAGACCCCTTCATTTTCCCCACCCGGTGCTGTTCCTTTAAATATTTTCCCCGATATAAAATTGAGCCAATCAACATGAATGTTAACTTTAGCCCATGGCACGTTGAACCAATCAACACAAAGGTCAACTTTAGCACATGGCACAAAGCACATGGCCAGTAACATCTTTAAATGTATGAAGTTAGTGAGCAGGAGACTCAGGTGAAAAATACTCGTCATCACTTTCTGGTAGGTCCATGTCTGGCTCATGGCTCCATTCATTCAGAGCATCCCACAGTTTTGCTGTAGCAGTTTCTAATGGTTCATCTTGTTGGACATTTACCAAGAGAACACAGCAAAATATTTTCCTGTTTTTTAAAGCAAGGTGGAACAATCCAATGTGTTGTTACTGATGAACATTATAGACATTCCCCAGTGACAGGGGGGTCTTGAAATACTGTGTAAACTCACTTTTACAGGCAGTGAACGCCTCATTTTACTGTTACGACTGATTGAATAAAATTGGTAAGTTTGATCTACCATTTTGCTCCCAGTACACATGGGCAGTTAGTAGACATAAGATCAAAAACTCTGGGGGGGGGGGGGGGGGGGTTATTGGAGCAGGGCGCTTATTATGTCGGTTAGAGTATGTTTCACATATGAAAAATCCTGGGGTATAATTAAACTTGAAGGTGGCAGTCTTAAAGTACTACTGATCCTAAGGTTTGGGGTTCAAGCCCCATTGTCAATAGGTGTCACTGATGTCCCCACAGTGCAGCTAACTGGGTTATCAAAGGCCAACCTGGTCTCTCATTGTCTGTGGTTAGAGGTATGCAAAAGAAACATTGCTGATTTTTTTTGCATCACGGTCTATGGTCACTTCATGTAAAAGAACCATTGCTGGTTTCCATCAAGACTAGGCTGCATAGCCATCAGGTGGTTCTGCCCTGCGGTGGCCTGGAGAGCTGTCCAGGGTGTACTCTGCCCTCGCCCAGAGTCAGCTGAGATGGGCACAAGCCTCCCCGCAGCCCTAATTAGGATTAAGCTGTTCAGAAAATGAATGAATGAATTAAGTGTTGTGTTGATCATGCCAACAGTTTAGAAGAAAATGGGTATCAAATGTAAAGAAAAAATAACACCACACTAAAAAATGTAATATGTTGCCATTACAATTTGATTGGCAAATTATTTTGATGCTCTTTGACGTGGCAACTTTTCCTTCAGAATGTAGGTAGAACATAACCCAAAGACAATAAATACAGTGTAATTTTGCATTCATCAAAATTACAATTGATAAAGAGTAAAATATATATTTTTACATTTAAAAAATTGGCTTAAAATGGGTATGTTTAAGTGCTTGTGAAGTGTTTTTAACAGACTGCTTTCAAAGTTAAAAAAATCAACAAGGCCTTGTCATTGTGCCCAAAAAATCGAGAAATACTGATGCAGTTGTTAATGATACTAGCTCATCATATTAATTATGAAATGGTGTAAATTTATTGTCTTGTGTCAGCCATGCTTTTCTTTTTTATCTCGCAGCTGCGTTTTGTGTAATTTAGGTTCAAGACAGGCTCAAAAGTACGTGTTTTATATCCTTGCAAATTAACCTAAACATCCACGAGCTGTCATTTTTGCCAAATCATAATAATGCAGTTTCTTAAAAGAAGTGAAGTTTCATGACTTTTCATCAAATGGTTTAAAGGGGATGGAGCTTTTTGTACATGGTAATTTCAATAAATGATAGATGCCAAGTCATGTGAACAATGGCTGTAACACTGTACTTTTTGCTACAGGGTTTTGGTTTTATGGTTAAAAGGGGAAAAGTACAGGTAGAATTTAATAAACCAAACATTATCTCTCAAACTCAACACACGTGCACCTATATCCTTAATGGCCGTCGCTTATTGGTTGTCTCGGGCAAATGGAAATTCACTTATTTTGAATGCAGTACACACACACACACACACACACACACACACACACACACACACACACACACACACACACACGTGTTACATTTAGGACAAAAGTTAATGTATGCAATCAACCACAAATGCAATTAATTAGAATATTTTTTCAATTGTTTGACTATTCCAACAATTTTTCCCCGAAAAGGTGAATAATACTGTAGCTTTTTTTTTTTTTTTTTTCCCCCAAAATGGAATCTAGTGCATCCTACAAATTATCCAGAAGTATGTTAAAACTTATCTATATTAAACTGACTGCATGCCTGGGATTAAATAAATAAAAAATAAGCCCAGTGATGGCCTGACAAGCTGCCCAGGGTATACCCCGCCCTCGCCCAGAGTCGGCTGTAATGGGCACCAACCTACCCGCGACTCTATTTAGGATTCTGCGGTTCAGAAAACAATAATCAATAAAGGCCAGCTTGTTTAAAAAAAAAGAAACCTGAGAAGTGAAAGGTAATTGTAATAGCTAGCACATTCCTTTTATCTTCTATTTACACTCCTACACTTCCCAGAAGGAGTATCTATAACTGAGCAAAAAGATCAAATCAATACAGGGCAGTTAGACTGCCAGTCAAAAGTTTCTGAACATCTGCTTTTCTTCTGTTTTATCACATGACTTTCACACACACACTTTTTACTGGCACGTACCAAACGAAATGTAACCGAATATCAATTAAATAAAGAAAGGTAAATCTTCAGGGATCTTCTAACTGCAGGCTCTCAGATCCTAATTGGACCTAAATAGTGCTTTCACATATGCAGTGTTTAGTCCATGTGAATCAAATCCTTTTGAATTTTTCACTGTGATTCAGAGTCTGCAAATGGACTAACAAGCATGAAAGCACCTTCAGATAGAGAGTTATTAAAGGCAAGTGCACTTAAGGGGAAACCTGTTACGCCTATAGATACATAGACAGTGTCCGTATTAAGTGTAAAATAAGTGTGTGGTGTGCCTAAAGTGTCTAATTAGAGCAATAACGATTATGGCCCTTTCCAATAAGATTAGATGGGAATTACGTTAGAAGTAATTTCCAACTTTTTTTTCTTTTATCCATTAAACATTTAATAATCAACATTTCTCTCCTCAGTCATCCTGATTGATTGGGTAGATTGTTTGAGATTATTTTAAAAGCAGTAATTTAAGCAAAATCGTTAAAATAGCAATGTATATTTTACAAATGCATCTTTATATCCTCAGTAGTCTTGACTGAAAGAGTCAATTTAATTTGCAGGTTTTATAACCGTTCATGTAAAAGCTTAGTATCCAAAGCTAGTCTGTTCCTATATAACAAAACATATATAAATATGAGAATTCTTTTGCAGAATGATACTTGGACTATAGTGCTGCAGAAATATACTGGCAGATTAATCATCAAGCTGCAAACACTGTACCAAATGTCTCGAGGCAAAAACATGCAGATAAACATGAAGATTAGCTAATCATACAGATTATCTTTGGCTTCCATCTCTGTTGATACAAACACATCTACAAAAAGCCCAAGCAGGAATCATTTCTGGGTTGCATTTCTAAGCAAGAGGTGGCTCTGTGGTGTAGTAATTATGTCCACCGCACAGCAAGAAAATATTGGGTTCGAGTACCATGCTTGGGGAGGACTTTTTTTTGTTGTTTTTTTTTTTGGTGTGTGTGTTGAATTTGCATGTGTGTGTGTGTGTGTGTGTGTGTGTGTGTGTGTGTTTTGTCTAGGTACTCCAGCTTCCTCCCACAGTTCAAAGACTTGTAAATTAGGCTAACTGGCATCAGTGTGAATGGCTGTGTGTTGGCCCTGAGACTCGTAGCCATTCAGGGTGAACCTCACCTTCACCTAGGGATCGTAGAAGGATTAAGTGGTTCGGCAAATGGATGGTTGGATTTCTTATCAAGAGTGAAAGCTGTACTATGTTTGCATTGTAATTATCACCATCATGCTAACACAATTATCCTACCTTGTCCAGCAAAACTGTGATGGGGATCTAGGCTGGCACTCCTTAGGTCATTGGCCTCCTCAGTTCTTCCTTCTGCAGAAGACAAAAAAGAGACAGAGATGAGACTGTGAACATGGCGAGAATAAGGAGGAGACATGCTGGAGACTGTACACCGTATGCAAATCCACGAGCCATGTCCTCGCTTGAAGAATCCCTATCCTGAATGAGTGTACACATAGTCTCTTCATTCTGCTCCAGTTCTGCAGAGATCCATCCCCCAGATTGAAAAAACTATCAGATAGAGGACAGACGCTGTTTTTTTTAGTCTTCCCCATTATTGCTAGTTTGAAAACTAAAACAAAAGCAATGGATACGAAGTCACAGGTTTTTAGTCCCAACTGAAAGAAAGTACACTTCCTGCACTGCAGTGGACTGACTGGTCTGGGGAGTGATAAACATATTGCAACAACTGTTTTACAGTAGCTTGTTATGTATTAGCAGTCTGCTGATTGATTAGCATTGTGCTAACAGGAGCCAAAATCAATCACTAATGGCCCAGAGGGAACATATCAGCCTCGGTCTGGTTGTAAGCAGGAGAAATATAATGTAGATTTAGCTGCTTTGGGTTACAGTGGATACCACCCTGCAGCCTGAAGTAAGACCTATGCTGGTCTTACGTGATTGGAGGGGGGCGGGGGGTTGTTTGTTTGTTTGTTTTTACAGGATTATATAAGGAAAATCAGTTCATTTTCTGTAACCGCTTCATCCTAATTAGGGTCACGGGGAGGCTGGTGCCCATCCCAGCCAACTCAGGGCGAGGGCAGAGTACACCCTGGACAGCTCGCCAGGCCATCGCAGGGCGGAAACACGCCGACGGCTTTGCAGCCTACTCTTGTCGAAAGTCAGCAATGGTTCTTTTACATGCCTCACACCATAGACAGTGAGAGACATGGCCGGCCTTTGATAACCCAGTTAGCTGCACTGGGGGTATATAAGGAAAATAAGTAAATTATTCTATATTTGAGTGTAGTTAATGATTTACTGTTCTGATCATCTCTGATTCTGGAAAACATGTATGCCAAATATGGATTTGTTCCTGGTCACTGATGTCCAAAGCAAAAAGTCATTCTTGGCCACAAACAAAAGATGTAAAATGAATGCGCATTTTATCCAGCATGAATAGGTCATTTAAAAAGAGAAGAATGTTATCAATACATAAACATAGTGAAATACTTATATATATATATATATATATATATATATATATATATATATATATATATATATATATATATCATTCAGATTTGGGATTTTGGGATTAGGTTATGATTAAGGGTGTTCTTATTAATTCTTGATGAATGACCTAAGTGTGACAGGTTGGCAGGGCTGGAACTTAAAACTTAAACTATTACCCCCCCATTTCACTGGAGCGCGGCAGACTCGCGGAAGCAAAACCATAGTCATCCTCCAACGTGCCTCAGTCAGTCCGTCATCTTCTTCTATGTCCTTCCGTATGATTCCAAAGGTATTCCTCCTCTTCAGTCAGGCTAAAATTTTCCACGCACATTCACGGAAAAAAATTCAGAGTGTGACCATTGGTTCCATGATCTTTCCTTTTATACCGCAAGTGTTCCTTAACTTATCCGCAAGTCTTCCCTTCTCTTCCGTATGATCAAAAGCAGTGAAGAGAGCTGCTCTACACACCACACACCATCAGCACCATCAGAAGCAGCATCAGACCGAGCACTTGCCAGGTGCTTTGCCCCTCACTTTGGCTGTGGGTGCGGCGCGGTCTCTACTCCATCCGCGCACACGTGATCATTAGCATGGAGAATGATCATGCAGACCCGATCGAAGTCCATCTATGGCACACCGTGAGTATTTCACCTTCTTCTGATTCACTGATCCACTGCTGATTGTGGTTTGCTTGAGACTTCAATCGAGTCTGATCATCCTCCTCATGCTGATGATCACGTGAGCACCGACGGAGTAGAGAGCGCGCAGCACGCGCCGCCTTATAATAAATGATCGAATACAAAACGGGGTTCAGAGATCAGCGCGTCTTAAGCACGTGCTCAAGTGCATGCTTTCATCCAGCACGGACTCGATCAGACGGATTGGGGACTCGGAATCAAGCTGGCTCTCTGCTGCGCGCCACAGTGACATGTAGCATTGAAAATAGATGTATAGATTGAAAATGTGCGAGATTTATTCATCTGTTTTTGTTTTATTTGATGGTTTTTTTTGTATCTTAATTGAAATGACAGTGAAATTAGGTATTCATTATGCTGTTGAAAAAGGCCACCTAATTTATCTGAGAGCCAGATACAGTCATCAAAAGAGCCACATCTGTCTCGTGAGCCATAGGTTCCCGACCCCTGTTGTAACATATAAACATATAGTACTTTAATAAATATCTTGTAAATTACAAACATATAGTACATTCTAAAAATCTTGTAAATAATAAACATATATTGCTTTAACAAATATCTTGTAAACTATAAACATATAGTTACATCTTGTAAATTATAAACTTATTATAAATTACAAACATATACTGTATTAAATTTTAAATTTATTTATATTATATACATATTTTTAAGTTATAAACATGAATGAGAAAATGAGCTTCCTTGGTCGAATCCTTGTGTGTATAGGCGGAATCAGAAGCAAATCCTTTGATCTTTGCCGATCTTTCCGTTTTGAAACGTGGTTACGCCGGCTATTCCTCAGTCATTCCTCAGCCGTTCCGTGTTGAACCTGAACGTTCCGCCTGCATTCCGCCTGTTCTGTAATCATTCCGTGTCTTCCTTCTAAAAACGAGTAGTGCCGTGGTCGTTCCTCGCGTGTTCCGTACTTTCCATGAACGTTCCATGAATTATCCGAAGGTCTTCCTTTGCTGTCCCCACTGGTTCCAAAGGTAGTCCGAGTGCTTTTACGCACGTGTTCCGTCATTGTACCGCAGTCTTTCCGTCTCTTTTCTGCACATTCCGTGCTCGTTCCGAAGGTGCAATTTTCCATAGGTTTTTGACCCATTTTCCGTGAAAAAATGCCAAAGCTCCTCTGTAGAGTGCGTTCTGTGCCTTTCCGCCATGATCCTTGCATTCCACGATCCAGTGAAATGTGGGTATTAACGATCAGAAACATCCTTAAATGTACAGTGTGTAAGATTTGGCAGCATGTAGTGGTGAGGTTCCTAATTGCAACCATTTTTCAATTCCAACCTCTTCCAATTAGAAGCCTTGATAATTCTGGGCTACTGTCGGCCTACATGGTAGGGGGATCATTCCACATGTAGATATAAACAGTTTATTCTAAGGTTCAGAATCCAACAACTTTTCTATATGATTATAGATTCATTGAAGTTATTTCTCGTTAATGTACTTAAAAGATGTGTTGGAAAGATCAAATTCACTGATAGCTGACTATTAGTTCCTTTGGGCCCAAACACTAACACGTATCATACGCTTAATGGAGTCGTCGTTGTTGTCATTAGCCTAGACAACAGCAACCTCACTTCCTGGATTGAACTGAGTCCTTACAAATAATGACTGTACCATTTCCATCTGTGATATGGCTGACGGAAGATGAAGAAACTGCTTATGTTTGCTGTTCAAATAGCTTATGCTGAATTAGCTTTGGCATGCTTGTATTTGCTAGACGTAGCATGTGTCCACTTTTATTTGAAATTGCTGTCTATTTAAAAAACACCATGTGCGATTCTACCAGAGCCAAGATCAATTTCCCATTTTCAAATTTCCCAAGTGGCAAGCAATGACAAATGAAAACAATTTCTCTTTATAAACCAACATGTACCGATCAAGATCAGTGTTCATATAAGAAGCCATGAGATTTTTTATTTGAAGTGAACTGCAATCCCTTTGCATAAACAAGGCCTTTTAAGGCCTCAAGCTACAAATTGTGTTTATAATCTATAGGATTGTGAATGCAACTGTTTTCAAAAGAACTTTTTCCCTTTTTGCTGACATTCCTGTTTTAATACAGTCTGATTTACTATCTGAGGATTACCAAGATAATTATAGATATAGAGTGGATATAGAGTGGTCTAGTAGATAGGGCGCAGGATCGCTGATCCTAAGGTTGGGGGTTCGAGTCCCCACAAGGTTGTCACTGTCCCCCCAGTGCAGCTAACTGGGTTATCAAAGGCGGGCCATGTCTCTCACTGTCTGGTGAGAGGGATGTAAAAGAACCATTGCTGACTTTCGTAAAGAGTAGCTGCAAAGCCATCAGTGTGTTTCTGTCCCTTGCTAAAGGGTTGTGACAGAAAGGGCATCCGACGTAAAAACCCACGCCAAATTAAACGTGCGAATCAGATGATTCGCTGTGGCGACTCTTGAGAAAATACGGGAAAAAGCCGAAAACAAAAGAAGAAGACAGAGGTATGAACTAAGAATCAACAACCACAATGCGTCCATTATTCCACAGTGTGTGGAGTGATCCACTCAGCATTCCATCAAGGTAACGCGTGCTGGTTGTCAGAGCTCAAAGATAAGCTGAGTGGTTAAACTGCTACATACATTACATCACCACATTTACATTATATTCCCATTGAGGCATAATCAAATCTGAAACGCTGAGCAGATGAAGGTCGGGGACTTTGGTCAAAGACTCCAATGTAGCTCAATGGCAAGTTTGAGATTTGAAACTTAATGTCACTAGAAATAAAATTCAGCCAATCCCTACATACCATGACACTAAAAATGTCTTCTCCACAAAACCATGATTGTTACAGATGCTGTTGTGACTGTAGTTTATAATAATTAATAAACATGAAAAGTACTATTGCACAACACTGCTTATATGAAGTATTTGGCATGCTTTTATTTTTAATGCTGTGAATTCTTTATCAGTGTGCACTTGCTTGTCGTTAGTGAAAAAATGTCATCTCAGAGAGTTTATTAATATTTATTGCATATTTTCTGCATTTTTTGAATATGTATAAAATTAAATGTATGCTAACTGAATTATTTCAGGAAAATTTGAGTTGAGAAACTTTTGTTTTGACTCACATTACCTATAACTTAATTATGAAAACTTCAGATTTTCTTTGAAGCTAATATATACAGGGATGCCTTACTTTCCGCGGTTAATTGGGACCGAGATCCCCTCCGACCACTGAATTCGTGAAGAAGGATCAAACCCCCCCCCCCCCCCCCGACTTACGTGTACGTACATGTATATGTGTATATAATATCAATAAATACATATCCCATACTATAAATGCTTATAATAGCAAACATTAAAAAATAATGCACAAGATGTAAATGAAATATAAATAAACACACACACACACACACACACACACACACACACACACACACACACAGATGCACGCACGCACGCACATGCGCGTGCACGCACTGAGATACACACTTCACAAAAATGTAACTAGTTTTGATGGGGGGTTTTGGGTTGTTTTTTTGTTCATTTAGAGGTTTTGTTTTGGGTTTTTTTTTTTGCATAATTGGCCTTGTTTTGCGGCATTTTCCTTAACCTTTTCCTCTATGCTTCCTTAATTTCCTTATTTTTTAATTCGATGAATATTTTAAAAAAAATGCACTGAAGCCGCATGAATTGAAGCGCAAAGTAGCGAGGGGTCCCTGTACTATAAATGTCATTTTATCTGTAAACTAATATAAATACATACATGTACATGTGTTAGATTTCAGAAATTGTATCATGTACAGGAACTAACAACTTATGTTGCAAGAGTCCTATGGTAGTAGACCTTTGGTAAACTATTTTGAGGAGAAAAATGGGATAAATACTATCAAGAAATAGATACTGCAATCGATATCTGTTATAGATAAATACAAGAAATAAATACTGCTATTTCTGATGACTTAAAAATTGTGCTTAATTCTACTATTACTCCAAGCAAAAGTACTTAATCTTGAGATACTGTAGCCATTATTCTCTCAGCCTGTATAAGGTTCCATTTTCATCCTGTAGCTATGAAACTTTGCACAAATTATGCCAGTCTTATAACGTGTAAAGAAAGCACAGAGTTTTATTTTGAAGCTACTGTGGAACCCCAAAGTAGTAGCATGGATATCAAGTATCACTACTACAAATTAGTGAAAGGGACCAAATATGCAAGTTATAAACTGAATATTATCTACTTTTAATTAATACTGTAGGGGCCGGTGGCGTAGTGGTTCGGGTGCTGGTTCATCGGGAGGTTGTGTGTTCAAATCCCAGTTAAAACCCCCCCCCCATTGTGCTAAGACCCCTGGTTTTTTGTTCACCCAGCAGTATAAATGGGTACCAGTAAAAATATACTGGGAAGGTAACGTGCGATGGACTAGCATCCCATCCAGGAGGAGTTGAACTCCCAGTTGCTTCATGCTATGGAAACCGGGGATAAGCACCGGCCGGATGAGCCACTGGGTGTAAAAAGCCCAACAGACTTGACCTTAATTAATACTGCAATAGCAGTGGTGGCCTGGTGGTAAAGGTGCTGAATCACGCCCCACTCTCAACGAGTTGTCACTGCCCCCCAAGTGCTGCTAACCGAGTTATCAAAGGCTGACCATGTCTCTCACTGTCTATGGTTACTTCATGTAAAAGAACCATTGCTGGTTTCCATCAAGAGTAGGCTGCATAGCTGTTAGTGTGTTTCTGCCCTGCGACAGCCTGGCGAGCTATCCAGAGTGTACTCTTCCCTTGGCCAGAGTGAGCCGAGATGGGTGCCAGCCTCCCTGCGACCCTAATTAGGATTAAGCAGTTCAGAAAATCAATGAATGAATATAGTGGTTAAAATTATGCTGAGTAAGTGGCACAGTGGAATAGTGGTTAGCATGTCCGCCTCACAGACAGAGGGCCTAGGTTCGATTCCCCGGCGTTTCTGTAAGGAATTTGCATGTTCTCCCCATGATTGCGTGGGTTTCCTTCAGGTACACTGGTTTCTTCCCACAGTCCAAAAACACGCACAGTACGTTCCTAGGTGTGATTGTGAATGTTGCACGAGTGTTGGTCCTGTGGTGGCCTGGCGAGCTGTCCATGGTGTACATGGTGTCCAGCTTTCCTGCGACCCCAATTACAATTAATCACTGGAAAGCCCATGTTGATGTGTAATCAGTTGGTTGATACTTCCTATGTCATAAAAAATATATATATTCAGTGAGCAAAAAAATGAATGTTACTTCCCTCTGATCAGAGGTGGACAACCCACCTCGTCAAGACATCGTGTGGGAATCTCTCAAACCACACTCATTTTCAAATATTGCCTGAAAAAGACATCATTGACAGAAGTTTACAGAGAATTTGGCCAAGATTTTATTGTGATCAATTTTATACAGTGTAGTAGTCATAAAGATCACATATGTCCGTTTTCATTCCTTTATTTTCCTTCTAGTCACCACTGGAGCACCCGTGTATGATCCTTAATTTTAAAAAACTCCACAGATCTTCAGGAAGCTGCTTCCCAACTCCACCTGAAATGCTGACTTTGAGTCTGTGTGCTGAACGACCTTTGGCTACCTGCTCCCA
>CM045730.1:29011553-29454053 GCA_024760905.1 Plotosus lineatus
TATTTAAACATTGTTGGCATACAGTCATTTTATAATTTCTTTTTTTTTTACTCTCATACCTGCAGTTAATATTTTCACTGCTTTTAGTGTCAACAGGACCAATATGGCTAACAAATAGTTTGGGATTCTCCTCACTACTGTATATTCTCTTCTACCACTCATACGACTTATGTTAATGAGTTAACTACACTGTTCGGTGGTTACGCTTTTTGCGTTGCCCAATTTCAGGCTTGTGAGTATGACAGATGAAGCAGTTTGAGTGAATCTCTCCACTATGCCATGTTATCTGCAGTGGAGCTTGCAGAAGTTTCATCCATATGTACGTTGGCCAAAATGGATTTTCTTCCATTTCCCCACTCCACTGCTGATCAAGCCTACAGACAGCATGAAAAATGCAGTTGAAAGGAAGTATGGCATATAGCATCTCGAAATTTCTACAGCCTGGTTTAGTACCTGATATGAGCCCATCAGACCATGTCACACTTTCAGGTACGCAGCAGGTCACTGAACACATCTCATTTATCTTGTGGCTCAGGCTCTGGACAGCACAACCAAATACTGTTTAGCCAAGAAAAAGGATGGTGGCTTCTTCCAATTCTAGCCATACTTGGAAGAGGGGCTGTGATGTGCCTCCTCAATGGATCAAGCTGTCTGGAACATGTAGACTATTCGTGCACACAACACTCCATGACAATCAATCTCATTGTCAACACCCTTTATCAATCTCTATAATCAGTTTGAACTCAGAAATGGGATATCAATGTGTGGCGTCACCCCAATTAGCACAAACACATAGAGATGCATCCTCATATCAACAAGAGAGCCACAAGGTGTAACCTGCCAGAGATAGGAAGGTTTTACACATCATTAAACACATCAAAGAGAGATTGTTACCCTACATGTCTCCATCAACAGCTGGAATATGGATTGAAATCTTCACTAATAGCAAATAAATAAATATTCAGTGTCAAATGTCAGGAGTACTGACCGATAAAAGCACTGCCTACTGCACACATTTTTGCTTCTACAACTGCCCAACAATTCAAAGATCTAACCACAGACACTTTTTACCCCCATGAACCCTGTAAGACTGGTTCCCACTCCTTTTAATAGTTGAGCCTTGTGTTTTCCTAAATATATCTGAAAATCCCGAATCGTTGGAAAGATTGGCCAAATTACCTGCTATGGGGATGGTTGACCCCTTTGTCTTAAAGTTAGTGTTGGTAGATTCTTAGCTCTGTACACAATCTGTTATATTGTGGTTGAAATGGTCTTTACATCCTGATAGCAATCAACTGATGAGATCTTAAAATGGTCTGGAATAAGTCAGTCATCTGTCACCCTTTGTAATCCTGTAAAAACTCTGTGTGGCAGTCTGCTGGGAAATATTCAGTCAAATGCTCCCTTGCTCTCCTGCTCTTGCATGACCCTACTATGCACAAACCAGCAACCAGAGAGGTGATTGTGCATGTGGAAGAAGTGTGGCTTTGGAGGGACCTCCAAGGTCAAATGAGAGCCCTAAAGCAGTGCTTCTCAAATAGTGGGGCGCACCCCCCTATGATGTTGGGGAGGCACAGTGTGATGCCGGGGGGGCGCGTATGACCCTGGGGAACATGCTTTTCTGGAATTGTGTACAAGAATTAAGCGGAATTGCACCTCCACTCCACGAGTTAGCAGTGGCTCTATCATTGTCGCGCAATGGTGTGCTTTTTTGCACAAGCAAAACGATATAAAGTGCAGTAAACAACCCCTCAAGAAACAACACAGAAAAATTTCTAACAGCAACGAAGAGAAAGGTGGAGAGAGACGGAGATATTAAGACATAAATAAGTTAAATGAGTTTAAATAAGGATATATATTTTTTTAATTTTCAGGCACATGGGTGCACTTTAAATCTTTTCTATTACAGATTAAAAAGCAATGTTAATGAAGTTTTTATTTATTGTAAGTTAAACTATGTATTTTTATTAACATTAAAAACAACCAAAAAAAATGTTATGCAGAAGTGTACTAATAAATTAATAGACAAATAATATTAATAGTGTCCCGCAGGACAGTGGGTGGGGGGGGGGGGTGTTCTTCCTAAGGGAGGCTCAGTTCAGTTCATTTTCTGTAACCGCTTCATCCTAATTAGGGTCACGGGGAGGCTGGTGCCCATCCCAGCCAACTCAGGGCGAGGGCAGAGTACACCCTGGACAGCTCGCCAGGCCATCGCAGGGCGGAAACACACTGACGGCTTTGCAGCCTACTCTTGTCGAAAGTCAGCAATGGTTCTTTTACATGCCTCACACCATAGACAGTGAGAGACATGGCCGGCCTTTGATAACCCAGTTAGCTGCACTGGGAGGACAGTGACAACCTTGTGGAGAGTGAGACTCGAATCCCCAAACTTTGGATCAGCGATCCGGCACCTTATACCACTAGACCACCACTGTCGGCCCAAAGGGAGGCGTCACACAAAATAATTGAGAAGCACTGCCCTAAAGAGATGCCACTTTAAATTTTTGCAAGTTCTTCAGATTACCAAGCCCAATTTTCAGGGCTTTTTAAGAACATGTGACCAAGTATTCCAAGTGACGTTCCTAAGCAAGAGAATTTTCTGTTTGTTCTAAAAATCCACTTTATAGAAACAAGCTGTTTTATCATGGTGAGTTCCACTATGGGTGGATGGTTATAAGGAAAGAAGGAATACAAGAAGAAAGGTATATTTTCAATCACAATTCCCCAAAGTGCTGGAGTCCCTTAAGACCTCCCTCTATGAGCCGATACAGTTGCTGAGCTGAAAAGAATCTCTTTAAAGATCCAAAGATTACTTTAACAAAACAAATTTGAGGACCCTATGCCTAGGGAATGAGCTCAATTGGTATGCATTGCTGGATCCTGGGAGATTCTCCACAAAATCATAACACATACTGTTGTTAGCCTATTTAAAGACATTAAGGGGCACTTTGAAGGGAAACTGCGAAGAGGTAATTATAGATTAAATATTCATCATCCACAGGAAGAACACGACACCTGGTCGATACCATGACATGCCATTCAAGGAATGTCTTCTCGTCATGTGCAGCAATTAGAAAGACAATGCTGCAGGAAGTCCACACTACTGATCTCTGGATGTCACCATTCACCTTCACCTGATTCTGTAAGTTTTCCTTTACCCTTCCCCATAGCCTAAGTACCATAGTCTTTTCTAAACACCTATCCAATCAGTTCAATGATATGATAAAAGTTAAACATTGATTTGTACTCGTCTTTGGCAGATAAAAAGAGTGAAAGAAATTTTTGGTTTTGTAGCAGTGGTCCCTGACCCTGGATAACACCATGGTTCCCTATTGTTGAAAAACATCATCTTCAGAAAAGCTGTGTTTCTAAGGGTCTCCATGAGGAGTGGGCAGGGCTGGATCACTTTCTGATTGACAGCACTATCAAAGCAAGTGTCAAATTCAGCTGGAAATGAATCTGTAGCATGTAAGTGCTGCTCTATAGTCTGTACATTTGAACATATCTTTAAATTCATAAATTCCGCACTGTTCAATATGTTGCATATTTTAGCTTAGTCATGTTTGCAAATTTTGTAAAGTTAGCTTGCTAGCTGTGCATAGCATGAGAGACTCAGAATTAAACAGCAGGGAAGATCATTGCAAAAGATCGATTTGGTTCAAATTTGGGGCAGCCGTATCCTGACTGTTAAAGAAGCAGACTTGGGACTGAAAGGTTACTCGTTTAATTCCCGAAGCAGGAGGAAAAATGTGGCAGTGAGGAGTGAGCTGCACCTTCCCTTCTTCCACCTTCATGGCTGAAATGCCCTTGAGCAAGGCACCTAATCCCCAAACTACACTCCGGGTGCCCCAATGTGTGTGGCCACCCACTGCTCGAGTGTGCGTGTGCTCACTGTTTACATCTGTGTGTGCTCACTCTGGACTCATTAAATGCAGAGCCAATAATTTCCCTTGGGGACTAATACAGTATATCAAAATAAATAAATAAATAAATAAATAATAACTGTTCTTTCAATTCTCTTGGTGTGAGGCGAGCTGTCTAACTGGAAGTGTTGTAATGAAGAGAATGCGCTGTTGGCATTTTCATGAAACTATCTCGGGGTGTTTGGTTAAAACTAGCTTTGGGGAATCTGTTTAATCTTGACAAGGTATGCATAAGAATTTACATATAAAACATTGTGCAATAATGGACAGATTGTATGATATTGGGCTTATATGTTCTTTCTCTGATTGACAGACCACCACCAGCCAACTTGTTCCCTGCTACTGAGAACCAGGGCCAATCCAACATTTTGGAGGTTTTAGGAAACAATGAGCATATAAACAATGTTAATATTAAAGGTGGTCATCTTGAGATTTAAAGTTAATTAATAGCACAAATATGCATAAAGTTATGCTCAGCACTAACGGTCAAAAAGCGATTCATTTATTCATTCACTTATTTTCTGAACAGATAAAGCCTAGTAAAGCCATGACGAGGGTGGAGAGGGTCGCGGGGGAGCAGCCTAAGCAGTGAGGCCGAGACGTCCCTCTCCACCAGACCGGCCGAGAGACATAATACCTGCAGTGTTCTGGGTCGACCCCGGCGTCTCTTCCCGGTTGGACATGCCCAAAACACCAGAGGTATTCTAATCAAATGCCAAGTCACCTCAACTGGCTCCTCTCGATACGGAGTTTTTATTATTATTATTATGCTTATATAGTGCAATTTCATACACGCGTATGCTCAATGCACATGAGACCCCAGCGCTCCAGGCACCCGCCGCCACTGTACGGCACCAGTTGTTGCGTCGTTCTATCCTTTTGATGCTGAGCGCCAAGCAGCAAGCAACAACTCCCAAATTTTAACGTCTCATGGTATGACGCGGCCGGATTCGAACTCTGACCTTCCGGAGGATAAAGCGGACGCTCTACCAATTGAGCTACATCCCCGGTAGTTCTGCAGCGGTTCTACTTCAAGCTCCTCCCAGATGGCTGAGGTTCTCACCATATCTCTAAGGGAGAACCCCGCCACCGGGCGAAGGAAGCTCATTTCAGCCACTTGTATCTGCAACCTTGTTCTTTTGGTCAGTACCCAAAGCTTGTGACTTTCTTCGTGTCTTTATACATTTGAAGAAAACTCTCTGTACATGTAGGAAAGCCCTGCAAGTACAGGGAAAATAAACAAGCCCATTTCAAAGTAATTAACTGATTTTATTCCTGGATTTGATTAATAAAACAGTGAGATAAGATGGTCGGGTGGCTGGATTGATTAGTGCTAGATGTACTGACCTACATCTCAACCATACATAGATACTCTCTCTCTCTCACACACACACACACACACCTCCACCTACCATTAAAGTGCTGCCAATAAAACTGAGCAGATAGGACTGAATGCACACATCTTCCATGTCGATTCTTCCTATTAAAAATGTTATCTTAAAAAGAATAATTATCTAATTATCCACTGCTTTTAAAGAATACAGGAGGAATAGAGTGTGCTCACATTAGGGTAGTAGAGAAGGTCAAACAAACACCCTTGTACATTTCACTTTTAGTATAGGTATGCTACAGAAAATAGCACTGTCCTAAATATGAAGATCAGCCATCGCAAAGTTTGGATTTTAAAGCAGGAACGCATTGTGTTATGTCCGAGATGATATTTACATACAGTGCCCATTCTGGTGCCTTTATCTGGCTGATTTTGAAAAGACAGCATATATAAATCCTTCACTGTCCTATGTATCCCATAATGCAATGCATCAGCCAAAAAAAAAAAAGGCAGAAAATTCAGTGCATAAGCCAAACAAGCAGAGAAAGAAAACTCTGGGGAGAGAGTTGCAGTTTCTGAACAAACAGGAGTTATGCTGAAACATCTTTCACATTTATATATTAATTTTATAAACCACTTGTGGGGCGGGTAGTGTAGTGGTTAAGGTGCTGGGCTCATGAGCGCGAGGTTGTGTGTTCGAATCCCAGTTAGATCCTCTGGGCAGGGTCTTAACCACAAATGTGCCCCTGTTCACCCAGTAGTATAAATGGGGACCAGTAAAAAAAATATACCGGGAAGAAGGTAACCTGCGATGGACTAGCACCCCATCCAAGAGGAGTTGAACTCCTGGTCACTTCATGCTACGGAAACCAGGGATAAGCACCGGCCTGATGAGCCACTTGGCTCAGGTGTAAAAAGCCCAACTGACTTTCTAAACCACTTAAGCGTAAACAGGGTTGCTAGTTCATGTTTTTTTGGAATATGGGAGGAAACCAGCATACCCGGATGAAACCCACACAAGCAGGGGGAGAACATGCAAAGTCCACACCGAAATGCTCGAGCTGGGGCCACAATTAAGGTGATAAAACATCCAGTATTCATCATGAGTCCTTGTCTGTGAGACAGTTATATCTAGAACCCCAGCCAAATCAATGGATTTGGAATTCAATAGATATTATGAACACCAAGATTTCCCTCTTTGTTTCTGTTCAAGTTGCCCCTGATGATCCTGGCCTCAAGTGGATATAAAATACAGTGAAAGACTGAGAAATGCATTATACTGAAGTAGTGTTCCCAAGAGGCTAAATTGGTGCAACAGTGATGGAAAGAATTATTGGCACTGCATCAGTAATTTTTTTTCTTCTTTGTTTTAAGTTCCTCAATCTACAAACTGTTTGTAAATAATGTTAAACAGCTGTCAAAATGTTCAATATCTATCGGAAATAAACCAATTCATGAATAAGACATTTCGGGGCAGACTGGTTCCCGTACAACCAAGGTCCCACTATAACACTGCACTGAAGGCTATATCTATAAGGCTATATCCTTTTACAGTCAGTGTGCCTGACTGAATAACTGCATGAATATGCATGGGCATGTGTTGCTAGTAAAAATATACAGTAGGTGTACATTAATAATGTATACTAGTTAATATAATATCATGAGCAGCTATTTCAGACATCCTCATCATGGCTACATCAATAGAGTCACATATCCCAATTATAAATATTCACTGAATATGGAATTTGACTTTCAAAGCAATCTGGTTACCACCATATGCCTCTCTATTTCTGCCAACATATCATTCCTGGTGAAGAGGGCTACACCTAGGCTGTCTAACTCTGCTCCTGCAGAGATAGTTTCATTCGCATCTGCCTAAAAGAAATCATGACTAAAAAAAGTTAGAGAACGTATCACCCTTCAATAATAGGAATAGTAAGATATGTAAGGTAGATAACCACTTACTTACTCACTCACTCATTTGCTGAACTTGAAAACATTATTGCAGTCATATTTAACAATAGTCAGTAAGATGGAAAGTCAAAATCATTCGATTTGAGTGGCTTTGGTGCGTAAGTGTTTGAGTATGCATTAGATGACATTACATGAAAACATTAGTGTAAAAAAATACTAAAAAAATTAAAAACCCACTAAAACAACATAGTTTATATATATGTGTGTGTGTGTGTATATATATATATATATATATATATATATATATATATATATACAATATATATATATACAATATAATATATACAATATACAATATATATATTTCGGATATATATATATCTAGGGATCCCACACTTTCTGCGGTTAATTGGGACCGAGATCCCCACGTGATAACTTAAATCCGCGAAGTAGGATCAAACCCCCCCCCCCCCTCCCCGACTGACATATCCGTACATGTATATGTGTATCTTCTTCTTTTACTTCTTTTACTTTCGGCTGCTCCCTTCAGGGGTCGCCACAGCAAATCATCCGCCTCCACCTCACCCTGTCCTCCGCATCTTCTTTTCTGACTCCAACGACCTTCATGTCTTCCTTCACCACATCCATAAATCTCTTCTTTGGTACATGTATATGTGTATATAATATCAATAAATACATATTCAATGCTATAAATGCTTATAATAACAAGTAAACATTAAAAAAATAATGCATAAGATGTAAATAAAATATAAATGCACACACATACAGACATGCACCTCACAAAAATGTAGATGGGAGATTTTGGGTTGTTTTTCTTGTTTTGTGTTTGTTTAGGAGTTTTTTTGTTGTTGTTGTTGTTTTTTTGCATAATTGGCCTTGTTTTTGTGGCATTTTCCTTAACCCTTTCCCCTTTTCTTTTCTTCCTTAATTTCCTTATTTTTATATCTTGCTTATATATATATATATATATATATATATATATATATATATATATATACATACATACACACACACACACACACACACACACACACACACACACACACACACACACACACACTCTCACTGTATTTGACCTAATAAGCCCCCTGCTCCAATAAGCGCCCCGCCCAGTGTTTATAACCGCAGTCTAATAACCGCCCATGTGTACTGGGAGCAAAATTGTAGATCAAATCTACCAATTTTATTCGATCAGTCTCTTCTTCTTCTTTTCCTTTCGGAAGTTCCCTTCAGAGGTCACCACAGCAAATCATCTGCCTCCATCTCACCCTATCCTCTGCATCTCTTACTCCAACTCTCTTCTCTTACTCCAACTACCTTCATGTCTTCCTTCACCACATCAATGAATCTTCTCTTTGGTCTTCCTCTAGTCCTTCTGGCTGGTAGTTCCAACCTCAGCATCCTCCTACCAATATACTCACTATTCCTCATCTGTACATGTCCAAACCATCTCAATCTAGCCTCTCTGACTTTGTCTCCAAAACCTCTTACATGTGCTTTGCCTCTGATGTATTTATTCCTGATCCTATCCATCTCCGTTACTCCCAGAGAGAACCTCAACATTTTGATCTCTGATAGCTCCAGCTCAGCCTCCTGTCTTTTCCTCAGCACCATTGTTTCTCAACCATACAACATCGCTGGCCTCAACACCGTCTTGTACACCTTTCCTTTCATTCTTGCCGATACCTTCCTATCACACAGCACACCGGACACTTTTCACCAACCATTCCAACCTGCCTGCACACGCTTCTTCACCTCTTTTCCACACTCTCCATTGCTCTGAACTGTTGAGCCTAAGTACTTAAAATCCTCCACCTTCTTTATCTCTGCCCGCTGTAACCTCACCGTTCCTCTTGGGTCCTTGTCGTTCACATACATGTATTCTGTTTTACTCAGGCTAACCTTCATTCCTCTCCTTTCCAGGGCATATCTCCACCTCTCTAGATTTTCCTGCACTTGTTCTCTGCTCTTACTACAGATCAGTCTCTGTAACCGTAAAATGAGGCGTTCACTGAAAAGTGAGTTTACATGGTATTTCAAGACCCTTCAAGATACTTCCTGTACCCATACTTCCTGTTTGTCACACGCGTGAAGGAGAGTTGAACAGGACTGTTGGCTCGTGAGTTTTTTTTAAGAGTGATCATTGCAGCGTCATATTTTGTTATCCATCATGGACCCCAAGAAAGTGATTCCCGGTGACACCGAAAAGAAGAAGCGGGCTCCGTTATCAATCAAAGTGAAGCAGGAGATAATAAAAAAATATGAAAGTTTGAGAGATTTAAAAATAGGTAAATAATTTTCTTTTACTTTTAACACATATTTCATATAAAATTGGTGCACTTTTATCATTTTTAAAGGGTTTATGGGGTAGTCTTGGGAGCCTTGGAACGAATCACGCGTTTTACATGTAAAATGCACCTCTACTTACGAAAACTCAAGGTTACGAAAAAGGCACCGGAATGGATTAATTTCATAAGTAGAGGGCCGACTGTATACTGATTTTCTTTTGTTTCCCAGGAATGTCCGTTGCCACAGCCTTTCCGAACGTTGGGGATATATTTGTCTGCAAAAATAACAGAAAATGGGCAGAGGTGTTTGGAGAAACACATAGAGGACATCTATGCTACAAATAAGTAAAAAATGAAGCACATGCAACATTATTTTCATTGGTTCTTACTTTCAGGACACCTTGGCCTCTGAGTGTTAACTGATTGAACAGATAATGTGTTCAAAAATGTATAACCTTAAATAATGGCCCTTTAAGGGACCATAAAAATGTAGATGTGGACAAAATGAGCATTTGACACCTACATCTATAAAGTAAACACTCACTACAGATTGTCCTTAAAATAGTAATGGTCCTAGATACCGCTTTACGTCCACAGATGAGGCTGAACACTCACGGGACACACTGAACCAGCTGTCCAATCTGTATCATTCTTACAGTGTGTAAAGTCTGGCACACCTTCACCAAAGGTGGTATATTTGACAGAAATTTAATGTGTGCTGTGTTGAGATGTTTTATTTCTCGAACCTAAAACCTGGTAACAGACAATCTCCAGCTGGATCTGAAAGATAAGACAATACCTGCAATCTTGTGGATTTGGGTGATAAATGGACTCGGCCCAGGTTGCAATGGGGCCCAGCTGGAGTGCAGAACCTGTGTGTGTGTGTGTGTGTGTGTGTGTGTGTGTGTGTGAATGACAGTATTAGAGGGAAACTCAGTGATATGGGTTAATTGCACAGGGAGCTCTGAGCTACAGTGGTGGAAAGGATGGAGACCATAAACACTCAAATGTGCTGTCTTTCCTATAGTCTTGGTTCCTATCTTCCTTCCACTTACAGGGACACTGAGTCATGAGGTACAACATTTTCTTATTTACACCCTGTTGCACTGAAAATTTAAAACATTGCAGGTGTCAGACTACAGAATTTAATGTTTGGCATCTTCGAACACACCTGAAAGCTGAGTGACTGAGAAAGAAAAGGTAAACAATAGCACTGTAGCCCTTAATTACTTGCACTCTTGTATTAGCAGCTATTGTTATATGTCTGGCAAAAGGAATTTCTGATTTTCAAAAAAAAATAATTTTATTAATGAGGATATTATAATTGGGTGAGGCTAAGTGAAATTCATGTAGTTCTCCCTACTATGCTGACGGTCACAATATGGATGATTATTGATATGTTCAACAAAAGCATACATTTAACCCCCCCCCCACCCCCCACCCCACACACACACACATACACACTCTCACACATATACACACACACACACACACACACACACACGCAAACACACACACAGTTCATTCAAACTCAATTCATGCATCTACACATGCATTACATGTTGGTCAAAAGGTTGAACTAATTAATCCTACCTGGGTCACAGGGAGGCTGAAGCCTACCTCATCCAACACTGGGAGACAGTGGGGTACAACCTGAACAGCTCACCAGGCCACTGCAGGACCAACCCACACATACACCACTATTCATACTCACACTCACACCTATTGCCTTAAAAGTAGTGACCCATGCCAAAAAAATAAGTGATTTTCACAACCTTCAATAATATGTACAAGAAGGACATCCATGTTAGATCTTAACTCAATCCTATGTGGGTCGTGGGGAGGCTGAAGCTTGTCTCAACCGACACTGGGTGAAGGTGAGGTACAAACTGAATTTCTTTAGAGACTCATCTCATGTCTTACACACACACACACACACAGAGACACGGACACACACACACACACATACACACACACACACACACACACACCTAGGGACAATTTTGTAACCAATTAGTCTATAGGGCTGTAGGAGAAAATGAAAATACCCAGTGAAACCCACAAGGCATATGGAGAACATGCAAACTCCACACAGAAATGCCTGAGCCTGAGACGCAAACTGAGGAACTTCTTGCTGAGAGGTGGACATGCTAACCACCTTGTGTGTTGTGACAGTGTTTTAGACTGCAGATTTGTGCACATGTGTAGAAGTCACATTTTGAACAGAGGCTCATTGTGTGCCTGGGTATTTTGTTTGTCTTGAGTGAAGTGTCACAGCCAGCAAATTCGAATTTGTACAAATGCGTGCGTTCTTGAAAGCTTGCGAGAGATTTCAGTGTTCAGTACTGTAAGAGTCAAATAAAAACAGTCAAATAATTAGAATAATACAAAACATACCTTTTATTTTCAGGTAACCCAGAGCAATCTTTAACAATTATACTAGCAATTACCATCACAAACACATTAATTTTTTTAACAGATTAATCTTCATTAGGGTAGTAGGAAGGCTGGCACCCATCTCAGCCAACTCTGGGCGAATACACCCTGGACAGCTCGCCAGGCCATCACAGGGAAGAAACACGCTGACAGCAATACTGCCTACTTCAGTTAGCTTCACTGGGGGACAGCAATGACAACTCCATGACGGTCTGGCCTGAATCCTTGACCTTCACGTCAGTAATGCTGCTCCCCAACACCGGGACACCACTGCCCCCACAAACATATTCAGTTAGTGCCAATTATCTTCACAACAATCATCTTCAATAACATTTCCACTTTCTGCAATAAACTGTTCTATCACATATACCATATGATGCAGCATCAACACATTTGAAATCAATTTGCCACCATTTAAAGACAGTTATAGATTCTGATGAAAGAATGCTGATATTTATTCTTAACAGCCAAAGAGATCTACACCTCCTTTTATGTAATCCTTCAGAAGCTCAGTCCCAGAAATTCAAACTTACCCAGCTTTTTCGAACTAAAAATGAAGACAACTGCATCTTCCCTCAATCCAACAGGCTACTGTTACAGTTTGGTTGGAAAAGAGTTGTGTGGCTTGCTCTAAGCCAAAGTTTTCTTTTGAGTTTGTATTTTCTTCATGTTGTTTGATGGAGATTTTTCTTGTAACTGTTGCCACAGGTTTGCTTCATCGCCAAATTAATTTACTTTGTAAACTCCAATGTAACAACTGTGCTAAAAAAGCACTAATCTTAAAAAAATGAATTGAAATGAGTTTCTTTTCTAATGTTTAAAAAAAAAAAAAAACACGGGAGGACAGCCCGTGAAGTGGGTTTGGGAGCAAAAGGTCACTTGTTCGATTTCCGGATCAGCAGGAAAAATGTGTGGTGACAGATGGGTGGTCCTCTTCCCTCCGCTTCCTCTACCTTTATGACTGAAGTGTCCTTGATCAAGGCGCCTGACCTCCAACTGCTGTCTGAGTGCTGCAGTGGGGCAGCCCATTGCACATATATGTGTGAGTGTGTGTGTGTGTGTGTGTGTGTGTGCGCGTGCTCACTTTCACTGGGTTAAAATGAAGAACCAAATTTCCCTTGTGGGATTAATAAAGAATATAAAAATCAGAATAATAAAAAAAAAGGAATGGTGGACAAAAACCGGACTTTTTTCCAGCATGCATAGAATGATATTTTCAGTATATCCAGTAAATTGGGGGGAAAAGGTTTGTTGGATAAGAATTGATGAAGTTTGGAGAAAGAAACCTGAATATCATGAGTAATGTCAAAAAGACATAATTATTCAAATAGATAGAAATTTGATTTACGTAGTCAAAAATCAACACTAGCCGAGATGAAAAATTGGCACTCGTAATGTGAACCCACTGTATGTCCACTGTACATGTTAACCATGTCCAGTACATTTGACTCTTGGCTAGACTGCACACAAAGCATGCCTTCTCGATAATTGCTCCAATATACACTGTATAATATCCAATGTACGAGCAATTTACATCTGTATTACGCAGACACCAAGTACACAGTTTTGAACGTTCTGAATACCATGCATATAGGTATTTCACCAATGTGGCATCTGCTGCTGGTGTTATTTTTCAAATAATAAAGCATGTAAAGAAACTAATTTTTAGAGTAAGTGTTTAAATAAATGTACCTTCCTTAGGATAACATTCATCCCTAGAGACACACGGTATTCATAGCTTAACCAAATTATAAACATGAAGCCATATCACCTGATTAGACCAGTGCTTCTCAAATAGTGGGGCGTGGTATGATGCCAGGGTGGGCACGGTGTGATGCCGGGGGGGGGCGCGTATGACCCTGGGGAACATGCTTTTCTGGAATAATGTACGAGAATTAAGTGTAATTGCACTTCCACTCCAGTAGTTGGCAGTGGCACTCATTGTCACGCTATGGTGTAGCGTTTTTTTTCGCACGAGCAAACAATATGAAGTGCAGAAACAATCCCCCAAGAAATACCATAGAAAATTTTCTAACAGGAACAAGGAGAAAGGTGGAGAGGGACGAAAATATTAAGACAGAAATAAGTTGAATGAGTTTAAATACCATATTCAACATAATAAGCGCCCTGCTCCAATAAGTGTACTGGGAGCAAAATGGTAGATCAAACTTACCAATTTTATTCGATCAGTCTCTGTAACAGTAAAATGAGGCGTTCACTGCCTGTAAAAGTTTACATGGTATTTCAAGAGCCCCTGCCACTGGGGAATGTAGATGTTCATCAGAAACAACACATGTGATTGTTCCACCATGCTTTAAAAAACAGGAAAATGTTTTTGCTGTGTTCTCTTGGGAAATGTCCAACAACTGATAAACCATTAGAAACTGCGATAGCAAAACTATCGGATGCTCTGAATGAATGGAGCGATGAGCCAGATATGGACCCAACAGAAAGTGATGAGTATTTTCACCTGATTCTCCTGCTCACCAACTTCATAAATTTAAAGACCATGTGCTTTTGTTTATGTTCGTGTTGATTGGTTTACCATGCCATGTGCTAAAGTTGACATTCATGTTGATTGGCTCGATTTCACTTCCAAGGAAATGTTTAAAGGAACAGCCGAAAGGAAAAGAAGAAGACCAGGAGGGAAAAGTAAGGGTTTTTTTATTTAAAAATGCATGCTGTTTTCTGTTTATTTTCAGCTTTCATGTAAGTAGTTTGGTTGACACCACAAAATGAATAACACAAACCAGTGAAACTCTTTTATTGTGCTGTTATTATTCATGTTTTCCACCTCTATGGTAATAAGCACTTACCATTCCACGCCGCTGGTAACATTTTAATAAATGCCCACCCATTCCAAATTTTAAATCACGTTGAATACGGTAAGTATGTATTTTTTTTTTTTTTAATTTCAGGCACATTGGTGCAATTTAAATCTTTTCTATTACAGATTAAAAAAACCATGTTGATGAAGTTTTTCTTTATTGTAAATTGAACTGTATTTCTTTCTGTTTTGTTTTTAATGTTAATAAAGATACAATGTTATATAGAGGCATACTAATAACAATTTTATAGACAAATAGTACTATTCATAGTCGCTTGCGAGGCGGTGGGGTGGCGGTTCGTCCGAGAGGGGGCACCACAGAAAATAATTGAGAAGCACTGGATTAGACACAAAATTATTTATTTATTTGTTTGTTTATTTAATGCAACCGTGAGGGGGGGGACAAGCCAGTGTTCATCCTCATGCTGGTCCCAAGCCCGGACAAATGGAGGGTTGTGTCAGGAAAGGAAGCCGGCGTAAAATTTTTGCCAAAAATTGAAATGCGAATCATAAAAACGAATTTCATACCGGATCGGTCGAGGCCCGGATTAACAACAACCGCCATCAGTGCTGTTAACCAACAGGGTGCTGGTGGAAATTGGACTACTGTTGGTCAAAGGAGGAAAGGCTTGAGGCGAGTCCGTAGGCAGAGAGAGAATAGAAAAGGCATGAGTCTAGGACTGAAAGTAGGGACTTTGAATGTTGGAACTATGACAGGAAAAGGCAGAGAGCTGGCTGACATGATGCAGAGGAGGAAGGTGGACATACTGTGTGTTCAGGAGACGAGGTGGAAAGGTAGCAAGGCTGAAAGCTTAGGAGCAGGGTTTCAACTGTTTTAACATATTTTGGATGGGAAGAGAAATGGAGTAGGAGTCATCTTGAAGGAGCAGTTTGTCAGGAATGTTCTAGAAGTGAAAAGAGTGTCAGAAAGAGTGATGAGTCAAGTTTGAAATTGAAAGTGTGATGTTCAATGTTGTTTGTGCTTATGCCCCACAGGATGTGAACTAGAAGAGAATGCAGAGTACCCCCAGAAGTGAAAGAGTGGTCATTGGGGCAGACTTCAATGGACATGTTGGTGCAGGCAACAGAGGGGACGAGGAAGTGATGGGCAGGTTTGGTATCCAGGACAGGAACACAGAAGGACAGATGTTGATCGATTTTGCAAAAAGGATGGAAATGGCTGTGGTGAATACTTTCTTCCAGAAGAGACAGAAGTATAGGGTGACTTATAAAAGCGGAGGTAGGAGCACACAGGTAGACTACATCCTGTGTAGGCGATGTAATTTGAAGGAAGTCAGTAACTGCACAGTAGTAGTGGCTGAGAGTGTTACCAAACAGCATAGGATGGTGGTATGCAGGATGACATTGATGGTGAGAAAGGTGAAGAAGGCAAAGGCAGAGCAGAAGACAAAGTGGTGGAAGCTGAAAAAGGAAGAGGGTCGTGTTGTCTTCAAGGAGTTGAAACAGGCTTTGGGTGGTCAGGATGTGCTTCCGGATGACTGGACAACTGCAGCTAATGTGATCAGGGGGGGGTAGGTAGCAGAGTACTTGGTGTGTCATCTGGAAGGAAAGTAAATAAGGAGACTTGGTGGTGGAATGAGGACGTGCAGGAGTGTGTACAAAAGAAGAGATTAGCTAAGAAAAGGTGGGACATTGAGAGGACCGAAAAGAGTAAACAGGAGTACAGGGAGACAGCGTAAGGCGAAGATAGCGGTGTCAAAGGCCAAACAGAGGGTGTATGATGACTTGCATGATAGGTTGGACAGTAAGGAGGGAGAAAATGATTTATACAGGTTGGTACAGCAGAGAACTAGAGATGGGAAGGCCATGCAGCAAGTTAGAGTGATTAAGGACAGAGAGGGAACTGTATTGACTCATGACAGAAGTGTGCTGGGAAGATGGAAAGAGTACTTTGAAGAGCTGAGGAATGAGGAAAATGGGAGAGAAAAAAGTAGAAGAGGTGACCGTTGAGGACCAGGAAGTAGCAAAGATTAGTCAGGGTAGAGTCAGGAGGGCATTGAAGAGGATGAAGAGTGGAAAGGCAGTTGGTCCTGATGACATACCGGTGGAGGTATGGAAGTGCCTAGAAGAGGTAGCAGTAGGTTTTCTGACAAGAAAATTCCACAAGGTCTTGGAGAGTGAGAGGATGCCGGATGAATGGAGGAGAAGTGTGCTAGTGCCCCTTTTTTAAGAACAAGGGAGACGTGCAGAGTTGTGGCAACTACAGAGGGACATATTTGATGAGCCATACGATGAAGTTATGGGAAAGAATAGTGGAAGCTCGACTAAGGGCAGAGGTCAGCATTTGTGAACAATAGTTTGGTTTCATGCCAAAAAAGAGCACCACAGATGCAATGTTTGCCTTGAGGATGTTAATAGAGAAGTACAGAGAAGGTCAGAGGGAGCTGCATTGTGCCTTTGTGGATCTGGAGAAAGCATATGACAGGGTGCCGACAGAGGAACTGTGGTATTGTATGAGGAAATTTGGAGTGGCAGAGAAGTATGTTAGAGTGGTGCAGGACATGTATGAGAGATGTAAGACAGTGGTGAGGTGTGCTGTTGGTGTGACAGTGTGACAGAAGAGTTCAAGGTGTCCTGACAGCACGGTGGCATAGTGGTTACGACGTCTGCCTCACAGCAAGAAGGTAAGAAGGCCTGGGTTCGATTCCCGGCCTAGGCGTTTCTGTGTGGAGTTTGCATGTTCTCCCCATTCTCCCCGTGCTTGCGTGGGTTTCCTCTCCGGTTTCCTCCCACAGTCCAAAAACATGCACAGTAGGTTAATTGGCCATTCTAATTTGTCGATAGGTTCGCATCGTGCAGAAGGCAATGGAAAACCACTGCACTATCCTTGCCAAGAAAACCTCCATGAAGATGAGCACAGAGCATGGTGGTGTAATGGTTAGCTTGCTAGCCTATCACCGCAAGGGCCTGGGTTTGAATCCAGGTGGAGATGCCAAAAATTTCTGACCTGGTTCTGAAGCTGTGTTGTGTCCCTGGGCAAGGCACTTAATCCACACTGCACTCAGTTCTCCCAGCTGTTAAATGGGTACCTGAATAACAGGACGTATGGACCTATATGGTCACGCTTAGTAGGAGCCTTGAAGTACATTCCTGCAGGGTAATAATGTACAGTCAGTGAGCAGCTCTGAGCTAGGTACAAGGCTTAAAAATAGTCATAATAATAAGGTGGAGGTGGGACTGCATCAAGGGTCAGCTCTGAGCCCTTTCTTGTTTGCTATGATGGTCAGATGAGGTTAGACAAGATTTCCCATGGACGATGTTTGCAGATGACATTGTGATCTGTAGTGAGAGCAGAGAACAAGTGCAGGAAAATCTAGACAGGTGGAGGTGTGCCCTGGAAAGGAGAGGAATGAAGGTGAGCCTCAGAAAGACAAAATACATGTGTGTGAACGACAAGGACCCAAGAGGAATGGTGAGGTTACAGGGAGCAGAGATAAAGGTGGAGGATTTTAAGTACTTAGGCTCAACAAGCCAGAGCAATGGAGAGTGTAGAAAAGAGGTGAAGAAACGTGTGCAGGCAGGTTGGAATGGTTGGAGAAAAGTGTCCGGTGTGATGTGTGATGGAAAAGTATTGGCAAGAATGAAAGGAAAAGTGTACAAGATGGTGTTGAAGCCAGCGATGTTGTATGGTTTAGAAACAGTGGTACTGGTGAAAACACATGTTAGAGGTTTTGGAGACAAAGTCAGACAGGCTAGATTGAGATGGTTTGGACATGTACAGAAGAGGGATAATGAGTACAGACGCTCCCCAGCCTATGAACGAGTTAGGTTCCAGACGACCGTTCGTTAGATGAATTTGTTCGTAAGTTCTTACAGGGCATTCTTTCGAGGAGAACTTATGTTTAACCCTTGTATATGTAACCTGTATGAGTTTGTACTGTATACAATCTCTCTCTCTCACACACACACACACACACACACAGGCGACACTACAACTGGACAGTTGAACTGATCAGCTTCCGGTTGCTCTTGGAAGGAGCACCAGAGATCTATAATCGAACTTTGACATGACGATCATCTGATTTATTTATTTATTTACCCGAAGTGTGTGTGATGCTTCATGCTTCATAGATAATTCTGTTTGACTGGTGGATTATTTGTGAATCATTTCCCAATATGAGTCATGGTTTTTGTCTCACTCAGCCCCACGTTGACCCAACTCGATTCAACCTGCTGCCCGCGCACCTGAAGCTTTAAAGTCTTTATGGTGTTAAATCATGACAATCACAAATAATTGTTAATGACACCATTCCTCTTGTGGCACCGCAATGAACATCATCCTGCACATTAAAACCACTCAGCATCGCCAAGGCACACCATTTAACCCACCGGTCCCGGCCCCCGGTCGTAGATAATGAAGTTATCTGCGTAGGATCTGGAGGTGCACGGCGGCCGCACGTGCGCTTCAGGCTGTTCGTCGCTGGAAAGGTGCAAGACGTGCTGACCTCTGAGAGCAGAATGCGCACATTATCGGCTCACAGATGGAAAGTTCATACTAGTGGGGGACATGAGATTGAACACTTAGAAGACTTTTAACCTCTCTCTCTCTCTCTCTCTCTCGCTCTCTCTCTCTCTCCATAATCATTAAGATCATTAGATCCCGTCTTTAAACTCCTGGTTCCTCTCAAGCACAGCACAGCGGATCTGATCAGATTTAGAGAGAGTTTCACTCTCATCCAGTTCTCTATAATACTGGAGTCAATTTGTTTCTTCTTTGAAAGTTTTGGCAGGTGTTCAGAAATGTATCGGTTCTGATTCTCTTCCCGGACCTCCAGTGTAAAGGACGACAGCCACAACCTCTGCCGAAGCCTAGTATTAAGTGTACCTATAATGTTTAATCATATTTCATACTTATATTGATGATATAGCTTTCTATTGATTTTATTCCATTTCTATTACTACTTGTTCTTGAAATTGATTTCACCTTTACGCTCACTCTCAACCTCGGACCGGATGTTCGTATCTTTGAATTTACGTAAAACGAATGTTCGTAAGTGTGGGAGCGTCTGTATCTTGGTAGTAGGATGCTGAGGTTGGAACAACCAGAAGGCCTAAAGGAAGACCAAAGAGAAGATTAATGGATGTGGTGAAGGAGGACATGAAAGTCGTTGGTGTAAGAGAAGAAGATGCAGAGGATAAGGTGAGATGGAGGCAGATGATTCGCTGTGGCGACTCCTGAAGGGAACAGCCGAAAGGAAAAGAAGAAAGTTTTTTGTTTATTTGCCCATTGAAAATGTAAAACTACCACACAGCAAGGTTTCAGTAAAGTAGAATTTGACATAGTGGTGGTTAGAGAAAATGCATCTGTAGTAAGCAGGCAGAAAGAATGAGTTTATTATGAAAATGGAGAAAACACATACAGCGAACAAATGAAGCAGGGCTCACGAACTTTCACTCAGAGTCTAACAAAACAAACAAAACACACTTAATCTAAGACAAGCAGAAAAATTACATGATGAAGAAGGAGCTTATGAGCGTACAAAATCTGATATAAAGCCCATAAGCTTCAGTCCAGCTGATTCAGCCTCAGGCTGAGACAAATCTCACTGCCAGACTGAAAATAGGCAGACAGGTTACTATGATGGTGGACTCACAGAGAGCTCCAGAGCAGATATATAACATAAATTCCAGCTCAGAAACACACTAACCAGATGAAATCATTTATCATTTTAAATCAACCAATATACTTGTTATAACCTTAAAAATATTACAATGTTTTTGCATAGTTATTTCATCAGATATTCATTTTCCCACTGTTCATAATTAGATTTGCATTGTTGATTTGAAATTAGGATTTTTTTTTTTTTAATATCTTACAACTGCTAAACAGCCAAAACTCATGTGTGCTACGTATCTATCTGAAAAAGAAAGTGTGAAAGGCTAAGAAGCAGCAAATTCAGGTCAGGTGCAGTTGGATAAATATGTCCAATTTGATGATGGATGCAGAGAATGGAATGATGGCTCTCGGGCCCTGCAATTGCTTTTTCAGCTTTGTCTTTTTCCCTATTTCTCCTTTTTATGTATTCTCAGATATGATTCTACACTGTTCGGTGAGAATGGATGATCAAAGCAAGCTTATGACTATCTTTCAAGATTAGGGTAAGTTCACCAACATTCAGCACCATGACCATTGCATTAACCCTTGAATTCAGTAATTGTGGTGGTGGCATGTGCTTGCTAAAAGCATAAATGTATATTTAAAGGTGTTTCTTACATTTTTAAGAGTCTGACTATTCAGAAATTAAAAATTGTAGAAAATGAACAGAAATGTCTGAGAAGATTGTCACAGTGTGGGCGGGACGCAAGTAAATTGTCTCTAAAGTGTCACAAGTTGTGATGAATCTTGTCTGACTTAATTGGGAGCGTCGCTTTGTCCCTGTATGCTTGTCTATCTTGTCTTTCTATGTTACATCCTACAATCATTTCACTATCCCCTTCTGTCATTAGAACCACTTTAAATAACTGTATCTACATTGTGATATTACCAGTGTGGGTGAAATGAAGATGTACTGATTGGGAGAACCTGTTAAATCAACCTAAATAATGATGGCGTATTCATTTCCTACTGTATAAGAACTTTTGGGCAATGCACAAGGGCTTATTTTTAATTTCAACTAATTACATACACATGACTCAATTTTTCATTTGGAGAAAATCTGCCCAACAGATGCTGGAGTTAGTATGATGCCCACACTCTGGAGCATGTCCAAAGTGAACATATTATGGTTAAATATGATATCATTAAGTGATTTGTTTCATTATATTATGTAATTATTACTGTTATATGAGTAAAGTATGGTCTTAAGACTTTCTGTACTGATTTGGATTTGCCTCAGTTTTTTTTTTTTTTTTTGTAGAGGAGTGATTATAAATATGGGCTCTTTTTCAATCAAATATTGCTTACAAATATTAGGACTGCATGTAGCAAAAAAACTACAGTTGGTAACTCAACTCTAGGCAATTATTAGGAAAATTGACAAATTTGGGCTGGCATATATTTGAAAGAGTAGTTAATGCTTTCCTATGAAAATAAGTTGATTGCCTCTGAGCTCAGTCTTGTCATGGCTGTAAATCATTTAAGGCTGGGATTCGACACTAACTGAATATTATGAAAATCACCAAATTTGACAAAGCTTCCAACATTATCCTTGATATCCATGAGTGTCAGTTTCTTGACCCTCCTCCTCAGTGACATGCACAGACATGTATTATGATTGGTTGGGATTAAAATTGGAACATCACCAGAAATGTGTGCTACTTTGATTCTCTAATCTAACATAGCAACCATCATGAAAGACATAAATAAATGCAGTGTGAGCCCATCATCAAAGGGGTTGAGAACCGACCAATCACCATACTTTAATGTACTTGACTTGAATTTCAATACTAGTACAGAAACAATTGTACTTTATTCAAGGATTTTCTCCTGACACTTTACTCGCACCCTGCATTTTAGCACAAGATTCTGTACTTTTTAGTCCCTTCAAGACCCCTTTCTCTGGTTTTAGTGCATTTAAGGTGAAATATATATAATTTTGAACATATCTTTAAATTAAAAGAATAAATGGTTATTCTCACTTTGCATTATTGCATGTGTTTTATCTAAATAAATAGGACAATAACACAGAGTCAAGACTGTCATTTTGTGTATGCACCGATGTATATCCTGTACAGCAGACATAAGACAACCCAGATAAGAGAGGGAGACACAAAAGCAGAGAAAATGTGTCTCCTAAAATGATCTCCAGAGGGACTACTTTTTACTCTGCATTTCAAGTACATTTTGAGGTTTCTATTTTTTCACTTATATTTTAATCAAGAAGCTGAATACACATACATACTATAACCACATATATCTATTATTATTATTATTATTATTATTATTATTATTATTATTATTAACCATACTTCTACGAGCATGTATGTATTGTATTTGTTTGTTTGTTTTTAATATCACCTATGCGTTTTTAAAATAAAAAGTTTGGCGATGATGACAGACAAGTCTAATTGTAATTTTTTAACTATGAATACTGTATTGACTGTATGTAGTGGACTCTATATCTGCCCTGGGCTATCATAAATTAGTATGTACTTCATGAGAATGGGGCAATCTGATTGGTCCCCTATCTCAGCATCACACTTTAAAACAGAAATTGAGAAATAAATCAATAAATTTTGTTAGTTGTTTGTATTTCTGTGTAGTGTATACACACAAAAAAACCTTCCCCAGACAGCCCCACCAAACCCGTCTCCCCTGACCACTACTGACCAGCTTTTACCACTCCACCATAGAGAGCCTCCTGACCTACTGCTGTACAGTGTGTTTCAGCACAATCACAGGAAGGGTGGTGAGGACGGCAGAGCAGGTGATTGGAACGACACCACCCGCCTTCAGTGGCATTTACACTGACAGACTTCAGAGGAGAACCAGTGGAATTACCAGGGACCCCACATACCCTGGACACCCCTTATCTCACCTATCCCCTACAGAAAAAGGTAGCGGCCACTAAAAACAAAAACTATCAGACTCAAGAACAGCTTTTACCTACAAGCTGTTAAATATATAACCCCACCATCACACACTGACTGAATAAACATCATTGAGACCATCTTCCTGGACTGGGCAATATTACTCCTCTTGGTGCATTACTCATGTTTAGAGCAGGTCTCGTATATACACTTTAGCACCATGCACTTTGTAATTAAAAAGCTCTACCTCTTACCCAGTGTACTCAGTGTATACCCTGTACCGTTGACACATCATGCACCCTTCTGTGTATGTATGTGTATCTGTATGTATATGTGTTTTTATGTGTATGTATATGGTTGATATGTGTGTTTGTAGATATACATACAGTGATACCTCTGCTCACGAACATAATTGGTTCCCAGAAAGTGTGTGTGAGGCGAAAAGTTCGTCTTCCGAACATTTATTTCCCATAAGAAACCATTAAAATGAGAATAATCCGGTCCCAGGTCCCCATAAAACATAATTTTCTACTAAATAAGCCTTAAAACTACACAAAAATATACCTTATTTTATGTATAATAAATGTGCTATTGTATTGTAATTAAAGAAATAAACTGTACTGTATAATAAAGTCGTTTTATTTACCTTTGTGATGGTAGTTGACGGCTTGATGGAATGGAGTGGGAGGAGGAGGGAGGGAGGGAGGGACTTACTGTTTGGAAGGAGTGTTTGGAAACGCCTACTGTTTGGAAACACCCTTAGTCACACACGCACCCTTAATAGCTTCCTTGTTCTTAAGGATGGTGGTAGACTTAGCGTACTGGTACTGGGACGCTGAGTCACACAAACGCACATTTGTGTTTTTCAATGATCTCCGCCTGTGGTGGGGTCTTTTTCGGTCCCATAATAGCAAAAGTACACTCAATATGGTCCAAAATGTCTAGCAAACACAAACCACTTCCGCACTCAAAGAAAGGGGATGACGAACTGTGACGCCATGAGCGTGCGTCAGCTTCTCGTGGCCGCTGTTCGACCGCGTGGTTTGATTCATCCGCCGAAAACTAGTTCGTCAGCAGAGACAATATGCTCGCAAATTTAATGTTCTTGAGGCGAAAAGTTCGTGAGCTTAAGCGTTCATCAGTGGAGGTTTTACTGTACATGTATAGCTTACTGTAGTCCCTTCATTGTCTTTTGTGCATTTTCTTTTTAGAATTGCTTCTAAAAAAGACATGCTGAATTGAGTTTCATTGTTCATGTAACAGTAAAGAATAAAGATCGCTCATCTTTGGCTCTGAACTTGGAGTATGCTAAACAAAGTTTAATGTTATCTTCAGATCCTTCATAATGTCTAAACAGTCCTGGAGGAATACAAATTTCAATACTTTGGCTTTTGAATGTCTTTATAGTGGGTCTGACATAAGGTCAGTCATGTCTATGCAGAAACATTAAAAAATATTGACTTAATTTATTACAAAAAGGTCAAATGATGCCATTTCAGCAATACAGCTGAATGTTCACATCTCAGGCAATGCTGCCTCAATAGTAAACTACACAGTATGTGTGGATCACTTTATGCAGTCATAGCTGAATCACTGCAGTAGTCACAGAAGAGAAGAAAAGAAAAAAAGACGTGAATTATTTTTATTGGCATTCCATAAGAGTATAATGAAATTTGAGGTCCTAAAATATAAAAAGATTCTGGGTTTTAGCCCCGGGCTCAGTGAGGAGATTTCTATGTTGCGTTTGCATATACTTTCCATGCTTGCGTGTCTTTTTCTTATACTCTAGTTTCCTTCCACAGTCCAAAGACATGGACATTTGCCCCTCGGTGTGTGTGTGTGTGTGTGTGTGTGTGTGTGTGTGTGTGTGTGTGTGTGTTGACCCTGCAATTGTCTGGTGAGCTGTTCAGGGTGTATCAAACAGCTGCAGTCCTAATAAAGGCTAAACTAGTTTGGAAAATTAGATGATTCGTTCATGTTCTGAGCTGCATAATCCTAATAAGGGTTGCGAGGAGGCTGGTGCCCACCTCAATCGGCAAAGACCGCGTACACTTTGTATAGCTCGCCAGGCCATTGCCGGGCAGAAACACACTGGGGGTTTAAACTGAATATTCACAGGATTAAATGCCATTATTCAGACAGAGAAAATGTACATATACATTAACTAAATGCCTCTTGAATGCCATGGTTTTACAGAGGACCACTTAACATCCCACTGCCTAAGATGAATCACCTAACCTGTCTGGAGACCTTTTTTCACACCAAACCATAATGCCTTTGACTATCACTATAAAAAACTTATGACAAATGAGAGTTGGCAGGAATAATGCAGTGCTCTGAGCCTGCGGTGCTGCTTCTCTGTTGGTCAGTCAAATTTGCATATAAACTACATTTTTCAAAAGCTATGAGTTGCCAACATTCACGGCAAACTTCCCGCAGCGAGAAACTGTGGTTAGATGCATTTTACTTTAATACAAGAATTTCTCAGACAGCTGAAAATAGATTATTCCATTTTTAGATGTATTCATGCATATCTGCTTGCAGATCTTTGGAATATCATCCATTTTAAACATCATTTAGAGTCTTACAGAAATTACTTAATGATTTGGGAATCAAGGTGAATAGGTTTTATTTAAATCAAAAATAAGGTTCAAATGTATCTAGTAATCAATAACCCAAAGTTATTTTTAATCGCTGCCTAGACTTGGGGATAAAATAACCAACTTATAATTATAATAATAATAATAATAATAATAATAATAATAATAATAAATTATTAATACAGGGCTCCCTCGCAACTTCACGCTTAAAATCATGCGGCTTCAGTGCATCGAGTTTTTTTCTTTTTTTAAATGTTCATTGAATTAAATAATGAGGAAATTAAGCCGCATAAATAAGGCCAATTACGCAAAAAAAAAAAAAAAAAAAAAAAGGTTTAAAAAAACCCCTAAACAAACACAAAACAAAAAACAACCCAAAACCTCCCATCAAAACTACTTACATTTTTGTGAGGTGCGCAACTAAGTGTGTGCCTGCGCATCTGTGTGTATCTTATGCATTTTTTAATGTTTGTTATTATAAGCATTTATATAATTGAGTATGTACTTATTGATATTATACACACATACATGTACGTATATGTCAGTCAGAGGGTGGGTAGGAGGATCCTCCTACTTTTCGGTCCCAATTAACCGCGGAAAGTGAGGGATCCCTGTAATATCATAAAAAGTAAAAACTTCACATTTTATAGGAATATGGAACACTATGACAAAAAAGTTACATATTTATATAGCTGTTTACATAGTTTACAGCTGGGGAAAATGTACTTAGTGTCCTTAGTTAATCAAACAAAATGTACAGTTTTAGCATACACACCCATAGATCCTCTCCAAACTGTTAGCACAAAATTTGAAGAACACAACTGAATGAAATGTCTTTGTAATTTACTACACATACTTTTTAAAAATTTTCCTTCACTGAAACCTGTTCCAGCAGAACGCAACTGTGCACAATGCGCACTCCATGAACTCATGATTTGCCAAGTTTACAGTGGAAGAACCCAAGACTGTTTTGATGGTCAGACCTCAATACCCTGTTCCATAAAGTGTAAGCATTCTTTCTGATAAATAAATAATAAAAATAAGCTGCAGCTTTTTAAATCTATAAATGTTATGTTGATTGTCTATTTAGTATTCAAACCTGAAACCTCAGCACTTCTGGCCAGAAATATTAAAACACATCAAAACACATTTTCAACTGATTATGCAGTTCATTTCCTACTGGAAAAAAGAACCATGGTGCAATTTAAACACTGAGAAATAAATAGTGTGTCCAAATGCAACTTTGAAATGACTGTACAGAAATGACCTATGTTGCCTAAGTACTTGGGGCGGTTCAACATTTTCAACATTTTCCCAAGCGTACAGAGAGTACTCTTTTTTTGACGCCCCCCCAGAGAAAGTGTACAAATAAATGTTGATCTCTTGGCAGGATTTTTAAATAAGAAACAAAACAATGGACAAACCTCTTTTATAAAATAAATCAATGTATTTCCTTGATCAATACCTCTTTTATACACCAGTCAAATAATAATGAAATCAATAAAAAATTATACTTCTAAAGAATTCTTTTTAATGACACCTGCTTTAATATTAATATTAAAACATTTGGTTTTAATAATAAAAATGACATTGTTTTTAATAATATTATTTTATATTAAAATATAATTCAAAATGTCTGCATGTTTTATTGGTCATTGGCTTTTGGACAACCATGCTTCAGTTTGTGATCAGCTGCCTTCTGATGTTTCAGCAGCTGATGCCAGGTTGGGTAGTACAGTATTCATTGCAGAATTTGTAGATATACTTCGGTGACTCATCTGCAGCTATAGCCCTTTGGGTCTCATCTGTACCCCTTCCCACCATGGATAAGAAATAAATGGCGCTTCATTCATAATACACCAGTGTTATGTCAAGCAGAGCGAATCAAACGATGTTGTTGTTGTGTGTGTACCGCTCGTAGGTGGTTGGCGAATCGTGCATTGAGAGTTTCAAACGTACACCAAAAAAATAAATAAATAAAATATTCACGAGCGCATGTATTATTGTTGATGGACATTTTTATAATATTAAAAAGCATACACAGACAGCTTACCCCCTCCCCCCCAGCGTACGTTTTGTACGCTTAGGAAAATGTTGAAAATGTTGAATGACCCCTTCATTTACAGGTGTTCAGCATTGATCAGGCTTTCGGCTTTGTTGATTAAAGTGCAATTTGCTCCCAGATCAGAAACCACCTATGACATAATTGTAAAAATTCGGGGGTTATGATGAGCCTCGATTAGTCGTCGTCTTTTTTTTTCTTTCGGCTGTTCCCTTCAGTGGTCACCACAGTACATCATCTGCCTCCATCTCACCCTGTCCTCTGCATCTTCTTCTCTTACACCAACTAGCTTCATGTCCTCCTTCACCACATCCATAAATGATGAGCACACGTCCATCATAAAATGTTCACTGTTTCTCAAACTCCCACTGAAAAGGGTGGCTAAGGGTGATAGGGGGTGGGGCTAATCCTACAGGGTGTTTTCTTTAAAAAAATGGCTTCAACCAGGATATGATGTTTAGTGCCATTTTCAACACATTCATTTCCAGTAATTCTGGGATGCCCCATACAATGGGGAGTACACTGGGTGACCGGACTCCATGTCCATCTGTCTCTGTTTTTCATAATGTCCCACCATGACCTTCATGTGCACTTCATCTGTATCTCCACAACCACTCATTTAAAGACTTCTTATGAGGCTCGTATGAAAGGTCTTTGGATAGGATCTTAGAAAAAGTCAATATGGCCACCATGGTTGCTGTAGAAGATTTTTCTTTTAAAATATCTCCCCAATAACTTATAATAATACACTTGATGCTTGGTTCATATGAAATTTTGTTGAACAGGGTTTCAGGCAGGCATCACGGTGGTGTGCTTATTAGCACATCTGCCTTACAGAAAGAAGGCCCTGGATCTCGAGTCTTGGGCTAAAGCCTTTCTGTGTGGAGTGTGCATGTTCTTGCTGTGCTTGTCTGGGTTTCTGCTGAGTACTCTGGTTTACTTACAGAGTTCAAAGACATGCACATTAGGCTAATTGGCTGTTCCAAATTGCTGGTAGTTGTGCATGTGTGTGAATACTTGTTTGTGTCACCCTGCAACAGTTCAGCGAGTTGTTCAGGGTCTACCATAGATTCGCCAAGTGTCCGTTGAGACAGTTACATCCTCCTCGCGACCCTAGTAGTAGGAGTGACTAATGAGGGTTTCAGTCAGAGTGGATCTGTTTGCTTTGGTAAACAATGGATCTATCGCCTTTTAAAAGGCTTTCGATGTGAATCTGTTTTTAAATATCTCCACAACTAGTTAAGCTTGTTTCTCTTTCAATAAGTAATAAATTGATTTTTTTGTGTTACAATTTTTTCACCATCTAGGGACATCCTGCCCACAGAGATTTACGTACTGCTTTTATATAATTAAAAACTCACCAGCATTAATGATCAATATATTTTGTTTACAGATCATAAAATACACATATGAAAGTGCAGCAACTGTTTCATTGTGGAGCTTCTGAGTAGAGCACCACAGGCCTGGGGCATGGTTTGGATGTGTGTCCTGTGTTCATACCACAGTAAAAAAAAAAACACAATAAGACCGCCACGTTGCTGAGATGACGCTGATTGGCTTTCCTTCGTGGGAACCAAAAGTATTTAATTAAAAGAAAACAAAAACTGATTCATTATTAATAATGAAAAGTAAACCCAAAAGTGAGACGCTTACACACCACCATTCAAGTTCACATGGAGTAAAAAAAAACAAAAAACAAAAAAAACAGACACAATGTCAGTCAAGTATGCACACAAACTTTCATAGAGAAAAACATCACAACATTAACAGCAATATTCAATATGAATATGTTAAACAGATAAGTAAACGAACGAGGCAGGTGATACAACTGAATGCTCGTTAATCTCATCAGCTAGTGAAAGGTTATGAAAAAAAACCTCATTACTGTCGCCCTCGACTTACGAAATTAATCTGTTCCAGTGCCTTTTTGTAACGTGGAGGTTTCGTAAGTAGAGGCGCTTTTTACATGTAAAATGCCTGACTCGTTCCAAGGCTCCCAAGACTACCCCATAAACCCTTTAAAAATTATAAAAGTACACCAATTTTGTATGAAATGTGTTAAAAGTAAAAGAAAATGATTTATTAAACCATTTAAACATTTTATTAACATATTAAACCATTTTATTAACGCACATACACACACACACACAAAAAACTCTCTCTCGCTCTCTCTCTCTCTCTCTCTCTCACACACACACACACACACACACACACACACACACACACACACACACACACACACACAGAATACACATGCACTCCACTGAATGCGGGCTCCGCCAACATGCAGGACGCCGGAGCATTTTAAGACAAGGAATTCAAAGCGCATTCCATGCTTGACAAATCAGCGGTCCAAATTCAACTTTAAGTTGTATCCTTGAGGGATCGGAAGTCCAGATGAGCCGTGTTTTGCTCACATTCGGCAGAGCGCGCCACATTTATTAAACATTTACTGAATTAAACAACTTAAAAAACGAAAAATAAGCTGCAATGTGCTCTCTCGAAAGAGAGTAAAGAACGCCTCCTTTCATCTCCGACTGATTCTGTATGCAGTCTCTCTCTATCTCTCTCGCTCACTCGCTCACACACGTGCACACATGTACACACAGTCTCTGTCTCTGTCTGTCTCTCTCTCTCTCTCTCTCTCTCTCACACTCACACAAAACTCTTTGGTGTGTTTCGCAACGTGCAACTGACGGACCAATTCCATTTAAATGTTTAAATGGACGGGAAGTTGGATTTAAAGTGGAATCGCAGTACCTGTTTGAAAGATCAGAGGTCCTGATTCAATATTAACTTCCTTCCTTGTGAGATCAGAGGTCTTGTCCCACGGAGCACTCTGTTTCCATGCTCCTTCTGCTTCAATACCGTGCCGATATAATCGCCACCATCACTGTATTTCCGCTTTTCAGTATTTTCCGGGTCCATAATGGATAACGAAATATAACACTGCAATTATCTCTCAAAAAGAACTCACAAGCCAACATTCCTGTTCAATTCTCCTCTCTCACACGTATGACAAACAGGAAGTATGGGTACAGTTCAGCTGCCTCCTGGCCAATGGGAGGCCAACAGGGCGGGATGTCGGGAGACAGCCAATGAGAGAGCAACTCGCACATGGTTTGAATTTCTGAATGGCGCGTTTGGAGCTTTTCGTAAAAAAGAGGGTGTTTTCGTAAAAAGAGGACGAAAATTTAGGAAAATGTTTTAGGAAAATGTTTTTCATAACCTGGAGTTTTCGTACCCAGAAGGTTTCATAAGTAGGGGGCTGACTGTATTAATTTTTCCTGTTTTCATTTCTGACTGTAGTCTGGAAACACAGGGTAGACTTATTTATTTATATCCTCCAGGGCTGAAGGTGATTCAGTTTTGAAAGGAGCCTCACTACTTTATAGCAAAAACCTTGAACACCTATCTATAGCGATATCCGTTTGGGCGGACTCTAAATGTTTGCATATTACAGTCTGCAGTAATAAGCCAGATAATCATAGAATAGACTTTAATAAGAACCGTTTCATTTTCTTTATCTTCATAACAAGTCTGTCTCTCTCTCTCTCTCACTCTCTCTCTCTCTCTCATTTTATTGGAAACCAATCCCTAAATAGCATAGTTTATTTCCTTTAATAATGTTTTCATATTTAATAGTCTAGTCACTTTCATGAAAAAGCTCAGAGGCACACTGTCTTCATGCTGTAATTAATTTAAACATTTTTTATTAAGAAGTCTTATGAATTAAACAGTACATCTTATTAAAGACATGCTCAAACAGATTCAAAAGCCATGAGCTGTCAATGTAAAAGTCAAGGAAATTCTGAAAACAAGACTGAAACCAGAGAACACTGACCTTTTACAACGATGTAGAAGGGTGCAGAGCGGAAAAAATCAACGTGTTTGAAAAACGATTACCTACACTGAAAACTATCGTAATAGGAGCTGCTGATTTAAAATACAAAAAGGTATATCAGCATTTACATATAGAAATCAATTCAGACACAGCTACTTAAACAAACACTCAAGTTTCAGCAACAACAAAAAAAAAATTGGGAAAAAGAAATACAGACTGAAAAATGTCAACTACATTACATTGTAAAATAAACAAGTCTGTCTTCCTTTCGGATTTTTCCCTTTTACTCGGGAGTCGCCACAGCGAATCATCTGATTCGCACGTTTGATTTGGCAAAGGTTTTTACATCGGATGCCCTTCCTCTCACAACCCTTTTTAGCAAGGGACAGAAACACGGTGACGACTTTGCAGCCTCTTTACGAAAGTCAGCAATGGTTCTTTTACATGCCTCTCACCATAGACAGTGAGAGACATGGCCCGCCTTTGATAACCCAGTTAGCCACACTGGGGGGGGGGGACAGTGACAACCTTGTGGAGAGTGGGACTCGAACCCCCAACCTTTGGATCACCGATCCGGTGCCCTATACCACTAGACCACCACTGCCCCACATTGTAAAATAAACAAGACATCTAAAAAATAAAAAGTTAAGAGACAAACTCAGTGCTGTATGAATGAGAAGACAGACATTATGTGTTGAAAAAATACTTCACAAAATATAGTACAGGGATCCCTTTCTTTCCACAGTTAATTGGGTCCGAGATCCCCACGGGACCATTGAAATCCGCAAAGTAGGACCCCCTCGACCCCAAAAAAAAAAAAAAAAAAAAAAAACCTGACGTATCCATACATGTATTCTTTCTATTCTTCCTTAAATTCCTTATTTTTTAATTCAATTAAATTTTTTTTTAAACCGCAATGCACTGAAGCCGCATGAATCGAAGCACAAAGTAGCGAGAGATCCCTGTATATGTGAATCCACTCCAGTGAGTAAGTAGGAAATTTGGAATAGTGAGAGATTTAAATATTTGGAAATAGAATTGAATACACTTTCAAGTGAGGTATAGCACATGGTTATATATTGAACATTGACTGAGTTACATCACTTTGTGATATAATAGTATTTAATAGATTTAACAGTAATTACAGTTGCAGAACCAGTTTCTGTCTGTGTGTAAAACTGGCTATCATCCATAAACTAAATCTGGCTTTCTACTAATCAGCCTGTTCTTCCTAACGTCTTCCGATCAACAGATGAGTTGTAGTTACACCAGACCATGCCGGTTTTACGACCTCTCACTGATTTACTGTCAGGGAAGGATTATTAGGAAATTAGGATAATTAAGAAATACCCTGAGTAATCACAAAAGCAGCTTGAAAACCGGCAACATAAGTGGCGATTTAATTTTTAGTTGTTTTTTTTTTTTTACAAAGTGTACATGAAACCCTTTCTTAAAGAAACATTTTAGTATGGATAAATCATGTTTATTGATATTTGTATTTGCAGCTGACAATTTGCATCAGAGATGAAAATGTTGAGGTTCTCTTTGGGAGTAATGAGGATGGATAGGATCAGGAATGAGCACATCAGTGTGACAGCACATGTAAGAGGTTTTGGAGACAAAGTCAGAGAGGCTAGATTGAGATGGTTTGGACATGTACAGAGGAGGGATAGTGAATATATTGGTAGAAGGATGCTGAGGATGGAACTACCAAGCAGAAGGCCTAGAGGAAAACCAAAGAGAAGATTTATGGATGTGGTGAAGGAGGACATGAAGGTAGTTGGCGTAAGAGAAGAAGATGCAGAGGATAGGGTGAGATGGAGGTAGATGATTTGCTGTGGCGACCCCTGAAGGGAACAGCCGAAAGGAAAAGTAGTACTTGCAGCTGAGTATGAAGCAGCCAAGATGAGAATCAGCATCTCTAAGTCTATCTCTAACTCATGGTTCTCAGCCAGGAAAGAGTGGAATGCACTCTCCGCATCTGGAATGAGGTCCAGCCCCAAGTGGAGAAGTACAAGTATCTCAGGGTCTTAATCACGAGAGAGAAGGATGGAGCGGAGATTGACAGGCACTGCTGTAAAGTGGAGCCTGAACCGGTCTGTTGTGGTGAAAAGGGAGCTGAGCTGCAAAGCTCTCAATTTACCATTCAGTCTATGTTCCAACCCTCAGCTATGGTCACGAGCTTTGGGTAGTGACTGAAAGAACAAGATCTCGGATACAAGCAGCTGAAATGAGCTTCCCTCGCCGAGTGGTGGGGGTCTCCCTCAGAGACAGGGTCAGAAGCTCAGCCATCCGGGAGAAGCTTGAAGTAGAACAACTGGTCCTCTATATCGAGAGTAGCCAGTTGAGGTGGCTTGGGCATCTGGTTATAATGCCTCCCAAATGCCTCCCTGGTGTGGTGTTTCAGACATGTCAAACTGGGAAGGGACCCGGGTGTCAACCCAGAATATGCTGCTGCACGCACAATCCGAACAAAGATTAAGTGGATGAAGTTGAAAAGTAGCCACCAATTACAGTCGGCCCCCAACCTCCAAAATTAATTTGTTCCAGAGCCTTTTTCGTAACACGGGGATTTCATAAGTAGGGGTCGCATCTCACATGTTAAACGCCTAATTCGTTCCAAGGCTACAGTCTTTGGACTGGATAATCCCATTAAAAATGATAAAAGTACACCAATTTTATATGAGATATGTGTTAAAAGTAAAAGAAAGTTAATTATTAAACAATTTAAACATTTTAACATATTAAACCATTTTATTAACATATTTATTAATTAAACCATTATTAAACATTTTTTATTAGCACACACACACACACACACACACACACACACACATACACACACACACACACACACACACACACATCTCTCTCTCTCTCTCTCTCTCTCTCTCTCGCGCACACTGCGGACCACGCCCACAAAACGAGGAATTCAAAGTGCATTCCCTGCTTATCAAACTCAACTTTAATTAGATTCCTTGAGGGATCGGAATTCCAGATAAGCTCAAATGCACCCACATTTATTAAACATTTACTGAATTAAACAACTTAAAAAAACTAAACTAAAAACTAAAGAGTTATTCTCTCTCTCTCTCTCTCTCTCTCTCTCTCTCTCGTGCTGCGGGCAACGCCCACAAGACGTGATTTCAAAGCGCATTCCCTGCTTGACAAACTCAACTTTAATTTGATTCCTTGAGGGATCGGAATTCCAGATGAGCTCAAATGCACCCACATTTATTAAACATTTACTGAATTAAACATCTTAAAAAACTAACTTCCTTCCATCTCTATCTGGGAGAGATGTTGAGAGACAGCCAATGAGAGAGAGCAACTCACGCGTCGTGTGAAATTTTGATTGGCGCGTTTGAATTTCTTTTCATAAGAGGGGTTGTTTTCGTATCCCGAGGACGGAAACTTAGGAAAATGATTTTCGTAACCTGGGGATTTCGTACACAGGGGTCTTTGTAAGTAGGGGGCCGACTGTACTTCAACCACACAGTGGTAAAACATGATTTAATTGATAAGTATTGATAAATGAATAAAAAGGATACCTCACATTTTTCCCCGATAACTTTCATGCTTAAACACATCCACATCAATTACTGTATTTGACGTGATAAGCACCCAGGGTGCTTTAAAAAATTGGAGTGGATGGGTGCTTATTAAAATGTTACCAGTGGAGTGGAACAGTAAGTGCTTATTACCATCGAGGTGGAAAACATGACTAATAACAGAACAAAAAAGAGTTTTACTGGTATTTATATTATTCATTTTGAGGTATCAACCAAACTGCTTACATGAAAGCTGAAAATAAACAGAAAACAACAAATTTAAACTTAATTTTTCCTCCAGGTGCATTTCCTTTAAACATTTCCCCAAATAAAATGAGCCAATCAACACAAATGTCAACTTTAGCACATGGCAAGTTGAACCAATCAACACAAACAGAAACAAAAGCACATGGCCAGGAACATTTTTAAATTTATGAAGTTAGTTAGCAGGAGAATCGGGTGAAAAATACTCGTCCTCACCTTCTGATAAGTCCATATCTGGCTCATTGCTCCATTCATTCACAACATTCCATAGTTTTGCTGTAGCAGTTTCTAATGGTTCATCGGTTGTTGGACATTTACCAAGAGAACACAGCAGAAAATTTTCCTGTTTTTTAAAACACGGCGAAACAATCAAATGTGCTGTTACTGATGAACATTATAGACATTCCCCAGTGGCAAGTGGTCTTGAAATACCATGTACACTCACTTTTACAGGCAGTGAACGCCTCATTGTACAGTTACAGAAACTAATCGAATAAAATCGGTAAGTTTGGTCTACGATTTTGCTTCCAGTACACATGGGCGGTTATTCGACGCAAGATCAAAAACATTGGAGGGGGAAGTTAATTGGAGCAGGTCACTTATTACGTCAAATATGGTATATATTTCATTAACAAAATGAATTTTTCACTATCGGTGGCTATGAAAGAAACAGGATGACTTTATCGTATATGGAGGAGGGCCAGACTTCAGGTGGGTTCATGGTGTTATATGGGGCACCACGCATGTGCAATGCATGATGTTGCAGGATCTAGGGACGTATGCATCGGTACATTCCTTTTTTAGGTGTGTGCTACGGTTAATACAACATGGTCTGTATAGTTTGGCTATCAGGAAAGATGGTAACCAATAGCTTTTGATCTTTTTATTAGTTTTGCAAATGTTTCAGCTAATTCTGTCGTATAAAGAAAAGATGTACAGCACACTTTAAAACACTGTAGTTTAAGTGCGTAGTGCAAAACATGAACAAACAAATAAAACAAATTAAAATGAACAAGGAAACAATTTGATTCTGAGAACTCCGCGACGTCGCCCTTTGGGCAGCGCCACATTGGAGACGTCACTCCAAGACATCACTCCAAGTTCAATGTAAAAGGACATGAAGCGTAATAAAGTTTATCCTTTTGGTATCATTCGTTAAACATGCTACAGAACATAAAATCTCACGCACAAACATTAACTTCAGTACTGTACTGGAATAATAATCGAAAAAGACTTTAAAAAGAGAGCTTTACAACAGTATATGCTGTATAATTTTTATATTTTATCATCAATAAAAATAAGAGTAAAAATTGAAAAGTTTTTCTTAATCATTACTAAATTTTACTACATTAATACTGAATTAATGAGTAAGACTGTCTATAGAATGTGTTTAAGAAACATATTTTAGCGCATGTAATAGATACGTCAGCTTGTTTCTGTCTCTTGCTAAAGGGTTGTGTCAGGAAGGGCATCCGACGTAAAAACCAATGCCAAATCAAAAGTGCAAATTATTCGCTGTGGCGACCCCTGATAAAGGGAAAAGCTGAAAGGAAATCTCTAATCTCATCATCTCATACTGCAATGGCCTGGTGAGCTGTCCAAGGTGTACTCTACCCCTCACCCAGAGTCAGCTGGGATAGACACCAGCCTCCCCCGCAACCCTAATTAGGAGTAAGCATTTCAGAAAATGAATGACTGAATTTTATTTTAAACATGACATACATGTAGAGCACTCTGTTCAGTTGAAGCGAGGTTATACTACACCCTGAGACATCTTTTTGATAAGTATTACAATAAAGTCTCATACTAATATCACTAATATCTAAGAAACTCTCATGTCTGTCTGCTGTAAACGATAAGAAATGAAACTGACCACTGCTGTTACGACTCTTCCGGTTGGCTTTTCCCCCCAAAAGCATCTTCAGGCTGTTCCTGAACATGTCGTCAGTGGTTGCTAAGATCTAGTATAAACCTGCACACAGAGAAAAAGAGAAAGTAGTAAATAAGCATAATCAGACCACTAAAGTGAGACAATTTTACCTGAAGTAAATTTTTTGCTTTGGTTGGTGTCCCAGCATCTCAATTATATAATTATAGGTATTAATCAGAGCAAGGAAGAAATGTCCCCATTTGCTTCAGGACATTCACACTGTGGTGTAACCTGATGGGTAAATAGTATCACATGAGAAGGACTGATGTTGTACTGAGTATCAGCATATCATGAATGATGCCTGATCCCCGCCTGCTGGCTTGTTCGTTATACCTGCTTAGTGTCATTCATATCACTGCTCACTATTACTAGATTTTTTACAAGTTTATTAATATTGAAAGTCCCTCCTTCCTGCTGATGAAGATCTATATGGACCCAGACTGTGAAGATGACTTTTCACTGTTGGTGATATAAATTCTTTTCCCAGAAGTTATTTAGTACTCACAATTGTATATGTGTATATGTGTGTATATATATATATATATATATATATATATATATATATATATATATATATATACACACACACACACACACACACACACACACACACACATATACATACACACACACACACACACACACACACACACACACACACATATACATACACACACACACACACACACACACACACACACACACACACACACACACACACACACACTTTTTCCTAAGTTTTCGTCCCCTGTATACGAAAACAACCTCCTCTTACGAAAAGCACTAAACGCGCCATTCAAAATTTCACACGATGCGCGAGTTGCTCTCTCGTTGGCTGTCTCCCAACATCCCGCCCTACTGGCCTCCCATTGGCCAGGAGGGAGCTGAATCGCCATAGTACTGCACCCATAAAGCTTGTTTGTCACAATCGTGAAGGAGCGTTGAACAGGACTGTTGCTTGTTTTGAGATCATTGCAGCATTATATTTCGTTATCGCCAAAACCCCTCTACAATTGGGACGATATTGCAGCAGAATGAGACCTGAAAGTGGAAATACAGTAACGGAGGTAATTATTTCGGCATGATATTGAAGCATGAGCAGAGTGCTCCGTGAAACAAGACCTCCGATCTTGCAAAGAAGCAAGTTAATATTAAGCCAGGACCTCTGATCTTTCAAACAGATACTGGAATTCTGCTTTAAATACAACATCCCGTCCATTTAAACAGAATTGTTCCGTCAGCTGTGTGTTGGTGGAGCGCGCATTCGGCAAAACACACCAGAGAGACAGTTTTGTGTGTGTATGAGATAGGGAGAGAGAGAGAGAGAGAGAGAGAGAGAGAGAGAGAGAGAGAGAGAGAGAGAGAGAGACACTGCCTACAGAGTCAGTCGGAGATGAAAGGACGCTTAACTCTTTAGTTTAGTTTTTTTTTTTTTAAGTTGTTTAATTCAGTAACTGTTTAATAAATGTGGCGCGTTTCGCGGAATGCGAGCAAAACGCAGCTCATTGGACCTCCAATCCCTCAAGGAATCAAGTTAAAGTTGAGTTTAGAACTCCAATCTGTCAAGCAGGGAATGCGCTTTGAATTCCCCATCTTAAAATACTCCGGCGATCTGCGTGTGGGCGGAGCCTGCATTCAGCAAAGTGTGCCACAATACACAAATGTCAGACAAGTGTATTGTGTGTGTGTGTGTGTGTGTGAGAGAAAAAGAGAGATAGCCAGTGTCGTGTGTGTATGTGCATTACTAAAAAAATGTTTAATAATGGTTGAATTAATAAATACTTTTCTTTTACTTTTAACACATATTTCATGCATATTTCATACAAAATTGGTGTACTTTATCATTTTTAAAGGGTTTATGGGGTAGTCTTGGGAGCCCTGGTACGAATCAAGCATTTTACATGTAAAATGCGCCTCTACTTATAAAACTTCCGCGCTACGAAAAAGGCACTGTGCCTTTTTCGGAATCTGGATTTTTCGTAAATACAGGTGCATTTTACATGTAAAACAGGTGATTCGTTCCAAGGCTCCTAATACTAAAAATTCACCAATTTTGTATGCAATATGTATGAAATATGGGTTAAAAGTAGAAGAAAAATATTTATTAAACCATTTAAACATTTTATTAACATATTAAACCATTTGATTAACATATTTAATAATTAAACCATTATTAAACATTTTTTATTAATCAATTTTTTATTAACCAAACAATATTAAACATTAAATACTTTTTATTAACCAATTTTTTATGAACCAAACCAAACAATATTAAACATTTGTGGTGCGCTCTGCTGAATGTGGGCAGTGTCGCAGCCGACACCAGAGCTTTTGAGACGGGGTGTGGCTCATCCGGACCTCCGATCCATCAAGCAAAAAAGTGAATGTTGAGTCCGGACCTCCGATCTGTCAAGCAGATAAGTACGCTTGAATACTTGTTTAGTGCTCATGTGTTTGCTTGCTTGAGGGATCGGAGTTCCGGATGAGCCGCATTTTGCCCACATTCGGTGGAGTGCGCCACATTTATTAAAAATTTAATGAATTAAACAACTTAAAAAATGAAAAATAAGCTGCAATGAGCACTCTCAAAAAAAAACTCATGAAACTCTGGAACAAACAGTACAACTTTCCTTTACGCGTGTTACAAGCAAGTATTATGGGTACAGTAGTATGGAGAGTCAGCTCCCTCCTGGCAATGGGAGGCCAGCGGTGAGGGATGTTGGGAGACCGCCAATGAGAGAGCAACTCACGCATTGTTTGAATGGCGCGTTTGGCTCTTTTCGTAAGAAATACTTGTTTCATGTACAGAGGATAAAATATAGGAAAATGTTTTTCGTATCCTGGATTTTTCATATTCTGGGGATTTCGTAAGAAGAGGGCCAACTCTACATATACATATAAACAGCATAGGGTGGTGATGTGCAGGATGATGATGATGATGGTAAAAAAGGTGAAGAAGGCTAAGGCAGAGCAGAAGACAAAGTGGTGGAAGCTGAAAAAGGAAGAGTGTCGTGTTGTCTTCAAGGAGGAGTTGAAACAGTCTTTGGGTGGTCAGGAAGTGCTTCCAGATGAGTGGACAACTACAGCTAATGTGATCAGGGAGACAGGTAGGAGAGTACTTGGTGTGTCCTCTGGAAGGACAGTAGATAAGGAGATATGGTGGTGGAATGAGGAAGTACACGAGTGTGTACAAAAGAAGAGGTTAGCTAAGAAGAAATGGGACATAGAGAGGACCAAAGAGAGTAAATAGAAGTACAGGGAGACAGCATAAGGAGAAGGTAGCAGTGTCAAAGGCCAAACAGAGGCCGTATGATGACTTGTATGATAGGTTGGACAGTAAAGAAGGAGAAAATTATTTATACAGGGTGGCACAGCAGAGAAATTGAGATGGGGAAAGACGTGCAGCAAGTTAGAGTGATTAAGGACAGAGAGGGAAATGTATTTACTGATGACCGGGGAAGATGGAAAGAGTACTTTGAAGAGCTGATGAATGAGGAAATTGAGAAAGAAAAAAAGAACAGACGAGGTGACCGTTGAGGACCAGGAAGTAGCAAAGATTAGTAAGGGAGAAGCGAGGAGGGCATTGAAGAGGATGAAGAGTGGAAAGGCAGTTGGTTCTGATGACATACCAGTGGAGGTATGGAAGTGTCTAGGAGAGGTAGCAGTAGATTTTCTGACAAGAACATTCAACAAGGTCTTAGAGAGTGAGAGGATGTCAGAGGAATGGAGGAGAAGTGTGTTTGTGCCCATTTTTAAGAACAAGGGAGACGTGCAGAGTTGTGGCAACTACAGAGGGATAAAGTTGATGAGCCATACGATGACATTATGGAAAAGAATAATGGCAGCTAGACTAAGGGCAGAGGTCAGCATTTGTGAACAACAGTTTGGTTTCACGCCAAGAAAGAGCACCACAGATGCAGTGTTTGCTTTGAGGATGTTAATAGAGAAGTACAGAGAAGGTCAGACGGAGCTGCATTGTGCCTTTGTGGATCTGGAGAAAGCATTTGACAGGTTGTCGAGGGAGGAACTGGAGTATTGCATGAGGAAGTCTGGAGTGGCAGAGAAGTATTTTAGAATGGTGCAGGACATGTATGAGAGATGTAAGACAGTGGTGAGGTGTGCTGCCGGTGTGACAGAAGAGTTCAAGGTGGAGTTGGGACTGCATCAAAGATCAGCTCTGAGCCCCTTCTTCTTTGCTATGGTGATGGACAGGCTGACAGACGAGGTTAAACAAGAATCTCCATGGACAATGATGTTTACAGATGACATTGTGATCTGAGTGAGAGCAGAGAACAAGTGCAGGAAAATCTAGAGAGGTGGAGGTATGCCCTTGAAAGGAGAGGAATGAAGGTTAGCCTCAGTAAAACAGAATACATGTGTGTGAACGACAATGACCCAAGAGAAACGGTGAAGTTAAAGGGAGCAGAGATAAAGAAGATGGAGGATTTTAAGTACTTAAGCTCAACAATCCAGAGCAATGGCGAGTGTAGAAAAGAGGTGAAGAAGCGCGTGCAGGCAGGTTGGAACGGTTGTAGAAAAGTGTCCGTGTGATGTGTAATGGAGAGTATCAGCAAGAATGAAAGGAGAAGTGTACAAGACGGTGATGAGGCCAGCGATGTTGTATGGTTTAGAAACAGTGGCTCTGGGGAAAAGACAGGAGGCAGAGCTGGAGGTAGCAGAGATGAAAATGTTGAGGTTCTCTTTGGGAGCAACGAGGATGGGTAGGATCAGGAATGAGTACATCAGAGGGACAGCCATGTAAGAGCTTTTGGAGACAAAGTCAGAGAGGCTAGATTGAGATGGTTTGGACATGTACAGAGGAGGGATAGTGAGTATATTGGTAGTAGGATGTTGAGGTTGGAACTACCAAGCAGAAGGCCTAGAGGAAGAACAAAGAGAAGATTTATGGATGTGGTGAAGAAGGATATGAAGGCAGTTGGAGTAAGAGTAGAAGCTGCAGAGGATAGGGTGAGATGGAGGCAGATGGTTCGCTGTGGCGACCCCTTAAGGAAAAAGCCGAAAAGAAGAAGATTGTGGAGGATAAAGAGTAATATGACATAGATACAAAACTTCTGTTCTTTGCATTTTCCCTGCATTAATTAGTAAATTTGAAAAACACAAGTAATTATCATGTAAACCATAAACATAATATCCAATCATTTATTCATTTGCCATACATTTACAGTCAGGATGCCCACAGTCAGCTGAGTTAGGCTACAGCCTCCATGTCACTCTCGGAGGATTAAGCAATTAATTCACCAAATGGATAAATTAATTATTACAACAGCTTTATAAAAATATATATCGATTATGTGATGTTTTGGACACATTGTGGACAAATGTTCTTTTATTTTTGCTTTGTGAACAGAAGAAGCCATATTTGCTTGTCTCTATAGCACTAATATTGATCTGTACATTCCCTGTTGTAGGCACGTCTGGTAAAATTGGCATTGTATTCCATTTCATATTCTCCTGAGGGGCAGTGAAATAACAAGCCAAATTTTGATTCATGAAAAAGTATCAGTTGCCATGTTCACTTATGATGATGCTACCACATTGCCATTTTGAACTCTGAAGTGGAATTTTATGTGCAGGACACAGACAAGTGGAACAAAATACACTATGAAACATCCCCATACTATTATACAAAATATCAGCACCAGATTGTGATAATGCTCCAGGACTGCTACCCTAAATCTGCTTAAGTTGAAACAGGGACTGATGTTAAATCTAAAAATAATGTAAAAGAATTAAATTATGGGAATTGAAAAAGAAAAGAGGTGATTTTAACAGTTTGCATTTTGCTCTTTTGCACATATTCACACACATTCAGCCTATTTCCTCCTTACGGTATTTTTCGGACCATAAGGCACACTTAAAAGCCTTTAATCTTCAAAAACCCTGACAGTGCGCCTTATAAATCGAAGTGCCTTTTGTGTAGATGAAGCCATGCAACTCCATCTCACTGATACCGTCAAAACCCAAGTGAAGCAAACTAATTCAGAGCTTAGAATCCTTCCAGTGGATTAACCAAAGAACTCCAACCGCTTGGTCTCAACAGGTCGTAAGTTAGAGGGATTCAGGCTTTATGTCCAAATACCAGGATAAAGCACTGCTACAGGTGTCCTCCGGAGACCTCGTATTGACCTTCTTGAATTTAAAGTTACACTGATACAGCCTCTTAAGAATCACGACTTCTGTTCTGTAATGAACACAATACTAATGCACTGTCTCTTTAAGGGGGCGTGACTGAGAGAAGTTAGGTCACAACCCAGGAAGACTTCTAATCTCCGTCTCTATTGATCTGACTCCATGCACGAGGGAATAAATAATAAAATATAATATAATAAAAAGTAAGAGGGATCCGGGCTTTATGTCCAACTCACGCAACTGTTAAACTCAGACACTGAAGATGAAGAATTTGATGGATTTATGGAAGAGGAATGAACTGAAAAAGTGAGTTTATCGTTTTATATTGTTACAGCTGAATAATGTTGAGAGTTATTGTGAAGTGTATTATTTTATATTTTATGTGTTACATCTGAGCAATGATGTTATTGTGAGAGTTCAATCAAGTGTGACTTATCTGACTTTTGTTCTGCTTAATGTGCCTTATGGTCTGGTGCGCCTTGTGCGTGGGTGGGGGGGTGCGTTGGGGGACTTCGTTGGCTTTGTGCCTTGTGATCTGGTGCGCCTTATGGCGTGGAAAAATGCTGTTTACTTATCTGTTTTTTGCACAAGCCATTGTAAAAACCTACAAAAATGCCTCCCTGTACAGTGATTGATTTAAACTGGAGTGGAATTCTTTGTTTAATACCCAGAAATTTGGCAATATAAAGTTGAGTTTCTTTCTGAATCTGATAAAAGGGAAGGTCATGAGATTTCTGTTCATCTGTGTCTTTGACCACAATAGCTTGAAAACTAATTGACAGATTAGTTGCCTATCTCAGCCGACTACGGGCGAGGACAGAGTACACCCTGGCTCGCCAGGCCATGACAGGGCGGAAAAACGCTGAAGGCTTTGCCGCCTACTCTTGTCAAAAGTCAGCAATGATTCTTTTACATGCCTCACACCATAGGCAGTGGGAGTCATGGCCGGCCTTTGAAAACCCAGTTAGCTGCACCGGGAGCGACATTAACAACTTAACACACTGATAACCAAGGTGAAAATGATGGTCTTTTATTAAAATTATCATTCACTTTGGTTGCTTTTACCTTTTACATTTCAGCTGGGACACGATCTACAAAACTGCCACTTCTGAACAAGGTATTTTCATCCAAAGCTGTGAGGGCTTTGTTAGCTTTGAGCTTGTTTCTCTTCTCGGACCACTAAGTACTTTCTGACCGGCAGCAACTGATATTCCCTATGTATCTCATCTTTTCTAGAAACGAGTGAATGTTTCTCTGGAAGCCACTAAAGATCATCACAGTGAAGCTAGTTAATAGCTAATTTGCTGGTCACATACACAGTGGCCCACATACAATTTATTTCGTTGAATGGTCAGATTTGACATACTGTCATTGGCATATAAAATGTAGTAACAGTAAAAAAAAATGCAGCCAGTATTAATCAATTCCTCTAACATTACATTAAACTACAGTATTTTTTTTATCAAATCAGTCTTGATTTAACGATGGCTTTAAATTGCACACTTCTTGTGTCAACCTTATTTTTGCAAAGCGTTGATAAATTTTTCCTACACCTACACTTCAGAATGATGACTTGTTACTGTCTTAAGCATTTGAGGACACATACCTTTTTCACAAGCCACTCTAGCTCATACCTCAGTCCAATTACAGCTACACGAGTCCTCTCATAATGCTCGTCTGTTTTTTGTTTTTTTTCCCTCGAGAAACTTTCTTTTGTTCCTAATTGGCTCATCAGTGAAGACACCGGACGTATGATTATTAACCTCACTCCTCTGCTGTCAACACTTTCTATGCCTTGGTGAACATCAAACTGAGCAAATACACGTCTAAAATAAATTTGTACTCCTCTTAAAAGCCATTAGACCTTAAAGCTCAACAGTGTGATTAGTAAGTGCAGAGAGGCACAAAAACAACATTTATATACAGTAATGGGCTTTTCAGAAAGATGGAGTGGGGCAGCAAAGGTTGTGGCTGTCAGTATGGGGCCTCCAAGCGAAGAGAGGTCTCAAAGTAATGATGTGCCAGTAAGCTGAGGCACACGTGAGGCAATTGTAGAAAGTTATAAAGTTCTAGTTTGAAAACAAGTGAGAATGGTCCAGAAAGTTTAAAATCTCCATGAAATATGGCATTATTAAGAGGTAAGGCATAATAATAATAAAAAATGCTGTGTTTTCACTAAAACAACCAACCATTTTGCTTTTTTTTTTTTGGAATGTGGGGGAGGGGGTGGGGGTAATAATAATAATAATAATAAACTGACCAACCGCTCAGTTTTGTGACCGTCTGATTTTTTTTAGGTATCAAGGCACCTACCAGCTGGTTATTTTGTTTACATGACATTGACCTATGAAGTCAGCCACATCACTTCGTATTTATTACAGACTTGCAGAATCAGCCAATGAGATGAGAATTAACATGTGGCCAGTTACAAAACTAAATTCTATTGCCTAACTTTGTTTTGGCCAGTGCCGGGAACATAGGCTAGACTCTGCGCTGTCTCTTGTAGGTAACAGGCATCAACTTCTGGTCAAGGCAAAATACCTCAGAGGTGCATGGTTTGTGTTGTCAATTCATGTTATTTCTGTGTTAACATGGGTGGTTCTTGTTGTGCTGTTGACTGTGAAAATCGTGCAGACTGTCATAAAGAAATCTCTCTTCACTGATAAGTGCTTTTATTCCTTGTAAAACTGGAGTCATGCTGATATTTATGGATAATAGCATAGCATTCCAGGTGCAGGTCCAGCATGCCAAATAAACTATGCGAATCACAAGAAAGAATCACATTATATTGGTAATAGGATGCTGAGGCTGGAACTACCAGGCAAAAGGCCTAGAGGAAGACCAAAGAGACGATTCATGGATGTGGTAAAGGAGGACATGACGGTCGTTGGTGTAAGAGAAGAAGATGCAAAGGATAGGGTGAGATGGAGGCAGATGATTCGCTGTGGCGACCCCTGAAGGGAAAAGCCGAAAGGAAAAGAAGAAGAAGAAGCATCGCATTCCAGGTACAGGCACTTATTACTATAGACTACAGCCAGCTTAAGGAAGTTCACATTGATCTGCACAACACATTATGTAGGGAGAAGAGACCCAAGGTCTGCACTGACAAGATTCAAAAAGAGCGAGCAGAGCAAAAGAAGCTGCCTGACTGCCTTGATTGTGTTCGTAGCATGTGGTGTTATTTAAGAGGATTTCAATTTTATGGTGTTTCACTGTAAACAAATCTTTACTCGAGATTTAGACTAAGAGCAACTTATTTTTCTCACATTTACAAAGACAAAATAATTATATTTTTGGAAACTTCTTTTGAATTCTGACATAAATTCATTAATGTTCCAGCTAGGTTGTTTTAGCATGGTGCAGCAGCACGCCTTCCCTGTGATCACTATGCATTTTTTTCATACACCACGTCTTTTTACACAGCCGCCATGCAGCTATGTTGTTATTTGCATGCTATTTTTCTGCAGTCAATTGCCGTTATTCTCTCTGCTTCCATGACCTCACCAACTAGGAACATTTAGTCAGCAGCATTCATTTGTTTTATATATATATATATATATATATATATATATATATATATATATGTGTGTGTGTGTGTGTATACAGTAATCCCCCACCACGTCGCGTTTCCTACTACGCGTCCCTGCAATATCCCGGATTTCCCATCGGGAAATTAAAAAAATTAAAGATTACAGCGCAGCATTAAAAATTCACATGCACGACATTCAACTACTCTACCCAACATGCTCTGTTCTCATGCTTGACTTGAGTGTTCTCTGATTGGCTGTGAATCCAGCAAGCTGATGATGATCAAGATTATATTTCTCAGCATCCAACACCATGGGGCTTCCTGTCTTTGTGTACGAGCCGCATTGTTAGTTCGTCTACGCCACGTATCAGCAGTTCTCCAGCCGAGCGCATACGTTTTTCTCTCTTTGTGCTCTTAAGAACTGTTGTATATGCTAAGGTCTTGAAAATGGCCCCAAAAGCCCAGGAAGTGTTATGGTCGTGCTAGTTGGCGGCGTTTATTTCTCTCTGCATATGCTGGTGAGGGGTGTGGTGAGGGTCCAATGCTCCCGGCGTCACAAGATCATCTAGTGAACCGAAAAAGAATAGAAGAACCCTTCTTTTAATACTGGTGAAGGTTTGTGTCTGTGGCTCGCCATTACACCATTAACGAGTTGACTGTGCGCTACATTAAGAATTAGGAAGAGAAAATACGCATATCAGTCGGACCCAAAGATGCAGGAGACAAAGTACGATGAAAGAAAGACTTTTATTGAGCTCAGGGGAAGCACTTGGGTGTGGGAAAATCGTGTTCACCGTAGTGGTGAGGGGAAAAACAGTGTCGAGCACGAAACTCCTCTAGCGCGCTGATGGATGAGTCAATTCAGGTGAGCTCTCTGGATTTCGCCAGCGGGTAACAGCCACGCCCCTCACCAGCGCATGCAGAGAGAGAGAGAGAGAGAGAGAGCAAAAGATAAACACCGCCATCTAGCACAGACCATAACAGTAGCAGCGCAATAAGGCCGTTGTGAAAATGGAAAAGGCCTTATCGTTGTGCATTACGGACTGCCATAAAAATAAAGTGAGTTTGGACACTAACATGATACGTACTACTGTAAAGCAAAGGCTCTGATGAGTGCCAACCTAGCACCTGTGCCACCAGTGATTCTCCTGCTTGATGTGGCCGTGGATTTGTTATTTATAAGATTTATTATACAGTGTGTGTATATATATATATATATATATATATATATATATATATATATATATATATATATATATATATATATTGTCATTATAAGTTGTATAATTTATTTACATATTAATACACGTTGCCCGAATGACATTAACATGCACAGAACACTTTAAAATGGACTTCTATATAAATTTTATATAATATATAGGTGGGTGTGTCCCCTTAAGAAGTAACAAAAGTCATTTCGCGGTTTTTCGCATATTGAGGAGAGGGCTGGTCCCCATTAGTCGCAAAACAAGGGGTATTACTCTCTCATATATATATATATATATATATATATATATATATATATATATATATATACATACACACTAGTCCTTCTCAAAAAATTAGCATATTGTGATAAAGTTCATTATATTCTGTAATGTACTGATAAAAATTAAACTTTCATATATTTAGATTCATTGCACACCAACTGAAATATTTAAGGTATTTTATTGTTTTAATACTGATGATTTTGGCTTGCAGCTCATGAAAACCCAAAATTCCTATCTCAAAAAATTAGCATATGATGAAAAGGTAGTCTAAACGAGCTATTAACCTGATCATCTGAATCAACCAATTAACTCTAAACACCTGCAAAAGATTCCTGAGGCTTTTAAAAACTCCCAGCCTGGTTCATTACTCAAAACCGCAATCATGGGTAAGACTGCCGACCTGACTGCTGTCCAGAAGGCCATCATTGACACCCTCAAGCAAGAGGGTAAGACACAGAAAGAAATCTCTGAGCGAATAGGCTGTTCCCAGAGTGCTGTATCAAGGCACCTCAGTGGGACGTCTGTGGGAAGGAAAAAGTGTGGCAGAAAACGTTGCACTACCAGAAGAGGTGACCGGACCCTGAGGAAGATTGTGGAGAAGGGCCGATTCCAGACTTTGGGGGACCTGTGGAAGCAGTGGACTGGGCTACAGGTGCCGCATTCCCCAGGTCAAGCCACTTTTGAACCAGAAACAGCGGCAGAAGCGCCTGACCTGGGCTACAGAGATGCAGCACTGGACTGTTGCTCAGTGGTCCAAAGTACTTTTTTCGGATGAAAGCAAATTTTGCATGTCATTTGGAAATCAAGGTGCCAGAGTCTGGAGGAAGACTGGGGAGAAGGAAATGCCAAAATGCCTGAAGTCCAGTGTCAAGTACCCACAGTCAATGATGGTCTGGGGTGCCATGTCAGCTGCTGGTGTTGGTCCACTGTGTTTTATCAAGGGCAGGGTCAATGCAGCTAGCTATCAGGAGATTTTAGAGCACTTCATGCTTCCATTGCAGAAAAGCTTTATGGAGATGAAGATTTCATTTTACAGCATGAACTAGCACCTGCTCACAGTACCAAAACCACTGGTAAATAGTTTACTGACCATGGTATTACTGTGCTCAATTGGCCTGCCAACTCTTCTGACCTGAACCCCATAGAGAATCTGTGGGATATTGTGAAGAGAAAGTTGAGAGACACCAGACCCAACACTGTGGATGAGCTTAAGGCCGCTATCAAAGCATCCTGGGCCTCCATAACACCTCAGCAGTGCCACAGGCTGATTGTCTCCATGCCACGCCACATTGAAGCAGTCATTTCTGCAAAAAGATTCCCGCCCAAGTATTGAGTGCATAACTGAACATAATTATTTGATGGTTGACTATTTTTGTATTAAAAACACTTTTTTTTTTTTTTTTTTTATTGGTCGGATGAAATATGCTAATTTTTTGAGATGGGGATTTTTGGTCTTCATGAGCTGTATGCCAAAATCATCAGTATTAAAACAATAAAAGACCTGAAATATTTCAGTTGGTGTGCAATGAATCTAAAATATACAAAAGTTTAATTTTTATCAGTACATTACAGAAAATAATAAACTTTATCACAATATGCTAATTTTTTTGAGAAGGACTAGTATATTATGTAATCAGGGGCGGGTTCTCTTAAATATTGGTATCAATACATGCATATATGTGCATACATTTTTTACATGCCCGTGGACTCATATATCTACACACACACATATATAGGTATCCACACAGACGAACTCGTAACTTCATGCCGACACAGGAAAAAATCATTATTATGCAACACATCCCCTGAAGTACACTAAGTATTTGATTGTATCAATCTGTATCTAAACATTATATATACTTGTGTATGTGTGTGTATGTGTATACGCACGTGAATGTACATGTACATATATATGTAGATATATATATACATATATATATATATATATATATATATACACACACACATATATATATACACACACACACATATATATATATATATATATATATATATATATATATATATATATATATATATATATATATATATATATATACACACACATCTATATATGCGTGTATGTAAGTGTGTATGTGTGGATACTATATGCGTGTATGTAAGTGTGTATGTGTGGATACCTATATATATATATATATATATATATATATATATATATATATATATATATATATATGAGTCCACGGGCATGTAAAAAATGTATGCACATATACGCATGTATCGATACCAATATTTAAGAGAACCCGCCTCGATTACATAATGAACACCACCCCATCTAGAGGACGCCATGTTCATCGACATAGTACCGCCCCAGCACTTTGTAATCATTCTTCTATAATCACCTGAAGAGAGAGGATGGTTTCACCACCCCTCGAAACAGATCTGTAGTGATAAATGGAGTTTCAATAGAAAGTCTTTGTCCTGTCCTTTTATTTTTATTATATATATATATATATATATATATATATATATATATATATATATATAACACACACAAACATACATACACAGGGATCCCTTGCTACTTCACACTTCAATTCATGCACCTTCAATGCATCGTGTTTTTTTTTTTTTTTAAATATTCATTGAATTAAAAAATAAGGAAATTAAGGAAGAGCAGGGGAAAAGGTTAAGGAAAATACCACAAAAACAAGGCCAATTATGCAAAAAAAAAAAAAAAAGCCTAAACAAACAAAATAAAAAACCTCCCATCAAAACTGCTTACATTTTTGTGAGGTACGCATCTGAGTGTGTGCACGCGCATCTGCGTGAGTGTGCGTATTTATATTTTATTTAAATCTTATGCTTTTTTTAATGTTTAATTGTTACTATAAGAATTTATAGCATTGAATATGTATTTATTGATATTATATACACATACATGTACATATATGTCATTTGGGGGGGGGGGGGTGTTGGGAGGGTTGATCCTACTTCTCAGAATTTGGTGGTCTCGGTGGGATCTCGGTCCCAATTAACCATGGAAAGTGAGGGATCCCTGTATATGTAAAATCAAAGCAATCACGTTGATAACTTTTGCATGAAGGAGAAAAAAAAGAGGCGTGCACATCGTTTGCAACCAATCAGCAGGAATGAGTAACAAAAGCTCTCAGCCATTGGCTAAATTTGAATCACGTGCCAGTTTGTCGCCAATCCGCAGGTATGCGAGAGTACGAGTGCTAAACCGCGAATGGTGAAGGGCCTACTGTATTTTGGTCACATCTATGTAAAAATGCCAAACATAAAAGCCAAATGAAGCATTTCACAGCAAATTCCACCAACTTGGTTGTGTGGTCATTAATAAATAAATGAAATGAAATGAGCATTTGGACAAATGTTTCCTTGGAGTATGAGTCAACTTTCTTCCTTTTTTTTTTTTACATGACTCAAGGTTTTAAAACTGTAGCATTTTTATATTGAATCAGGATATTTATAGAATAGAAATACTTACAGAGTCACAAAACATATTGTATCAGCACCTAGGTATTATGATATTGCATTGGGTGGTCCCTGGTTATTCCTACATTTAATACTAATGAAGTCATGAGTCAGTAAGAGGAATTTCCAATTATGTAGGCTAACGTCAAGGACATCACCATGATGTTCACATTTTCTGTCCTTTGAGGTGTCTTGTGTCTGGATTATCTGAGGACACTGCATGGTTAATTTGGTTTCTATTTGAAAGGTTTGATAAATTGTGCATAATGCCATTTATTTACCTGTATTCCAATGCAAATTCTGGGGCACTTCTGAAATACTTTGAAGCTCACGATTTATGATAGGGTGCACACTTGGGAGCACCTATGAATGTTTTGGTGAATGTCTGGCAACAGACTCATGCCTTTTTATTGTTGAACATGTGGGTAAAGCTCTTAATCTTGTGGCGTAATGTAATTAAGATACTTGCATAGAAATCTGTTTGAGTCTCTGTGTGTATGAGGCAGCATGATGTGGATTTGCTGCTGAACTTCTGCTAACTGTACTGTATGTAGTCAAGTGTATTAGGGAGGCAATCAGTTATAAGGATACTGGAAATTAATCTACTTAATGAAGTACAGACACAGCAGGCCCCATATTTATTAATTCAGGGATGTTTTCTGTATTTGTGAACACATATTTAAACTATTTTAATGCCTTAACAGATATTTAGATAAAATTTATGAAATACTGTGCAAAATAAACTTATTTTGCTAATGTGATGGTAGCACAACATTTCACAAAAATATTTCAGTCATATGCAATGGTGGCCTGGTGGTAAAGGTGCTGGATCACTGATCCCAAGGTTGGGGGTTCAAGCCCCACTGTCAACAGATTGTCATTGCACACGCACCCGACCCCCCAGTGCAGCTAACTGGGTTATCAAAGGCTGGCCTTGTCTCATTGTATAGTGTGAGGCATGTAAAAGAACCATTGCTGACTTTCATCAACAGTAGGCTGCATAGCCATCAGCGTATTTCTGCCCTGCGATGGCCTGGCAAGCTGTCCAGGGTGTACTCTGCCCTCACCCAGAACCAACTGGGATGGGCAGCCTCCGCATGACTCTAATTAGGATTAAGCGGTTTAGAAAATGAATGAATGAATGAATGAATTAATATTTCAGTCATAATTACGCAAAGACACTGTTACATCCTTTATTAGGGCCTCAGAGAGGCAGGAGCCTATATCAACAGACATTGGGCGAAGCATGGGGTACACATTGAACAGCTCACCAGTCCATTACAAGGCGACACACAACCATGCTAACCACTGTGCAGTCAAAACCTTTAGTCAGTTTCGAAAAAAAAAAGATACCAAAGATAACCTGAGATGTATCAATGCAAAATAGTTTTTAATACCAAAATAGCATGGACGAAAAATGACAGAATACCAGTATGTGTTTGGATGGCAATAAAGAAGACAATCTTGTGGTGTTGTGGCAGCAGAAGCCTTGTTTATACAATGTGTCTTCATACGGGTCCATGCTGTTAAAGTTTTGTTGTATGCTAACTAGCGCCATAGCCTACGATTTAATAGGTGGTACCATCGTACAGTTTGCATATCTTTCTAATTCCAATCTAGGTAATTAGATCCAGCTCGCACAGTGTGATCTGAAATGATCTTATAAGACACAGAATGCTTGAGAAGAAAGAGCTAATTCAATGTGATCAAACAGTAGTTAAGTTACTTTGTAGATAATGTACAGAATCATTATTGCAGGCAACACAATTTTTCAAGTTCACAATTTCATGATGGTAGATTTTTTTATGATGTTTGAACATTGGATTGGAGAATTCTGAACATGAATTTGGTCTGCAAAGCCATTATCACGTGTGACATTATTATGATAAGCGGAACGGTTTTATTTGTATATGGACAAGGTGATTAGAAGCAAGAGTAGAAGTTTGCATAAATCTTTTTTCCACTGGATTTGCACAGTATCCTTATAATACTATAATGATATATGAGTTCCAAAGAGATCTTAAACTTTGAAAAAAGTGGACCTAACAAGTACAAAGGACACAAGCAAACAGATCACTGATACTTTTATCTGTATCGTGAAACAATTCACAAAGGCCATGAAGGCCTTTTGACTTAAGGCTTGCACTGAAAGATATGCTTGAATTCAGACATGAACATTGATAAATACTGAAGCCTGAATTACAGACCTGAATTTGAATATTCATTCATTCATTTTGTAGGCCACCTAATCCTAATTATGGTCGTGGGGAGGCTCGTGCCAACCTCGGCCAATTTTGAGCAAAGGAAGGGTACACCCTGAACAGTTCACTAGGCCAACGCACATGCAACCATTCATCTCACATCTGGGGCATTTTGCAACCATCATTCAGCCTAAAGTGCATGTTTTTGGACTGTGGGAGGAAACCTTAATACCCAGATGAAGCCCACACAAGCACTGTAAGGACATGCAAACTTCACACACAAATTCCAGTGTTGGGAATCAAGCCATGAAGCAGACATGCTGAACACTGTTCCACTGTGCTGGGCTGGGCTGAATTTGAATGCATATACAGACGCTCCCAAGCTTACGAACATTCGTTTTGTGAACATCCGGACATACGAACAGTGCTGTCTAAGGGTGAAAGTGAAAGGAAATCTATAGAAAAATATATCACAAATATAAGTATTAAATATGAGTAAACATTATCCTGAGGTACACTTAATATTCGATTAGGCTCCAGCAGAGGGGCATGGCTGACACGTGCTTTACACCATACGGAGGTCATGGAAGAGAAGCAGAACGATTAATTTCTGAACTCGCGCAAAAACTTTCAAAGAAGAAACAAATTGACTCCAGTATTATAACGAACTGGATGAGACTGAAACTCTGTAAATCTGATCAGATCAGCTGTGCTGTGCTTGAGAGGAACCAGGAGTTTAAACACGGGACATAATGATATTGATAATGTACAGAGTGTTCATTTTAAAATTGAATAATTTTATATTATTAGCACTTTAAATGTTTATTATACCCATTATATTGGTTTAATTTAATTTTAAAATGTTTTATATATCTTTTTAATTTATGTATACTATGTTTTGTAAAGAATTTTAATAAAGTTTCCTGACATTGTTTCCCATATACCGTTCTATAAAGATGAGCAGTGTGCTCATCCCAGTCCGAAAAGATTGTCCCTCTTCACATCCCTGTTTTCCTGTGATCTCTCTGGCTCCTGGTTTCAGCACCGTGCTCATTAGCAGTGACTACATTTTCCCCTTGCTCAAGTGCCTCCCCTGTAACAATAAATTCTCTCCGTGTTCATTCTACTCTGTCTCCTGCATTTTAGATCCAGCTGAAAGTTCCTGACATCACAGTTAGCTTGATAATTTATGGTACATTTAGGTTTGCACCTTGTACCAATAAATAATAAATTCAATAGAATAAAATAAGAAAATCATGCAGAGAGAGAGAGCGAAAGAGAGAGAGAGAGAGAGAGAGTTGTACACGGTACAAACTCGTATAGGTTACTTATACAAGCTTTAAACATACGTTCCCCTTTAAAGAACACCATGTAACAACTTACGAACAAATTCATCTAACGAACAGCCGTCTGGAACGTAACTCGTTCGTAAGCTGAGGAGGGTCTGTATACTGTACATATAGTGTATCCTCAGTTTTCAAACATAATTTGTTGTTAAATCTTGTTCTAAAACCGAAACATATTTTCCTACAAGAAATAATTTAATCAATTTATTCATTCATTCGTTCATCTTGTGAACGGCTTTAACTTAATTAGGGTAGACGAGAAGCTGGCGCCCATCTAAGCTGACTCAGAGTGAGGGCAGACTACACCCTGGACAGCTCGCCAGGCCATCACAGGGCAGAAAGAAACAATGTATAATGGATTAATCTATTGACCCCTCCTCACTTCACAATGTGATGTATCAACTGAATTAAAAAAAAAGTTTTAAGTAAGAAAAGACATTTTTATTCAGTACCTGAATCAACTGAAAATGATACAGTTTTAAATAAGAACGTTTCATTTATCAAACATGAACGACATTCATACTTTCATACTTTCTTTCTTCACCACGGTCATTTATTCTCACTGTTCTCCTTTTTGCCTTTACACTTTCAGTAGATTTTCCAGGTCCCATGGTGGCTTATCGTTGGAAAAAAAAAAAAAAAAAGAAATAATAGGCAACACAATAAATATTGCCAAAATCTGAGAAAAGTTCAGAGTGGGTGTTCTGTGAGCAAGTGCTGCGTGATGAGACTGACGCACACACAGTCAGCGTGGGAAAAATGAGCGAGTGCAACGATCCATACAGTGATGGCTAAAATCCTACGGTCTATTCATTTCCAAAATGGTATTGACTTTTTTATTCTGTGGTAATTACCTACCAAAGCTTGTCCAAGGAAGTTTGTGATAACATCAGTTTTGTAAGGGCTGGTGTTCATATAGTGTTGTTGTTTTGAGCCGTGTCATTATTATTCCCAAAGAGCGCATACCTAGTGAGAAAGTACTAAGCACTGCAGTCAGAATTTCCTCCCCCCCCCCCCCCCCCAGAGCACACTGGACATTTTTTGCATGCACTTCGAGTGGTTTATATTAAAATGATCTGAACTTTTAATAAATAACTACATTGTCACTCCAAACCAAACATACTCTGACTGCTTTTCATGCCATCAATCATATAGAGGTGCAAATGGTCAAATGTTGTCAAGCTGTTGTCATAGAAATTGTGGGAGTGCTTTTTTTTAGTGGCACTCTCTCCAGTGCCCTCTCAGCAGTTTTCTGACAAAGAATATTATATGGACACGCACAATGAGAAGGAACACTGGATGACATATTTCTACTGCTTTCAAACTTTTATACGGCCCCAAAAGCAAAAAAGTTGGGACACTGAAAAATGTAAATAAAACAGAATGCAATGATAAGCAAATCTAATAAATCCATATTTTATTCACAGTACAACACAAAACATTTTGAAAGCAAAACATTTTATTATTTTGTGACAAATAATAGCTTATATTGGTAGTAGGATGCTGAGGTTGGAACTACCAGGCAGAAGGTCTAGAGGAAGACCAAAGAGAAGATTTATGAATGTGGTGAAGGAGGACATGAAGGTAGTTGGAGTAAGAGGAGAAGATACAGAGGATAGGGTGAGATGGAGGCGGATGGTTTGCTGTGGCGACCCCTGAAGGGAAAAGCCGAAAGGAAAAGAAGAAGTAGTGACAAATTAATAGAGTATTTTGAATTTGATTGAAGCACCAAACTATTCACGGATAACGATTCCTGGAAGTGTTACTGAGCCCATATGATGATACCCATAGCAGATGTAGTGCTGCAGGAGGGCTCAAAGTTTACAGGCATCCAATATTGATTTACGGCCTTGTTCATGATGCACAGAGATTTTTTCCAGATTATCAAAAGTTTTTGATGTAACTATATACTGTAGATGATGAGATATTCAGTCCTCGCAACACTGTGTTGAGAAACATTCATTCATCCATTCATTTTCTGAACGGCTTAATACTAATTAGGGTCACAGGGAGGCTGGCGCCCATCTCAGCCGAGTACACCCTGTACAGCTCGCCAGGCCACAAGAGGGAAGAAAAACGCTAATGGCTATTAAATTAGATTAGAATAGAATACATTAGATTAGATTCAACTTTATTTCATTACACATGTAATAAATACAGGGTAACGAAATTCAGTTTAGCCTCCAATCATTAATCAATACATCAATGCAGCTACTCTTGATGAAAATCAGTAATGGTTCTTTTACAGCCTTTCACCACAGTGAGAGACATGGCTGGCCTTTGATAACCCAGTTAGCTGTACTGGGGGGAAGCAGTGACAAATGTTGACAGTGGGGCTTAAACCCCCAACTTTGAGATCAGCAATTATTATCACTACAGTTAAAAAAAAAAGATATGCAGCAGAGAGGGATCAGGTGATCCTGGCACATCAGGCTTGTGAGGCTCATCAGCTCAAGGCCCTCATCCTCTCTACACGCAGCCAGACAGCGAATGAAACTTCTTCCAGGAAGCACTGCCTAGTCGAACCCACCAAGGACTTTCTGGAGAATATGATGACTCCCTAACACTGCAGCTTTCTGCATTGCCCAAACTGTCAGAAGAGCTGTGCTCCCAGTAGCAAACCCGGGCACTCTCTTGATCTGTGTCAGTTGATCAGGAGGTACCAAACCAAGGCCGCAAGGAACAATGGGGAGTCGGACGACTGTGCAATTTGGATACAAGCGAGACATTTCAAAGGTGAGGTCCCCATATTTAGCACGCTTTTCCTGAAACTTGCCTAACAAATTGCTGTCAAAACGGACATAAAATTCAATAATATTGATAATTTCATTGGCTTTATCAAAAAGGACAAGATCAGGCTTATTGGCGTCAATCTTCCTCAGGCTGTAAATGGGCTGATTCCATAGAAGTTTAAAGTCATCATTTTCCGTGACTCCCTGGACATGATCAGAGTCATATCATGGGTGGAACTCGGCGTAAAAACCACGAACCTGACGAAGACGGTAGTAAAATGAACGTGCAATGCTATCATGTCTTTTCAAGTAAGAAGTTTTTGCCAAAGTAGGACAACCACTGACAAGGTGTTGAACAGTCTCACTAAATTCATTACATAGACAGCATTTGGGATTGACATGTTCCCTTAAAATATTATATTGGCGATTGTGTGTAGGAAGTGACTGGTCCTGAGCGGCAAAAAGAAAACCCTCAGTTTCACTTCTGAGACCATTTGACTTCATCTACACAAAGGAGTCAATAGGATTACTGTTCGGTTCAACACACTGCACATAAACACGATGCAGTGGCTTTTCAGAAAGTTGCTCCTGAAAATGGCGACTCTGAGCTGATTTTGTAAATGACTTCACCTGATTGACATACATTGATGTACCATCCAGCAGTACCTTGCCATCACAGGGATGTGAAATGGCAGAGAAGAAATCAGAGGAAAATGTTACGGACAGTTTGGGGGACTGGGTGGAAAAGCCCCCCCAGAAGCCAGGGGTCTGGGGCCCGCAGGGCCCCACACAGCGAGCTATTTTTTGGTAAAAGAAGTGCATTATTTAACATTTTGTTAAGGCAAAAATGTCAAAACCTGTATGATGTGGCATCTGATATTTCATTAAATAAACTGGGATAAAAAATATTACACATTCCTATAATTCATAAGGGGTCATTCAACATTTTCAACATTTGCCTAAGCGTACAAAATGTACGCTAGGGGGGAGGGCTTAAGATGTCGCTGTACACTTTTTAATATAAAAATGTCGATCAACAATACATGCACTCGTGAATATTTTTTTTTTTAAACTCTCAATGCGCGATTCGCCAACCACAATGCAGTGTTGCATATCTGCAAAGTCTGCAGTGAATACTACCCAACCCAGTATCAGCTGCTGAAACATCAGAAGGCATCTGATCAAGGGCATATGCTGAGGGGGGTGCACAGGGTGCACGTGCAATCCCCCCACCCCCCACCCCACACACACACACACACACACATACAGCAGGAGTTCAGTTCCGCTGGACAAGAAATTATGTGTATTCACAATCTTATAAATAAACTTAATGACCGTTATTGAAGAGAAAGTCGGAGATAAGTTCCGCATGACTAGAGTCAGGAAGTAAACCGAACGTTAACGTGTAACGGGCACTGCGCATGTGCACGCCCGAGCTGACCAATCAACAAGCATAATATCAGGAAGCAATAATAGCTGAACACTGTCAATCAAACAAAGTGCGAGTGTGAGAATAAAGCACAGTTTGTTAGTACCGCCTCCGGTTCCTGCACATGTGTTAGAACACAAACATTGATGCACAGAGAATGAATGGATAAAATAATCATAAGCCATCCAGCCTGTATCTGCAGCCTAATGCTCAGTACTTTTATAAAATTAATAGTTGTAATAAATGTTTTTGTGCTGTAAATATGTATGAGTATTTGTTTGTGCCTTGGAATAGATAAATAACTTTAGCTCAATTTGTAAATGTATTTAGCACATGTACTTGCAGATGTAGTTTGAAATATATTTGAGAATGTTTTTGGTTGAACTATAATATTTGATTCGTCTTCTGAGAGTAATAGATGAATCGTCTTCTGCTGAAAAACTGTGTGTGTTGTTGGCGTGAGATTCCATGTTGTTTATATCATATGCTGTGACATGCATGCACTATATTTTATGTGGTACTTTGTATCAACTCCATGACGTAATGGTAACTTTGTGTAGGCGGGCAGTTAGCAATGGTGGCTTTCGAGTCGATAACTTATACGACAAGTACATAAAACAAAACCGCTGTGTGTGCAATGGTTTATTTATGATATAAAATTTAAGCCCCAATCCCTTCAATAAACTATACTTAAGCTACCGCCAACTTATTTTGTTCATTTCCCCTTTAAGGCTTAGGCTCCGGTCAACCGAGATGTGTGCATCCTCCAGCACGGTCAGACCAGCCTACGCCCTTGCTGATCACAAACTGAAGCATGGTCGTCCAAAAGCCAATGACCAATAAAAAATGCAGACATTTTGAATTATATTTTAATATAAAATAATATTATTAAAACAATGTAATTTTTATTATTAAAACCAAATGTCTTAATATTAATATTAAAGCAGGTGTCATTAAAAAGAATTCTTTAAAATTATATATTTTTTATTGATTTCATTATTATTTGACTGGTGTATAAAAGAGGTATTGATCAAGGAAATACATTGATTTATTTTATAAAAGAGGTTTGACCATTGTTTTGTTCAATATCTTATTTAAAAATCCTGCCGAGAGATCATCAACATTTATTTGCACGCTTTCGGGATTTTTGTAAGATTTGTAATTTTCTTCATATACTTAAAAAGAACCACATCATTGACAGGTGATTGAGTGGGTGTGATATCAAAATATGAAAATTTCAACAATTTCTAAAATATAAACACATTAACTTTGTAGAAATACTGTCAAAATTGTATATTCAAATAACAAAATTTATCAATCACATACAAAAGCCGAAAAAATAGAAGAAGAAGATCAATCACATACAAACTCTGAAAGTCCAGCAGTTGCAGAGTTCTAAAGTCATCCACCAGGTGTCGCAGGTAAGGTGAAAATCGTAATTGAAAACAGCACAAAGATGCAGTATACCTCTAACTACAATTCCGACCCTAATTTTTAATTAATTTATACACTAAAAAAATATGAACCCGAGGTGAACCACGCGGAATTCCGTGGATCCGTGGAAATTTCACATCCCTGCATCAACATAATCAAGAGGAAAGTTAAGACTCTGAGCAACAGCACTTGCATGTTTGAAGATAACTGTGGTTTGCTTTCATTGTGAGTCTTGATATGTTTTACAAGAGGATTATCTGATAGATAAATGTGTGCAAAAGTACACAACAACATACGATCATAAAGAGCTTCCACATTGATCAAACCTCGCCCTCTGAAACTGATCGACATATATAAACAATTGAGAAAGAAATGGTGGTGATGAGCTCGATTGTCAGACATAATCCTTCTTGTAAGGTGATCAAGGCCCTTGAGATCATCTTTTGTATAGTCGGTGATGCCAAACGAATATGACATGACAGGCACTGAAAATGTATTTGTGGTTTTGACTTTGTTTCTCGCGTTCAACTCCAAACTCCAGATCTTTTAGAGACGAACTTTGTACTCAGCCCGTAACTTGGGTTTAATGTGGGCATTTTGGAGCTTATCTCGACTCGAACTTGCATCCCTAAATAGGTGTACGACTGGCCTTCCACTAGATGCTCAATAACTCCTCCCCCGTGTAACTTAACAGGTCCATTATTGACTGGCTTGCCACGCTTTAAATGGAGAATGTTACAATTTATCAAGTCTAAACATCATTCCGATATCTTGTGAAAAGGACTCTACAACATCTCCTTTGGCAGTCAGTTCAATGTCATCCATGTAAAGGAAGTGAGTAAGAGGTGTTGTGGATCTGTGCTGAGGAGGTCCTGGATGGTATCCCTCCCCATTGTTGAGCATGAAACTCAAGGGATTGAGTGACAAAAAAAGCAAAGGACTAAAAGAGTCACCTTGGAATAGTCCGCGCTTGATGGGAATAGATCCAGAAGTGTTAACCTGCCCTAGTGAGTACATCTCAAGCTGAGTTGACCAGCAACCCATTAAAGGCGTGAGTAAAAGAGTTGGTTGTTCAGGCAGGCCAATACACTGCAAAGACTTTAAAATTCATTCGTAAGGGACAGAGTCATATGCTTTTTTGTAACCAATCTGACAAAGTGAAAGGTTTCGATTTTAAGTTTTTGCCCCTTCAAGTATCATTTTCTGGACCAATAATTGATCCTTGCATCCCCAGCATCCATTTCTGAATGCTTTCTGCTCCTGGTAAACAATTTCCTTGGAAGAGCAGTAACATGACAACAGTTTTGCCAAGCAACCTGTGAAGATTTTGGACACTGTATTTAAACAAGTGATAGGGCTATAATTTTTTTGGATGTGTCAAGTCTCCTTTCTTAGGAAGAAGTACTGTGTGACCTTTACAGAGCCAAGGAGGAACAACCCCTGTATCCATGATTGAATTAAAGCAATTAAGTAAGTGTGGTTGGACACAGGGAAACAGCTTCTAATACCGGTTTTGTATACCATCAGGCCCTGGAGTGGTGTTAGATTTGGACGATTTAATTACTTTGTTCAGGCAATCAGGAGTAATTTGAGACAGCATTGGTAAGGTGAATTAATCCTTCATGGCTTTTCTGTATCATCAATCCATGGTTCCTCCAGGTTACAGTTGTCGGGTATAGACCACTACTGTGACCAGAACCTTTCAGTGGATTCCATGGACAGTCTTGTATTGTCATTACTTGAAGGTGATTTTTTTTGCTTATAAAACTGCTTTTCATTGCTCTGAGAGAGTTTATTTTGCTGAATAAAGTTGTTCTTGTTTTCCCATTTTCTTTTTCTTTCTGTCCAAATCTTTACTTTTGGCTTCAGGGAGTCAAGAATTTGGAGATTTTTTTCTTTTGTCGTCTTATATTTTGTTTTCATATTTCAGCAGATTAACTTTGGTCTTTTGTCATTGATTCGCCTTGAGACCTTAAGTCAAAGCTTCAACCACGAGATGTCGCTTCTCATTTCTTTCAATTTATGTTGAAACCGGTTTTCTTTAATATTGTTTTTATATTTTTTAATTATTGGTTTGAAAACTGAGTGAAGTTCCCTGAGTGTTAGACAGGCAGCATAAATAGATCAGTCAATGTCTTGCAATGAACACTCTACGTCAAGAGTCAAAGAAATTATTTCATTTAATTTATTGATTTCATTTTGTGGAAATTTTTCCATTTGTATTTTTTACTGGTTTCCGTTTTTCAATAGGCAAATCAGAAATTTAATCTTAAAATTTTCGAAACAAAACATAAATATGATCATTTGATTCAATCGGGAACACAAGAAGGAGGGTCCCGAGTGCTTCAGTCAAAAGGCCAGAAGTGTTACTATTAAGGTCAGATGGGTTAATTTTGGCAGAAAGAGGTGACAGAAGGACACAGGCATCCATTAGCAATTTATGATCTGTTGCTGATGAAACACTTTGTTCTTCAAAGGGAATCTGACCATTTGCAGGGCATTTTTCATCTGCATTGCAGTACATGTAGATCTTAAGCGAGATTTTACAAGAGTTGATCTTGTAAATTTTGTTCGGTTGGGAAGGAAAGCATCATTCAGCCGTTGGGGGGGGGGGGGGGGGCACAAACCAGTGTCTCCCCCTCACGCCAGTCCCAAGCCCGGATAAATGCAGAGGGTTGTGACAGGAAGCGCATCCGGCATAAAACTTCTGCCACATTTCTCATGCAAATGATCAAAACGAAATTCATACCAGACCGGTCGAGGCCCGGGTTAACAAAGACCGCCATCAGTGCTGTTAACCAAGAGGGTGCTGGTGGAAATTGGACTACTGTTGGTCGAAGAGGTTGAAGAAGGAGAGGCGGGAGGCGTGTTCGTAGGTAGAGAGAGAAAAGGAAATGCGTGAGTCTAGGACTGAGAGTAGGGACTTTGAATGTTGGAACTATGAACGATAAAGCTAGAGAGCTGGCTGACATGATGCAGAGGAGGAAGGTGGACATACTGTGTGTTCAGGAGACCAGGTGGAAAGGTAGCAAGGCTACAAGCATAGGAGCAGGGTTTAAGCTGTTTTATCACAGTGTGGATGGGAAGAGAAATGGAGTAGGAGTCATCTTGGAGGGGTTTGTCAGGAATGTTCCAGAAGTGAAAAGAGTGTCAGACAGAGTGATGAGTCTCAAGTTAGAAATTGAAGGCGTGATGGTCAATGTTGTTCGTGCTTATGCCCCACGGGCAGGATGTGAGCTAGAAGTGAAGGAGAGATTCTGGAGTGAGTTAGATGAAGTGATGCAGAGTACCCCTAGAGGTGAAAGAGTGGTCAGTGGGGCAGACTTCAATGGACATGTTGGTGCAGGAAACAGAGGGGACGAGGAAGTGATGGGCAGGTTTGGTATCCAGGACAGGAACACAGAAGGACAGATGTTGATAGATTTTTCAAAAAGGATGGAAATGCCTGTGGTGAATACTTTTTTCCAGAAGAGACAGGAGCATAGGGTGACTTATAAGAGCGGAGGTCGGAGCACACAGGTAGACTACATCTTGCAAAGTAGTAGTGAGTGAGAGTGTTGCCAAACAGCATAGGATGGTGGTATGCAGGATGATGCTGATGGTGAGGAAGGTGAAAAAGGCAAAGATAGAGCAGAAGACAAAGTGGGGGAAGCTGAAAAAGGAAGAGGGTCGTGTTGTTTTCAAAGATAGAGTGTGATGGAGGCAGATCATTTGCTGTGGCGACCCCTGAAGGGAACAGCTGAAAGGAAAAGAAGAAGAAGAGGAAGGAAAGCATGGATTGTCGGACCATCCAGTCGCTTTCGCACACTAAGGTAGTGTAGATTTCAGATGGTTCATCCAGGAAATCCGTGGATGGGTTCTTTGCCTCCCCTGGGGCAATTCCCATTTCCAATTTTGGTGGTTTCATTACCGGAGGGAGATGAACTGGACTGCAGACTTGAAAATGATAAATTTTCCTTGGTGCTAGTAACCAGTGCATAACCAGCTTCGGATGGGGGGGCTGTCAGCCTTAACTGGGTGATCTACATTTCGTTCAGGGAACATAGTTCCGCTGTCTAGGCCCATCATACTGAGGTGTACATCACCAGGACCTTATTCTTCTTCTTCTTCTTATTATTATTATTACTATTATTGCCTTGTCTGGGATGCTGGCGCACCTCCAATCTGACCCTTGGTGAAGGCCAAATACATCCTGAACAGCTCATCTGTCCATCACAGAGCAACACAGACAGAGAACTATTTCTAATCACACATTTATAATTCACACCTGGGGCAATAAAGAATATCTAATTAATCTAATTTGCATGTCTTTGGACTGTGGGAGGAAACTGGGGCATCCAGAGGAAACGCATACAGGCATGGAGAGAACATGCAAACTTGATAAAGAAATGCCCTAGCTGCACATGGTGAGCCCAGGACTTTATTGCATCTGAGGTGGAAGTACTGATTACTGTGCTTCAGTGCCATCTGCCAGTTATTAATAATAAACATATATACAGTCGGCCCCCTACTTATGAAATTAATCTGTTCCAGTGCCTTTTTCGTAATGCAGGAGTTTCGTAAGTAGGGGGAGCATTTTACATGTAAAACGCCTGATTCATTCCAAGGCTCACAAGACTACCCCATTAGCCCTTTAAAAATGATAAAAGTACATCAATTTTGCATGAAATGTGTTAAAAGAAAATTATTTATTAAACCATTTAAACATTTCATTAACATATTAAACCATTTTATTAACATATTTATTAATTTAACCATTATTAAACATTTTTTATTAACAGACACACACACACACACACACACACACACACACACACACACACACACACACACACCTGTCGCTCTCTCTATCTCTCTCTCACACACAATACATACACACATTAAATGTGTATTGTATCCACATTAAAATGGTGATTGTGGCGCTGCGGGCCATCCCCACAAGCAGGACGCCGGAGCATTTTAAGACTTGGAATTCAAAGCGCATTCCCTGCTTGACAGATCGGAGGTCCAAACTCAACTTTAACTTGATTCCTTGAGGGATCGGAGGTCCAGATGAGCCGCGTTTTGCTCACATGCGCCACATTTATTAAACATTTGCTAAATTAAACAACTTAAAAAACTAAACTAAAGACTAAAGAGTTAAGCCCCCCCCCCCACACACACACACACACACACACAGACAGCTCGGGCAGCTGACGGAACAATTCTATTTAAATGTTTAAATGGACGGGATGTTTTATTTAAAACCGAATTACAGTACCTGTTTGAAAGATCAGAGGTCCTCAATCAATATTAACTTGCTTCCTTGTGAGATTGGAGGTCTTCTCCCACGGAGCACTCAGTTTTAATATTGTGCCGAAATAATAACGCTGCATGATCAATCTCAAAACAAGCCAACAGTCAACTTTCCTTCACGCGTGTGACAAACAGGAAATATGGGTATAGGAAGTATGGTAATGCTCAGCTGTGTCATTCCTCCTAGCCAATGGGAGGCCATCGGGGCGGGATGTTTGGAGACAGCCAATGAGAGAACAACTCGCGCATCGTGTGAAATTTTGATTGGTGCGTCTGAATTTTGAATGGCACATTTGGCGCTTTTCGTAAGAGGAGGTTGTTTTCATGTCCCGTGGACGAAAACTTAGGAAAAATGTTTTTCGTAAACCGGAATTTTCGTACCCAAGGGGTTTCGTAAGTAGGGGGCCGGCTGTATTACGCAAAAATCTACAAAGCTTAAATTACTCTAAAATGTATTTTAATAATGAGGATTTTTCAGTTATGAGTGTTTTATGTCAGATATAACGTAGTGTAGTAACACACACACACACACACACACACACACACACATACACACACACACACATATATACCCCAAACAAAAGCTCTGTTTATGTGCACCATTTCCACAGTGTCTAATGTAATGTATGGTTATGGATCGTAGCCCATGTAGGGGTGTTTGCCCCTGTTCGGTAGAGAGATGATACAACAGAAGATCAGTGGGTTGAGCCACTGCCTCCCATTTGGCAAAAGCAAAACTAAACACCACTGCAATTTTAAATTAACTTGGAAGTCTCATTTCAGGAGAGCACCTTCTCATACACTCGCATATCATACAAAAGTTATGAGCATGCCATTTATCTTGTGATAATACGATAAAAAAAACGGATATTATGACTGAATTTCAATCCCTAAAATGTTTCAATCATTGTCATCTCAACCGATACCCCAAAGACTTTCAGTAATATTGTTTGCTTTCTTGCACACTCGATGTTTCATATTCACTCTCACAAATGATTATGAATACAGTAGAATATGCAAGTAATATTTCTTCCCAGTGTTTCAGAGTCAAGCAGAGGTCAAGATGTTGTATTAGATCTGTTTGATTTCTCTTTCCAATAAGCACGGATGAAAACTATATTTCTAATATACCCATTTATATTATATAATTAAATTCCCTGATTGGTTTCAGATATATTTTATTGAAAAAGGCAATTGGCAATGTTATGTTGGATACGTCTGGTTAATTCCTCAAGGGCACTTCAGCCATTTATGTGGGAAAAGGGAAGTTACTGCTCACTCCACCATTGCCACACACTTTTCCTGCTGGTTCAGGAATCAAACAAACGACCTTCTGGTCTAAAGCCACTTCTCTAACGATTAAGGCTACATCTGGCCTTTGTAGAATGTAGTTAGTACAGTCAGTGTATCGTTCAGATTGGAGGGCATTGCCAAATATGCACTGGCAAATAAGAAGGAATGTGTGACCCACTCCGTCATAATACAGATTAAGTAGGACATTTGACAGACTGACAGTTGGCCCCCAATTTACAAAGACCCCTTTGTACGAAATCCTCGGATTTCAAAAAACATTTTCTTGAGTTTCAGTCCCCGAAATAGGCAACGACCCCCTCTTACGAAAAGAAATTCAAAATTGCCGATCAAAATTTCACACGACGCACGAGTTACTCTCTCATTGGCTGTCTCTCAACATCCCGCCCCGCTGGCCTCCCAGATAGAGACAGAAGGAAGCTTCACGCTTTATTTTTTTTTAAGTTGTTTTAATTCAGTAAATGTTTAATAAATGTGGGTGCATTTGAGCTCATCTGGAATTCCGATCCCTCAAGGAATCAAATTAAAGTTGAGTTTGAAAAGCAGGGAATGCGCTTTGAAGTCACTTCTTGTGGGCATGGCCCGCAGTAAGCAAGAGAGAGAGAGAGAGAGAGAGAGAGAGAGAGAGAGAGAGAGAGAGAGAGAGAGAAGGAATAACTCTTTAGTTTATTTTTATATACAAGTTGTTTTAATTCAGTAAATGTTTAATAAATGTGGGTGCATTTGAGGTTATCTGGCATCCTGATCCCTCAAGGAATCAAATTAAAGTTGAGTTTGTCAAGCAGTGACTGCGCTTTCAATTCACATCTTGTGGGTGTGGCCCGCAGTGCGCGCACAAGAGAGAGAGAGAGAGAGAGAGAGAGAGAGAGAGAGAGAGAGAGAGGGAATAACGCTTTATTTATTTTTTTAAGTTGTTTAATTCAGTAATAAATGTGGCCGCATTTGAGCTCATCTGGCATCCCGATCCCTCAAGGAATCAAATTAAAGTTGTTTGTCAAGCAGGGAATGCGCTTTCAATTCCACGTCTTGTGGGCCTTTCTGATATTGCTCCATTATCTTTCTGCACAACATTGGGAGAATTGGTGATTCTCTACTCATCTTCGCTTCTGAGAGACACTGCCACTCTGAGAAGCTCTTTTATACTCAGTCATGTTGCCAATTATTAGTGGTAATTTGTCTTCCAGATGTTCATTATAAGTGCAATTGACTTTTCCAGATTCTTACTGCTACCTGTCCCAACTTTTTTGAGATTTGTTGACACTATAAAATTTAAAGATCAACATACTTTTGCCTTAAAATGAGGCATTTTCTCAGTTTAAAGTTTTGACCTACCTGTATCCCAACTTTTTTGAAATCCGATTTGTAGGTATCTCACCTTAGAAAGCCCCAATTAAACATTATTATAATTAAATTCAGCAAGATCTCCTTTCATCATCTCAGATCAGAAGTAATGACAAATTTCGTCCTACTCTCAATTTATCAGATGGTGAAATGCTGGCTCTAACTGATGGCACCTAATGTGGAACATCTCATTTTAATTTTATAGAGATAAAGGTGTGATAAATATAAACATGTACTTATTTTTCATGGAACTAACCCTTTTTCTTCTTCTAAAGTTTAAAAAAACTTGGTTGAAGTGCTAATTTGATGTGCTATTTCTAGGCAGAATGGCAGAGGTAAATAACAGGATCCCCTTTTTGCTTTCTTACCTTTTACATTCTTTCCCAGTTATTCTGACATTTCAAACTAGACGCACTAATGAAAGATTCCAGTACAGTTTTCAAGGAACACTGTAGAGCCTATTAGCATTTTTATTCAACTAGTACTAAGGCAAAAGAGTATTTATTATTTTGGCAGACAAAGTGTCATAATTGAGGAAGAATCCAATCCAAGTACTGAGCAATTCAGGTCTTGAATAAGCTAATGGAGTCTGTCTGAAAGAATTTAAAAATCATAGGTTTTTGGTCTTCAGGACAAAAAAAATAATAATAATGACAGAATTAACAATGTACAGGATTTTTGGATAAGGGACCATTGTATAGATGGACGTTGCATGGGCGAAGGATGTTCTCCTCACTATTGTTTTATATCATGTGACACTCTAGGACATGCTCAGGTGAACAGCTTTACTTTCTCAGTTCTTAAACACCGTAACTTTCCATTCGTACAAATATCACAGGAAATCACTCACTTCTTACGCAAGCCTCAAGGATGTAACAATACAGTAGGCCCTTGACTAGCGGCATTGCATATTCACGGATTGCCGAGCAACTGTCACGTGGTTCAAATTCAGCCAATGGCTGTTCTCCCTCCTGCTGATTAGCTGAGAAGATGTAACGCCCCTTTTTCCTCATTCGTGCACACTTTGTGCCTGTGCTTTTTAAGTGTGTGTGTTTTTAGTTACAGTTAAGCTTCATCATGCCACCCAAACGCTGTGCACCTTCTCAGGCTTCTGGTAAGGCGCCGAAGCGTAAAATATGTAAAACGAATAAACGTAAAGCGGGGAGTGTCTGTACACATGTTCACTCCTCATATATCCCTTCAGATTTCAAAGTGGTAAACCACAACAACTGCTGAAACATGCCAAATATGACTGTATTTCCGAAGAATCTAATTTTTCTTCATAATACATTCAGAACTATGTTGGGATTTTTATATTTTATATCCATTGTACATCATACATTAGATGTGACATTTGAATGTGACCCTCCCACGCCTTAAATAAACACAAACAATAAGATAAAGTTTCCATCAAGTGTCAAGAGGGCCAAACTGAAGCCATGACCAAGCTACAGACTAATACAATATTAAAACTAACCATCTGTTTATTCTCAGCGGAGATGGAAAAGTGTCTCAAACCATGGAAATGGGCATCTGTTCTCTCAATTATCTTCAGTTTTCAGGGTAGGATGAATAATCAGCAGTGTTGACAGCACCATGTTGACTTTAATTAATATTGAACACACAGCAGGAGAGATTAGACACTACTGGCTTGATAGGAGCATTAGTATTGAGTGATTGAACCAGGTACTCGCATTATGGTCTACTATTACATGATTTTATTGAATCAATGCATGCGAGTAAATGTGCCGCCTTAAGGCCGCCCACACAGGACACTATCAGGGAAAAGTGATAAAGTCAATGAGGGTGGCAGGATGGCATAGTGGTTAGCACTTTCGCCTCACAGCAAGAAGTTCCTGGGTTCAACCCGGAGTCGACTGAGATGGGCAGCAGCCTCTCCATGACCCTAAGCAGGATTAAGCGGTTCAGAAAATGAATGAATGTATGATTGATGAGGCAATTAACGGCAGCAAAATGAGAGATGAGGTGAAATTTTCTCATGCAGTTCATGAACCCAATAAGACTTCAAAAGGTATCATTCATTCACATATGCCACCAAACTGTTTTCCACCAAAATATTTTCTGTAAAGAACAATGAAGAGTTCAATAATTTTGCCTGCATCAAAATGTAAGCTCATTTCTGCGGACACAACAATTTTACAAGGATAATAATCAGAAACATGATGCTTCAGTTCACAATTCCATAACCCAGACACCACAAGTTCAAATCAAGGTTAAAGTCACAAATATCCATGACCGGGAGTCCATGAGAGCTAATTGGCTGAACCCTCATGGGAGAGAGAGATTTCATGCGCTCACTTCCCTGTCACTCACATCAATCACCAGCCATTCATGGGCTTCTGTAAGTTCATTCATACGAGTGAGTGTATAACGCTTTCCCTCAGAGCGTGTTAAACCGCAACCAAATCCTCAAGCGCAGCAGTTTGAAAAGAGATGAGTGGCTAGCACTGCATGTATTAAGTTATAATCTGTTACTTTCTCCCCCCACAATCACGCACATAAGTCGACAGGGCATGCTAAAGTGCCCCTAGGAATGACTGTGTGTGTGTGTGTGTGTGTGTGTGTGTGTTAGCGCTCCATCAAGGGTGTATTCCTACCACTTGCCCAGTGTTCTTGAAGCACAACCATGAGTGGGATAAATCCAGCATTCTAAATAAATGAATAAATAAACCTTACCACCCCCAACCCACACACCAGACACTTCAGCTGTGATATAGTATTTAGGAACATGCCGATGAGCAAGAGCATTAAGAAGTATTGCATAAATTGTTTTATTTAGAGCATTTTTGAGCATTGAAGGTGATCATGAACAAATTGTTAAGATTACAATAGGCTTAATGAACCGGTGTATTTTAATATTTATTAAATCAGCCTTCATTGTAGTCATACTTTTAATGATGGTGGATTAAATTCACAGTTAGCATGTTTTCATTAAGTAAATAGAGGAAGGGAATGTTAATACTTCTGTGCTGTATAAAATTAGGCTAGGATTCATGGAGACTTTTGTCTTTATAAATCATCAACAGACCATTGTGAGGAAAAACAGGAGTGGCTGGCGAGCTGTTGGTTACATTACTGACTCGTGGCAGGTCTATTAGTATGCTGTAAGTGCCCTCTGTCTGCCTGATCAGACGGCGCGAACGAGACAAAAAAGCAAGTGGGTATGTGTGAGTATTTGTGTGTGTCCTGTGTCCATGACAGACATTCTAAGAAAGTAAATGAAGATGTGACGCAGGTCTGGAAGAGAACTGTTCATTATAAGGTAAAGTAATTGACCTTAGCAGGAGGACTGAAATTGGCATGAAAATAAATGTATTTGATCCTTCAATGATCATTTGAATCGGTTTCATTCTGTGCCACGCTGGGATTAAAGTTAATCCTATTCCATCTCTGCTGTCTGTAAGAAACGGCATAAGCATGTTTGTATATACAGTCCACTTTGAAAGTAGAAGAATGGCAAGTGCTTTAGTTGTTGCCATACACCGAAGATATAGGAGTAAAAAAAAAATAAAAAGATTTTCTTATAAGACACTAGATCAGAATTTTAGCTTTTAGAAACTGATATTTAACTCTGCCAGAAGGTAATGTCTTGGTTTGTTAGTGTGTTTGATTATTTATCTTTTTATTTAAAGGATACCTCAAAATGTTATGCACAGACATGGATAAACCTACAGGAGCATGCATTGCAAGTAGCACACCATTAAATTTTGAGGTTGATCCATGTATGGGATTATGTTAAGATATGAACCTCAATTATTTTTCCTTTTTGGTTATGGCATAATTAAGAGGCACTGAAGAAAATATCAGACTCTTCAAAATATACTTCATTCAATCATTTTCTGAACCGCTTAATCCTAATTAGGGTCACAGGGAGGCTGGCACCCATCTCAGTCGCCTCCAGGCAAGGGCGGGGTACACCCTGATCAGCTCACCAGTCCATCACAGGGCCAACACTCACACAACCATTCATACTCACACTCACACTAAGGGGAGATTTGGAACAGTTAATTAATCTATTGTGCATGTTTTTGGACTGTGTGAGGAAGCCTGAGTACCTGGAGGAAACCCACGCAAGCACAAGGAGAACATGTAAACTCTACGCAGACATGCCCAGGCTGAGAATCGAACCCGGGACCATCTTGCTGTGAGGCAGATGTGCTAACCAGTATGCCACTGTGCTGCTCCCTTAAAATATATATTTTTTCCTGTGACATTTAAAACAAAAGAGGTCAAATGGATCTACTTGGTTTTGCATCTGTGCTCTTCATGTGTAATAATTGACACCACTAGGGATACTTAAAATATCTGGCTGTAAAAAAAGTATATATAAAGTTATAATAATTAATTTATGCCTGTTGGAAGCTCCTGTAGATTTGAGGGAACAAAAGTGTGTGGCACCTTTTGGCACTGTATAAAGTTATTGAAACAGAAGTCTTAGCCTGTCTTAACCCTCACAGTGCCCATAGCCGACTATCTCATCGGCTTTCCCATGCACGTTTGAAAATCTAGGTTGTAACTCGGATAGTGAGTGAATTTACTTGTGTGTTAATACACTCACTATCCGAGTTACGACCTAGATCGGTTCTGACCAACCAGTCGTAAATCAGATTGGCGGTAAGACGGATATTTAACACAACGAAACCGAAACCACCAAGCACTTGCTATGAATTAATGTGAAGTGTATTCTTCACCTGCACGTTCTTTCAACATGCAAAATAAACTTGCTGCCTTACGAATTGGAATACTGGAATTGTATTTACCTAATACAGGGATCCCTCGCACTTCTTGCTTCAATTTATGTGGCTTCCGTGCATCGCGGTTTTTTTTTTTTTAAATATTCATTGAATTAAAAAAAAAATAAAATTTAGGAAGAACAGGGGAAGAACAGGGGAAGAACAGGGGAAGAACAGTCTTTTTTTTAAATTATGCTGTTTTCTGTTTATTTTCAGCTTTCATGTAAGTAATTTGGTTGATACCACAAAATGAATAACACAAATACCTGTAAAACTCTAATTGTTCTGTTATTATTCATGTTTTTCATCTCCATGGTAATAAGCACTTACCGTTCCACTCCGCTGGTAATCATTTTAATAAGCGCCAATCCACTCCAATTTTTAAGCGCCCTGGGTGCTTATCACGTCAAATACAATATGTACTGTTTAAAGTTTGAAGTTTGAAATATTGCCCAATTCTGTATAAACTTATACCAGTATCTAAATTTGGCAAAAGTTAGATTTTTTTCATAGGTGGACACATGCTGACTCATTTGGACCTAATTAAGTGACAAATAGAGATATTTCAATTCTGCATTCCTTTTTCAGGTCCTCTTGCATTGAGCAACAATCCAATATATAAAATACATGTTGGTTATGCAAAAAAATGGCTGGCATTTCTGGCTTCAGTATGAGGCACAGCTAGGGTTAATGTCTTTTACTTGCAGTGACTGCTTCAAACTGCTGATCCTTTGACATCACCGAACGGTATTCATCTTTGGTGATGCTTTTCTAGACTTGTGCTGCAATTGCTTTTAATTATTGTAGCATGGGCATATTATGCACAAACCATTCCACACAGGGGCAGAGCTCCCTTTTCCTATACTGTATCTCTATATCCAGCTCCATCTGAATGGAGAGCCCATGGGGATAAAAATTCTGCTTGTGCTTTTTTAGCCACCCTAACACATCCCACCAACTAAGCTTTATGTGCTACTTCTAGTTATGTGTTTCAGTGGGTGTCTCCATTCAGTTAAAGCAAAAATACTGGAATTTTAAAAAAAATTGTCATCTTATTTAATTCATTTACAGTAGTTTAAATGAGGTGAACATTTTGTTTGTATTCTAGGAAATGGAACCAACTGTGTTCTTTATTAAATATCCCATATATATTATATTCTCAAATCCAGTGATAAAACTGAAATATGTACATGATCGGCATCATCTCATCTGTATGTGTGTGGTTGAGATAAAGACTTACTGTCTGTTGTGGGCTCGGACTAACTCATCCACCTCCTCTCTCCTGCATCATACAGCAGCAATAAACTACAGAAACAGGAAAGAACTCAATAAGTCTCTTTTATATGATCATATCGGACAATACATTTTTATCAGCTGACTTACAAGTGAGACAGAATGTAAATCAATCATATAGCTCAGCTCTAGCAGAGTTCGGGAGCACAACTGTTATGATCTGGTGCAATCACAAGCAGAGAAATCTGACTGCAGGGATGCTGGGACACTAATAAATATTTTAATCAGGTATTTTGCTTTTCCATTTCTGAAAACAAGTTGTATCAGATTTAACTGGAAAGAGCCACATACATCAATCAGCCATAACACTGATCTGTTGTTTCGAAGATGAAGAGACCCAGTCATTCAGTTTCACATACATATGTGCATGTACGTCATTTACATCCTTACACTTACTCATTTTTCCTGCTTCCAAAACATCAATTTCAAAAACTGACTGTTCACTTTTCACCTCATACACCCCACTCCTTCATTTCACCTTTACATTGTAAACTTTTTAATTTTATGACTGGTCCAGGTCAATCCATCTCCAAAAGTAGCAGTTCTTTTGGGGTGTTCTTCATATCCAGGAGTAAGTAGCTACCAAACGTGATCCACAAGAGACAGACGACAAGTTATCTAGCAAGAGTGTCATGGAACCAAGGTTTATTGATAGGTGTGGGGAGTAAAGAATAGTATGTCTAATCTGATCCAACAGAGGAGATACTGCAGCACAAACTGCTGAAACTGTTATGTCAGAGAAAGGTGTCATTACAGTTTTCTGTGTAATAGGGCTCCTCTGCCACAAAGCAATCAGGTGGTGCTTCTCGTGGCTGATTAGTGTACATCACCACACATTTTATTTTCTGAGAGAGAGAATCACACCATTTAAAAATATTTCAGTGAATACTGTACTTGGGTGATAAACACAACTATCCTAAAATCCTACCAACATGAGTCAACATGAGACAGGAGTTCAGTGAAGCTGCGATGTGCAGTAATATGAGAAGACAGATATGGGGGATATAAGAGGTGCAGAGCAACATAGCAAAGAATCAGGAAATGAAGGACTTATCATTCAGTGGGTTCAGAAACAAACATTAATTTTATTCCTTAAATAGCTGTCATTGATTTGCCGATTATAGCAAGGACTCAACTGACACTATTAGAATGTTATGGCAGCATAGTGTGCCCACCAGATGAAATATCCTAGACTCTCTCCTGGCAAATAGAACGGAATAATGGTGAAAAGGTTATGGAAGACAAAAATTGATTCAGAATGCAGGGTATTTAACCTGCAGTAGACAAATGGTTATTTGTTTATTCAATGCAAAGAAAACATTGTTTGTATCATCTGCCAAGAGGCAGTGGCGGTATTCAAAGAATACAATCTGCGCCGACACTCTGAATCTTGTTACAAAGACGAGTATGATTGCTTGTAAGGTCAAATGCGAGTAGACAAACTCTCAAAGCTAAAAGTGGACAGTTAGCTCAGGAGAATACATTTGTACGCCAGGCTCGGCTGTACCAATTGTCTGTCCATGCTGCTTTCGGGTTGCTCAACTGAGAGCAAGCAGTTTTTTTTTTTTTTTTTTTATTTCCTGAGTTTTTTCTGTGAAGGTCCCAGAAAGGGTTACTAATATTTGGTTATGCGTGGCTTACTGGAAAACAATAAATGTTTACGTTTAGCTAGCCTTGCGATCGTCACACTTTTTCTGTTACAAACTGACCTTGGCTCTCCATCAGAGAAGAGAAAAGTTATGTGGCCCTCGCAGGAAAGGGTTTGGGGACCCCTGCCCTAGACAATTCACCGGACCATTGCAGGGTCAACACATATACAACCAGATTTGGAACAGCCAATTAACCTACTGTAAACGTTTTTGCAACTGAGAGGAAACCCATGGAAGCACGGGGAGAACATGCAAACTCCACACAGAAATTGGAACCCAGGCCTTCTTGCTGTAAAGTAGACATGCTAACTGCTGCACCACCGTGTTGCCTCTGTAGTAGTTTATTAATGAAAATTTATTTAGGCTGGTGGCAGAACTGCAGTTCAACTATAGTTTATTCTGATTGATTGATTATCAGAAAGAATAAAAAAAAAAAAAAAAAAAACGATAAGATCATTCATTTAATTCATTTTCTTAACTGCTTAATCCTCATTAGGGTCGCAGAGGCTGGCGCCCATCTCAGCAACTATGGGTGAGGGCACAGTACACTCTGGACAGCTTGCCAAACCAACACAGCGCAGAAACATGCTAATGGCTATGTAGCCTATGATGAAAATTCATGATGAAAGTTAGCAATAGTTCTTTTGCATGAACCTCTCACCATAGACAGAGAGAGACATGGCTGGCCTTTGATAACCCAGTTAGCAGCAGTGACAATCCGCTGATAGTAGTGCTTGAACCCCCATCCTTGGAATCGGCAATCCAGTACTTTACCACCAGGCCACCACTGCCCATGGCAATATCAATTAAAAATAAATAAAAGGGGACTTTACACAAACCATGAAATTTTGTACTAACATTTATATTTGATATGTATCCTAATAGCAAAGCTCTATATTTATGCAAATATTGTGAAGCCATGAGCTGTATTATTATTATTTTGTTGTGTCTATCTTCATGTGACCACATAGGCAATCCAGTAAAAGGAAAAAAAAAGAAATAAAGAAAAAAAAGGAAGGAAAAATATACTGTGCTCAGTATTGAGTGCACTTGCACATATTGTTATATTCATCAATGGTTTTTCTTCTTGAGGAGAAATACGTTTTTGAATAGACAGTGATTTAAATTATGTCTGCTTCTTTACTAAAAATAAGTGAAAACATTTTGGGAGCTCTATTTTTATACAACATGCAAATATTTATAGTTGTGTTCAAAATAATATCAGTCAGATATCACTCACCTGATCAATCAGTGTTTTTTTTTATATAGAAATTATATTTCTGCATGGAAAATTGTTTACTAGCAGGTGTAGTAGAGTAATACAACCCAACAGACACAACAGTTATGACATGCAGCTGATTCTGTGAAATTAAATCACTAATTAATATGGACATGTTCAAAATCATAACAATGCTGAGTTCAATTAGTGATATCATTAATTCTTTGAAAAACAGGTGCCAATTATTGCTCTTATTTAAGGAAGGAAAGCAATGCAGCCGTGAGGGAGGCTCAAACAAGTGTCCATCCTCACGCCGGTCCCAAGCCCAGATAAACGCAGAGGGTTGCGACAGGAAGGGCATCCGGTGTAAAATATTTGCCAGAATACAGAACGCGAGCCGTCAAAACAAATTTCATACTGGATCGGTCAAGGCCCGGTTTAACAACAACCGCCATCAGTGCTGTTAACCAACAGGGTGCTGGTGCAAATTGGACTACTGTTGGTCGAAGAAGGAGAGGTGGGAAGCGTGTCCTTAGGCAGAGAGAGAAGAGGAAAGGCATGGGTCTAGGACTGAGAGTAGGGACTTTGAATGTTGGAACTATGACAGGAAAAGGTAGAGAGCTGGCTAACGTGATGCAGAGGCGGAAGGTGGACATACTGTGTGTGTTCAGGAAACCAGTTGGAAAGGTAGCAAGGCTAGAAGATTAGGAGCAGAGTTTAAGATGTTTTATCATGGTGTGGATGGGAAGAGAAATGGAGTAGGAGTCATCTTGAAGGAGGGGTTTGTCAGGAATGTTGTAGAAGATAAAAGAGTGATGAGTCTCAAGTTAGAAATTGAAGGTATGATGTTCAATGTTGTTAGTGCTTATGCCCCACGGGCAGGATGTGAGCTAAAAGAGAAGGAGAGATTCTGGAGTGAGTTAGATGAAGTGAGGCAGAGTACCCCCAGAGGTGAAAGAGTGGTCATTGGTGCAGACTTCAATGGATATGTTGGTGTAGGCAACAGAGGGGACGTGGTCAGGTTTGGTATCCAGGACTGGAACACAGAAGGACAGATGTTGATAGATTTTGCAAAAAGGATGGAAATGCCAGTGATGAATACTTTCTTCCAGAAGAGACAGGAGCATAAGGTGACTTATAAAAGCGGAGATAGGAGCACACAGGTAAACTACATCTTCTGTAGATTATGTAATTTGAAGGAAGTCAGTCACTGCAAAGTAGTAGTGGGTGAGAGTGTTGCCAAACAGCATAGGATGGTGGTGTGCGGGATGATGCTGATGGTGAGAAAGGTGAAGGCAAAGGCAGAGCAGAAGTGAAAAGTGGTAGAAGCTGAAAAAGGAAGAGGGTCGTGTTGTCTTCAAGGAGGAGTTGAAACAGGCTTTGGGTGGTCAGGAAGTGCTTCCAGATGACTGGACAACCACAGCTAATGTGATCAGGGAGACAGGTAGGAGAGTTCTTGGTGTGTCCTCTACAAGGACAGTAGATAAGGAGACGTGGTGGTGGAATGAGGAAGTGCAGAAGTCTGTACAAAAGAAGAGGTTAGCTCAGAAGAAGTGGGACACAGAGGAGCGAAGAGAGTAAACAGGAGTACAGGGGGGACATCGTAAGGCGAAGGTAGCGGTGTCAAAGGCCAAACAGAGGGCGTATGATGACTCGTATGATAGGTTGGACAGTTAGGAGGAAGAAAATGGTTCATACAAGTTGGCACAGCAGAGAAATAGAGATGGGGAAAGACATGCAGCAAGTTAGAGTGATTAAGGACAGAGTGTGAAATGTATTGACTGATGAAAAGTGTGCTGGAAAGATGGAAAGAGTACTTTGAAGAGCAGATGAATAAGGAAAATAAGAGAGAGAGAAAAAAAAAGAGTGCAAGAGGTGAACATTGAGGACCAGGAAGTAGCAAATATTAGTAAGGGTGAAGTGAGGAGGGCATTGAAGGGAATGAATAGTGGAAAGGCAGTTGGTCCTGATGACATACCGGTGGAGGTATGGAAGTGTCTAGGAGAGGTAGCAGTAGATTTTCTGACAAGAACATTCAACAAGGTCTTGGAGAGTGAGAGGATGCTGGAGGAATGGAGGAGAAGTGTGCTAGTGCCCATTTTGTGAACAACAGTTAACATTGAAACACAATGATGTGAACAACAATGAAACTATGGGAAAGAATAGTGGAAGCAAGACTAAGGGCAGAGGTCAGCATTTGTGAACAACAGTTTGGTTTCATGCCAAGAAAGAGCACCACAGATGCAGTGTTTGCTCTGAGGATGTTACTAGAGAAGCACAGAGAAGGCCAGAGGGAGCTGCACTGTGCCTCTCTGGATCTGGAGAAAGCATATGACAGGGTGTCGAGAGAGGAACTGTCGTATTGCATTAGGAAGTCTGGAGTGGCAGAGAAGTATGTTAGAGTGGTGCAGGACATGTATAAGAGATGTAAGACAGTGGTGAGGTGTGCTGTCGGTGTGACAGAAGAGTTCAAGGTGGTGGTGGGACTGCATCAAGGGTCAGCTCTGAGCCCCTTCTTGTTTGCTATGGTGATGGACAGGCTGACAGACGAGAAGAGACAAGAATCTTCATGGACTATGATGTTTGCAGATTCTTGTCTCTTCTCGTCTGTCAGCCTGTCCATCACCATAGCAAACAAGAAGGGGCTCAGAGCTGACCCTTGATGCAGTCCCACCACCACCTTGAACTCGACGAACGGTGAGGTTACAGGTAGCAAAGATAAAGAAGGTGGAGGATTTTAAGTACTTAGGCTCAACAATCCAGAACAATGGAGAGTGTGGAAAAGAGGTGAAGAAGCGTGTGCAGGCAGGTTGGAATGGTTGGAGAAAAGTGTCCGGTGTGATGTGTAATAGGAAGGTATTGGCAAGAATGAAAGGAAAAATGTACAATACAGTGTTGAGGCCAGCGATGTTGTATGGTTTATAAACAGTGGCCCTGGGGAAAAGACAGGAGGCAGAGCTGGAGGTGTTAGAGATGAAAATGTTGAGGTTCTCTTTGGGAGTAACGAGGATGGATAGGATCAGGAATGGGTACATCAGAGGGACAGCACATGTAAGAGGTTTTGGAGACAAAGTCAGAGAGGCTAGATTGAGATGGTTTGGACATGTACAGAAGAGAGATAGTGAGTAGGATGCTGAGGTTGGAACTGCCAGGCAGAAGGCCTAAAGGAAGACCAAAGAGAAGATTTCAAAGAGCACATTCACTGGCCTAAAGAGATACAGCACAACATTTTGTGGACTGATGAAACTAAGATTGTTATTTTTGGGTCTAGTGGCCAGAGATAGTTGGTCGATGAACCCCAAACACTGAATTCAAGCCACAGTACACTGTGCAGACAATGAAGCCTAATGGTGCAAGAACTATGATACGGGGATGTTTCTCATACTATGGTGCCCTGCCTATTTATCACATACCAGGGATCATGAATCAGTATGAATACATCAGAATATTTCAAGAGGTCATGCTACCTTGTGCTGAAGAGGAAATGCCCTTGGAATGGGTGTTACAACAAGACAACTACCCCAAATACACCAGTAAATGGGCAACATCTTGGTTCCAAACCAACAAGGTTGACGTTATGAGGTTATTAAAATTTGTGGGGTGACATTAGAAATGCAGTTTCTGTGACAAAACCAAGAAAAACAAGAAAAACGAAGGACTGTGGAATGTAGTCCAATCATCCTGGGCTGGAAAACCTGTGCACACGTGCCAGAAGTTCATTGACTCTACAACACAGATATACAGCAAGATCTAACAGTGGTTATACAACTAAATACAGTGAGTCGTCAACTTACGACCGCGTTTGGTTCCGGCAGACCGATCATAACTCGATCTGGTCGTATGTCGACTTTCCATCCAAATTACACTCACGCCAAACAAAAACAGATGAATAAATCTCGCGCATTTAAATCTATACATCTATTTTCAATTCAGGTCACTGTGATACGCAGCGGAGAGGCAATCCTTTCTGTACTCCACTGTGTGGGCGGGTCCGATAGCTTTAAACTCTAATTTTATTGGATTATAACAACAGCCACAGACTGCGCGTGTTGTTTGAGTAAAGAGATAAATTTCCCTCGTTTTGATCGGCTCATTTCCACGAATCCAAGCACAGCTGGCAAACAAACACAAATGGACGGACATGGAAAAACTTCAACCCGCAGACCAGCTGATTGCCAAAACTTGGACGCGCTTCCTGTCACATAAACACTGCAGCGTGCGAGTCCAATAAAATTAGTTTCAAGGTATCGGACCCGCCCACACAGAAAGGATTGGCTCTCCGCTTCGCACCACAGTTACATGGCATTGAAAGTAGATGAATAAATTTGTTCTGAGCAGTTTCGAAAGTGAAGCTGCATCATCTCCTGCTTGGCCATTTAAGATGCTGGTGCTGCCGGCAGCCCAAACAATTGTTGTACGCAACGCTTGCACTGCCATAAATCATGCTTCACCAGTTTTGTGGTCGTAAAGTCGAGCAAACGTAACTTGCATAGGTCGTAAGTCGACGACTCACTGTATTAGTTCAGTGACTCAAAGGAAGCAAAATCTTACGACATTTTTCAGTTTATATAGTGAATGAGTTTGTAAACAAGAAAGTAGACACTGCTATATTTTTTTGAATAGTCTAATATCCAATTTTCTTCAATTTCCTTAAAGTAATAACACAGATTTGATATATTTTTCTTCATGTTTTGATTTAGAATACAATGTGTATAGACCTGGCCCCTGTTTGCAGTTATTAATGAGCTGTCACTATGTCTCTCACCCCAGCTCTCTTTTTGAACAACACGCTACGTGTGTTTAAACATGAGTGTAGACAAGTCAGGAAGGCTGAAATAACTAAAAAATTGCAGAGCTTAAAGTTTGTTCCAAATTGTTTTTCCGTTGTTGTTTTCATTATATCATATCATAATTTAAGAACTTGAGTATACCCATGTAGATACAGAAAAAACACCTCCATCCAGAGACTAATGAGAGTTCACGAATGAGGCCGGGACACTGGAGCTAAGAGGCAGACATATTATCCTTTGTGCTACCGTGCAACCTTAAAGCTGTAATACTGAATCAATTACTGTATTTTCCGAAGTATAAGTCACACCATTTTTTATACTTTGGCTGAAGATGCGACTAATACAGTCATACCTCACCTTACGAAATTAATCCGTTCCAGAAGTGGTTTCGTAACCTGATTTTTTTCGTAAATTGAGCTGTATTTTACATGTATAAGGCCTCATTCGTTCCAAGGCCCCAATACTACCCCCTAAACCCTTTAAATATTATAAAAGTATACCTTTTAAGGCTTCCGTCTGCTTCAATATCGTACCGATGGTAGATGGGTTTCGGCCATATTCCTTTGCGATATCACTCAACCGCATGCTATGAGCCCGCTTCTTCTTTTCGCTCGCACCAGGAATCACACGCACGCGAGTGTGTGTGTGCACGAGTGTGTTGACTATCTCTTCTTAGCAGCGTTATAATCTTACAAATGTTTATGCAAGGTTAAAAGCGAGAACCAAAACATAAAGTTGCAATGAGCACACTCGGAAAAACTCACGAAACAACAGTAACGCTGTCCTTTACGCGTGTTGGAACTCCATGACAAACAATGGGTCGAAGGCACACGAAAAGCATCATGGGTATTATGGAGATGCAGCTCCATAATAGCCAATGGGAGGCTAGTGGGGCGAGGTGTTGGGAGATAGCCAATGGGAGAGCAACTCATGCATTGTTTGAGTTTTTGAGATGGCTCGTTTTTGTAATGTGAATTTTTTTTCGTATCCAGAGATGGAAATTTTAGGTAAATGCGTTTCGTAACTTGGATTTTTCATTTGCTGGGTCTTTCGTAAGGTGAGGTACCACTGTACTCCAGAGCAACTTGTATGTGAAATTATTACATATAATTCTGTTCGTCATCATAAACATTTCATGTTTGTTGATTTTACACTCACAACCACAAGAGGGCACTCTAGGCTTGGGTACCAGTACCTGCTCATCCACCACTGAAGAAATGTCCCCAAAAAGAAAATCCTATTCTGTGGATTACAAGCGGCAAGTAGTGAAATATGCAGCAGAAAATGGTAATCGAGCAGCAGAAAGTTAGTTTGGAGTGAACGAGAAAGTTGTGAGGGACAGAAGAAAAGCAGAGATTATTATTACTGCAATGAAGAAAACAAAAAAAGCTAATCGCGGGCTAAAAGCTAAATGGCCACAGATAGAGGAATGAGTTCATACATGGGTGCTTGAGCAATGTACCGCAGGGAGAGGCTTGTCAACAGTGTAGTTGTGTCTCCACGTCCAGATAGTGGAATTATTACATATAATTCTAACAAGAGGGTAGAAAAGCAGAGATTATTTCTGCAATGAAGAAAACTTATTTTCCTTTTGGATTTTTCCCTTTTTCAGGGGTCTCAAAAAGTGAATGATCTAATTCGCGTGTTTGATTTGGCGTAGGTTTTTACTCTTGACGAAAGTCAGCAATGGTTCTTTTACATGAACCTCACACCATAGACAGTGAGAGACATGGCCGGCCTTTGATAACCCAGTTAGCTGCACTGGGGGGGACAATGACAACCTTGAGGAGAGTGGGACTTGAACCCTCAACCTTAGGATCAGCAATCCAGCGCCCTTTACCATTAGGTCACCACTGCCCTACTGCAATGAAGAAAACAAAAAAGCTAATTGCTAAAAAGCTAAAAGCTAATCGCGAGCTAAAAGCTAGATGGCCACAGCTAGAAGATTGAGCTCGCACATGGGGGTTTGAGCAACGTACTGCAGGGAGAGGCTTGTCAACAGTGCAGTTGCGTCTCCATGTCCAGGTAGTTGTCAAAGAGATGAATAGAAATTACTTTGCGTGAAGATTCTCTTGATGATACCGCTTCATGCCACGCAACCCCCTCTCTATATCAGCGCGAGGAACACAACATCACATAAACTGCCAGCAGATTTCCAAGTCAAGGTAGACAGTTTCCATGAATTTGGGACTTATAGTCTAGTACAACTTACATTTTTTTTTCTTTATTATGCATTTTTTGACCACTGCGACTTTACTCCGGAGTGATGTCGAGTCCAGAAAATACGGTACACATATATGTAGAATCAAAACGAGAAAAAAAATCAAGCGTTTTATTGATCAAGTAATTACTGTGTTTTAAGCATAATACATTTTTGACTTGAAAATGTTTGCCAAGAAGCATGATAAGATTGCTTTTAAATTACAAACAATACTACAGGGGAAATAACTGAACAATTCTGTATAATATAATATTGTAATAGTATTTTATGTAAAAGGGGAGTCTGATGGTACCGAACAAATGCATACTTATGCATTTTAATTAATTTGATAGAATATTAGTTGAGGTCTAGTGCTTAAAAAAATCTGAGGTACACAACTGTAAATCAGAGTAAAGATTGGATCACTGACAAGCAAATATATAAGCATACTCTTAACAGACCATAAATCACACAAAAAAAAAAAAAAATAGGACTAGCAACCAGGATGATGCTCTGTGCTCAGATTGCAGCGTAGGGGAATTTACAGAACTGCTCCATGCACGGCTTGAGGAGAGAACACCCGATGAGGTAATTTCACCGGGCAGCTGCACGGCCTTCGCTGGAGGACCGGATCGCGGCGGATGGTGGCAGGACCCGCAGCAGGGGAATGGGTGTCCTCGTCAAACAAACTTGGTGTACCGACTGTAAGATTTCCTGCTGCAGTGAGACTCTCAGCCAAACAAAATAACAGGCATGGTGCCATATACTTTATTTTCTTTTACTAATTATGTAATTATTTAGTGTATTATTATTATTATTATTATTATATTATGCATTTATTTTATAGACGTATGTGTTTTTATAACTTGACCCTTTGAATGACCGCACAAGAGTACCTATGTGTGTAGCACAAATGGCAAAATAAAAATCTTGAATCTTGAGGATGAAGGAACCAAAGACAAAGGAGGTAATGGCAAAAGCTTTGCAAAAAGAGAGACTTCTATCATAAAAAAAGTAATAATTTAACATGTCTATAGTTCAGCTATGTGTGAAATGGAAAAAAATCTAATGAATAGTCAACTTCTTTTGCTTTTGGCTTTTCCCTTTTTTCCAGGGGTCGCCACAGCGAATCATCTGATTCGTATGTTTGATTTGGCATAGATTTTTACGTCAGATGCCCTTCCTGACACAACCCATTAACAAGAGGCAGAAACACTGACGACTATGCAGACTACTCTTTACGAAAGTCAGCAACGGTTCTTTTACATGAACCTCACCATCGACATTGAGAGACATGGTCGGCCAGTGACAACCTTGTGGAGAGTGGGACTCAAACCGCCAACCTTAGAGTCAGCGATCCAGCGCCCTTTACCACCAGGCCATCACTGCCCTCTAATGAATAGTCAACATAAAACAGTATTTAAATGTTACACCATTAATAGTCATCTAAATTATCTAAATTATGTGACATAAGAGTCATAGAGAACCCACATAGGGATAATTTGGAATAGCCAATTACCCCAAAGTGTATGCCATGGAACTATGGGGGGGGGCAGAGTACAAAGAGGAAATCCAAACATTGGGAGAGCATGAGAACATGGGGAGGGAGGAGGACTCTACATAGAGACACCCACACAAAGACCAGGACTCAAATCCAATACCTTCTTGCTGTGAAGCAGACGTGTTAAGCACTATGACATTATGCTGCCCCACATTTAATAAGCCAATACCATCTGCTTCATGTTGTGTACGTACCTTTATTGTGTAGGTGCTACCAAATCAGCTTTTTTAAGTCAACCATTTGTTATGTTCTATAAACCAGGGGTCCCCAGCCCCCGGTCCGCGGACCAGTACCGGTCAGTGGCTCATTTGATACGGGTCCGCAAACAAAATATTTCATGGGGCAAATCACAGGTTGTTTTTTTTTTTTAAGAGCTTCCGGGTCTTATTTTGAAAAATGACCTTTTTTGACATTGCTACAGAAGCACTAAAAACCCTTCTTCCGTTTCCAACCACATATCTTTGTGATGCGGGGGGTTTTCTGTGGTGACAGCCACCAAAACAAGATCACGGAGTAGACTCTAACCGGTCCGCGGAAACATTTTATACATAAAACTGGTCCCTAGTGCAAAAAAGGTTGAATACCACTGCTATAAACCATTCTTAAATAAAGAGGCAACTGCTGTTAGATAATATAGTTGCCATGAAGGGGTCTGCAATAGGTTTAGCGAGGTGGTACGTGTCAATATACTACCCATATTGATTTTCATCATTTGATTGAACCACTGGCAAACCACTGCCTGTTCCAGATTTTCTTCTTTCTACATTGGATCTTGATGTCATTTATTACCCAGGGAAGCATTGTACACACAGGCCTTACACATCATGTAAAAGAAATTGTGCTTCACTGAGCCTTAATCACCAATAATCACTTTTGGTAGGTACTAACCACCGCACATCGAAACACCCAACAAGACCAGTTATTTGTAAATGTTCTTACCCATAATAACTTGAAAAGTAGACCATAGGGGTCCAGATCCAAAAGGACCATTATATGTGTGGTTTTCATTTCATTCATTTATTGTTGTTAAGAAATAAAAATTTACATGGAAAGTGAAGCTAATCACTGAAATGTGTGTGTGTGTGTGTGTGTGTGTGTGTGTGTGTGTGTGTGTGTCCGCATGCTCGCCCACACATTCAGTGAAGCCAAGGCAGCTCATGCATTTACGCCTAAAACCAGACATCAGAAAATTGATTGTTGAATAATGTATGTATGATTTTTGTTATTTGGAAAATAAATTTGTCCATTTTTTTTTTTTTTTTGGACTAATCTCTGGACTAATCAATGTTTTTACAGGGTACCAGAATCTGCTTACCTACCTAAATAATTACCAGGAAATTTTTAAATTTTGAGACCCCTGGCCATTACAACATGCTGTGGTGGGTCCAGAAACCATTCATTTGCTGAAGCACTCTATATTATTAGGGTTGCAGAAAAACTGGAACCACTGTCAGCCGACTCTGGATGAAAGCGGGTTATGTCACAAACGGCTCACCAGTTTATCGTGGCGTCGACGACACACAACAATTTGTACTTAGACCTAGGGGCAATATAGAACAGCCAATTAGCCTAATGTGCATGTCTTTGGACTATAGAATGAAACAGGAGAATACAGTGGAAACCCAAGCAAGCACATGGAGAGCATGCAAACTCCAAACAGAGACACCTTCATCGAGCCCCGACTCAAACCCAAGACCTTGCTGTGAGGCAAAATTGCTCACCAATACTCCACCACGCCACACATAAAAAGAATGACTTTCCTTGGCAGTAATTTGCAACAAAACTCACTTTATTTGGCTTTATGTCATTCTGAGAAGCTAGCCTTAAACAGACCTTGAGCATTTCCCACCAAAAACTTTTGATATTCATAACACACACCTCTTATCCTCCAGCACACCAAATTTCCTTCATCTTCCTCTCTTTGAGTTCACACTATAGAGGGTATTATGCAATATGAAGACTGTGGGCAGCTCCTCCAACATATCAGCAAACCAGTATTCAGCAATGTGGGACAGCCTGAAGGATAATTATCATGGTACAAGTAGGCTTGGTGCAAGCTGTCATATTCATGGATGAGTAGCTGAGTATTGGTACAGACAACACTGCAGATGTAGCACTTACCACCAATTAAACTCCTACTCAGATACTTCAAAATCTCACCATCATTCCAATTACACTGACTATACCTGGCTGTCATGATGTGGACACATTGTACTTTGAGAATTATCATCATATAAAAAGAAGATGTGTTTGCAATGTAATCACTATCAGAACGGATTCATCTGGTACGACGTAGGTGTGAGAGAGGTTAATGGACAGTGCTGATTGAGGTGACTTATCATGCATCAGCATCATTGTGAGAAAGCAGGTTAAAACTACCCGTGATATGGTACAGAATCACATGGATTTCACATAGCTGTATTTCAAAGAAACACTTTCATAAAAAGGTTTTGATAGAATTTTTTCGAAAATCATGGTGGCATCACGGTCAGCAAGTCAGCCTTACAGCAAGAAGGTCCAGGATTCGAGTACCAGGCTTGGTGAGGTGACGATGTTTCTGTGTGGAGGTCGCATGCCTCACTGTGCTTACGTCAGTTTCCTCTGGGTACTATAGTTTTCTCCCACAATCCAAAGATATGCATCTTCGGCTTATTGGCTGTTCCAAATTGCCCCCAAGTGTGGATGTAAAGTGTGAATGGTTTTCGGGGTGGGTGTGTGTGTGTGGGTACTGCAATGGTCTGGTGAGCAGTTCAATGTGTAACCCACCTTGCACAGGGTTGGCTGAGATGGGCACAGCCTCTCCGCAGCTCTAATAGGATTAAGTATTAGAAAAGCATAAAAGTAAATAAATATGTTATAATTAAACATTTCTCTTCAACTATAATGGGAACAAAAAGACTGAACTGTTTCCTGCAGAAATTTTAATTGAGAATTTTGTCTTTTCTAAAAGTACAGTGTAACATTTTTTTTCAACCAAGGAATTTCTGGAGCATATTGTGTCTTTTGTAAAGATGGGATGGAAATCTGTACTAATCTGTGGTAAAGTCTTGAAAGGTTTGCCTTTACTGCCCCCTTTAGACTGCCAGTAAAATAACATGGAACAGAAAATGGGAGGACTGCAGGTAAGCATGTTTACTGTACATCTAGTGCTGGTCAGTAAACTTCAGTATCAGTCTTTTTTTAATTGTTATGAGTGAATATTATATAGTATTATAATAATACAATATTTTCAAATTCTCACCCAGCATCTGACATCAAAGCCAATGTTTTATTTAATTTTAGAGAAACAATATGGGCAGTGGTGGCCTGGTGGTAAAGGGTGTTGGATCGCTAATCCTAAGGTTGGGGGTTAGAGTCACACTCTCCACAAGGTTGTCACTGTCCCCCCAGTGCGGCTCACTGGGTTACCAATGGCCAGCCATGTCTCTCACTGTCTATGGTGAGAGATGTGAAAGAACTATTGCTGACTTTCATTAAGAGTAGCTGCATAACCATCAGCGTGTCTCTGCTCTGCCCCTTGTTAAAGGGTTGTGTCAGGAAGGGCATCCGATGTAAAACCCTATGCCAAAATCAAACATGCAATGATTCGCTGTGGCGACCCCTGAGAAAGGAAAAAAAAAGCCAAAAGGAAAAAAAGAGAAATATTGGCTTTGCAGATTTCAAGAGGTTTGCTTGTTTGTTTTTTATTTCTTTTAAAGAGACCATCATGATCAAACTTATGATCTTTAAACACTATTAATATCATAAAGAAGCTTAAGATCCGCCTGTGGGTCCAGGGTGTACCCCTCACCCAGAGTCAGCTGAGATGGACACCAGCCTTTTAAGAGGTTAAAAAAATGAATGACTGAATGATCCACATGTGCAGGCTTGCTTTTATTTATAGTCTTAGGCATTTATATTGTTTAATTTGTTATATTTATTTTCATTTATTATTGAAAGTGAAAAACTTTCTTGAAAGTTGCTATATAAAACTTTTTTTTTTTTAACAGTATGAAAATATAATAAAATATTGTAATGGGATTGGTTTATGGCTTTGATCATATATATATATATATATATATATATATATATATATATATATATATTGGGCATGAATTGTAGGCACGTACAAAATGTTATTTATTTACACATGCATAATATAATTAAATGAAATGAAATAATCAAACGAAGTCAACATTTGGTGTGATGACCCTTTGCTTAAAAATAGAATAGAACGGTGCTCTCATCCAGGTCTTGGATGTTAGATTGAAATGGTACATAAACTCACCGGAATTTCCGACTGCACTCTGATGAGGTAAAGTTAATCAAATCTAAATTACAATAAATTTGTTTCTTGATTAAAAAAAAAAAAAAGGTTTTACAGCAAGCTTACATATGAACACACCCTTTTCATCATGTTAAAGATGTATCTGTACATGGAAATTCATTTTCTTCTGACATGCCTGTACACAGAGCATCCTCATGCTATGGGGTTGCTGGGCTTTAAGGAAAGCTCTGCTGAAGGTTATGAACCATCCACTTCAGCCGAGTCATCTTTGCTGCTAGGTGGATAGAAACCTCTTGCATTTTCTAGGTATGTTTCTCAGTCATTACTGGATTGTTAGGCTGTGGGGCTTTAATCAGATTTTCAGAGTTAAACCTGGCATCTAGCTGAAATTAGTTAGGGGCAATGCGCCACATGAGAGATCGGAGTTAGACACTGCGTTCTCACTGTGGTCAACTCTGAGTCAGCGAGTATGTAGGAGTTGTCCAGAGTTGGATTTTAATGGTCCAGACACCATACACATTTTCTTTATATCTTATTTCAGAATAGTGCATGGCAACCACAGGCCCTCTATTCAACCTGAGAAGTGAAACGCTGTGATACTGCAATGCCTAGAGAGAAACATCCCCACCAGGGAGGATGAAAAGGAAGTGCTGCATACCACAAAGAGAAAAATACTATAAAAATGCATACTTATGCAGTGAAGACAGAGGTAATGGATATCACTGAGCTCTCTATCATGCATGCATTGTATAAAAGTACACTCAGCGAAGTAAATAAGATTAGATGAGAGGAGGCTATCTCAGCTTTGCAGGAAGGGACAAAGATGGGCTGCAATCAGGATGACGTGTAAGTCAGGAAGAGGAAAGATGACCATGTAACAGCAGTATTTATTGCAAATATTTAACTATACCTCACTACTTAAATTCGGTGGTACAGTTTTGGTATGTGTGAACATACAGTCAAGGTGTATTCCAAGTCAATGGTACTGCTCTCTCTTGTTCATTCTGCATTAAAGATTTTTTTTTCAATGTGAATAAAGTGGGCAAGTTGACAGAAAACAGTGCAGAAAAGCCAAAAAACTGTCTGTACAATGAAATATAGGTGAATGTGGCAGCTTCACTGCTTTTTTTAACGACAACTACTGACTGAGCAATTGTCAGTCAAGAAGATACTTTTTCTTGATTACTTTCTAGCAAATGCCTGCCAATTTTCAGGTGAGTAGTTGATAAACAATTCACAAACAGTTGGTGAATCCCTTCAAACGACTGCAACTGCTGGCTGCACCAACTGTTCTCTGACTGAGAACTTTTGCTGAGTCATCTTCATATAGTGTCACAAGCATGAAATCATTAAATGCCAAATATTCTCCAACAAGTTACAACATTCAAATGATTGAACAATAGTTGACATCCACAGAGAGTTTGGTTAAAACAAAAACCCTCAAAAATTTAAAGATGTTCAAAATCCCTTGGTGATTTAAGTGAGATGGCAAATAAAAATAATAAATTAGCCACATTCACCAACTGTTTACAAGCCCAATGGACACACCTTGAAAATGTCATTCTTTTTTTTTTTTTAAACACAGCCACATGCTTGGACAGCATCTGGCAACAAAGCCATTTTTTAATTGGAAGTAGTAGGCTTGGCTTTGTAAATGCCAACGTATTTTTGCTTTCTACAGAAAGGCAAGCAGACAGGCAGGTATAAGAGACGGCAGTACATTAAAAGTATATTCCATCAAGAACACAGGAATAAAAATTAATGGGGATTATAGGTGCAATTTTTGATCCAACTGTAAAGCTACATGTTTACAGAATTCTGTAAATTATAGTAGGGCAACACATTGGTGCAGAGATAAGCATGTCTGCCTCAGAGGAAGAAGTTCATACGTTCGAAGCCCAGGATTGGAAGTTTGTGTGTGGTGTTTGCATGTTCTGCCCGAGTTTTTGTGGGTCTCCCAGATACGCTGTTCTCCTCCCACAGTCCAAAGACATATACACGGGGTTAATTGGCTGGTCCATCTTGCCTATAAGTGTGAGTTTAAATGTGAATGATTGTGTGTATGGGCCCTGCAATGATCTGCCGAGCTGTTCAGGGTGTACTTCTACTTCTGCCAGTGTCTTCCAGATAGCCTCCTTAGTAGGATTATTCAGGTTGGCAAATGACACTAAGAGGTTAGACTTGGTTTTTAGTTCATTTTTGTCGGTGCTTTAGGGAAGGTGTTTAAAAACCAATAAAATACATTGAAGAAAATGATAAAAGATTAAAATTTATCATGTGTATTTTTGTTAGAATGACCCTTAGCATAAAATGAGTTCTAATTCAGACCGCACAAACTCTCATGCATAATTATTGCATCTGCAGGCAGCAAAGAATTGTGTGCTAAAATCAGGTATTCAGGTGCAAGGCAGGCCTCACACAAGGGCGGTTCTGAAGGCAGTTTGATCGGGGTGTTGGAAAACAATTGCGAGCAGTAGGTAAGAACACGTGAATAGGGTTGGAATGAGGTTGTATTGAACACGATTCAGAAGGGTTACGAAGAGTAACAATATGGCAGATACAAGATAATGAAGGTTTAGAGAACCAAAGTGAAATTTCAAATATAGTGTGCTTTTTGACAGTCAGTGCCAATGGATGGCGAATACAATCATGGTGTGAAGATGGCCTCACTGCAGTCGAACATGTTTAAGAACCACACTGAACCACTGTGAGAACTGCTCCCGAGTGAGACATCTTAAGCAAAGGCTCGTAAATGTAATATTAATTAAGGCATATCCAAGGTCCCTGGTCATTTCCAGAACAGGAGTAAAGATCATGAGCCAACATGAACACTGGGAGTTTATCCATAATCATAGTTAAAACAAAGTAGGAGGTTAGAGTCAAGACCTGAGAAATTAAGTAACCCTTCGCCTTCGTGTACATGCAGATGATGAAAATAATGTGCACTTCTGGTGAAAGGTGACGATTGTATGATCGATGCGTTTCTTGTCACATATACAGACGCCCCCCCACTTACAAATATTTGTTTTACGAACATCCGGTCCGAGGTCGAGAGTGAAAGTAAAATGAAACTAAAGAATAAGTAGTAATATAAATGTAATAAAATCTATAGAAAGATATATCATAAATATAAGTATGAAATATGATTAAACATTATCCTGACGTACATTTAATACTCGGCTCCGGCAGAGGGGCGTGGCTGACACATGCTTTACAGCAATACATTTCTGAACTCCTGCCAAAAGTTTCAAAGAAGAAACAAATTGACTCCAGTATTATAATGAACTGGATAAGAGTGAAACTCTGCAAATCTGATCAGATCCGCTGTGCTGTGCTTGAGAGGAACCAGGAGTTTAAACACAGGACATAATGATATAATGTGATGATTATGGAGAGAGAGAGAGAGAGAGAGAGAGAGAGAGAGAGAGAGAGGGAGAGAGAGAGAGAGAGAGAGAGAGAGAGAGAGAATATGCTTTAAATTAGACTGAGCTCAAGAGCATCATTACACCGCGAGGTCAGTTAAGTAATAACTCAGAGAGAGAGAGAGAGAGAGAGAGAGAGAGAGATTGAAAACAGTACAAACTTGTATAGGTTACTTATACAAGGTTTAAACATACGTTCCCCTCTAAAGAATGCCCTGTAACAACTTACGAACAAATTCATCTATCGAACGGCCGTCTGGAACCTAACTCGTTCGTAAGCTGGAGAGCGTCTGTATATAGGCAAATTCCGAGAACACTTGTGGGTGTGTTGTTCGAAATTTTCCTGTTGTGCAACCAAACGTTTTCTCCAAGTCGTAGATAATTCATGATTAAAGGTTCCAGTTAATGGGTGAAGCTTTTATATTACTTGGGATCAGTAAGCCAGCAACCTGCCAGCAGGCCATCACTGCCCACTGTATTATGATAAAAATACAAATGTCATATAATCGGGTCGTATGATACATTCAGAAGTTAAACCTGCAAGACTTCTTTTTATACCCACATGTATTGTACAGCAATGTCAGGTTGAGCTGTACGGCAATTGTATGTCAATTGGAGTATCATACATTTTTGGGTTTTTTTTGAAAAATCGGCTCAATTTCTTTTGAACGTCAAAATTTGACATTCAGGCCTCGCCTGTGTTTCCCATAACAGGCATACAACGCCTATTTTATATGTGGACACAACTACGCAGATTTCAAATCTACCTCATCCAAACCTATATCAGTTCCTTTTGTCCGAGTTCCATCAACTAAATTTGTAAAATGAAATAAAGTGCAAATTATTCATGAAAGGGGATTTAAACCTGTCAGGGGATCTAAATCTGAGACAGTCCTGTAAAGGTCAATGTTTACATACAGATTAAGTACAAAGGGTTTCAGTTTTGGCCCAGTCTTAGGCCAGTGGGAGGTTTTGGCCCAGTGTTAGTGTGCTGGATTATTGATCCCAAGGTTGGGGGTTCAAAACCAACTATCAGGGTATTCTCTGTGCAGCTAACTGGGTTATCAAAGGCTAGCCATGTCTTTCAATGTTTCTGGTTAGAGGCATGTAAAAGACTCATTGCTGACTTTTGTCAAGAGTATGCTGCGTATCCGTCAGCGTGTTTCTGCCCTGCGCTATCCTGGCAAGCTGTCCAGGGTGTACTCTGCCTTTGCCCATAATCAGCTGACATGGGCACCAGCCTACCCACAACCATAATTACAATTAAGTGGTTTACAAAATGGATGGAACAATTGGTTTCAGCATCCTTGACAACCGGTTTCATGCAACTTGGCAAAACATAACAGTCGATTATCCAGCAGTCTGTCATTTGTAAACAATGGATGCAGCATTATTACGTCATTGCGTCATTACATCAGCATACTACGTCTAAATTCAAAATTTGACTTTTTATAAAAAAATAAATAAATAAATAAAAAACGTAAAATCGAAAAAACGTAAAACAGATGAATGTAAGTCGGGGAGTGTGTGTATTGCTTTTTTTGGCAAAAATTTCAGGAATGCGCTGCGTATATATACATATATGTATCTATATATCTATGTGTGTATGTATGTTTGTATGTGTGTATATACATGTTTGGCCTGTGTTTAAATGTAGACTGAGTGATCTACAAGATTTAAAGTTATAAAGTTAAGTAACGGGGGTTTTTCCTGCACCGTTTTGTTCTGTCTCTCTTGCAGCCTCACAGCATATTTCTGATATTGCATTCTAAAACCAAATCTGTCAGTCTTGAAAGCAGATTAATGTCTCTGATCAATATAGTCTTCCCAATATCCCAACTGTTCTTCAGGTGGCTTGTATAGTGCAATGAGAATCAGCACTGGTTCTCTAGTGGACATACTTGCCTTGGTCATCAGAGGATGAATAATAATCTATTAGCCTGTTGACATTGTGTCCTGAACAGCTTGGACAACTCATTTGTCTGACACTTAAAGCATAATAAGACCAGTCAGAAGGAACAGATGTCAGAGGAAGTAAGCATGAGATGCCTTCATGATTTCTCTTTAATTCCTTATTGATTTGTTGATCCTATGTCAAAAACCAAGAACTAGGATCTACCCAGATATAGAATGCAAGTGTCACCTTCAAATAATTAATGTAAAAACGTTTTTTATTGTACTACTTGCAAACAGCACAACTGCCCACTAATAAAAGATTAAAAATGTCACCATAAGTGGATGATGTTTGAAGAGCACTCACAACTAGCAAATTGTGCATTAAAACCATTATACAAATCATGAAAATCTAATTTTAGTTTTTCTTGTGTAGTGTATGTATGGGGTGGTGGCGTAGTGGTTAGGGTGCTGCGCTCATGATCGGGCGGTTGTGAGTTCGAATCCCACTGAGGCTCTCACTGTGCTAAGACCCCTGGGCAAGGTCTCAACCACAAGTGTGCCTCTGTTCACACAGCAGTATAAATGGGTACCAGTAAAATATACTGGGAAGGTAATCTGCGATGGACTAGCGTCCCATCCAGGAGGAGTTGAACTCCTGATCGCTTCACGCTATGGAAACTGTTGATAAGCACCGGCCTGATGAGCCACGAGGCTCGGGTATAAAAACCCAACAGACTTTACCTTTTACCTTGTGTCGTGTATATACTAAAAAAAGTTTTGAATTTTTTTAAAACACATCTTTACAGATCATAGTTATCTTATGCTTCTGTGCAGTATCTAATGTCTGCACAGTGCTTGCTTTTCTCGGAGTGCACAGGGCTCATCTGGCCTCTCTCGGTAATTCTTAAAATATGCTGGTTTGCTTTTTTAATTTTTCGCATTGCATATACTAAAACTTTTAAGGAGTTAGGGAGGCTGTATTACATAGTTGTGTGTACATAAACCACTCATTCATTCATTTTTTTAAGCTGCTAATGCAACTTGGGATTGTGGGAAGGCTGGCACCCATCTCAGTCTACTCTGTTCGAGGGTGGGGTACAATGAAAAACTCACCAGGCCATGGAAGGGTCAACACACATACAATCATTTAGACTTGCACTCACACCTAGGGGAGATTTGGAACAGCCAATTTACCTACTGTACACGTTTATTGGACTGTGGGAGAAAACCATAGTATCCAAAGAGTAACCCACAGAAGCACAGGTAGAAAAGCCCAAGCTCGGGAATTGAACCCAAGCCTTCTTGATTTAAGGCCGACTTGCTAACCACTACGCCAACGTACTACCTGCATAAATCATAAACATCATGTTTTACAGTGGTGTTTGTGCTGATGTTTTTCTGTAATATATACTGAAACAATTATTCACCTTAATCTTAGTAAATGTTGCTGACATGAATATCATGAGTCTATTCAACAAATTCAATCTTGCCTTTAGCAAGTCATGTGGTAATTATAGCATTAATTCTGAATGTAATCACAAATCACAAAAGACGTTGGGTGAGTTTTCACCTCAAAGAACTGTAAAAGAATTTCTTATTTAACCCATTAGCTACCACAAACCACTGTAGTGGTGCTGTTTTATCACTCACATGTCCCCGCGAACCACTGTAGTGGCGATGAAAACTGAGCTTTCAAAGCCCAGGAACCACTGAAGTGTTTAAGTACACACAGTCTGACTGAGTAGCTTTGTCATCTTCTAATAATAAATGTACTTCAAATATCCAATCCAAACAACCCATATAAATGGTTTGGCAATGTTAGCCATACTTAGAGTTTCCACAGCAATATAAACCAGAAATAATGAATATTAAAAAGCGTCATTGACAATAGCTTGTCTGCGGGTCTAACAAAATAGGGGAACGTACGCCTTTACAGAAAAGATTTTGACGGATTGCTATTAAAATTGACACTTAGACATTTCAAATCATGTACACTAGTTCACTTTACATGGATTAGAACTTGAAAACAGAACGTCTCAGCTATCGGGGGCATTTCTCGGTCTGTGATCGACAAACTGTTGTTCACAAAAACAAACACACGCTTTCACTCAAGTCCGATACAGTATATCACATTTATAACACTGTTACGGTGAAAATTACAATTCCACATGAAAGTTTCATGTTCCAAATATTTGGAAATATGAAAATTCCAAAATCAACATCTGGAAACCAAAAACGTATTTTCGGCTGGGGTTGAAGGCTACCACTGACCCTAGTGCTCGCAGCTATATGTGACTGCAGTAGAGAATTAGTTAAGTAAAGATGTTTGTTCTAGAGTAATAATGCAGCCATGAGGCGGGGGGAGGGGGGGCACTAACCAGTGTCTCTCCCCCTTATGCCGGTCCCAAGCCCGGATAAATGCAGAAGGTTGCGACAGGAAGGGCATCCGGCGTAAAACTTCTGCCACATTTAAAAATGCAAATGATCAATACAGAATTCATACCGGATCGGTCGAGGCCCGGGTTAACAACGACCGCCATCAGTGCTGTCAACCAACAGGGTGCTGATGGAAATTGGACTACTGTTGGTCGAAGACGTCGAAGAAGGAGAGGCGAGAGGCGTGTCCGTAGGCAGAGAGAGAAGAGGAAATGCGTGAGCCTAGGACTGAGAGTAGGGACTTTGAATGTTGGAACTATGCAAGGAAAAGATAGGGAGCTGGCTGACATGATGCAGAGGAGGAAGGTGGACATACTGTATGTTCAGGAGACAAGGTGGAAAGGTAGCAAGGCTAGAAGCTTAGGAGCAGGGTTTAAACTGTTTTATAATGGTGTGGATGGGAAGAGAAATGGAATAGGAGTCATCTTGAAGGAGGGGTTTGTCAGGAATATTCTAGAAGTGAAAAGAGTGTCAGACAGAGTGATGAGTCTCAAGTTAGAAATTGAAGGCGTGATGGTCAATGTTGTTAGTGCTTATGCCCCACAGGCAGGATGTAAGCTAGAAGAGAAGGAGAGATTCTGGAGTGAGTTAGATGAAGTGATGCAGAGTACCCCCAGAGGTGAAAGAGTGGTCATTGGAGCAGACTTCAATGGACATGTTGGTGCAGACAACAGAGGGGACGGGGAAGTGATGGGCAGGTTTGGTATCCAGGACAGGAACACAGAAGGACAGATGTTGATCGATTTTGCAAAAAGGATGGAAATGGCTGTGGTGAATACTTTCTTCAAGAAGAAAGAGAAGCATAGGGTAACTTATGAAAGCGGAGGTAAGAGCACACAGGTAGACTACATCTTGTGTAGGCGATGTAATTTGAAGGAAGTCAGTGACTGCAAAGAGTAGTGGGTGAGAGTGTTGCCAAACAGCATAGGATGGTGGTGTGCAGGATGACACTGATGGTGAGAAAGGTGAAAAAGGCAAAGGCAGAGCAGAAGACAAAGTGGTGGAAGCTGAAAAAGGAAGAGTGTCGTGTTGTCTTCAAGGAGGAGTTGAAACAGGCTTTGGGTAGTCAGGAAGTGCTTCCAGAGGACTGGACAACCACAGCCAATGTGATCAGGGAGACCGGTAGGAGAGTACTTGGTGTGTCCTCTGGAAGGAAAGTAGATAAGGAAACTTGGTGGTGGAATGAGGAAGTGCAGGAGTGTGTACAAAAGAAGAGGTTAGCCAAGAAGAAGTGGGACATTGAGAGGACCGAAGAGAGTAAACAGGAGTACAGGGAGACACAGCGTAAGGCGAAGGTAGCAGTGTCAAAGGCCAAACAGAGGGCGTATGATGACTTGTATGATAGATTGAACAGTAAGGAGGGAGAAAATGATCTATACAGGTTAGCACAGCAGAGAAATAGAGATGGGAAAGACGTGCAGCAAGTTGGAGTGATAAAGGACTGTTAGAATATATCTCTGACCTACTACGTACATGTTTATTGAATCATGAAGCAAGAAGTTCTCATTATCCTGTTGTACCCCGATGTCCTAAGTTTTGTGTAAAACATCAACCAGACCTAACTGGATGTTCAAGGCTGTCCCTCTTATGTCACCACATACCTACGTACGAATGCAAACAGTTACGTAACCAACATACCAACATGATATGGTGCTATCCACACACACATACACCCACACACACACATACACACATACACACACACACACACCCCCACCCTATGTTATGACGAATGTACTTTGACCAAGGACATATGACTCTGTGATTATCTACTTGCAAAACAAAGAAACTGCATAAAAAGCTTGTGCTCAGGAACACCCTCGGAGCAGTAGATGAATAAACCAGATTGATTTTACTCGTATGGTTTGTTGTCTTCTGTTCCCGGAGTACTCTAAGACGTTGAGATACAGGAATCCAGATCGTGCAGGTTTACATGAGAGCTTCTACAGAGAGAGTTCTTACAATTTGGTGACCCCGACGTGATACTCCTGATCAGGTAAGACAAGATTTGTTTGACTACCTGGTTAGCAGTATCTGAGCGTCTGTTATCCCCTTTTTATAAGGGACGGGTTATCCTCAGTTGCTATAACTGGGACGGGTTATCCTCAGTTGCTATAACTGGGACGGGTTATCCTCAGTTGCTATAACTGGGACGGTTTATCCTCAGTTGCTATAACTGGGAAGAGCGCTATACAAAAGGTGCACGTGTATTCCTGTATGCCAACGTATTTTTTGTTTTTGTTAGAAGATAGACAATGGGAAATTCCTACCCAAAGCCTAAGGTCCGGGAAACTCCGAAGGAGTGGATGAATAGATGTGGTCTAGCTTATTATACTGAGCCATGGCTCAGCAATTTGGCGGGATGGACTGAGGGACTCGACCAAGTACCAAACTTTCCTCGAAATGGGACTTTTGATGCAGGATTTCTGACATCCGCGCATTGCATGATTTATGATGGATTGGGCAACCCTTCATGGGATTACGAATACATGAAAGAGGCATATGTTAAATGGTATGGAATGCGTTCGTACTGGCTATCGTTAAAAGAACTGTTCGAGCCAAAAAGGGTGACTCAGAGTGTCCCCAAACCTAAATTAATGAGTAAAGAAAAGGGCAAAGCGGCTGTCAACCCAGTTCATGGCGGCCCGGTTGAACCTTCCGTAAACATTCAATCGGAACCCCCACCCTACCCGAACGGTCCCGGGGAAACTCATTTGCCGGAACAGGTGGAGGTCCCCTCCATCTACCCCAATCTGCTTGCAGTGAGGGAAGAACAGTCTTCCCCAGAGCGCGAGGCGAAACCAAAAAAGAAAAAAAATAAGCCCAAGCCGACGCTCGCTCTTCCTCCTCCACCAGTAAGTGAGGAGGACTCCGACGACACAGATGAAGATTTAGATTGGGAGAATCCTGCCGAAATTGGCCCCGACGCTGGCTCTCAGCCCGATCCCCCTCCGCTCGCGAAGCCACCTAAACCTAGGGCTGAGGAGAATGTAGCTTGTATATGGCAGAAACGTGGAAGAGGTATTGTGGTGGAGCCACCATCCGTGGCTGCGCTTAAGGACATTATCTCCATGCTTCCCGGTTTGGACACACCCCTGGCGTACGTGGATATGCTTATTCGATCTACCAGATATTGTCAGCTAACGGGAGGGGATTATCGCTTCATTCTACAACACACCTTGAAAGAAGCATATAATGAGGCAGTGGTCCTTCAGAATGTTCCCTGTCTGGCTCCGGAAAACGATGCTGTAACTAATGTAAAGATGGAGGAAGAGGGGGAAGTCGAGGGTCGTCAGAAACCACCTATCGGTCCACCCTCTTCTGGCGGGACAATCCCGAGGCATTGACCCAGCTGCGCGCAACTAACGGCTTATCTAGTCTCCCGACGGGAGGGAGCTTGTGATCTTTCACACGTGACCAATTGCAAACAGAAGCGAGGCGAATTAACCTCAGTATTTTGGAATCGTTTTACTGAAACTTGGCGTCATGTGGGAGGATTTCCTCTTGATACCGAAGCGGCAAATTCTATGTTCGTGTCCAGTTTTTTAAGTAATTGTCTCCCAGAGGTCCAGAGCGCACTTAAACCGCATTTCACAGATCGTCAACGTCTCATCGTTAGAACTGCCGGAGAAAGGGTCCGTATGCTAGAATCAGATGGACTATTGAATGTAAAGAATAAGGTCCTGCTGGCAGTAGCCCCCCATGGCCCTCGCGATAAGGATAGGAGAAGGGAGTTATACAGAAAGACAGGAAAATGTCATTACTGTGGAAAGGAAAGACACTGGAAGAAGGAATGTAGAAAGAGGCAGAGAGATGAGGAGAATTCCGCAGCACGCCGTAATGCTGGCTCTAGTTCGCCCCCACCACCCTCGGATCCCACTGAAGTGACGACAACACGCCCATATTCGCGAGGACGTGATTAGGGATGCCCGCGGAGTAGGGACCCTGAGACCTGTAGCTTAATGCATCTAGTGTTTAATTCACCCTGCAATGAGAATCTGCCGCTCCTTCCTATTGTTCTAGAGGGGGTGGAATATCTTTTTGTTATCGATAGCGGGGCGACCCTATCCTCTTTAGGCAGGGACTATCAGGGTGCTGTATCTTCCAGGTCTATTAGCTCTGTGGGAATAGATGGGGTTCCCTTCTCCTCCCCATATACGCCACCCCTTCTCCTACATTTTCCTGATGATCACACGCTTGATAAATTACAGATATCCTATTCTTTTGTACATATGTCCGAATGCCCCTTTAATTTGTTAGGCCGTGACCTCTTGAGTGTTCTGGGGTTCCAAATCTCTTTCCAAGGTTCGAGCATGACCATCCAAACGTGCGACACCTCCTCTGTTTCTCTGTTATCATTGCAAGCGCAGCCCTTGCCTTTTAATGTTAATTCGGCGTGCGTGGCGAGTTCCACCTCGCCCCCTGTACTCGACACACTGCCCACCAATCTTTGGGCAGAGCATAAGAATGACGTGGGTTGTGTGGACTGCGTCCCATATGAAGCTACCGTGAAGCACATTCTGCCCGTGTACATCCGACAATACCCCTTGTCGCCTCAAAAAATGTTGGGTATCGACACTATTTTGGCCGCTCTTTTGGAACAGGGTGTCATCGTGCCGTGCACAAGCCCTTATAACACGCCTGTGAACCCGGTTCCTAAGCCAGACGGTTCCTGGCGTCTGACACAAGACCTCAGAAAAATTAACGAGCTCATCGTTCCAGTTTCACCGGTTGTTCCGGATGTGCCCTCTATTATGGCTTCTATTCCTTGCGATCACACTCATTTTTCCGTAATCGACCTGTGCTCGGCGTTTTTTAGTATCCCTGTTGAGCCAAGCACACAACCTCTCTTCGCTTTCACACACCGGCAGCGACAGTATACGTGGACTAGATTACCTCAAGGATTTATTGACTCTCCGGCCGTGTTTTCGGCTGCAGTTAGGGACGCGTTGGGTTCTTTGGACGTCCCCGTTGGTTCCTGCGTACACTCTTATGCTGATGACCTCCTGGTGTCCGGCCTAACCTATGAACTATGCCTCGACGCCACTGTCCAGTTGCTCCTCTTACTGGAAAAAAAGGGTTTCAAGGTCTCCAAGCCCAAGTTACAGTTCTGCCTCCCCACTGTGATATATCTGGGCTATGAACTCTCTCACGGGATAAAACGCCTTACTCAGGATCGCGTCAAGATCATAGTGGACACTCAGAAGCCTGCCACTAAACAAAGCGCTCCTGGCTTTCCTGGGGCTCATTAACTACTGCCGCCAATGGATCCCGGACTGTTCCTTTTATGCCAATCGTTTCCGCTCTGCCGTGGCTCACACTGACCCTCTCCATCAACCCTTGGTCTGGACTGAGGACATGCTGGACGCATTCAAAGCCCTGAAGTCGGCCCTATGCTCCGCGCCCGGCTCTCGGGCTCCCGAATTACAACAAACCCTTTCATCTCTACGTCGCTCACCAGGCCGGCACGGCTTCTGGAGTCTTGGCGCAGGACCACGGGGGGGGACTTAGGCCTTGTGCTTTCCTCTCCAAAACTCTAGATACTGTGGCTCAGGGTTTACCTGCCTGTCTCAGCGCTGTCGCTGCCAGTGCGGTGTTAGTTCTCGAAGCAGAAAAATAGTGCTCTCTCATCCACTCGTTTTACACACCAGCCATCAGGTTAGGCATATCCTTAATACTCTGTCTACACAACACATGTCTTCTCAACGTCGTTCAGGTTACGAGGCCATCCTTTGTGCTACTGACAACCTAACTATATCCTGTTCCTCTTCCCTAGATAACGTGGCGCAGGCTCTACAGCTCCTGCTTAATGCTCATGACGACTGCGAACCATTGGAACATGACTGCATGGACACCATTGTTCATGACACCAGCATTAGATCCGACTTAATGTCTACTCCTCTCTCCACAGGTCTCTCCCTGTTTGTAGACCGGTCATGCTCGAAACCCTCCGACGGAGTGTTCCTCTGTGGCTACGCAGTATGTTCCTTACCGACCAAGTTTTGGAAGCGCATCGCTTCCCTTTAATTCCGCTCAAGCAGCAGAGTTATATGCGCTCACTCGGGCATGCACTCGCTTCCGACCAGGATGTTACTATATACACTGACTCTCGTTACGCTTTTGGGGTGGCGCATGATTTCGGCCGTATCTGGCAATCTCGTGGTTTCACTGCTGCTGACGGTAAGCCCATTTCACATTCCACCTTAGTCCAGGATCTTATTGTGTCCTGCAATCTCCCGCTCCGTTTAGCGATCGTAAAGACCCGCGGTCATTCCTCTGACCACACTGATGAGGCACGAGGTAACTCTTTGGCTGACCGCGCGGCTAAACAGGCTGCCTCGCTCGGCTCCATGCCGCCGTTCCTGCAGCCCGCGCTGGTGTCAACCTCACACATGCTTAGCGCCCTCCTCCCTGACTTGGATCTGAACTCCCTTCAGTCCTCGGCGTCCACAGAAGACACTGATTTTTGGTCCTCGCAGGGCTCTCAGCCCTCGAGTGACGGCATTCTACTCGATTCGACTGGTCGTTTATGCCTGTCCACGCACTGCCTTCCTTTCCTCGTCCGAACCCACAACCTTTGAATTAGAAATTCCGAGTTTCACGGGCCTACACATCGCGGTCGAAGAGGGGTGGTGACAGATATGGAAAAAGATTTTTGTATACGACAACTAGCCTCTACGGTGCACAGCATTTTGGACAAATGCCTGATTTGTGCACAGAACAATGTGTCCAAACCATATGCATCACATCAGCATCTGCCGAAACCAGATACTCCCTTCCAGGAGTGGCAGATAGATTTTACTCACATGCCCCGGCAGGGCCCCTTTAAATATCTATTGGTTATCGTGGATAAATTTTCCCGATGGGTTGAAGCTTTCCCGTGTGGGAACGAAAACGCCCGAGTAGTGGTTCAAAAGTTATCACAGGAAATTATTCCCAGATATGGCCTCCCGTTGGGTATTGATTCGGACAAAGGCACACCATTCACCTCAAAAGTCACTCAACTGTTGGCCCAAGAGCTAAAGATCAATTGGCGTTTCCATGTCCCATATCACCCTCAGTCCTCCGGAATCGTGGAACGAACAAACAGAACCATTAAAGGGAAATTATGAAAAGCAATGCACGCCACCGGATCCAGGAATTGGGTTTCGGTGCTGCCTGTGGTCCTAGCGGATCTGCGGATGACCTCGCAGGTGGCCTTAGGGAATCTATCCCCTTATGAAGTGGTAATGGGGAGACCCTTTCCTGCTCCTTGGAGGAAGGGAAAACAGGCTTTGGGTACGGAAGATTTAGATATACACATGAGCGAGTATGCCGTGGGCCTTGTTAAGGTCCTAAATGACTATTGGGAACGCACTAATCAAAATACTTCGGTCCCGGCCGATGCAAGCACTCATGCCTTCAAGGTAGGAGACAAGGTGCTGGTCAAGAAATTTGTGAAATTAAATTCCTCTTTGGGAGACTCTCCTTACAGTGAGCCCACGGGGATACTCGCTGTAACTCGTACCGCCGTACTAACTGACCTCTTTCCACAGTGGATCCATGCTACCAGACTGAAGAAAACTCCACAATGAAGTATTGTATTGTTTGTTTTTGTGTGACCATGATGTTGTCTATCTTTATTACCTCTGTTCCAGGTCTTAAGACACATATCACCTAAGAGGGGAGAAGTGTTTTCTAACGGATTCGGCTCAACATAAGCTTACGAGTACCACCTTTACTGGGAACGGATAACCAAAAATATCCTGTGTGATGTATTTAGAAGAATGATTCACTCCATATTTAACCATGTTTGTGCCTGTATGCATTTGTCTGCTGTTGGTGTGTGTGTTCGGACCTTGCATCCTTAGGTGTCTGCTGAATCGTGTGTGGGCCCTGATGGACGCTTTCAGTGGACCAACGTATACGCAACTGGATGCGCAGTCCGACGGCACCTCTTACCCTTCGTCCCGGGTGTAGTGAGGGGTCGGGATCTTGAGGGGACCCGAGTATCTCGAGGCAGTGGGCGAAGGGCGTCGCAGCTCAAGCTGCCCTTCAAGCACAGGCCCCGATCAACCGCGGTCCCTGGTCTCCTGAAAGATCCCGACCTTCGACACCCGCTGAACCTTTGTGTATTCTGCAACGATTTATTAACGAATGATTTATACTTCATGAACATTAAAGTATAAAAGAGGGGAACTGTTAGAATATATCTCTGACCTACTACGTACATGTTTATTGAATCATGAAGCAAGAAGTTCTCATTATCCTGTTGTACCCCGATGTCCTAAGTTTTGTGTAAAACATCAACCAGACCTAACTGGATGTTCAAGGCTGTCCCTCTTATGTCACCACATACCTACGCATTTAATGCAAACAGTTACGTAACCAACATACCAACATGATATGGTGCTATCCACACACACATACACCCACACACACACATACACACATACACACACACACACACACCCCCACCCTATGTTATGACGAATGTACTTTGACCAAGGACATATGACTCTGTGATTATCTACTTGCAAAACAAAGAAACTGCATAAAAAGCTTGTGCTCAGGAACACCCTCGGAGCAGTAGATGAATAAACCAGATTGATTTTACTCGTATGGTTTGTTGTCTTCTGTTCCCGGAGTACTCTAAGACGTTGAGATACAGGAATCCAGATCGTGCAGGTTTACATGAGAGCTTCTACAGAGAGAGTTCTTACAAGGACAGAGAGGGAAATGTATTGACTGATGACAGAAGTGTGCTGGGAAGATGGAAAGAGTACTTTGAAGAGCTGATGAATGAGGAAAATGAGAGAGACAAAAAGAGTAGAAGGGGTGACCGTTGAGGAGCAGGAAGTAGCAAAGATTAGTAAAGGAGAAGTGAGGAGGGCATTGAAGAGGATGAAGAGTAGAAAGGCAGTTGGCCCTGATGACATACCAGTTGAGGTATGGAAGTGTCTAGGAGAGGTAGCAGTAGATTTTCTGACGAGAATATTCAACAAGGTCTTAGAAAGTGAGCAGATGCCAGAGGAATGGAGGAGAAGTGTGCTTGTGCCCATTTTTAAGAACAAGGGAGATGTACAGAGTTGTGGCAACTACAGAGGGATAAAGTTGATGAGCCATACAGTGAAGCTATGGGAAAGAATAGTGGAAGCAAGACTAAGGGCAGAGGTCAGCATTTGTGAACAACAGTTTGGTTTCATGCCAAGAAAGAGCACCACAGATGCAGTGTTTGCTTTGAGGATGTTAATAGAGAAGTACAGAGAAGGTCAGAAGGAGCTGCATTGTGCCTTTGTGGATCTGGAGAAAGCATATGACAGGGTGCCGAGAGAAGAACTGTGGTATTGCATGAGGAAGTGTGGAGTGGCAGAGAAGTATGTTAGAGTGGTGCAGGACAAGTATGAGAGATGTAAGACAGTGGTGAGGTGTGCTGTCAGTGTGACAGAAGAGTTCAAGGTGGAGGTGGGACTGCATCAAGGGTCAGCTCTCAGCCCCTTCTTGTTTGCTATGGTGATGGACAGGCTAACAGACGAGGTTAGACAAGAATCTCCATAGACTATGATGTTTGCAGATGACATCGTGATCTGTAGTGAGAGCAGAGACCAAGTGGAGGAAAATCTAGAGAGGTGGAGGTATGCCCTGGAAAGGAGGGGATTGAAGGTTAGTCCGAGTAAGACAGAATACATGTGTGTGAACGACAAGGACCCACGAGGAACTTTGAGGTTACAGGGGGCAGAAATAAAGAAGGTGGAGGATTTTAAGTACTTAGGCTCAACAATCCAGAGCAATGGAGAGTGTGGAAAAGAGGTGAAGAAGCGTGTGCAGGCAGGTTGGAATGGATGGAGAAAAGTGTCCGGTGTGATGTGTGATAGGAGAGTATCAGCAAGAATGAAGGGAAAAGTGTACAAGACGGTGATGAGGCCAGCAATGTTGTATGGTTTAGAGACAGTGGCCCTGGGGAAAAGACAGGAGTCAGAGTTGGAAGTAGCAGAGATGAAAATGTTGAGGTTCTCTTTGGGAGTAACGAGGATGGATAGGATCAGAAATGAGTACATCAGAGGGACAGCACATGTTAGATGTTTTGGAGACAAAGTCAGAGAGGCTAGATTGAGATGGTGTGGACATGTACAGAGGAGGGATAGTGAGTATATAGGTCGTAGGATGCTGAGGTTGGAACTACCAGGCAAAAGGCCCAGAGGAAGACCAAAGAGAAGATTTATGGATGCGGTGAAGGCGGACATGAAGGTCGTTGGAGTAAGAGTAGAAGATGCAGAGGATAGGGAGAGATGGAGGCAGATCATTTGTTGTGGCGACCCTTGAAGGGAACAGCCGAAAGGAAAAGAAGAAAGAAGAAGTTTGTTCTAGAGTAATCTTGTCCTCTCATTTCTGTTCCTCACAATCTTTACTCACAGGAAGGAGCCAAGAATTATAAAAAGGGAAGCCAGGAAAGAAAATGAGGATATGAATTAAATTAAAAAAAAAAAAAAAGATTCTGGTTACATCTTGTTCTTTATATAAACAATTTGAAGGGTGGTTTTTACTTTTACAAATCTATAAATTTGATATTTTTTCATTATTCATTTTTCTCCACTAGTTTTTAAATTAAAATATTAACTGAAAATTCAGATCTGACTGATGTTGTGGAACAGTTTTAACAGGAAGTGAATGAACATTCTGTCATAATGCTGTTAAATGATGTGTATAGCAACAAATGTACAATCATGTCAGAAAAAAAAAATCAAGAACACTTGTGTATAGTTTCATCAAACTCTCATAATCTTTTCATCAGCATGGCTAGTGAAATTAAGTGGTATAGAGAAAAGAATCACCACATTACTCACAATCTGTTGCCTTGAGCCCTGAAATGGAGTCACCAACAAAATATTTCCAGCTGTATTTACTCAGTGTCACTCATGACAGACAAGTTAAAAAAAAAAAAAAAAAAAAAATATATATATATATATATATATATATATATATATATATATATATAAACAATTCAGAACTAAATATTTAAAAGATCACTTATTCCAAAAGTGACCGGGGGGATCCCTAGAGCATTACAAATCATGGAAGTTTAACCGAAAGCAAAAGATAAAAAATCAATTTTGGGTAGCAGGGAAGTCTCAAAGGTTCTCAGGGATCAAGATAAAATTGTGGACAAGGCTGTATCACTGTGTAGGAGCACAGTAAAGTCCATAATTAAGTGCTTGATACTACTGATATCCTTCTTGGATTAGACCATCCTCCAAACTGAATTGAAAGTGAGGAGAAAATTAGTCAGAGAGGGTACCACTAGGCCTTTGAAAATTTTAAAGCAGGTAAAGCAAGGAAGGGTTGCAAGAAAAATATCCTTATCTTGTGTGATAATTGTCAAAAATATTTGGAGACCAAACAGAAAAGGGTATTATTTTCAGATGAGACAAAAATCAACCTTATTACCCTCACTGCCAAATGGTAGAGGGTTGTAAATAATGGTGACAGTAGCATCATGTGATAGCGGTTCCCTTTAGCAGGGACTGGGCTACTTCGGAGAGAAGGAAAAAGTGGTGGGAAAAATACCATCTAATTCTTGAGGAAATCCCAAAGTTAAGCACACAGTGTGGCTAAAAGAGAAAACAGTGAATCCTGGCCTAGTTAGAGCACAAACTTAACCCCTATTAAAAATCTATCCAAAAACCTTAGAGTTGCAGTCCACGTATATCACCTTCTTCTTCTTTTCCTTTCGGCTTTTCCCTTCAGGGGTCGCCACAGCGAATCATCTGCCTCCATCTCACCCTATCCTTTGCATCTTCTTCTCTTACACCAACGACCTTCATGTCCTCCTTCACCACATCCATGAATCGTCTCTTTGGTCTTCCTCTAGGCCTTTTGCCTGGTCGTTCCAGCCTCAGCATCCTATTACCAATATACTCACTATCCCTCCTCTGTACATGTCCAAACCATCTCAATCTAGCCTCTCTGACTTTGTCTCCAAAACGTCTTACATGTGCTGTCCCTCTGATGTGCTCATTCCTAATCCTATCTATCCTCGTTACTCCCAAAGAGAACCTCAACATTTTCATCTCTGCTACCTCCAACTCTGCCTCCTGTCTTTTCCCCAGGGCCACTGTTTCTAACCCATACAACATCGTTGGCCTCAACACCGTCTTGTACACTTTTCCTTTCATTCTTGCCGATACCCTCCTATCACACATCACACCGGACACTTTTCTCCAACCATTCCAACCTGCCTGCACACGCTTCTTGACCTCTTTTCCACACTCTCCATTGCTCTGGATTGTTGAGCCTAAGTACTTAAAATCCTCCACCTTCCTTCTCTCTGCTCCCTGTAATATCACCGTTCCTCTTTGGTCCTTGTCATTCATGCACATGTATTCTGTCTTACTGAGGCTAATCTTTATTCCCCTCCTTTCCAGGGCATACCTCCACCTCTCTAGATTTTCCTGCACTTGTTCTCTGCTCTCACTACAGATCACAATGTCATCTGCAAACATCATAGTCCATGGGGAATCTTGTCTAACCTCATCTGTCAGCCTGTCCATCACCACAGCAAACAAGAAGGGGCTGAGAGCTGACCCTTGATGCAGTCCCACCTCCACCTTGAACTCTTCTGTCACACTGACAGCACACCTCACCACTGTCTTACATCTCTCATACATGTCCTGCACCACTCTAACATACTTCTCTGCCACTCCAGACTTCCTCATGCAATACCACAGTTCTTCTCTCGGCACCCTGTCATATGCTTTCTCCAGATCCACAAAGGCACAATGCAGCTCCCTCTGACCTTCTCTGTACTTCTCCATTAACATCCTCAAGGCAAACACTGCATCTGTGGTGCTCTTTCTTGGCATGAAACCAAACTGTTGTTCACAAATGCTGACTTCTGCCCTTAGTCTAGCTTCCACTATTCTTTCCCATAACTTCATCGTATGGCTCATCAACTTTATCCCTCTGTAGTTGCCACAACTCTGCACGTCTCCCTTGTTCTTAAAAATGGGCACCAGCACACTTCTCCTCCATTCCTCTGGCTTTCTCTCACTCTCTAAGACCTTGTTAAATGTTCTTGTCAGAAAATCTACTGCTACCTCTCCTAGACACTTCCATACCTCCACCGGTATGTCATCAGGACCAAATGCCTTTCCATTCTTCATCCTCTTCAATGCCCTCCTCACTTCACCCTTACTAATCTTTGCTACTTCCTGGTCCTCAACAGTCACCTCTTCTACTCTTTTTTCTCTCTCATTTTCCTCATTCATCAGCTTTTCAAAGTACTCTTTCCATCTTCCCAGCACACTTCTGTCATCAGTCAATACATTTCCCTCTCTGTCCTTTATCAATCTAACTTGCTGCACGTCCTTCCCATCTCTATTTCTCTGCTGTGCCAACCTATATAAATCATTTTCTCCCTCCTTACTTTCCAACCGAGCATACAAGTCATCAAACGCGCTCTGTTTGGCCTTTGACACTGCTACCTTTGCCTTACACTGTGTCTCCCTGTACTCCTGTTTACTCTCTTCGGTTTTCTCAATGTCCCACTTGTTCTTAGCTAATCTCTTCCTTTGTACACACTCCTGCACTTCCTCATTCCACCACCAAGTCTCCTTATCTACTTTCCTTCCAGATGACACACCAAGTATTCTCCTACCTGTCTCCCTGATCACATTAGCTGTAGTTGTCCAGTCATCTGGAAGCACTTCCTGACCACCCAAAGCCTGTTTCAACTCCTCCTTGAAGACAACCTGACACTTCCTTTTTCAACTTCCACCACTTTGTCTTCTGCTCTGCCTTTGCCTTCTTCACCTTCCTCACCATCAGCATCATCCTGCACACCACCATCCTATGCTAGTCCACGTATATCACCAATCACCAATAATTTGCCTGAGCTTGACAGGCACTATAAAGAACTGTGGGCAAATCTTTTACAGTCTAAATGTGCAAACTTGGTAGAGAAGTATCCCAACAGCCCCATGGCTATAAACAAAACAAAAGGTGGTTCTCCAAAGTACCAACACAGGGATGAACCATTAACCACCTCAGTGATTGTGCATACAGGTGGAAAAATATGTTCATGTGTATCTACATGTCCGTCAACAGGCAGCCATGATATAATGATCAGAGAAATGGGACCTAAAGGTTCCAGAACCAGCATATAAAATTTGTGGTGGTGAGAGTGGAAGACGTGCCCTTGAGGGAAGGCACCTAATACCCTTTTCTCACTGACGCAACTGACCTGTGGAAGTCCACGGAAATGCTTCACTAAACAACGAGTCATTGTACATATCGTAAGTAGTTGCTGAGAACCGTGTTTTTTTTCTACCATATTTCTACATAAAGTCTGAAAATGTCATTTCATCGTGAGAATGTGACATCATTGCCAGCATCGCGACCACCATGAACAATATCTGAACAACAAAAAGCACCGTATTGCTGGTGGTGAGCATATGATGCTTAGGATGATCACATGTTTTATTCCAGTGGTCCCCAAACTACAGCCCCGTGAGCCGGATATGGCCCACCTCCACATTTGGCCCGACCCCCGAACAATACCAAAGACACATTATGATTACTTTTTTTAGTCTGGCTACTCAATCAAGACTAACACACCTAGATCATGACATTCTATTCCACCCTTCTGTCATCTGTGCCCATATCTGACCCCCCCGAAACAAAAATCCTAGACTCTCCCCTGTCAAATAGAACAGAATAATGGTGAAAAGGTTATGGAAGAGAAAAATTGATTCAAAATCCAGGGTATTTAACCTGCACTGGACAAACCGTTAATTTTTTTGTTCAATGCAAAGAAAAGGTTGTTTGTATCATCTGTCAAGAGGCAGTGGCGGTATTTAAAGAATACAATCTGCGCCAACACTCAGAATCCTGTCACAAAGACGAGTATGATGGCTTGCAAGGCCAAATGCAAGTAGACAAACTTTCAGAGCTAAAAAGTGGACCGTTAGCTCAGGAGAATACATTTGTACACCAGGCTCGGCTGAACCAGTCGTCTGTTCGGGCAGCTTTTGGGTTTGCTCAACTGATAGCAAGCAGTGTTTTGATTTTTTTGTTGTTTTTTTTTTTTTTGTCTTTTTTTTATTATATTTCCTAACATTTTTTCTGTGAAGGTCCCAGAAAGGGTTACTAATGCTTGGTTATGCGTGGCTTACTGGAAAACAATAAATGTTTACGTTTAGGCAGCCCTGCGGTCGTCATACTTTTTCGGTTACAAACTGACCTCGGCCCCCATCAAAGAAGGGAAAAGTTATGTGGCCCTTGCAGGAAAAAGTTTGCGAACCCCTGTTTTATTATATAAAGGGCTGTGAATCTTCACCTTAGCTATTGTTGCAGAAGATGGCCAACTTGAGAAAACAATCCATTTTTCGCAGCTACATTGCGGTGTGTTCCTTCTCGAGGTACGGTGAGTATTCATGTAAAGTTATATTGGTGAGAAAGGGGTATAACTCCCTACTTCCTCCGCCCAGATGTGTTTGTGTGTGTGCGTGCTGACTTTAGATGAGCTAAATGTAAAACTAAATTTCCCTTGTGGGATTAACACTGTGAATAAAAAGTAACAAATTGATTATTTTCAGAGGGATATACCCGCTGTAAAATGACCCCGTAAATGCAAAAAACATGTATCCATCTATGAACTACAATGCTTCTCTATCAGGGAGACGGGGAATGCTGGAGTCGATCCGGGCTATCTTCAATGAGAGGCAGAATTAAACTCTGAAAAGGTCACCAATCTATCACAGTGCTATCACAGACAAACGGCCATACGCGCTCATATTCACACATATGATGCAATTTAGAGTAGCCTGGTGACCTAATTAATATGGACTGTACAGGGAAACCGCAACCTACAGAGCAAATCTATGCAGACACAAGAAGAATATGTATATGCCATATATATCCAAGATCTTGAAAGCCAGAGTCTTCTTGATAATTCTTACAGCAACATGCTTTCCTAAGAATAAAAACAAAGAATACTAAGAAAGACACGCCAGGGGAAAACATATGAAATCTTGCTTCATTTTCATTATGATGACACAACCAGGTGTAAGCTATATGGAAACTTAGGAAAATAAAGACAACGCAGGGAAGTGGATTTGTTGTGTTAAGCCAGTGTGATTCCTTTCATATGCATCTTTTGATTATGTTCCTGAGGAGTAAATTAGCCCATATCGAGGTTCCACAGCTGCCTCCTAACTGCTGAAAGCTACAGTACAGATTCATCTGTGTGATGTTACAGATCATTTGAGGATGTGTGTATAAGTGTGTTTATACGGTTTTATATCTGGTGGGAGGGGAAATGTTTCCACAAGTAGAGAAATATCAAATTTGTTTAATATATTTGGTCCCTACCAACCATTTTAAAATATCTTTTTCCTTTTCTAATTTAGTCATAGCCAGTTCCCGCCCAAGTAGTGCCTCCCTGTCACTTGAACATCCCCAATCAGAGAGGGCCTCCATGAAATATTTAGTGCTCCAACTAGAATTTTGGGCGGGGTATTAGTTTGGTGTTATAACTTGCATTCTATCTATTGAATTGTGGTGGTATTTGTGGTAAGTTGGGGCCGGTGGTGTAGTAGTTAGGGTGCTGCGCTCATGATCGGGGGGTTGTGAGTTCGAATCCCACCGAGACCCTCACTGTGCTAAGACCCCTGGGCAAGGTCTCAACTACAAGTGTGCCTCTGTTCACCCAGCAGTGTAAATGGGTACCAGTAAAAAATATACTGGGAAGGTATCCTGCAATGGACTAGCGTCCCATCCAGGAGTCGTCGTTCTCCTAGTCGCTTCATGCTATGGAAACCGGGGATATGCACCGGCCTGATGAGCCACTGGGCTCGGGTGTAAAAACCCAACAGACTTTACCTACCTACCTTGTGATAATTTGTAACTATTTGAATGAATTTATTTTTATACATTTGAACTGTTCATTTTCTGTAACCGCTTCATCCTAATTAGGGTCGCGGGGAGGCTGGTGCTCATCCCAGCCAACTCAGGGCGAGGGCAGAGTACACCCTGGACAGCTCGCCAGGCCATCGCAGGGCGGAAACACGCTGACGGCTTTGCAGCCTACTCTTGTCGAAAGTCAGCAATGGTTCTTTTACATGCCTCACACCATAGACAGTGAGAGACATGGCCGGCCTTTGATAATCCAGTTAGCTGCACTGATGGGGGGGGGACCTGTGGAGAGTGTGACTCGAACCCCCAACCTTTGGATCAGCGATCCGGCACCTTATACCACTAGACCACCATTGCCCCATACATTTGAACTATTTTTGTTTATATTCAAACATAATTGCTTCACTGCATGAAACTTTTTTATGAGAATTAATGAATATTTATAATTATTGTTTACATATCCTATCAAACAATAATTAAAAATATTAATTCATTCACACAAAAAGTTACATACATTAATACAATTAAGCAAAACGGCTACATTAAAAAGGTCATGGTGCATTAAAAAAAAAAATAAATAAATAAAAAATTTGAACCACCATACCAAAATTACTCAGCTGGGACACTGCATATGCTGCCACCTCCATCTTTACACCTACAGCATTTGACAGACGCTCTTCTCCAGAGTGACTTACAATTATCTTTTTTTTTTAATACAATTGATGTCCCAACAGTAGTGATAGAACTGCTAATCTTCAGATTAGCAACCAATTGCTAACTACTGCACCAGCTTTACGAACTGCTGCCATGTCTATTCAGGGCAGCCTATCACACTAGGAGGGACAGCACTATCTACCTTTGTACACATGTCCATGTGCCCTACAAACCAACCTCATTTAAGACAAAAGAAATTAAAGGATCAAATGTTTTCCTTTCAGTGACTGAAGTTTAAGTTTGGTCTCGCTATTGCATGAAATATCTCCTTAAGTTAGTAGAGTAGCCCCCGCCCATTCGCGATTCAGCGCTTGCTGCCCCACATACTCGTGGATTAGCAACAGCCCCGCAAGTTACTGGCATGTGATTCAAATTTAGCCAATGGCTGAGAGCTTGTGTTTCTAACTCCTGCTGATTGGTTACAGATTAGGTGTGCACCTCTTTTTTTCTCCTTCATGCACATGTCATCAATGTGATTGCTTGAATTGTGAATTCATGTTTTTTTTAGTGCGTTTCTAATTATTATTTATGCCCTATTATGTCACCCAAACGCCCTGAATCTTCTATAGTTTCTGGTAAGGAGCCTAGGCACTTTATTCATTAATAAATATCACAGTACAAAATTAAAAAGTTTTTTGCTTAATCATCACTACATTTGATTGCATTATTACTGTATTAATGAGTAAAACTGTCTATAGAATGTGTTTAAGAAGCACATTTTAGTGCATGCAATGTCATACATAAGGTTTTAAAACCACATCAGTAATTTGCAGATTTTCAGGATCCACAGGAAACAGTGGAACGCAACCCCTGCAAATAATGGGGGGGGGGTTATTGTATGTCAGTGTGGAGCCGGTGGTGTAGTGGTTAGGGTGCTGCGCTCATGATCGGGAGGTTGTGAGTTCGAATCCCACTGAGACCCTCACTGTGCTAAGACCCCTGGGCAAGGTCTCAACCACAAGCGTGCCTCTGTTCACACAGCAGTATAAATGGGTACCAGTAAAATATACTGGGAAGGTAACCTGCGATAGACCAGCGTTCCATCCAGGGGAATGGGAACTCCTGGTCGCTTCATGCTATGGAAACCGGGGATAAGCACCAGCCTGATGAGCCACGAGGCTCAGGTGTAAAAACCCAAGTATATGTCAGTAGAAAGTCCTCACAAGGATATTGAGACAAACAAATGCTTGCATGTACTGCTAAAGTTTCACTGAATGCCTTTTCCTACCACATGAGGCAGATCACCTACCTCTGAAATGTGGGTTGAGGTGTCTTTGTACATACACAGTGATTTGAAACACTATGAGTACCTGCTGTCATTCCTAAGAGTTGAGTCAGCAGACTATTCTCTTTCACTCACTCACTCACTCTCTCTCTCTCTCTCTCTCACACACACACACACACACACACACACACACATGCCCACCACACACTCTTTTCAGCAGCTTCTATAGTCTCAACTCCCTGCCACCAGCCCTCCTGTCACAGCTCAGTGCATTTGTGTGTCTGACAGGATACAGGGTCTTGCTCAGTATGTATTAATAGTGTTAAAAGTGCAAGTCATTACCCCCCCCCCTCTCTCTCTCTCTCTCTCTTTCAGAGAAAGAATTGGGTTTAATGGGCTTACACATACACTCCATTAGCCAAACACTGTCTCGGGAACTATTGTGTGTGTGTGTGTGTGTGTGTGTGTGTGTGTGTGCACATATATATGTCAGCCTCTGCTGTCACTACACATTTTGCTGCCTTTTCCTCTACAGTCCAGCCAGAATTGATCAGATTAAATTTAACCAAGAGAGCAGCTGATGTTGAATGGTGCAATCCTGATCCCTAACTGCATTCATATTACAAATCTGAGCTTATGAAGCTATGAATGTATGAATGGCTATTATAAGTCTCTATTATATTCGAACCATCACAATTCCTGCTTGCTTTCTGAGCCAAATGTCACTGTGCATTCCTTAACATCTCACTCAGTTATCCTGCTCAGTCAACTTGTTCTTAAATTATTCTTTTATTCTTACCCACAAATTCTAGCAATCAAATTTTACAAGCAGCATATTATTCTGCATGCTGATCAATTCAGGGCTATTTATCTAACTCCGTAGCATTGCTGAGTGGGATCAGTCATATTGCTACCTTATCTCCTCTAATGTTAGCCCAATGCTCGATTTCTCTTGATGTACAGTACCAATCAAAAGTTTGGACACACCTCCAGACCTTTGACTGGCATTGTAGGTTATAACTTCTATTATAAACAATTGTTCTCTCACCAGGCTCAATGTTTTCCTTCTCCTGAAGTTTGGCTGTAATCCGCTGTACCCAGAACTCTTTCTACAATTAATGAGTGGGCGGTGTATTGTGGCCCAGTGTGGGGCAACTTCCCTGAGAGAAGTATTTTAATTTCTCAAACCAAAGCAGTTTTTAATATTACAAAAAAAAACACTTCATGCTTTTAACCTCTTTCTGTTTTGACACATTTCCTGTGCTGGAGCATTTGCAAACCAATCGTCTCAATTAATGTCAATTGCATGGGTTTTCTCCGGATACTTCACACCATTATCGGCCTGAAAGTCCGTTTTTAGCTTTTAGCCTGTCATTAGTTTTTTATTTAGATGTTTAAAAAAAATGCAGTTGTCATGTAACGCACCTTTGAAGCAACCTGCAAATGTTTACGTTGTACAAGTTTACCAGTGTTACGGCAGAACAGAGTGGTGTAGGTTTGGGTGATGTGTTCACATATAAAATATGTGTTGTACTGTCCAGCTGTCATGGGAGAAAACATTGTAGATTAAATAGTTTGTATGTATGCACACACACACACACACACACACACACACACACATATATACAGTCGGCTCCCAACTTACAAAGATCCCTGTGTACGAAATCCCCGGATTACGAAAAACATTTTCCACGAAAATAAATTCAAAATTCAAACACGCCAATCAAAATTTCACACGACGCACGAGTTGCTCTCTCATTGGCTGTCTCTCAAATTCCCGCCCCGCTGGCCTCCCAGATAGAGACAGAAGGAAGCTTCACTCTTTAGTTTAGTTTTTTAAGTTGTTTTAATTCAGTAAATGTGTAATAAATGTGGGTGCATTTGAGCTCATTTGGAATTCTGATCACTCAAGGAATCAAATTAAAGTACAGTTTGTCAAGCAGGGAATGCGCTTTGAATTCATGTCTTGTGGGCGTGGCCCGCAGCACGCATGAGAGAAAGACAGAAGGAACAACCCTTTAGTTTTTAGTTTTTAAAGTTGTTTAATTCAGTAAATGTTTAATAAATGTGGGCGCACTTGAGCTGATCTGGAATTCCGATCCCTCAAGGAATCAAATTAAAGTTGAGTTTGTCAAGCAGGGAATGCGCTTTGAATTCACATGCGGGCGCAAGAGAGTAATAACGCTTTAGTTTTTAGTTTAGTTTTTTTAAGTTGTTTTAATTCAGTAAATGGTCAAGTAGGGAATGTGCTTTGAATTCCAGGTCTTGTGGGCGTGGCCCGCAACGCTAGAATAAACATGTGCATTGTAATGTGTCTGTGTGTGTATGTGAGAGAGAGAGAGAGAGAGAGAGAGAGGTGTGTGTGTGTGTGTTAATAAAAAAGTTTAATAATGATTTAATGAATAAATATGTTCATAAAATGGTTTAATATGTTAATAAAATATTTAAATGGTTTAATAAATAATTTTCTTTTACTTTTAACACATATTTCATACAAAATTGGTTTACTTTTATCATTTTTAAAGGGTTTATGGGGTTTATCCAGTCCAAAGACCGGAGCCTTGGAACAAATTAGGCATTTAACATGTAAGGTGCGACCCCTACTTACGAAATCCCCACAATACGAAAAGGGCTCTGGAACGTATTACTTTCGTAAGTTGTAGGCCGACTGTATACACATATACAAACACACACACACACACACACACACACACACACACATATATATATATATATATATATATATATATATATATATATATATATATAAATTAAACTTTCATATATTTTAGATTCATTGCACACCAACTGAAATATTTCATGTCTTTTATTGTTTTAATACTGATGATTTTGGCATACAGCTCATGAAAACCAAAGATCCCTATCTCAAAAAATTAGCATATTTCATCCGACCAATAAAAAAAAAAAAAAAAAAAAAAGTGTTTTTAATACAAAAATAGTCAACCATCAAATAATTATGTTCAGTTATGCACTCAATACTTGATCGGGAATCCTTTTGCAGAAATGACTGCTTCAATGCGGTGTGGCATGGAGGCAATCAGCCTGTGGCACTGCTGAGGTGTTACGGAGGCCCAGGATGCTTCGATAGCGGCCTTAAGCTCATCCACAGTGTTGGGTCTGGTGTCTCTCAACTTTCTCTTCACAATATCCCACAGGCCAATTGAGCACAGTAATACCATGGTCAGTAAACCATTTAGCAGTGGTTTTGGCACTGTGAGCAGGTGCCAGGTCGTGCTGAAAAATGAAATCTTCATCTCCATAAAGCTTTTCAGCAGATGGAAGCATGAAGTGCTCCAAAATCTCCTGATAGCTAGCTGCATTGACCCTGCCCTTGATAAAACACAGTGGACCAACACCAGCAACTGACATGGCACCCCAGACCATCACTGACTGTGGGTACTTGACACTGGACTTCAGGCATTTTGGCATTTCCTTCTCCCCAGTCTTCCTCCAGACTCTGGCAACTTGATTTCCGAAGGACATGCAAAATTTGCTTTCATCCGAAAAAAGTACTTTGGACCACTGAGTCACAGTCCAATGCTGCTTCTCTGTAGCCCAGGACAGGCGCTTCTGCCGCTGTTTCTGGTTCAAAAGTGGCTTGACCTGAGGAATGCGGCACCTGTAGCCCAGTCCACTGCTTCCACAGGTCCCCCAAGGTCTGGAATCGGCCCTTCTCCACAATCTTCCTCAGGGTCCGGTCACCTCTTCTGGTTGTGCAGCGTTTTCTGCCACACTTTTCCCTTCGCACAGACGTCCCACTGAGGTGTCTTGATACAGCACTCTGGGAACAACCTATTCGCTCAGAGATTTCTTTCTGTATCTTACCCTCTTGCTTGAGGGTGTCAATGATGGCCTTCTGGACAGCAGTCAGGTCGGCAGTCTTACCCATGATTGCGGTTTTGAGTAATGAACCAGGCTGGGAGTTTTTAAAAGCCTCAGGAATCTTTTGCAGGTGTTTAGAGTTAATTGCTTGATTCAGATGATTAGGTTAATAGCTCGTTTAGACTACCTTTTCATGATATGCTAATTTTTTGAGATAGGAATTTTGGGTTTTCATGAGCTGTATGCCAAAATCATCAGTATTCAAACAATAAAAATCCTGAAATATTTCAGTTGGTGTGCAATGAATCTAAAATATATGAAAGTTTAATGTTTATCAGTACATTACAGCAAATAATGAACTTTATCACAATATGCTAATTTTTTTAGAAGGACATACATACATATACATATATACACACACACACACACACACAGAAATTAACTATCTGCTGAGATCGGCACAATCCGAGTTGTAAAATTAATGAAAACCCAAGAAAGAGAACTCTCTGCTCTGCTTTTTCGATTTTACTTTTTTTTTTTCCAAAAAAAAAAAAAAAAAAAAAAAAAAGTCAAATTTTGAGTTAGACGTACCTACATAGTACGCTGACGTAATGACGCAATGACGCTGCATTCATTGTTTTCAAACTACAGAGCAAGTGAGACCGACATATATATAAAATCAGTTATGTGGCGTGTTACCCTTGTGTTAAGACGTCTCTTGTGTCTCTGTGATCTGTGTTTACACTGTTTTGCGGTCTTTTGTGACCCTAAGCAAATATGGTTGGTCAGAAGTGCATGCACACACATATACATACATATACATACACACACACACACACACACACACACACACACACACACACACACACACACATTATATATGCCGTATTCGACGTGATAAGTGCCCAGGATGCTTAAAAGATTGGAGTGGGTGGGCGTTTATTAACATGATCACCAGCGGAATGGTAAGTGCTTATTACCATAGAGGTGGAAAACATGAATAACAGAACAATAAAAGAGTTTTACTGGTATTTGTGTTATTTATTTTGTGGTACCAACCAAATTACTTACATGAGTCCTGAAAATGAACAGAAAACAGTCTAATTTAAAAAAAAATACCCCTTAATTTTTCCTCCCGGTGCTGTTCCTTTAAATATCCCTAACTTTATTTCAGCTGTTGAAAAATAACATTCATGGAGTGTTTATTAATAATAATTATTATAATAATAATAATAACAATAATACTACTACTATTATTTTTAATTATTATTATCATTAATAAGAATAATAATAATGTTTTATATAAATAAATTATACAGACGCTCCCCGACTTACGCTCATTCGTTTTATGTATTTTTCATTTTTTTTTTTTTTTTTTTAATTAGGTCAAATTTTGAGTTCAACGTGCTCTCTGTAGTATGAGACATACCTACATAGTACGCTGACGTAATGACGCAATGATGCTGTGTCCATTGTTTACAAACGACAGACTGAACGTGCCCTGCGTCTTCCCAGGTCACCACGTGTTACCCTTGTGTTAAGACATCATACTTGTTATCTTTGTGTTTACACTGTATTGCGGACTTTTGTAACCTTAAGCAAATATGGTTGGTCAGAAGCGTAAGCCTACTAGTGATAGTGGTAATCAGAAAACGTGGCAAGCTATCTCGTTACAAACGAAGATGGCTATTATGAAGAAAATTGATGCTGGTGAAAAACACGTGAATGTTGCACGTTTCTTCCAAATGGCTCCATCGACCATTGGAACCATTTACAAGCAGAAAGATCGCATCACATAGCACGTTAAAAATTATATTTGATACTGTATTTGATATTTGATGAGTGAATTTGATTAAAATGTATCTATTTGAAATTATTTTGCTTGAATTTAATTTATTTGAAATTAAATGTTGATATTATTTGAGAGGCATGTAAAAGAACCATTGCTGAGTTTTGTAGGGTAGGCTGCAAAGCCGTCAGCGTGTTTCTGTCCCTTGCTAAAAAGGGTTGTGATAAGAAGGGCATCCAACGTAAAAAAAAAAAAAAAAAAACTCTGCCAAATCAAACGTGCGAATGAGATGATTCACTGTGGCGACTCCCGAGTAAAAGGGAAAAAGCCGAAAGGAAGACAGACATTATTTGATATATTTGATATTATTTTACAATGTTATGTTTATAATAATTGATTTAGGGGTGTTTGAGATACGGTAATGGTATATATGGATGTACAGTACAGTATGAACGTCATACGTCACTGGAACATACAGTGACAACTTACTTTTTTTTTTTTTCCACCTTACGTTCAGCCGTCTAGAACCTAACTAAAACATAAGTTGGGGAACGTCTGTATTTACAATATAAACAATCTATGACCCCCCCGTAAAACTGTCAAGTATTGACTGGTCTGCGGTGATAAAAAGGTTGAGGACCCCTGCTCTAGAGTACAAGAGTCATGCTCTTCCCATCTCTCCAACTGCTGTTTTACTATGTGTTGGTCCGAGGGCTTTCTTTATTTCTTTAGTCCTTCATACATCCCCCTGATGCTGCCCTTTTCTGCACTCTGAATGTTATTACTGAGCTGCTGCCAGTATTCATTGGCACTTTTTCTTGCTGTCTGTTGCACTTTGATCCTGGCCAATCTGAGTGTTTGCAGGGACTTCCCAGTTGGTAAGTGCTTGTACTCAGCCAGGGCAACTCTCTTTACTTTGATGACTGGAGACATCTCGCTAGACTTCACATCAAACCAGTCACAGCTCTTTGAGGTCTTTTTCCCCCCCCAAACTTTGAAAGGCTGTTTTCTGTATTATTCTCCCAGTTCTTAGAGTAAGTAAGAGTCATGTAGCTGTTCTGCAGACAAAGTGTTTTCCAAAGATTGCCCAAATGTCTCAACCTTCTCTGGGCACTGCATCTTTGTGATGTCGATGCAGGGCTTCCCTTCCAGTTTGGAGCAATGGAGCTTTCTGGGGTAAAGCCTTAGCTTGTAGCACCCCAGCAAGTGGTCAATGTCCCAGTACTTGCTGTGGTATATGTGAGTAGTGAACACAAGCCATACCTTTGATCAATTTTTTTTTTTACTTTTTTTTTAATAATGTTACATTTGTTTAAGAACATATTTTACAATTCTCTGAGAATGGAGTGCCACCACAGAAATGATGAAGGTGAGTTTGCATATTCTCTCAATGCTTGTAGGGATTTCCTATGGGTTTACCAGTTTCCTTAAACAGTCCAAAGACATTGGACAAATTGGCTGTTCTAAATTACTCGTAGGTGTGAGTGTGAATGATTGGGTGTCTCTTGGCCCCACTGTGGTTTGGCCAAATGTTTAGGGTGCACCCAGCCTTCACAGAGTGTCAGCCAAGATAATTTGTTTGTTTTTTTTATTTTTTTTTTAGAAAAAGCGGTTAGTAATAAGTCTGCTTTAATGTCTGCCTTTGCACTGGAGCTATAATAACCTTGACAGCGGATTAGAGCTCTAGTGCAAAGACAGACATTAAAGCAATGACTAATTAAAGCGATAATGACTGGCTTGTTGCACAAAAAGTTAGTTTTAAGGCGGTACAAACATCTTTTTTATTTCATATTCTAGTCTTTATACCTATTTGTAAGGACCAATTTTTCAGTTGTTTACTTAATTATTACTTAAATACTGATCTGCATGCTGTCCTCCAAGTTTCAATCAGATCAAGCTATAAACGCAGTCCAGTGGAAAAGCAGTCCAATGACCATATACACACCACTAAATTAAAGGAAATAAAGCTCCTCAAAATTGAAGAAATATCACTAGGTAGTCACTCAAGGACAGATCATATATAGCGTTAACTTGCAAAGTTATTCAATCCCTTGGTATTTTGTTGCCTTTCAACCTAGAATTAAAATGGATATTTGAGGGATCAGAACATATCAACAACCTTAAAAATGCAAAATATCCGTTAGCAAACAGAAAACTTGATCAAGTATAACTATTTAACTGTCCCCATCCCACTGCTTTTTTTCAAAGGAAAATTCCCCCAGCTCTTTCAAGAATTTTCCTGAGCTTAGCACCATCAATCATTCACTTAATTCTGAATAGTTTCCCAGCTTCTGCTGATAAAAAACGTCCCTAAAGCATGATACTAAGTATGATCGGAAAAAATTGGAAACTGATCCGACCAAAAAATAAATAAATAAAGCACCCTCTAGAGTTTTAACTGGCATTTGCTGATTAATTGATCTCTCCAAGTATAGATCAAGGTGCACCAGTTTCAATAGGCCAATAGGGTGTGCTGTTGGGTAATGCCTGATATAAAATAAAAGCAAATCAATAAACATTTCGATATGCTGGAGGATATGTAAATTTTTTCTCACTTTGACCTCAGTGTCTTTGAAAACTAGGTCAAGGTGATCTATTTTTTTTACAAGATTAACATTCATATCCATGGGCATATCTGGAATGAATAACAAAAAAAATGCTAAATTTGACAAATGTAAATTTTTTTCATGACCATGTGCATATTTTATATGGCCCCTGTGACATTGAAATTTAAAATTAGGTCAAGGTGACTCAGTAACAATAGGCTTGAACACCTTCAACTAAATTACTTACATGAGAGCTGAAAATAAACAGAAAACAGCATAATTAAAAAAAAAAAAAAAAAAAGACCCTTAATTTTCCCTCCCGGTGCTGTTCTTTTAAATATTTCCCCCAGTGTAAAATCGAGCCAATCAACATTAATGTCAACTTCGCAAATGGGACATAAAGGTCAACTTTAGCACATGGCACATTGAAAGTTAGTGAGCAGAAGAATCTGGTGAAAAATACTCGTCATCCCTTTCTGAGAAGTCCATATCTTACTCATCACATCATTCAGAGCATCCCATAGTTTTGCTGTACCAGTTTCTAATGGTTCATCTTGTTGGACATTTACCAATAGAACACAGCAAAATATTTTCCTGTTTTTTTAAAGCATGGCGGAACAATCAAATGTGTTGTTACTGATGAACATTATAGACATTCCCCAGTGGCAAGTGGTCTTGAAATACTGTGTACACTCACTTTTACAGGCAGTGAATGCCTCATACTGTTACAGAGACTGATAGAATAAAATTGGTAGTGTGATGTACCATTTTGCTCCCAGTAAACATGGGCGGTTATTAGAGGCAAGATAAAAAACACTGGGGGGGTTATTGGAGCAGGGCACTTATTACATCAAATACGGTAATATAAAATAGAACCAGAGAAGGGTTTTTAAAAAGTGAAGTGCTGTGACTTAATCAGACTATTCAAAATATTTAAGACAATTAAGCTTAAGCAATTTTACACACCGTTATTGCTGGCAGTTCAGTAATTAACACGGTTGTCTCACAGCAAGAAGTTTCTGGGTTCAAACCTCATCTCCAACTAGAGCCTTTCTGTCCATAGTTTATGTTTTTCTGTGTGCCTGCATAGTATCCATGGGGTGCTTCACTTTCCTCCCACAGACAAAAGTCCTCATTTACTTTTACAAAGATATAACCTCAGGTGACATTAAAAAACACAATAATTAAGTGAGCAAGGATGAGAGTAATAATACAGCAAGAGAATATACACTGCCAGTCGTTACTAATGAAATGAAATAAAGCAAATGTCACTGTTCAAATTCAGAGGAGGTATAAGGTCCTCTCCACAAAAGTTTAAATTTATCATTGTACTGTAAGAAGGATTCTTTACAAATGGAGAGGCTTTAACGTAGCTGCCAATCTTTCGAGCAATGGGAGTCCAAGTGAAGGTCAGAGCCTATAATACTCAAACATATAAAGAACAAGCCAAGAGCTTTATCGTGTAACCTACAACCCTCTGTATTCACATTAATTGCTAATGTTCATTACAGCACAATAAAAAAGGACTTACGAAGTAGGACATTCATTATCAGGTGATTAGAAAAACCCCCTTAATCTCCGAAGATATTACAGCAGTGTATGTTCAGTTTATAAAACTGAATAAACCACAAAGTTGTCAAACAACATGGCTTGTGCCTGTTTTGAAGCCTAAGGACCTCAAAATCTTACAATTAGTAATACAACAATGAATACCCAGTACACGCAAACCTCGGTTTCTGACCACAATTCGTTCCAGAAGGCTATTCGAATAGCGACTTGTTCGAATTCCGAATCTATTTTTCCCATTACATATAATGTAAATGGTCTTAATCCATTCCCAGACGCTAGAAAACTACCCTATTTAAACATAATGTTATTTCATAATGTAATTTATATATATCAAATTGTATATTAAATATGAAACAACAGGGCAATCACACAAATTCTTAATATGGAGTAGGCTAGGCTAGGGTAAGAATTGCCGCAGCAACTCATACCCCAGCCCAGCTTAGCCTACAATATGTTACGTTTTTTTGTGTAAAGGAATGTGTAGAAACATTATGCAGTAATGAAACATGTCAAAGAAATGTAAATGCCTATATTGACGATGTCTTTGACGATTTGGTTATCATCTTGCTGTTCCCCCTCAACAGGAGCTGCGGCCCTCGTTTATCTCGTGTTCGGCTTCTGAATTTTGTTTGACTTCTGGGACAAAAAAACCCCAAAAAATCCAAATTTTTTGGTCGAATACCCATTTGTTCGATGTCTAAAGAGTTCGAAAACCGAGGTTTGCTTGTATAATCTTGAGACAAATGTGTGGTCATCTGTCCATCAGTTTAAGCGAAACAAAAACTCAGTCACACAATGGGATAATTCATTGAACCACACAGAAAAAGTGGCATATTAATTGCCAAAGAAGAAAAATTCAAGGTCTTGGTATAATAAGTCAAAGTCGAAACCTCAACTAAGATGCTGAGGCATGATCTTAAGAGAGTTGTGCATAGATGAGTGACCTCAAGCAATGATGTAAAGAGTAGATTCATTAATCATAATTAGTTTTAACTTAGGTATGGTAATGTAAGTGTGTGTGATGAAACAATTCGGTGACTACTGGTCCATTTGTCTGGTTTGCAGTCCATGAGAACAGCAGAGATTAAGATTCTTGTATGCACTAAATCGGGGTTAGACCTGTGGCTCAGTGATGTAAAGAATTCTGAGAATACGCTACAAAGGGTAGTAAATAGGTCATCAAAGCATTCAAATGATTTCCTGATTTGCTATCACCACTTGCGTGGTGGCTTCAGGATGATGACTAGATGTGAGGCTCAATGTGAAGCCTAGTTTTTCCATGAATACTTTCCAAATTTGGCAAGTGTACTGAACTCCTCAGTCACCTAAAATATCCTCAGAAGTTGTAAAATTAATTCCATGACCTTGAACACTCCAGGCAGGCATAGCAAGAGAATCTGATGTGGGGACTTGCAGATTATAGGGAACGTCCTAAGATCTGAGAGACTATGAGTGGTGCTAGGGTGGTAAGAAAATGACTTTTCCTCTGGTTGGGGTACACACAGAGTACATAAATTGAGGTTACATGAGGTCGGTTAGGTCTGTTATCATTTGAGACCACTATTACATCTCTTGCGAGAATTGAAAACTTTTCTGGTTGTCAGGTTGCCCTGGGGCTGGAGACACGTGTGTCTGTATCATGAGTAGTTCATATAGGCAAGGGGGCACAGAAATGAGGTTAAGAGGGCACATTAATAAGGCAGCATTTTCATAAATTCATAGTCAAAATCTCACTCTATTACACTTTCAAAGCACCTTCGTGGAAGCATAGTGCTTTAAAATTCCTGGTTGATAAGGAACACTAAAGCAAGAATGGGAGACGAGTACTCTGGCCTATCAGGGATTCATGTGTTTTACTGTCTGCAACTACTAAGTCAGTGAACATTGTGAAGGCGTGTTGTGCCCCTTTTAACCACCGCTTCAATTTTTTTTTAATGAGAGCTTAATCAAAAGTAATTCATGACTGACAAATCCACTGGGTATATTTGAGGTTTGTTTCCCTCAGTGGTGTGCATTTTAAGTAATTGGCATTGGTTTTACGTCGGATGCCCTTCCTGACACAACCCTCTGCATTTCTCCGGGCTTGGGACCGGCATGAGGGGGAGAGACACTGGTTAGTGCCCCCCCACCGAGTGTCAGACAGAGTGATGAATCTCAAGTTAGAAATTGAAGGTGTAATGCTCAATGTTGTTAGTGCTTATGCCCCACAGGCAGGATGTGAGCTAGAAGAGAAGGAGAGATTCTGGAGTGACTTAGATGAAGTGATGCAGAGTACCCCCAGAGGTGAAAGAGTGGTCATAGGTGCAGACTTCAATGGACATGTTGGGGCAGGCAACAGAGGGGACGAGGAAGTGATGGGCAGGTTTGGTATCCAGGACAGGAACGCAGAAGGACAGATGTTGATAGATTTTGCAAAAAGGATGGAAATGGCTGTGGTGAATACTTTCTTTGAGAAGAAACAGGAGCATAGGGTGACTTATGAAAGCGGAGGTAGGCGCACACAGATAGACTACATCTTGTGTAGGCGATGTAATTTGAAGGAAGTCAGTGACTGCAAAGTCATCGTGGGTGAGAGCGTTGCCAAACAGCATAGGATGGTGGTGTGCAGGATGACTCTGATGGTGAGAAAGGTGAAAAGGCAAAGGCAGAGCAGAAGACAAAGTGGTGGAAGCTGAAAAAGGAAGAGTGTCGTGGTTGTCTTCAAGGAGGAGTTGAAACAGGCTTTGGGTGGCCAGGAAGTGCTTCCAAATGACTGGACAACCACAGCAAATGTGATCAGGACACAGGTAGAGAGTACTTGGTGTGTCCTCTGGAAGGAAAGTAGATAAGGAAACTTGGTGGTGGAATGAGGAAGTGCAGGAGTGTGTACAAAGGAAGAGGTTAGCCAAGAAGAAGTGGGACATTGAGAGGACCGAAGGGAGTAAACAGGAGTACAGGAGACACAGCGTGAAGGCGAAAGTAGCAGTGGCTAAGGCCAAACAGAGGGCATATGATGACTTGTATGATAGGTTGGATAGTAAAGAGGAGAAAATGATCTATACAGGTTGGCACAGCAGAGAAATAGAGATGGAAAGGACGGCAGCAAGTTAGATTGATAAAGGACAGAGAGGGAACTCTATTGACTGATGACAGAAGTGTGCTGGGAAGATGGAAAGAGTACTTTGAAGAGCTGATGAATGAGGAAAATGAGAGAGAAAAAGAGTAGAAGAGGTAACCATTGAGGGGCAGGATGTAGCAAAGATCAGTAAGGGTGAAGTGAGAAGGGCATTGAAGAGGATGAAGAATGGAAAGGCAGTTGGTCCTGGATGATATACCTGTGGAGGTATGGAAGTGTCTAGAGAGGTAGCAGTAGATTTTCTGACAAGAACATTCAACACGGTACTAGAGAGTGAGCAGATGCCGGAGGAGTGGAGGAGAAGTGTGCTGGTGCCCATTTTTAAGAACAAGGAGACGTGCAGAGTTGCAGCAACTACAGAGGGATAAAGTTGATGAGCCATACGTGATGAAGTTATGGGAAAGAATAGTGGAAGCTAGACTAAGGGCAGAGGTCAGCATTTGTGAACAACAGTTTGGTTTCATGCCAAGAAAGAGCACCACAGATGCAATGTTTGCCTTGAGGATGTTAATAGAGAAGTACAGAGAAGGTCAGAGGGAGCTACATTGTGCCTTTGTGGATCTGGAAAAAGCATATGACAGGGTGCCAAGAGAAGAACTGTGGTATTGCATGAGGAAGTCTGGAGTGGCAGAGAAGTATGTTAGAGTGGTGCAGGACATGTATGAGAGATGTAAGACAGTGGTGAGGTGTGCTGTCGGTGTGACCGATTTAATTCAAGGTGGAGGTGGGATTGCATCAAGGGTCAGCTCTGAGCCCTTCTTGTTTGCTATGGTGATGGACAGGCTGACAGACGAGGTGAGACAAGAATCTCCATGGACTATGATGTTTGCAGATGACATCGTGATCTGTAGTGAGAGCAGAGAACAAGTGCAGGAAAATCTCGAGAGGTGGAGGTATGCCCTGGAAAGGAGAGGAATGAAGGTTAGCCTCAGAAAATCAGAATACATGTGTGTGAATGAGAAGGACCCAGGAGGAACGGTGATGTTACAGGGAGCAGAGATAACGAAGGTGGAGGATTTTAAGTACTTAGGCTCAACAATCCAGAGCAATGGAGAGTGTGGAAAAGAGGTGAAGAAGCGTGTGCAGGCAGGCTGGAATGGTTGGAGAAAAGTATCCGGTGTGATGTGCGATAGGAGAGTGTCAGCAAGAATGAAGGGAAAAGTGTACAAGATGGTGGTGAGGCCAGCGATGTTGTATGGCTTAGAAACAGTGGCGCTGAGGAAAAGGGGGGAGGCAGAGCTGGAGGTAGCGGAGATGAAAATGTTGAGGTTCTCCCTGGGAGTAACGAGGATGGATAGGATCAGAAATGAGTATATCAGAGGGACAGCCCACGTAAGATGTTTTGGAGACAAAGTCAGAGAGGCTAGATTGAGATGGTTTGGACATGTACAGAGGAGGGATAGTGAGTATATTGGCAGTAGGATGCTGAGGTTGGAACTACCAGGCAGAAGGCCTCGAGGAAGACCGAAGAAGAGATTTATGGATGTGGTGAAGGAAGACATGAAGGTTGTTGGAGTCAGAAAAGAAGATGCGGAGGACAGGGTGAGGTGGAGGCGGATGATTTGCTGTGGCGACCCCTGAAGGGAGCAGCCGAAAGTAAAAGAAGTTTCCCTCAGTGGTGTGATAAAAATGTCCCTCACCCTGGTAACAGATGCATCCACTTCCGAATGAAAGTCAATTAGGATCATAATGTTTTAGAATCTGAGCTGTATTTGAATTCTTATTAAGCTCCTTCAAATATGGAATAGCAACGTTATGTTGCGTTTTATTAGTGCAGTGAGGAAGCATTAAATGTTAAAGTTCTTTATTAGTCACCTGTAAAAGTTAATAAATCGCAAGTACTGGAAGTATTTGATAGATTTGGGCCATGGCCATGCCTTAACCACTTGGGCCTTCTTAGTGAGGCACCATGGTGACTCCCTCGGCATCAATTATATAACCCAGGAATTAAACTGTAGATATGAAACTTGTACTTTTCTTCTGGGTATGGCTTGATTGATATGGAACTAAATTCTGTTTTCCACTTGCCCCTTTTGAACACATGCCAAATTGTATGTGCTTAGAAAGACCTTTTTTGATGTTTGTGAACTGATTGGACAAGTGGAACAGATATGAGTATTTAATTGTGACGTTATTTCGTCCCCTTTAGTTAATGAGCATTCACAAACCTTACCCTTTTTCTCTACAGAGTGGATGGCCAAATGTGTCTGTTACAAAGCCTCCTCATTGTATTCCATTATGACCTTCTGTTCTGTGAGCAATAGTAAAGATGAGTAATCTGTTCCTTGGATTGGGTTGCACTCAGGAAAAGGTCCACAGCACAGTTGTATGATCAGAGATGTCATACAGCTCACTATTTTGCTGAAGACATAGTTTAGATTTGATTAGATTCGATTAAACTTTGTTGTCATTAAATGTATAAATATAGAGTAACGGAATACAGTTTAACATCCAATCTGAAGTGCAGACAGCAGCAAGTGCAGAATATATAGTATGTGCAATATGTACAGTTAGAAGCAGCTGGTCAGGATGTTTTCTATAGTGCAGTGGTAGAAGTTACCCAGGATGTCAGCAGACAGGTGGTTCTTCTTCAGTGTCCTCAAGAAGAACAGGTGCTGATGGGCCTTCTTGATTAGGCTGGAAGTGTTGGTTGACCATATTCTCTGAGATGTGAGTCCCCAGGAATTTGAAGCTGGAGATACTTTCAACAGCTATGCTGTTGATATGGATAGGATCATGAGTGTCCCCCTTTTCCTTCCTGAAGTTCACAATATGCCCCTTGATTCCGCTGGTGTTCGGTAGCAGGTTGTTGTCAGCGTGCCATGGAAGTAGGTGCTCTGCGTCTGCCCTGTAGTCAAACTCATCATTGTCACTGATAAGTCCAATCACCATGGTGTCATCTGCAAACTTTATGATGAAGTTGGATACACACATAAGCCTACAGTCAAGTGTGAAGAGGGAGTAGAGGAACAAGCTCAGCACACAGGTGTTGAGTGTGATGGTGGACTCACAGTTGTGGTCTCACCTAACATACTGGGCTCTGTTGGTCAGAAAGTCCATGATCCAGGTGCAGAGGGAGGTATTGATCTTCAAGTTTTGTGGTTAACTTGGTGGGAATAACTGTGTTGAATGCTGAGCTGAAGTCAACAAACTTGCATACGTGTTCTTGTCCAAATCGAAGTGTACATAGTGAAGTGCTCATAGTGAAGTGCTGTGGACACAGCATCCTCTTTACTGTTGCTTTGGTATGCAAATTGGTGTGGGTCTAGTGTGGGAGGCAGACATTGTTTGAGGCATGCCAGGACCAGTTGCTTAAAGCACTTCATCACAATGGGTGTTAGTGCAATAGGGCTGTATAGGAGTTTCAGCACTGGCACTATAGAAGAGGTGTTGAAGCACGTCGATACTGTTGCTTCGGTGGGAGAGAGGTTGAAGATGTCTGTGAAGACACCTGTAAGCTGCTCAGCACAAGCTCTGAGCACATGTCCAGGAATGCCATCAGGGCCAGCAGCCTTATGTGTGTTAATTTGGCTCACTGCATTATGGACATCTATGGGGAATAGTGTAAGGGCCTGGTGGTCATGATGGCTTGGTATTTATGGCTTTGTCCTTGCTGTCATTGGCAAAATGAGCATTTAAAAAAAAAAAATCATTCAGCTCGTTGAGGAAGGACACGTTCATGGCAGTTGGTGTTGGAGTTGCTGGGCTTGTAGTTGGTGATGGCTTGAATGCCCTCCACATGCATCGGGGGTCAGAATTGAAGAAAAAAAAATAGTAATAAAAATAAATAAATAAATAAAATGTTCTTCCACCGGCCTTTGTAATACCCCTCTCAAGATAGATCCTGGCTGTACTGTGGGCCTGTGCATCATCTGATCTGAAGGCTTCAGGATCTGACGTGCATTCAGCAGAAGCCACAATTCCCTGTTTATCGATGACTTTTTATTAGGGTATGTGACAATCTGTTTCTCTGTGGGAACACTGTCATCTGTGGTGTTGATGTATTCCAATACTGAGTGAGTATATAAGAGTCAGCCTAAGCGGCAAACAAACTCCAATCTGTGTTAGTAAACCTGTCCTGGAGAAGAGTCTACCCCCACTGGCCATACTTTGATGGTCTTCACAGATGGCGTTGTCAGGTTGAAACAGAGAAAGGTGATCAGACTGTCCCAGGTTGAGGAGGGGAGGGTTGCCATATAGGCTGCAGCAATGATAGTACAGACAGTCGTCGACTTACGACCGCTTTTGGTTCCGGCAGACTGGTCGTAAAGCGATCTGGTCGGATGTCGACTTTCCATCCAAATACACACTCATGCCAAACAAAAACAGATGAATAAATCTCACGCATTTAAATGTATACAACTATGTGGGCGGGTCCGACACCTTCAAACTCTAATTTTATTGGATTATAACAACAGCCACAGACTGCGCATGTTTTTTGAGTAAAGAGATAAATTGATAAATTTCTCGTTTTTGATCAGCTCATTTGCATGAAGCCAAGCACAGCTGGCAAGCAAACACAAATGGACAGACATGGAAAAACTTCAACCCGCAGACCAGCTGATTGCCAAAACTTGGGACGCGCTTCCTGTCACAAACACTGCAGCGTGCGAGTCCAATAAAATTAGAGTTTCAAGGTATCCGACCCTCCCGCACACAGAAAGGATTGACTCTCCGCGTCACGCCACAGTAACGTGGCATTGAAAGTAGATGAATAGATTTGAGCTGAACTTTGGGAGAAGGAATGGAGTGCGATAAATACCAGGGTGATAATTTGCTTACTCTGTGATCGGAACGGGAGATGTTGTGCTCAATCATCCTCTCTCATTCATACAAAGGATTATAGTACTGTTCGGTGTAAATGTGATGAAGAATGTCAAACCAAAGTGTGATGTAAGGCATGGAATGTGTGTTGTCATCATCTTTGCCTGGACCAGCATCCAATGCCTGAATATTTAATTGGTTTAAATTGGAGGTGGGGCTGTTCTGCAATGGGAAAGTCCACAAAATAAGTATACAGGAATCCCTTGCTACTTCGCACTTCAATTCAGTGCATCACAGTTTTTATAAAAAATAAATAAATAAATAAATATTCATCGAATAAAAAAAATAAGGAAATTAAGGAAGAATTTTTTCATCTTCCGTGTCCTTCCGTGCGATTCCGAAGGTATTCCTCCTGTTCCAGCAGGCCAAAATCTTCCACGACCGTGCTTTTAAAAATGTTCAAAATCACGTTCACGGAAAAATTTTCCGACAGTATTGCCTCACATTACGCAGTCCTTCCACATACGTTCCATGATCGTTCCTTTTATTCCGCAAGTTTTACGTGAACATTCTGTGACCATTCCTCCTTCTTCCAGGTGATCAAGAGTGACAACGGAACGTTCGTGTTCGTCTTCGGAAACCCACAGAATACTCTCGGAAGACGCTGAATACACACGAAACAAAAGAGAAACAATGCTTAATTACCGTAGACAGGAAGCGGAACGTTTCCTGAACGATGGCGGAACGTTGGAGGAATGGTCGCGGGGAGCCTGGAATACTATCAGAACACTCTCGGAAGTCACTTACAATATAAATACAGGCACGTGACAAAGAGCCATTCATTTCCATTCATTCATCGAGAGAGACGCCACAATTCCAAAATCTAAAAAGAAGACATCAACCAAGAGGCCATAGTCAGCAGCGCAGGAAAGCCAACCTGATTTCGAAGAGCCTTCCCAGAAAGCCGAGGTAGATGCCGAGCTGGATGTCGCTTCCGCCGATATCGCCGCGGAGATCAAAAAAGCTTGCGTCTACATTAAGCTGACTGACAGCGAGGAGCAGGCCATGGTCGAGTTCATCCAGGCGAACGAGTGCCTTTATAACAAGAAACTTCGCGCCTGGATGAACAAGGCACTGAAGGCCAAGCTGTGCTCTGAGCAGTCTGTGTGCATGGGGAAGAGCAAGGAGGAGCTGAAGCAATGGTTCACAGCGTGCGCACGAGGCTGGGAAAGCTTTGACGGTGGAAGTCGGTCCAAGGTGATATTAATATGTCGCAGAGAGACCAGTGAATCTTCGACAGCTTAAGCTTCCTGTGCCCACACATAGTAGTGGTACAGCGGAGGAACCTGGTCCTTCTGAAGGCGAAGGTTGCTGCTGCTGCAACTGGCTCTGGCAGCTCCACACCCATCACCACTGAAGGAATTCCACTGCCATCATCCCTCGGGAAGGTTCTGAAGCTCCAGCGTCCAGCCAAGACGACAGAGCTGACCGTATTCTCACAGTAGCCGAACAGCTGGTTCACCAGAGAAAGGTGCCTCGGACGGCTGACGACTACAAGAGGGTGAGTTTCACCAGTTGGGCGTCAGCTGTGCTCCAAAATCTTCCAAAGCCGCTGTATTTCCAAATAAAAGGAGCATATATACCCACACTATTGATATTAAGCATCTAAACATAAGTTGAATTTTTATTGTGCAGTATAAGCATATTGTAAAATATAGCATATAGTACTTTAATAAATATCTTGTAAATTAGAAACATAGTACATTCTAAACATCTTGTAAATAGTAAACATTTAGTACATTAAACATATTGTAAATTATAAACAATACTACAAACATGTTAAATTTTAAATTTATTGTATATTATAAAGATATTAACAAATTATAAACAGAGTACTTATGAACATCTTGTAAATTATAAACACATGTAACATTTTGAAATTTAAAAGTTATAAACATGTACATTATAAACAGATTGTAAATTACAAACATATTGCCATATTGATATTAAAAACTAAAAAGTTTAATACAGAAAAGTGTCAAGAACAACACACAATTATATCAACAACAACAGTAAACAGCATATAACATTGTAATTCAATTTAAAAAAAAAAATGACCCATTGTCACACCTTCTGGCTGTTGGCATACGGCTGCCAAGAGACTTTTCCAACCTCACTGTTCAAGTAGAGCTTCAGGTACTCTCTCTGTCTCTTGGCCTCTACAGTGTCTCTGCTGGGACCCACCACATGTTTCACGCCACTATCCTGGAATAATGTGTTCGTTAATGTGTTCGTCATCTTCTGGTTCCAAAGCTGCATCCTGGGTGACAGTGTATCGCATCCTCATGATGATGTGAAGAAAGACAGCAGCTTCAACCATAAGTCTGACTACATCTGGTCCTTGTTGCAGTGTAGACAGCAGGAACTGCCATCAGTTGGCCAATTCTCAACCACACTACGTGCTCTGGATATCCCGTAGTTGTAGGCCAGTTCTTGCTCTGTAAGGGCTCGCCTGGAATATGGCTTCATGAGGTACTTCCTGAGAGCAAACACATCGTCACCAACAATGAAGTATGGCATGTGCCTGTCGTCTTGGGCAGAGGTTCTGATGTGGGGAAGTTGATGGTTCCATCCTCGATGCACTCTTTGAGCTCTGAGGCATTGAATATCTGGGCATCAGACATGTGGCCCATGCCATCCACAGGAACCTGTAGTTGGCATCTACCAGTGCCAGCAGAACAATGGAGAAAAATCCCTTGTAATTGTGATAAAGGCTTCCTGAAGATGGTGGCTTTCTAATGGCGATGTTGGCCTGACAGACCTCTGGTAGAAAACTTGCAATGGTGTGACAACATACCCTGAAGTTGTAGGCCAGCATAGGATACTTGTCGCCCGAGGCCAGATGACGCAAGGTGACAGCTAGTTTCAGACCAGGACTGAGTGCGCTTCTGAAGTTTGTGTTCTTCTTGGTCAGTCAAGGAGCCAAAGCCATCAGCAACCGGTCAAACAGTTCAGGTGGGACCCAGAGACGGTTGAAGAAGGACTGCTCGTCTTCGATACGGAGCTCCACCATGAGGCTGTCATAACTCCCAAGGCCAATTCTTTCCACCTTCAACGATGGACGTACCCAGAAGCATTTGGGTGTGCATCTCCTTTTTTTTGGTTGTCGTCTGCGGTCATCTCGTTGCATTTTCATCTTGGTGTATTGGTGAAGCAACAGCAGCACGTAGAGCACTTCCATGTCAGCTATTTCTCTATGCTTGTCCATTTTTGGAGAGCTTCTTGGTGTTTCCAGTATGGGGTCGATTGGCAGAATGGCTTTCCGTGGTGGAATCTGCGTATTTATAGGCGGAATCAGGAGCAAATCCTTTGATCTTTGCCGATTTTTCCGCGTTAAAACATGGTTACGCCGGCTATTCCTCAGTCATTCCGTGTTGAACGTGAACGTTCCATCTTCATTCCGCCTGTTCCACGATCAGTCCATGCGTTTTCCTTCTAAAAAGGAGTAGTGCCGTGGTCGTTCCGCAAATGTTCCGTCCTTTCCGGGAATTATCCGAAGGTCTTCCTTTGCTGTCCGCATTGGTTCCAAAGGTGATCCGACCGCTTTTGCGCATTTGTTCAGTCATTGTACCACGGTCTTTCCGTGTCCTTTCCGCCCATTCCGTGATAGTTCCGAAAGTGAAATTTTCCGTAGGTTTTTGACCCACTTTCTGTGTAAAAATGCTGAAGACACGCCGTAGAGTGCATTCCGCATTCCAGTGAAATGGGGGTATTAGCAAACTGCAGATGAGCAGCAGCGTTTTGTTTTTGTGGAGACCAGGGGCTTGGGTGGAGTCAAAACTCTTTAGAGATGATTTTGTAAGCTTTTCCAGCTTGATGAGCATCAACAGCCATTTTTCTGAGGTTCTCAGAACTCTCCCTTGTTCGTGCTATGATACACTTCCCCAACGATGTGTTGGCATGTGTTGCTAGATTCATGTTCCTTAAATCAAAGAGGGTGCCTACTAACACCGGATTGTCATTCAATTGATTGAAAACACCTGAATTTAAATTTCCCTTCCCGCGAATCGAGATAATCCGTGAGTTCCCGGAAGTATACCCCATGTATCACGTCACATGCGCGAATGAGCAGCTGTAAGTAAAATACTATGTATCTATTACATGCGCTAAAATATGCTTCTTAAACACATTCTATAGACAGTCTTACTTATTAATACAGTAATGTAGTAAAATGTAGCAATGATTAAGAAAAACTTTTCAATTTTTACTGTTATATTTATTGATGCTAAAATATAAACATTATACAGCATACGCATATAAACATACAGCACTGTAGTTTTCAAAAATGCCCACTAGAGGAACGTACTGTATTGCATTAGGCATATTAACTGCATTAGGTCCAAGCAGCTCGTCCCCCCCCCCAACCGGAACCGGAGTACAAAACAGAATTTTAGAGTGATAGAGTAAGAGGCGTTACAAACCAAAGAAGCGGTGATGTTGATGTGAGTTAATCCTCTGGTGCAGAGGTGAGCCTGCTTTTGTTTATTGGGAGTAAATGAGAATAGTGAATCCAGGTGTGTGCTCCTGAGCAGCTCAGCCACGCCCCTCAGGAAGTAAACAGTTAGTGAGAGGCACAGTGCCAAAATCAGTCCCTCAAAACAGACCATAACAAAAAGGACATAAAAGAACAAGAAATGTAATAAACTGGATAAACAAAGCACAATGAGAAACATGCTACACCACAGTAAATAAAATCTCACACACAAACATTTTAAACATTACCTTAGGTCATGTACTGGATTAATAATTTAAAAAGACTTTAATGGTGGAGTGTTTTACAACAGTTCAAACTGTATTCCCCTTCAGCAATGACGTGACTTCAGAGGAAACTGTCGTTTCTTCCGGAGAAAGTCTTATTTCTTCAGAAGAGACAACCAACCTCATTACCTTTTTCTGGTGCTTAAGCAGGCGTTTGAGTGACAATATAGAACTTAACTGGTAATTAAAACACACTAAAAAAGGCTCATTGCCGACTTGTGCGTGAATGAGGAAAAAGGGGCGTTACATCACCTCAGCCAATAAGCAGGAAGGAGGACAGCCATTGGCTGAATTTGAATCATGTGCGAGCTGTTCGGCAGTCCGTGAATACTCAAACCACGAGTGCAAAACCGTGAATAGTCAAGGGCCTACTGTACCTTCAAATTACCTACTAATCCTAGACGTTCACCAACTTTTTCCACTCACAGTTATGTAATATTAGATAATTTAACTGAATAAATAATTGGCAAAATATTTTGACTCATTTATCTCACTGGGTTCGCTTCCACTTTTACAACTTACGCATTGTGAAAATCTAATGATGTTCTAAGTCATATTTATTTTTTGTGGAAATATACTAAATAATTATTCACAAACTTTCAAGCCCCACTGTGCTCCAGAGTCCACTAAGGCCAAAAGCACAGTAGATTCCACTGAGATTGTGACCATCACCAGCATGGTTAGCTTGAATTAACCAAGGAATGTGCAGTGGTCACTGGGTGGCTTCTTCTGGGTGATTGGATTGGGCTTGGGTGTACTGGCGATCTGGATGACACAAAGCCTGCTATGTTAGCCCAGGTGTTCATGCCTTCCTGATTCTCTCGCCAGTGCAAAGTTTGGTGTGGATAAGCTGCATAAGTTCTTTTTAGTTAATAGACTGCATAATGGTGATAAACTGGAGCACCATTACACAGTGAAGGTGGTTAACAAAGGGAAACAAGAAAGCAAGATCAATGAGACTTCTTTGTTAAGACCCGCCATCTTGGCGAGGATGTTGACATGAGGCTCATTGGAAAGCAACCTTTAGTATCACTATGTTCCACCTCCTACCAGAGCCTAAAGTGAGAATTTCCAGGGAATGCTTATGAGCTCTTTATCTCCCCTGATAAAGTTCAAGCCGTTTCTCCCCCATATCTTTCTGGGGCTTGATCAAATATGCATTGTGACATGAAAATTTCATACTTTGTGCTTCGAGACAGTGGCTGCCCATTTCCATGCTTTGTCTGTGAAGAAAGCAACCAATTTCATGATCTTGCACTGGTTTGAGATGCAGAAGACATGTTTTCGGTGAGGACTTTGATTTTTTCCTTCAGGATGAGTTGTTAACCAGTATGTGATCTTGGCGAGATGGTGCTTGCAGGGAAGTGTTATAAGATAAGATAAGATAAGATACAGCTTTATTAATCTCACAATGGAGAAATTCACTGTTACAGGCTCTTAAGGTACCATCAGTAGGGGGTGCAAAAATAGATACATATACAAACATACACACATACATATATATTATATAAGTAAATAAATAAATAAATAATAATTGCATCTAAATTGGTTCAGTGTTTACCACACACACACACACACACACACACAAAAAAAAAAAACAGATTGGAGAAGAAAGCGGTTAAATCAAAGAATTGGCTAAATTTGAATCATGTGTCAGTTACTTCCGGGTTTGTCGGCCATCCACGAATATGCAGGGGCACGAGTGCAAAACCGCAAATGGTCAAGGGCCTACTGTATTGAACTGAAGTTTGCAAACAGGAATAATCAAAAGGCAGGATAGAAAAAAAATGTTAGTACTTATGCCCCACAGGCAGGATGTGAGCGAGAAGAAAAGGAGAGATTCTGGAGTGAGTTAGATGAAGTGATGCAGAGCACCCCCAGAGGTGAAAGAGTGGTCATTGGGGCAGACTTCAATGCACATGTTGGTGCAGGCAACCGAGGGGACGAGGAAGTGATGGACAGGTTTGGTATCCAGGACAGGAACGCAGGAGGACAGATGTTGCAAAAAGGATGGAAATGGCTGTGATAAATACTTTCTTCCAGAAGAGACAGGAGCATATGGTGACTTAAAAAAGCGGAGGTAGGAGCACACAAGTAGACTACATCTTGTGCAGGCGATGTAATTTGAAGGAAGTCAGTGACTGCAAAGTAGTAGCGTGTGAGAGTGTTGCCAAACAGCATAGGATGGTGGTGTGCAGGATGACGCTGATGGTGAGGAAGGTGAAGAAGGCAAAGGCAGAGCAGAAGACAAAGTGGTGGAAGCTGAAAAAGGAAGAGTGTCGTGTTGTCTTCAAGGAGGAGTTGAAACAGGCTTTTGGTGGTCAGGAAGTGCTTCCAGATGACTGGACAACTACAGCTAATGTGATCAGGGAGACAGGTAGGAGAATACTTGGTGTGTCATCTGGAAGGAGAGTAGATAAGGAGACTTGGTGGTGGGATGAGGAAGTGCAGGAGTGTGTACAAAGGAAGAGGTTAGCTAAGAAGAAGTGAGACATTGAGAGGACCAAAGAGAGTAAACAGGAGTACAGGGGGGGGGGCAGCGTAAGGCGAAGGTAGTGGTGTCAAAGGCCAAACAGAGGGCGTATGATGACTTGTATGCTCGGTTGGAAAGTAAAGAGGTACAAAATGATTTATACAGGTTGGTACAGCAGGGAAATACAGATGGGAAGGACGTGCAGCAAGTTAGGGTAATTAAGGACAGAGTGGGAAATGTATTGGCTGATGACAGAAGTGGCTGGGAAGATGGAAAGAGTGCTTTGAAGGGCTGATGAATGAGGAAAATGAGAGCGAGAGAAAGGAGTAAAAGAGGTGACTGTTGAGGACCAGGAAGTAGCAAAGACTAGTAAGGGTGAAGTGAGGAGGGCATTGAAGAGGATGAAGAATGGAAAGGCAGTTGGTCCTGATGACATACCGGTGGAGGTATGGAAGTGTTTAGGAGAGGTAGCAGTAGATTTCCTGACAAGAACATTGAACAAGGTCTTAGAGAGTGAGAGGATGCCAGAGGAATGGAGAAGTGTGCTGGCGCCCATTTTTAAGAACAAGGGAGACGTGCAGAGTTGTGGCAACTACGGAGGGATAAAGTTGATGAGCCGTACAATGAAGTTAGGGTGAAGAAGAATGGAAGCGAGACGAGGGGCAGAGGTCAGCATTTGTGAACAACAGTTTGGTTTCATGCCAAGAAAGAGCACCACAAGATGCAGTGTTTGCTTTGAGGATGTTAATAGAGAAGTACAGAGAAGGTCAGACGGAGCTGCACTGTGTCTTTGTGGATCTGGAGAAACCATATGACGGTGTCAAGAGAGGAACTGTGGTATTGCATGAGGAAGTGTGGAGTGGCAGAGAAGTATGTTAGAGTGGTGCAGGACATGTATGTGAGATGTAAGACAGTGGTGAGGTGTGCTGTCGGTGTGACAGAAGAGTTCAAGGTGGAGGTGGGACTGCATCAAGGGTCAGCTCCGAGTCCCTTCTTGTTTGCTATGGTGATGGACAGGCTGACAGACGAGGTTGGACAAGATTCCCCATGGACTATCATGTTTGCAGATGACATTGTGATCTGTAGTGAGAGCGGAGAACAAGTGCAGGAAAATCTAGAGAGGTGGAGGCATGTCCTGGAAAGGAGGGGAATGAAGGTTAGCCTCAGTAAAACAGAATACATGTGTATGAATGACAAGGGCCCAAGAGGAACGGTGAGGTTATAGGGAGCAGAGATAAGGGAGGTGGAGGATTTTAAGTACTTAGGTTCAACAATCCAGAGCAGTGGAGTGTGTGGAAAAGAGGAAGAAGCGTGTGCAGGCAGGTTGGAATGGTTGGAGAAAAGTGCAGGGATCAGAACAGATTCAAGGAGGTATATCGACTTTCAGAATTAGCTCAAGGTAAACAAACACAGCACAGGTCACACATAAGATTCAATAACTTAGTCAAACAATTAAAAAACACCACCAGTATAGTACAACAGCATGAGAATGCTTATATTTTTCCCGAAAAAGATTCTTTTATAGTGTGATGTACATGATCAGTGAGCATTGGAAATAGATAGTGTGAAAAGTCAGGTAACTGGGAACAGTGCAAAGGTTGCTGAGAACTGTAGTGTGCTATGTGTATGTTGCACGTTTGAAAAACATAACTTGTTTTGTCCAGCTGGAATTGAAGTATCCACAAACTAGCATATTCACTACAGAGTGTGGTGGATGTAGCATATTTATAGGAAATATAAATGGTTGCTTAATGTGTTAGAGAACATTCAAGGCACTCTTTTGCAAAAAATATAAAATGCCATTACGTACTTTGATGCCTGTTTCATAAAACAGTGTACATGGAAAAGTGAGCGAGTAGGAACCCATGCATAGTGGAACAAAAACCTTTGATGTGTTTTTAAGTTCCTCTTAGGAAATAGGAATTGAAAAAGGCTTTTGATATTTTTGGAAAAGAAGAGTGCCTTGAATTTCCGTGTTGTGAATACCAAAGAGCAGTTGCGGCACTGTTTTTGTTTTTTTAATCATTATTAATTATTTCCAAGATGTGTAGATTTTATTTTTCATTTTTCAATCAATTGTTACATTTCACTTCATATGGAAAAACTATTGTTTATTTATGATAAAGGAACATGGTATTGTGTATTATGACTGTACATATTATGTAATCATTATTCAATCAATGCTCAAATAATCAACATAAACCAATGAATTAAGTATGTTGACTCCTGTAAGCAGGACAGCAGGATGCTGATTTTGACTCAAAAGAAAACCACGTTGTGTTTAGGCTACAATAGGGCTTTGGTTGTGAGATTCACAAAGGAGGGCATGGAAAGTTTAACTTTCTCAATTTGACAACTCTAGGCTGCACATTTATAAATCGGCGGACAGTTTATTTGCATAGTAGGACATTGGAGAAAGAGTCAGACAAACCCTACAGGCTTAATATATTTTTAATTTAAAAATTTACATTGTTCTTAATTTCTCTGAAAAGAATACCAGCGTGACATCAGACCAAGAGGCTGTGGAGTAGATTTGCAACACACTAATTTGCAAGGCAAATGATGATGAAATACGCTCAGCTTGCCTAGAGACATACTCACAAGCCACAACAGCATTATCACTTATAAACTTATGAATGTATTCTTTATACTCCATGTGAGGAAAAACAGAAAGAGTAAGATGGAATGTCACAGCTGGACAAAGACACCCTTCAAAAGTCAACCCATAGCCTAAAGGTTGAAGAAGCAAGCATTAAGCCTATTCAGCTGTGTCTGAACACACACACACACACACACACACACACACACACACACACACACACACACACACATTACTGTGCTCTTTTATGATGAGGTTCCAGGGGGATTTTCCCAGAGAGCCTTTTGTCTTGATAGTTGAGACAAGTTTATTGTCTGGCTATCCCCTAGCCAGTGACTAAGAGAAGTTATGACCAAATTTGTCAGCTTGACATGTTCTTGCTTGTGGTAATTATATTATTGAAAATGCTAACTCTATGTTGTGATGCAAAGCTAACTTCCTCATTCAGTGGGAGAGGGTAAACACATCTGCATTATAAAATGTGTAAGATTGTATGTTGATTTATATATTTTTTTTAATCTGTATTTCGGTGGTGTTTGCTAAGTCACAGCTTATTATAAATAATGCTTTTATGTTTGTAATCATAACCTATAATCCACAGTATAATATAATATGGTATGCTGAAGAGTATTCTTGCCTCATTCACCAAGAGTCTATTCCTCTATTAACTCTGACGCATTTGCCCTTTCCTGTTACAAATTAATGTTCATGAGTTAGAAACTTTTGTGTATTAATAGTGCAAATGAAACTTTCGGCGTTGCGTCCCTTCTGCCCACTCTGAGCAGTAATAAGGCCATGACCGCCATTCTTTGGGGGCATTTTTCAATTCGGTATATAACTAATCTGTCGTGCTGGGAGTGTTTGCATAGGACCCAAGGATGCAGGAGACCGAAGGAAGGTTCAACGATTTATTCAACGTTCAGAACTGGAAATCGCTAGAAAACGTAGAATGGTGAGAACTGGTTGTGCATGAAGTGCGGGCCAGGGATCAAAGAGAACGTCGAGGAACAGAGTCACTGGAATCAATCTTCTGACAGCGGAGGGAAGCATGCCGCTCCCATTTATAGCTGGCTGCCGCTGATTGCTGACTAGGACCAGGTGCGCTCCGCTCCGAAACTTCTCTACCAGCAACTGCCACGCACCTCGCCCCCACCTGCAATGAACTGAGGAAAGGTTAGTGTCTCCAGCCAGCACAGACCATGACAATCTTCTTCTTGTCCTTTTGGCTGTTCCCTTCAGGGGTCGCCACAGCGAATCATATGCCTCCATCTCTCCCTATCCTGTGCATCTTCTGCTCTTACTCCAACTACCTTCGTGTCTTCCTTCACCACATCCATAAATCTTTGGTCTTCCTCTAGGTCTTCTGCCTGGTAGTTCCAACCTCAGCATCCTACTACCAATATACTCACTATCCCTCCTCTGTACATGTCCAAACCATCTCAATCTAGCCTCTCTGACTTTGTCTCCAAAACATCTTACATGTGCTGTCCCTCTGACGTAATCATTCCTGAACCTATCCATCCTCGTTACTCCCAAAGAGAACCTCAACTTTTCATCTCTGTCAGTATATAACTATTATGATTGGTTTACTCTCAATCATAAAGCCTATCAGCAAAAATGATGCTTATTTGAGCTTATGAACACCAAAAGGTTTCAAGGATGAGTGGGAAAAATAGGATGTCCCTGATGAAGGAAAAACCCTTGAAGGACAGCTGACCACATCAAGATAATCTTCTATAAGGTAGGTTCATCTATATCAACATCAACAATCAGGACCAGGCTGCACGAGAGTAAATACAATGAATTTACTGCAACATGTAAACTATTTGTACTCCTAAAGAAAAAAGAAAATGACCAGATTATTCATTTCATTCATTTTCTGAATCGCTTAATCCCAATTTGGGTCGCGGGGAGGCTGGCACCCATCTCAGCCGACTTGGGGCAAGAACAGTACACCCAGGACAGCTTGCCAGGCCATCGCAGAAGACCAGATTACAGATGCCAAACAATGTTCTTTTAAAAAGATAAAGATCAACTTGCATGAGAATGATGGGAATGGAAAAATATAAAGAAGGATGTTTATAGAGGGTGATGTTTCGAAATCATAGTCACCAGGTGTTTAGATTTATTCCTTGGTTATTCTTTACAGCATCACCCTTCCAGACTGATTAGAAATCAAACTGGGGTTGAGGGTATGATGGTATATACCAGCTTGATGGTATAAATTGTCCACAAAATTGTTGCTATACTGTTTATTCCATGGAAGTAGATAAAATATATATTTTATTCCTAAATCACCATAGTTCCGCCACTATGAGAAAAGGGGGAAGCAAGCATCACTGCAGAGTGCTTGAAAAGATTTCTACTTTGGTAGAAGCTGACTAACATTATTCGACTAGTTGTACAGAAGGACAGACAGAATTGACAGGACCCTCGTTTAAAGACTAAAGCTAAAAATCTTCTGTATACCTGAGATTATATACAGGGATCCCCTTGCTACTTCGCATTTCAATTCATGTGGCTTCAGTGGATCGCGTTTTTTTTTTTTTTTTAATGTATCGAATTTAAAAAATAAGGATATTAAGGAAGACTTGGGGGAAAAAGTTAAGGAAAATGCCACAAAAACAAGTCCAATTAGGCCAATAAAAAAAAAAAAAAAAAACCTAAACAAAAAAAAAAAATCAAAACAAAAACCCAAAACCTTCCATCAAAACAACTTACATTTTTGTGCAGTGTGCATCTGAGTGCGTGAACGCGCGCGTCTGTATGTGTGTATTTATATTTTATTTACATCCTACGCATTATTTTTTTAATGTTTAATTGTTATTATAAGCATTTATAGTGTTGAATATGTATTTATTATATACACATACACGTATACATCTGTCACGGAGGGTTGGGAGGTTGATCCTACTTCTCCGAATTTGGTGGTCGCGGGGGGGATATCTCGGTCTCAATGAACCATGGAAAATGAGGGATTCCTGCACTGTATATACATACACACAGTTGTGCTTGAAAGTTTGTGAACCTTTAGTATTTCATACATTTCTGCAAACATATGGCTTAAACAATTAGATTTTTACGAAAGTCCTAGAAGTAGATAAAGTGAAGATAGTTAAATAAATGTGACAAAAATATTTGACTTGGTCATTTATTGAGGAAAATATTACATATACGCGAGTGGAAAACATTTGTGAACCTCTAGGATTAGCAGGGAATTTGAAGGAAATTAAGAGTCATGTATTTTCAGCCAGTGAGATGGCAATCAGGTGTGAGTGGTGCCCTGTTTGATTTAAAGAAAATAAACTATCAAAGTGTCGCCACGTTGGCACCAACAAAGGAGATTTCTGAGGAACTCCGAAATAGGCATGCTGGTGTTCATCAGGCTGGAAGAGGTTACAAAACCATCTCTAAAGTGTTCGAACTCCACCAATCCACAGTAAAACTCAAAGCATGAAATTATTTGAAAAGAATAATTCCACATGATGCAAGCTGCCAGCAAAAGTTACCTATTTCAAAATAAAATTATCTTGCATTTAGTTTCATTGTTATATCCTTCTTAATATTCAGTTTCTTGCTCAGCAAAAAGTTGAACCAATCAATAAGCAGGAAAACAAGACAGTACATCAACACAGTACATCATCACACAAAGCAGAATCTGAAATGAGAGTGTTCAAATTTCAATTTGTCCAGATTACTGTGAATAGAAAAAAGAAATAAGTAGTTCATTCTGACTTACAGTGACAGAACCATATGCTTTAACTGTGTGTTATGGCAAAAGGTTAGCAATATGGCAGTATGATGATGATGAGAGTGTACTATAACATTCACTTCCTGTTTCAAGTGTTCAGAAGGCACCAACACAGGCTTTTCATGTTGTACAGGGAAAAATTGATTTGTTTCGAGTAAATGTATGAATTGGAAGTTAATTGTTTCCTGATTGATCAGTGGTTCAGCTAGGATTTTGCACAAAATAGAGGCAAGAGAGTCAATAGTGGCTCACTGCAGGGTGTAATTACAGTACACCATGAGGTGGGGGTTAGTGGGTTTTATTCAGACATAACTGCTTAACTGCATCATTGTACGCAACTTTTTGCATGAATGAATTAACATGTATAATTATCGTTTACATCCCACATGTAAACAGTAATTAAAAATAATTTATTCACACAAAAAGTGGCATGTATTAATATAGTTAAGCAAAAAAAATAATTATAAATATTAAAACTAATATTTTTATGAACAATAAAGTAATTTGGTGTATTTATTGAACACTAATACAATACTGTATGCACATTATTTTGCATAAAATATAAATATACACATTTTTAGTCTGAAATCATTTAATTAAAATCAAATCCTTTCATGGAACCCCTTGTCACTGTGTACATGTCACTGTGATTAGTCAAAGTGCTGAAGGTTTTTTACAAGTAAACAATTGCCTTTGATTTGACCAACTTATTCAGTCATCGTTCACGGTTTGCCAGTTTACCACAAATGTGACCTAAATAACATGCCCTCCATAATTACAGTATTGGCACTCTGCTTGAGATGTGTTCTTCAGTATCTAAGAAATTCATTTTTTTTTCTAAATAACATTGGACCACAAATGGGAGGAAAAAAGGAAAATATAACCTTTAATTCAAGTGCATTTATTCAGTGAGGAAAAAAATTCCACATTCAGAAATAATTATTTTATATCAAACTCGTGTGCCACAGTTATTAGCACCCTGATGTGAACACTTTGTACAACCCTCTTTTTCCAACAAAACAGCAACTCAGCTTCCCCTATAACGTCTTAAGATTGTGGAATACAGAAGGCGGGATCTTGGACCATTCATCTTTACACAACCTCTCTAAATCATCCAGCAATCTGGGTCCACTCCTCTTCAGCCCACTCTTTAGGTTTTCAGTGGGCTTAGATGGCCATTCAAAGAGCCTGATTCTGTGTCTGGTGAACAATTTCTGTGGAGATTTGGCCACATGTTTAGGGTCATTATCCTGCTGAAAGACCCAGGGATGACCCATCTCCAGCTTTTGAGAAAAGGCCATGAGATTGTGATTTTAAATCTCATCTTCGTCATCTTTTTCTTCTGTGGTTTTAAATGACCTGGTATTTCAAACTGTTCATGATGCTATACACCTTAAGAAGGTTCCCAAAGCCTCTGGAAGAGAAACAAGCCAACAGCATCACCTATCCTCCCTCATACTTCACAGTGGGAATGAGGTGCTTTTCTGCATACTCATATTTTGTGTTCCACCAGACCCACTTAGAGTGTTTGTTGCCAAAACACTATCTTGGTCTCATCTGACCAAAGCACATGGTCCCAGTTGAAGTCCCAGTACCGCTTGGTGAAACAGATGTTTGCATTTATGATTGTGCGTGAGAAAAGGTTTTTTCCATGCATGTCTCCCAAATAGCTTGTTGGCATGTTGCATGGCACCTGATGATAGTTTTGGAGACTTTGTGACCCCAAGATGCTTGCATTTGTTGCAATTCTTTAACAGTGAGCTTTGGATATCTTTTTATTTCTCTTACTATCCTCCTCACTGTGCATGGTGGCAACATAACCTTGCATCCTCCTCCAGTCTTGTTTACCACTCTTCCAGTCGTTTTAAACTTCTTAACGAGTCCTCTGACAGTAGATACCGGCAAGTGCAGGCGAGGGGCTATTTTCTTGTAGCCATTGCCTGACTTGTGAAGGTTGCCACACATCTGCCTTACCGGAATGGTGTGTTCATTTGTCTTTCCCATGTTGAAGAGTGAATAAGAGAAATAGCCTCTGTGTCATGTCATATTTATACCCCAGGGAAACAGGAAGTGATGAATTACTAAATAACTTTGTAAACGATTGTAGAAATGACAGAAATACTACAATTAGATTTATTTTGGGGGGAATTGTTAGGGGTGCCAATAATTGTGCACCTATGAAAAATAATTATTTCTTAGTCAGAGGTTCCAATAATAAAATTCACTTGAGTTGAAGGTTACATTTTCTACAATTTTCATTGTGAGAGTAGCTTCTACGAGAAAAATTGATTTTAACCATCTGAACCGGGGGTGCCAATAATTATGGAGGGCAGTGTATATCTTAAGTAGACAAATTAAGTTTAGTATTTATTGTTTTGCCACCATTTACAAAACAAGTTGGATGTTCATTCAAAATTAATATCAATGTAGACAACCTGAGCTGATGCCAGGATCTAGTTGCCGGAATCAAGTGGGGGTCATGAGGGGGGGGTCTAGATGCGAGATGATGCACACACTGCACATGGACATTCAATTAAGGAAAAAAAAATGAACTAAATGCCACAGACTAAAGTTTCCAAGTTGGGCTCATGGAGGCAGGGAAATTGATACGCAATTGCAGAAAAATAACATGTAAATAAGATATCTGAATGGCAGTTTTGTAAAGAGGGCATGGCAATCTTGTGAAAGACATGGTGATGCACCATGCTAAAACAACCTAGTTGGAAGACTATTCATTTTGGCACATGTGCCAGGTGAAATCTGGGAGCAACTCTGACTTAGAATCGTTAAAGAAGGATTTTGAGCCCTGCAGACTGTGTGAAAATACAGGAAATTTAAGACCATTGTTTCCCTCCCAAGAAGTAGTCAGCCAACTAAGATCATTTGAAGAGTAAGGCACATAATAGTAACAAAAAGACCCCAGGCTAACCTCTTATCAACCTCTCTTGCACTGGCTAAAGTTAATGCGCAAGAGTCCACCACCAGGAGAACACTGAAAATCCATAGTGTCCATGGCAGGGTTGCAAGGAGAAAGCCAATACTTTCCAAAAAATAAAAATACTGCTACTCATCTGCAGTTTGCTAAAAATCATTCATTCATTCTCTGAACCTTTTAATCATAATTAGGCTCACGGGGAAGATGGCACCCATTCCAGCTGACTCCATGTGAGGGCAGAGTATATACCCTGGACTGCTCGCCAGGCCATTTCAGGTCAGAAACATACTGTCAGAAAATGGTTCCAATGGTTCTTTTGCATGACTCTCAGTATAGACAGAGAGATGATCGGCCTTTAATAACCCAGTTAGCTGAACGGGGGGGGCGCTTAAAAAAAAAAAAAAAAAAATCGCTTGAACAAAAAAAAGCTTTTTTGGCTTGAATGAGAAGTTTCATGTTTGGAGAAAGAAAAACTATGAATTCCATCATAAGGACCTTCTCCTATCCGTGAAACATGGTGGTGTGTCATTATTTTGGTCAAGAGAGCTTGCCATCTTTGATGGAACATTAAACTCTGAATTTTATATATACAGTAAAACCTCCGCTGACGAACGCTTAAGCTCACGAACTTTTCGCCTCAAGAACATTAAATTTGCGAGCATATAGTCTCTGCTGACGAACTAGTTTTCGGCGGACGAACCAAACCACGCGGTCGAACAGCGCCACGGTGGCGGCCACGAGAAGCTGACCCACGCTCACGGCGTCCCAGTTCGTCACCCCCTTTCTTTGAGTGCGGACGTGGTTTGTGTTTGATGGACATTTTGGACCATATTGAGTGTACTTTTGCTATTATGGGACTGAAAAAGACCCCACCACAGGCGGAGATCATTGAAAAACACGAACGAGGTGTGCGTTTGTGTGACTTGGCGTCCCAGTACCAGTACGCTAAGTCTACCATTGCTCCCATCCTTAAGAACAAGGAAGCTATTAAGGGTGCGTGTGTGGCTAAGGGTGTTTCCAAACTCTCCTTCCAAACAGTAAGTCCCTCCCTCCCTCCGCCTCCCACTCCATTCCATCAAGCCATCAACTACCATCACAAAGGTAAATAAAACGACTTTATTATACAGTACAGTTTATTTCTTTAATTACAATACAATAGCACATTTATTATACATAAAATAAGGTATATTTTTGTGTAATTTTAAGGCTTATTTAGTAGAAAATTATGTTTTATGGGGACCTGGGAACGGATTATTCTCATTTTAATGGTATCTTATGGGAAATAAATGTTCGGAAGACGAACTTTTCGCCTCACACACACTTTCTGGGAACCAATTATGTTCGTGAGCTGAGGTATCACTGTACATTATATATATATATATATATATATTGCCAGATGTTTGGATGTGGTGAAGGAGGACATGAAGGCAGTTGGTGTAAAAGAAAAAGATGCAGAGGATAGGGTGAGATGGAGGCAGATGATTCGCTGTGGCGACCCCTGAATGGAAAAGCCGAAAGGACGAGAAGAAGTAGAACAGGGGTGCTCAATCCTGCTCCTGGAGATCTACCTTCCAGAAGACATTCGCTCCAACCCTAATCACGCCCACCTAACCATCCAATCATCTCATCAAGACCTGACTGGATCTTACATGTCACATGGGCCACATTAGTGTTGGAGATAAAGTCATCTGGAAGGTAGATCTCCAGGAGCAGGATTGAGCACCCCTGAAGTAGAAGATATAAATATTGCCGGAATCAAGTGGGGGTCATGGGAGGGGGAGGGGGGCAGTGGTGGTCTAGTGGTATAAGGTGCTGGATCGCTGATCCAAAAGGTTGGGGGTTCGAGTCCCACTCTCCACAAGGTTGTCACTGTCCCCCCCAGTGCAGCTAACTGGGTTATCAAAGGCCAGCCATGAATCTCACTGTCTATGGTGTGAGCCATGTAAAAGAACCATTGCTGACTTTCGACAAGAGTAGTTTCCACCCTGTGATGGCCTGGCGAGCTGTCCAGGGTGTACTCTGCCCTCGCCCTGAGTTGGCTGGGATGGGCACGGTTACAGAAGGATGAACTGATGATAAATTATATATAAAATCAGCCAAACGATGATGGTGATCATTGATGTTCGCCACCTGTGTACTGACCCTGTGAATTGTTTACCAAGTTTTTTTTTTTTAGTAATTTTAATACTGATTACAAACTGAATAAATGGTACCACTGTCTATGGACCCATTTATTCAGTTTGTAGAAAATTTTGCACATGATTTTAACAGTCAGACAGACAGCCATTAACACTGACTTTAGTCAATACTTCAGATCCAAATCAAATAAAATGGGACTGTATATTGAAATTGAATGCGATCATTTCAAAATAATATTTCCCCTGTATTCCACTCAAAACAATAAAATAGCACAATATTTTATGCTTTTTCATTTAATTGTTTTCTTACTATTAAAAATTTGATGCTCGCAACACATCTCCAAGGAGGTTGGTACAATAAAACATTTTACTACTCGGTAATGTTGCCGTTCCTTCTTGGAACACTGAAAAATGTGTAGGAACTGAAGAGATCAAGTGATGAAGCATTTTAGATGTTACTTTGTGTGGTTATCTTTGTCGTATATTTTGTTTGAAATTTCTCAAACATTTATTTTCTACTGAGGACAGGTCAGGATTGTGGACATGCAGGTCCATCACCTCCACCCACTTCTTCCATGGTAATGTGCACAGAATGTGGTTTTGTGTCTTGCTGACATATACATGGGCATACCTGAAAGAGGGATCACTCCAAAAGCTGTTATTCTTGATGTAGTTTCCTGCGTTTCACATTTCCACTGTGTGATGGTCCAAGACACTTCTAAGCCCAGAGAACTCGAAAATGTTTCTATATAGGGTTAAGAGAAAGTTTCCTTTTACACAGTAAAATTTAAAATGCCATTTGTTGATGTAACTTATATTGTCATTTTTTAACGGTGTGCCACTGTGTCATCTGAAGGAATGGAGATCAGATGTACCCTTAATCTTTTTAATCATTTTCTCACCCCATTTGTTGACAGACTGGATATCCTTGACTATTATTTTTACTCTTCAAAGAAAAGGACTTTGTTGGGAATATTTTGGGTTCATATTATCTACACTCTCCTTTATACAAATAAGATCAAAGTGAAAGTTGGAAATAACATTTTTAATTTTCTTTATTTGATTAATTTTTCTCATTTGAGGTTGTACACAACAGCCAGTAATTTTTAAGACACAACACACTGTCTTATCTAAGTAAACATGCCAGTAAATACTCCAGTAAAATGCATACTAGGGCATTCCATGCCAGATGGACTAATGGCAGCTGCACCTGTCTCTTAATGTTTAACGTTTGTACAGTTCATTCACAGCCTTAGTACAAATTAAGTAAATTCAATTTTTGGTAAGACAAAACATCTACCTGTGGCTGATTTTGGTATAAAATATCAGGTTTTGTTAATTTGATATTAATAAATTGCAGGATGCAAAAACATGACTCTGGGGTTCTTTGCTGCCAAGTAATTGTTTGCTAAAAACTGTAAATATGAACCTCTAAAATTGAGTTTTTATGAATTTCTAAATGTTGTATCATTAACGTAATATGTATTATACATGGTTACTGTACTCTTTCTCTTGCAGAATGCTACTTGCTGATGTAGATAAATAGTAAATTAGACCTTTCGGTGCATTAAAAAAAATGTATTCTATCATCCTGAAAATGGCAAGAATCAAATTTGCACCATAACGCCAAAACATGAGTCCATAACTTGGGAACTATTCAAGATATGAAGTTAAAACTTGAATGGGAATTTACTTTACATGACTGAATCAACATCTGAAAAATATGACAGCAAGGTGCACGCAATTTTCTGAATATTTGAAAATTACCCTCCAGTAATAAACAGCAGCACAGAGATTTTCTGGAGCATTTTACTAACTCACAATAAAGAAGGGCCTAAAAATGCAGCCGTGAGGATGGGCACAAACAAGCCGTGCAGGATGGGCCCAAGCCAGGATAAATGCAGAGGGTTGCGACAGGAAGGGCATCCGGCGTAAAACTTTTGCCAAAATACACTATGCGAACTGCCAATACTAATTTCATACCGGATCGGTCAAGGCCCGGGTTAACAACGACCGCCATTAGTGCTGTCAACCAACAGGGTGCTGGTGGAAATTGGACTACTGTTGGTCGAAGACGTCAAAGAAGGAGAAGCGGTAGGCATGTCCATAGGCAGATGGAGGGAGAAGAGGAAAGGCACGAGTCTAGGACTGAGAGTAGGGACTTTGAATGTTGGAACTATGGCAGGAAAAAGGTAGAGAGCTGTCTGACATGATGCAGAGGAGGAAGGTGGACATACTGTGTGTTCAGGAGACCAGGTGGAAAGGTACCAAGGATAGACGCTTAGGAGCAGGGTTTAAGCTGTTTTTTCATGGTGTGGATGGGAAGAGAAATGGAGTAGGAGTCATCTTAAAGGAGGAGTTTGTCAGAAATGTTGTAGAAGTGAAAATAGTGTCAGACAGAGTGATGAGTCTTAAGTTAGAAATTGAAGGCTTGATGTTCAACGTTGTTAGTGCTTATGCCCCACAGGCAGGATGTGTGCTAGAAGAGAAAGAGTGGTTCTGGAGTGAGTTAGATGAAGTGATGCAGAGTACCCCCAGAGGTGAAAGAGTGGTCATTGGTGCAGACTTCAATGGACATGTTGGTGCAGGCCACAGAGGGGACGAGGAAGTGATGGGTAGGTTTAGTATCCAGGACAGGAACACAGAAGGACAGATGTTGATAGATTTTGCAAAAAGGATTGAAATAGCTGTGGTGAATAAGTTCTTCCAGAAGAGACAGGAGCATAGGGTGACTTATAAAAGCGGAGGTAGGAGCACACAGGTAGATCACATCCTGTGTAAGCGATGTAATTTGAAGGAAGTCAGTGACTGCAAATTAGTAGTGGGTGAGAGTGTTGCCAAACAGCATAGGATGGTGGTGTGCAGGATGATGCTGATGGTGAGAAAGGAGAAGGCAAAGGCAGAGCAGAAGACAAAGTGGTGGAAGCTGAAAAAGGAAGAGTGTCGGGTTGTCTTCAAGGAGGAGTTGAAACAGGCTTTGGGTGGTCACGAAGTGCTTCCAGATGACTGGACAACTACAGCTAATGTGATCAGGGAGACAGGTAGGAGAGTTCTTGGTGTGTCCTAAGGAGACTTGGTGGTGGAATGAGGAAGTGCAGGAGTGTGTACAAAGGAAGAGGTTAGCTAAGAAGAAGTGGGACATTGAGAGGACCGAATCGAGTAAACAGGAGTACAGGGAGACACAGCGTAAGGCAAAAGGTAGCGGTGTCAAAGGCCAAACAGAGGGCGTATGACTACTTGTATGCTAGGCTGGACAGTAAGGAGAGAGAAAATGATTTATACAGGTTGGCACAGCAGAGAAATAGAGATGGGAAGGATGTGCAGCAAGTTAGTGTGATTAAGGACAGAGTGGTAAACGTATTGACTGATGACAGAAGTGTGCTGGGAAGATGGGAAGAGTACTTTGAAGAGCCAATGAATGAGGAAAAAGAAAGAAAAAAAAAAAAGAGTAAAAAAGGCGACTGTTGAGGACCAGGAAGTAGCAAAGATTAGTAAGGGTGAAGTGAGGAGGGCACTGAAGAGGATGAAGAGTGGAAAGGCAGTTGGTCCTGATAACATACCTGTGGAGGTATGAAAGTGTCTAGGCGAGGTAGCAGTAGATTTTCTGACAAGAATATTCAACACGGTACTAGAGAGTGAGCAGATGCCAGAGGAATGGAGAAGTGTGCTAGTGCCCATTTTTAAGAACAAGGGAGACATGCAGAGTTGTGGCAACTCCAGAGGGATAAAGTTGATGAGCCATACGATGAAGTTAGGGGAAAGAAAAATGGAAGCGAGACGAAGGGCAGAGGTCAGCATTTGTGAACAACAGCTTGGGTTCATGCCAAGAAAGAGCACCACAGATGCAGTGTTTGCTTTGAGGATGTTAATAGAGAAGTACAGAGAAGGTCAGACGGAGCTGCACTGTGCCTTTGTGGATCTGGAGAAAGCATATGACAGGGTGTCGAGAGAGGAACTGTGGTATTGCATGAGGAAGTTTGGAGTGGCAGAGAAGTATGTTAGAGTGGTGCAGGACATGTATGAGAGATGTAAGACAGTGGTGAGGTGTGCTGTCGGTGTGACAGAAGAGTTCAAGGTGGAGGTGGGACTGCATCAAGGGTCAGCTCTGAGTCCCTTCTTGTTTGCTATGGTGATGGACAGGCTGACAGACGAGGTTAGACAAGAATCTCTATGATGTTTGCAGATGACATTGTGATCTGTAGTGAGAGCAGAGAAGTGCAGGAAAATCTAGAGAGGTGGAAGTATGCCATGAAAAGTAGAGGAACAAAGGTTAGCCGAAGTAAAACAGAATACATGTGTGTGAACGGCAAGGACCCAAGAGGAACGGTGAGGTTACAGGGTACAGAGATAAAGAAGGTGGAGTTAAGTTTAGGTGGGTTAAGTACTTAGGCTCAACAGTCCAGAGCAATGGAGAGTGTGGAAAAGAGGTGAAGCGTGTGCAGGCAGGTTGGAATGGTTGGAGAAAAGTGTCCCGTGTGATGTGTGACAGGAGGGTATCGGCAAGAATGAAAGGAAAAGTGTACAAGACGGTGTCGAGGCCAGCAATGTTGCATGGTTTAGAAACAGTGGCACTGAGGAAAAGACAGGAGGCAGAGCTGGCGGTAGCAGAGATGAAAATGTTGAGGTTCTATTTGAGAGTAACGAGGATGGATAGGATCAGGAATGAGTACATCCGAGGGACAGTACATGTAAGATGTTTTGGAGACAAAGTCAGAGAGGCTAGATTGAAATGGTTTGGACTGGACGTGTACAGAGGAGGAATAGTGAGTATATTGGTAGTAGGATGCTGAGGTTGGAACTACCAGGCAGAAGGCCTAGAGGAAGACCAAAGAAGATTTACGGATGTGGTGAAGGAGGACAAGAAGGTAGTTGGAGTAAGAGTAGAAGATGCAGAGGATCAGGTGAGATGGAGGCAGATGATTCGCTGTGGCGACCCCTGAAGGGAAACGCCGAAAGGAAAAGAAGAAGATGAATAAGAAGAATAAAGAAGCACCTAAAATGTATTTTAAAGATATTATATTTTTATTCAATCTCTCGACATTAAATATTCCAAAAGTGAACAGTTTCAAGTTTTTAAACTTCCCTGAAATATCGGTCACCTAACTGCTCTCTTGTACAAATTCCACAGTCCTCAAAATTAATAAAGCAAGTAACAGCATCCCCCCCCCCCCATGGTTATAAACATGAATGCACTGAAATGATTCCAGAGAACATTTAATTAGACAATAATTAAATTATCAAGCTGTGAATCATTTTTCACCAGATATGCCTTAATCTATTGCCTATGACACAAAATAACATGTACAAAAATCGTAGAAACACCAATTGTGAATTTCAGCAATTTATTGGTTCCACTTCCACAGAGCACAAGAATCTGTGTCCTACAAAATGTGAGTAAAGGTGGTAAAGGGTGCTGGATCCTGAAGGTTGGAGGTTCGAGTCCCACTCTCCACAAGGTTGTCACTGTGCAGTGCAGTGCAGTGCAGTTAACTGGGTTATCAAAGTCCATCCATGTCTCTCACTGTCTATGGTGAGAGGTTCATGTAAAAGAACCATTGCTGACTTTCGTAAAGAGTAGCTGCATAACCGTAAGCGTGTTTCTGCTCCTTGCTACAAGGGTTGTGTCAGGAAGGGCATCCGACGTAAAAACCTAGGCCAAATCAAACATGCGAATCAGATGATTCGCTGTGGCGACCCCTGAAAAAGGGAAAAGTCGAAATGAAAAGATGACGGCAACTCTCGTTGATGCCATACATCAAACTTTGTAAACTGGTTCACACTTACATGCACACACATGAATTTATTTTTTCACTGCAGCGAGATCCAAATTTTAATTTCATTAGAAATTTGTCTTTTGTTATCGAATTTTAATTTCAAGCCAAGATGCTATGAAGAGGACTTCAAAAAAGGGTGTCGTTAATGCAAATATAGTCACATATCTATCTTCTGATTTCACACACAATGCATACGGTCTTCATTAGAGTCAGTGTTGTGCATAAATTGATCCTACGATGTATTTTCTATCATGGTGTGCTGTTTCATTTCTGAAGATTTTACATTTTATTTTAAAAAATATTTAATTTGAAACCAAGATTTTTTGCCAAGCTTGAGAAAATGGTTCTATTTTCTTTTCTAATGTCATCTCAGCATCAGCAGTGTCAAGGGACAAAGCTGAGGGCTGAGATGTATCTTTGCCTTTGTGCTCGAGAACCCTGAAAGGTTACTGCAATAAACACAGCCAGGCATAAAAACTCAGGCAAATGAGCCAACTTGACACGCACTAAAACATCTCTCCTTAGTGGTTAAACTGAGCAGAACATCCAGAGTCTTTACAACCTTGCTGGACAAAGAAGGGATAGATCAATACATATCTTATCTCCAATTGAATTAGAAGTGCCTGTATAGTGTGTAATGCTTTGCAACACAAATTAAGTCTAGTGATACACTTTATGTATAAATAATCTGGAGTGTAAAAAAAAAAAAAAAAAAAAAAAAAAAAAAACGATGCCAGCATCTCTTAGGTAGGATCTTGCATTCCACTCAACATCGGTTACTCATTAATTCTGTTTGGAAATATTTCTCGTTCAAAACAAAGATTTGATGGAAATTTCAAATTAAATAATCCAGAAAAAGAATAATGAAATGATCAGGTCAGGTTCACTTAGACCATTCACTCATATGAGCGACCACAAATGTAATGTATTCTCTTCTCTCCCTTACCACTTATTCTTATGCAAAATTCAGTCGGGGATCAATTAGCAGCTCATGGACTATTGCTCTTCATGTCCTTTAACCTTCCTCTATTGGCTGGCAGACAGTGAACTTCATGAGTAGATACTGTGCAGCCCTAAAATAGACTATCCATGAACTGCAATGTGCAAACTGAAGATAAAAACAATGGCAGTACTCTTAGATAATAGGGAGCAGATGGTCAGCATAGAGCAGGCGCACAACTAAAATCCAGTTCGACAAAAGGAATAAGCATTTAAAGCTGCTAACAAGATTGAATGGCAACAGTTTAATTTGTATATTTATTAAACCACTAAAGTGGTTCTTGAGTGGGTTTCTTCTGGTTTCCTCCCACAATCTAACAACATGCACAGTAGGCTACCTGACTGTTCCAAATCATCCCTAGGTGTGTGCGAGTGGGTTGTGTGAGTGTTGGCCATACAATGGCCTGGTGATCCTTCCCAGATGTACCCCACCATCACCCAGAGTAGGCAGCTTCCCCACAACTCTAATTAGGATTGATGGCATAGAAAATTAATGAATAAATGACCCACTAAAGTCCAATGCACCAGAGACTGGGGTTACCTGAAGCTGGAGACTCCTGTGCCAAAGATACAAAAAGATTTGAATGCAGGAACAAACAACTGGATATTTTAACACCAGCACCAAGCTCAAAATGTTTTGCTGTGTTAAATTTAAAGCAACTTATGATCCAGATCAGACCAGCAACTGAAGGTTCTTCTGTGCAGCAAACCAAATATTCAGATCCTGAACCAGGTCAGTATCAAATCATCAGCACAGAGATATAATCCCTGTGAGTACCTAGACAAAATGGCAAGTTTGCGTGTAAACAGCTGCCACTGGTTTACTTGGTGATACCGACAACATGCCATCAGCATAACTTTGTGGTCTTCAAGCCGCAGCTCATTCAGCGGTTTATTGTATCCGCTCAGCCTGTCCCAGCGCATCATCCAGGGCCTTGTCCACATTTTGCAGTTTATCACAGCGTCTTCAAATCGACATACTATTTGCCTTTGACTCAGACGGCACATTGATTTCATCACTAACTATTCTATTTCAGTTGTGTGACTGCCTCATGTAACCTCAAAGCACCAAAATTGAGCAATTGCCCATGTGCAGGTTAAATTGATGCAGGAGATTCTGTTGTTGGCAACAGAATCTTCAGCTTCAGGCAACTCAGATATCCTGTATACGCTGGGTTTAACAGTTTATAGCTATGACTAACGTCACGAAAATGCTTTGCTTTTTTGCATAGTGGTTACATCATTTGATTAGTGCCATAGATCCTGGATTGATGACTGTTTTGAATTGTAAACGGAGAGAATTAGCATATACAACTATGTCATGTGGCAGCATGGTGGTGTAGTGGTTCGTATGTCTGCGTCACAGCACGAAGACCTGGTTTCGATTCCAGGCTTGGGTGTTTCTGTATGGAGTTTGTAAGTTCTCCCCGCGCTTGCGTGGGTTTCCTCTGTGTACTGTGGATTCCTCCTACAGTCCAAAAACATACACAGTAGAAACTAATTGGCTGTTCCAAATTACCCCTAGGTGTGAGCATTAAATTATTGTATGAGTGTTGGACTGGTGAGTTGTCCAGGGTGGACCCCTGAGATAGGCACCACCTCCCTTTCTAAGAGGCTTAGAAAATGAATGGATGAACGATGTCATTTTTTGGTCATGTTGGTGGATGAATAACCAGAAGATAGATAAACAAAATTAACAATTTTCTAAAAACATACAAAAAAAAAAAAAAACTATTTTATCCCATTAATAGGTAGCACACTTAATCCTTAGGTAAGGTAAGTCTGTTGGGGTTTTTTCACCCGAGCCTTGTGGCTCATCAGGCCGGTGCTTATCCCCGGTTTCCGTAGCGTGAAGCGACGAGGAGTTCAACTCCCCCTGGATGGGACGCTAGTCCATCGCAGGTTACCTTCCCAGTATATTTTACTGGTACCCATTTATACTGCTGGGCGAACAGAGGCACACTTGTGGTTAAGACCTTGCCCAGGGGGCTTAGCACAGTGAGGGTCTCAGTGGGATTCAAACTCACAACCTCCAGATCATGAGCACAGCATCCTAACCACTACACCACCGGCCCCACTCACACTTAACCCTGAATTATTTTCTAGCTGTAAAAAAAAATATTTCATGCTTTTTTTGGGACTTAGCTAAGCTGGTTAAAGATAATGTTTACTGAAAATATGAATTATGCATTAATTATATATAAAAAAAATAATATGTGACTAATTAGTCACATCCGGTAGGAAAGATTGAATAAATATTAATGGGTGGCGAACTCACATCCATAGGAAACGTGTAAATTTTGTAAAATGAAAAGATTTTTTATCACATATCCTTTATTAAGGGGCAGTGGTGGTCTAGTGGTATAGGATGCTGGATCGCTGATCCAAAGGTTGGGGGTTCGAGTCCCACTCTCCACAGTTGTCACTGTCCCCCCCAGTGCAGCTAACTGGGTTATCAAAGGCGGGCCATGTCTGTCACTGTCTATGGTGAGAGGCATGTAAAAGAACCATTGCTGACTTTCGTAAAGAGTAGCTGCAAAGTCGTCAGCGTGTTTCTGTCCCTTGCTAAAAGGGTTGTGACAGGAAGGGCATCCGACGTAAAAACCTCTGCCAAATCAAATGTGCGAATCAGACGATTCGCTGTGGCGACTTCCAACTAAAAGGGGAAAAAGCCGAAAGGAAGACAGACATCCTTTATTGCATTATAAATAATGTATCACAATATAATCACAAACCTTGAAAATAATTATCTTTTACAAAAGTAATGGTATAAAACGATCCTTATAAGAATATTTTGGCATAGAAATACTGGCACAAATGATACTTATAAATGTATGTAAAATAAAATGGATCACGTTGAAATAAAACAATTAAAAATCCTTTGGTATGAAAATAAGGGTGTTCACGGTTCTGCGGTACTTTATCCTGCAACTACTCATGATAAGCTTCAAAGCAGTTGAATTTGCTGTTCAAGCTCATGTTGCATTCTTTGCATTGAACATTTTTTCTGCAATTCATGGAAGATGCCCAACGCCGTGTTTTTGAACGGCTACTGAAGGATGAGGACAACCCTTTTTAGGAGGTTTGCTTAGCTCTGTGCTGGAAGCAGATCCTCCCCTCTTCTTCCCACCAACTTTCTCAGCCTTCACCAGGTCAATGACAAACACTAGTCTCATAATATTTCTTAGATCTGATGGGATTCCTAGAAAGCGAGATTAGTTGATCGGCTAAATCTACTTCTCCCATTGATTTATTGTACTGCTTCACAATATCAGGACAATCAACTTCAACCATCTTCTTTGTTTTGGAATCGAAGCGATGTCCCGTAGTAACGGGGTCGACTTTTGCGAACGTAGATAAGACGTTCACGACTCTATTGTTGAACATGTACCGTACTGCTTCGGAGTTCTCATTCTCTATTTTAGCAGCTTCAATTGCAGCTCGTCCTTTTTTCGTTATTGCCTTTTGACATTTCATATCCTTTGATAATTCAGGTAATCTTGACGGTCTGACAGTCCCACAGCAAAATATTCCACGACTGAAGAGAAAATTTCAGCAGAACAAGGTAGGTCAGGACCAAGGAAGGGCACCGTAACTGAAGGATTTTTCATTTTGAAGTACTGACTACTGTCGAGTGAGATTTCGTCTTGTTGCTCCGCTTGCACTAGAATCATCTGCAGTTTGCGTTCGGGCTTATTCATCCATGATTACGGCTGAATCTCCATCGAGCTCAATGACATCTTTTGGAGGAGTCTCTACATCTAGATCTATTTCCTTTTCCATATTCACATCATCAGAGATGAAGTTGGGATCAGCCACCTCATCATCATAATCCATTTCTGTCTCAGATTCATCACTATCTTCACAAGTGGCCAGCTCAGCAGTTTCAACACTGATTTTTTCCTGCATTAAAAAGTTCTGGGGGCGATTGATATACCTGTGGTGAAATTGAATAATGAGTGACATTCACCAGTCAAACTGACTCAATGATTATGTTTTCTAAATGACAAAATTGGGTCAGACTTTCCCTCATGATGACTCACTTTGAATCAATAAATAACACCAAGATATTCCTCACAGAAAACAATGTTTATAATTGATGCTCCTATTCAGTTTCCATAAAAAATAAAGTATATTGGTATAAAAACACTACTTTTTGCAGGAATTCTATGTTGGAAGTAATCACTGTTGACAGCCAAGCTTGTTCATACACCTGATGTGACTTTTTCAGTAAAATGAACTCGATAAACTATTTCTACCTCATAAAATTACAAAACTATAATTATTCTTCAATGATGATTTTTTATGTGCATGAATCTCACCTGGTATTTGATCCATTGTGCTTTTAGTACTGACAATTTGAACGATGACTCACAAATGTCACCGACTCACGAGGTCTCGAGCCTAACTGAAAAAAGCGCGGGAAAAGATGACATCATACCATTCTCCGCTTCAACAGCAAATGTACCGCAGTCGTCACAGTCGTTCCCCAGATGCCCGTAGTGATATAAATTAAATTTTTAGGCTCTTAATTCTTGTGTGATGAATTAGTCACCGTCAGGCGTAAAGGGTTGAACTTGCTCCACCAGGGGCCAGACCCCATGTCCATCTGTCTCAATGTTTGTTTCGATGCTCTGTCAGTGTATCACAAGACCTGGACTCTCTGTGATGACACCCACTTATGTATACTCTGTGATATTACAGAGACAGACGCGACCACCCTGGGACATCCCAATAGTAGAAGTTGATGCACTTTTAGATAAATTAATGTCTTTAGCTGTGGAGTTAGTCACATCAATTGCCTTCAGATAGGACAAATTGGTCCATGTTTTAATTTTTCTCCACCTTTGAGTACAGCGTTTTGCTTTGTATTCAGTGTGCTTCACCCAACATTTTATATTCAGTACGCTTCACCAACATTAACAACTCTGACCTTTATCACTAAACTCAAATTGGCTTCTTGCTTGCTCTCCTATTTGAGACAAAACACATCCTGCAACATTTTACTTCTTTAACTTGTCATTCTGTCTCCCAAAGAAAGCAGGCTGTTTCTTTAATAAGACTGTTTACTCCTTTCCATTCCTCTCACACTAGTAACAATCTTAATCACTGGGACAGCTTTGTATTTGATCCCGTATTGTGTTCCTCACAAACACAACAAACCGTGTATTGAGTGTTCAACTAAAAAAACGAGTATGTGCTATCAAAATAGTGCATCAGGTTAATCAAATTCAAATCACTCTGATGCCCAAATGTTTTAAGATGAATCATTGCTTTTAGGTTTTAGATTACATACAACTTTAGGAGGCAGGAAGAAACCAGACGACCCAGAGGAAATTCATATGGATATGAGAAGAACGTGTGAAACCGCTCAAAGGGAGTAACCTGAGCGCAGGATTGAGTCCAAATCCCAAGACTCACTGTGTAGATTTATCACGTTACAGTGTAATTAATTTTGAAACTCAAACCATACACAAATAAATATAACCCTTCTAACACAGCGACTGGAATAAAGATGAAGTGTTTTGTTTTACCATTTAATCTAGTGTGTGCCGCATCATCAAGGAGTTTGTAGCAGTCAATCTGAGTGACTCAGACGGTCTGAAAACAGTCGAGTTCCGTGGGAGGATAAAAGTGCTAACCTGAAAGCATTTGTTTGACCTCTATCCTGCAACACCAACACTGTTTGACTCGACATCAGCTCTCTGACACTCTGCTGCTCACACGGCAAGTTGACACTAAATGACTGCGGGCTAGAAGCAAATCATCTCCTTTTTCACAGGCAAGGATTATCATGCCAAGCAGACAGCTCTTGCGTCATCACTAAGATTAAAACAGATGAAGCAATTTGTCTTAGTGAGCAAATATTACAAGTGTGATGTACCTCAAGTATCGCTGATTGAGACTGAGTATATGCTACAAAACGAACAATGTGATCTGATTGGTGTAATATTCACAGTGGATAATGCTTGAATCAATACAGCACTCGCAGTGTAGATTGTGTCATCATTATCATATTTAAAGTGGACAAAGAAGCCAAAAAACCTTGTTTTGGTTTACTTTTTGTGCGTTTCTTGTAGCATACACTAAAAACAATTCAGTAGAGAGAGGATGCCCTTTGTTTTTGAATGAGTACTCATTAGCTACACAGAGTTTTTAGCCTGCTGGGAGCACAGAAATCACCTGACCTGCCCACATGTCAAGGTTAAAATATGTAAATATTAACGATGAAAATCTCATTTGAATTTGCTTTTCATTGTTTCCATCCTGTCTATACTAAATGAATGTGAAAGACACACTGTAAAGACAGTTAAGGAGACACCTGCTCATGTGTGCACTCAAGTTCACCTGTGGCTGTCATGATTTGAAATGAAAAAAAAAAGGAAAAAAAAAGTCAAATTAATAACCATAATGTTTTTTTTGTGCTATTATTCACCTCCTCTTTGGTGGACGTAGCAGAATCAAACGGTCCCCGTGACATCCACCTCACTTTAAGTGTATAACTTAATTATCTCTGCATGTACACACCAAATTCCTTATTTAGAGGTATTTGTACTTCAGTTGGGTTTTCATGACCTGGAATACATACATTTCAAAGAAGATCAGAACCTGTTTTTTTAGATCTTGAAAATGCTCGTTGAAAGGTCTCATCTCTCATGTAGCTAGTAAGGGTGTGCTACATGAGCATTTTATTTGCCAATTCATCATCATGCCAATTCAGCATCTGCTGTGACCTTCACAAGCTAGAAAAGTAGCTAATGCTATAGACAGAAAAAGACTGCAGTGTTGAACTTGTGGATAAGCACCCATTAGCCTGTCTCGGTAAAATACGTCCGTATGCTTAAATACATAAAATCTGTCACAAGACAATGGTAAACCAGCAAACGTCCAAAGAAGAACCTCTGAGCACTCACAGGATCAATTTGGAAAAGAATATGGTTGCTCTGTAACACCTTCTCACTGTGTTTTGTCTTCATAAGAAATGCATGAGCAAGTTTAGGCTAATTTTAATTATTACGAACTGCGATACTAGCATTTACATTTACAGAATTTGGCAGACGCTCCTATCCTGAGCGACATTTTTCCCCCTACCCATTTTCTCCCTAATTTAGTCATATCCAATTCTCACGCATCAGGTATTGCCTTCCCTATCACATGACCACCACCAATCAATGAGGGGCGGAAGTATGCAGTTCTGTGGAATACAATGTTAGCCACCTGCCCCTTTTCAAACTGCAGTGCCATACATATTTTGGAGCGGTTTAACACACTCAAAGGGAAAGCGCTATCCACACATCATATGAATGAGCTCACAGATGACAAAAACTGGCTGGCTATCACTGTGAGTAACAGGAAGTTAGTATATGCCATCCCGCTTTCCTGTGAGATCTCGGCCAATTAGCTCGAATGGACTCCTAGCTATGGACGGCTATGGTATTAAACTATCCTGAGCGCCTTACAATTATTTTTTTTTTATACAACTGAGCAATTGACAGTGAAGGGCCTTGCTCAAGGATCCAACAGTGGTGAACCTTCGGATAAACAATGTGAAATTGGATAAATTGCCTTAACCACTACGCAACCACTGCCCTACAACTTCACTTCTACATTGGACATCCATGCACTCGAACATTTTGTTGGACCACCTTTAGCTGTAATTACAGCGCGTAATCACCATGACTGCTGATTCAGACAAGTTTATAACTTATGAGTAGTTTGATTTTCACATCATCAATTCAAGTTGTCGGTGAAAATTAAGCCCAACTCTGGCTGTAATTAAATCTTATGTTGGTTAATACCAACGGCATTTTAAGAGTAATTAATTAGCATTCATAATATTGTCACAAAATAAGATGGCATGATTCTAAAAATAAAATTCCAAAGTTTTTAATTGTATGAGTAGGTACCAGCACCGAAAAAATGAAAGTCATCATAAATGGATAATTTAGGTTCTATTTGTTGGGTTTTCCATTACAAATCAGCAGTCCAAATTTCATGCAATTATCTTGAACGGTTTCCAAGATGGAGTCTGTTCCGTTACCCCCGTTTCAGGCCCCTCGTTCGAACATCATTTGGAACTCTTTTGGAGAGTCTATGAAACAAGAATTATTACTTTCTACAAACACTTAATGCCATTTTTCAGTCATTTCTACAACTTGGATCTGTATTATGGAGCTTCAGGCCTCTCAGGTAATACATTTTGCAGTAAAAACCATTTCAAAATGCACTTTTTTTTTTTCAAATTGTGGTACCACCAAATTGGCAAAGATGGCATTTTTAGACGTCCCTATGTTCAAAATAGACATCTGGAAAGCTAGGTTATGCTATTTTCCAAGATAATGGGATAGACCAAACCACATTAATTTTCTGGAGGCCAGTTCTTCTCACTTTTGAAGTTATTGTCCCTCAAAAATGCCTCAAACTGCAATTTACTCCATGGGGAAAAAATGACTGAAAATGACCAAAATGACCAAATTTTGAAAATCCATTGAACTTCAACCAAATGAACTAACAGCCTGAAACTTTGGTTTTGAATGTATAATGACATGCTTAATCCATTAAAAGCATCAGTTTTAGGTGGTCTACCGTGGTTTTGGGTGGTAAGGGGGCAGAAAAGTGAAAGTTTGCAAAAATGCCTAAAATAGTTGATTTTTGAATGTCCATTAAAATCAGACCAACCAAGTCAATAGCCTGAAACTTATTTTTCCTCAATTAAAATGACCTGCTTAATCAAAAGGAACCACCAGTTGTATGCAATCTATGATGGTTTTGGCTGTGAAGGAGGTCAAAACATGTTAAATGGCAAAATGTTGGAAAAGTCTCAAAATATTTTTTGGAAAATTCAGAGTATTGTAATAAATAATCATTGCAATCTTTTTCAGAGTATTGTACTCCTCATTCATTAGAAAAAGAAACGGATAACATGAATAAACAATCCTGCTATTGATGATGATAATTCTACCTTGAGTGACTCAGGCAGTGGCCTCGGGTACACATGCAGCAGCTCATTTTAGACAGGACTGCATGCGTTATCATATAATGTAGGTTAGGATTTCTCCACCAAAACACTCTTAAATTGTCTCAGACTAAGTAGTAATCTTAAATTACAATTGAAGAACTTGTCCTATCTGTTGATTTTGAAATTAGAATCCAATAAATAAAAATCTGCCTGAAGTCGGAAGTTCCAATTCAGTTCATGTTTAACCAGCGAGCCGAGTGACCTGATCAATTCAGAGTCAAAGTCTATATTCTATCGCAATATTTCAACAAATACAGCTGAACTAGAAAATTATATACACAATAAAAGTTGTATTCCAATCAGAGAAATATATATTACTCACCAGGTATGGAATAAATAGATCAGAAATTACGGTATCCTGCTCAGACCACTTTTTTAGGGCACATGATTTCATTTTAAACGAGATGAAAATCTGTAAATTTTGGTACTTAGTTTGTAGATCTGTGCAATAAAACCGGTTTAAACCGGTTGTAACATGCAAACAATACATATTGCAATACTCTGAAGCAAAATCAGTTTTTTGACATACATTCGGAAAACTTCGGAACAGTAAAAGAAACTGCGGCTATTCCTGCTAATAAAACCAGAACTACAGACGCTCTCCGACTTACATTCATCCGATTTTACGCCCCCACCCAAAAAAAAGTCACATTTTACATTTAGACATACCTACGTAGTACGCTGACTCCATTGTTTACAAAAGACAGACTGAATGCCCCTCATTCCCAGTTCAGTTATATATATATATATATATATTACACACACACACACACACACAGTGGGGCCAATAAGTATAAATGTAAAAGTATATAAGTAAAAATGTGCACGTTCACCCATTTAAAAAGATAAGAGAGGTTTGTAATTTTCATCATAGGTACACATCAAGCTTGAGAGACAGAATGTAAAAAAAAAAATACAGGAAATCACATTATGATATTTAAACAATTTATTTGTGAAAATGGGAGGCCAATAAGTAATGGGCAGCTCGAAAACAAACATTATGATGTATGATATATGAATGACAACTGTTTGAACTGATTAGATGCATAAGAGACACCTTCAAACTGTCAGACTGCAGTCTTCACCATGACCAAGACCAGAGAGCTTCCCAAAGATACCAGAGATAAAATTGTACAACTGCACAAGGCTGGGATGAGTCAAACTACAATTGGTAAACAACTTTGTGAGAAAAGATCCAACAGTTGGAAACATTATTAGAAAATGGAAGAAGTATAACATCACTGACAACCTCCCTCGGAGTGGTGCTCCATGCAAGATCTCACCTCGTGGGGTTCAAAGAATCCTGAGAACAGTGAGTAATCAGCCCAGAACTACACGGCAGGAACTGGTCAATGATTTGAAGACGGCAGGAACTACCGTCACAAACATGACAATAACTAACACTACGTCGTCATGAGATGAAATCCTGCATTGCCCGAAAGGTTCCCCTACTAAACAAAAAAACATGTAAAGGCCCGTCTGAAATATGCTAAAGACCATCTGGACGATCCAGAGGAGGATTGGGAGAATATAATGTGGTCAGGTGAGACCAAAATTGAACTTTTTGGTTTAAACAGCACTGGCCGTGTTTGGAGGAAGAAGAATGCTGAGTTGCATCCCAAGAGCACCATACCTACTGTGAAGCATGGGGGTGGACACATCATGCTTTGGGGATGCTTTTCTGCAAAAGGGACAGGAAGACTGCACCGTATCAATGGCAACATGAATGGGGCCATGTATTGTAACATTTTGGGTAAAAACCTCCTTCCCTCGGTCAGAGCATTAAAGATGAAACATGGCTGGGTCTTCCAGCATGATAACGATCCAAAGTACACAGCCAGGAAAACCAAGGAGTGGCTCCGTAAAAAGCATATCAAGGTTCTGGAGTGGCCTCGCCAGTCTCCAGACCTCAACCCAATCGGAAACCTGTGGAGGGAGTTAAAACTTCGAGTTGCCAAGCGACAGCCCTCAAACATCACAGTTCTAGAGAAGATCTGTGCAGAGGAGTGGACCAAAATACCAACTAAAGTGTGTGTAGACCTGGTCAAGAACTACAGGAACCGTTTGACCTCTATCATTGCCAACCAAGGCTACATTAGAAAGTATTATAAGTAACTTTTGCTGGCTGCCCAATACTTATTGGCCTCCCATTTTCATAAATAAATTGTTGAAAAATCATACAATGTGATTTCCTGGATTTTTTTTTTTTTTACATTCTGTCTCTCAAGCTTGATGTGTACCTATGATGAAAATTACAAACCTCTCTTATCTTTTTAAATGGGTGAACTTGCACATTTTTACATTGCCCAATACTTATTGGCCCCACTGTGTGTGTGTGTGTATATGTATATATATATATATATATATATATATATATATAATCAGTTATATAGCGTGTTACCCTTGTGTTAAGACGTCGTCTCTGATCTGTGTTTACACTGTTTTGTGGACTTTTGTAACCCTAAGCAAATATGGTTGGTCAGAAGCATAAGCCTACTAGCATGGGTGCAAGTCTCATACACAGACGAATTAACTATCTGATCGGATGGGCACAATCTACCATGCATGCTCAGTTTAAGCAAAGAGAGTTGTAATATGAATGAAAATCCGAATCCAGGAAAGAGCTCTCCGCTTTGCTGGCTCCACATCAGTGCAGGCTGTGTTCTAAACGGTTCAACAGTACCCTTGCGCACTTCAAAGACCAGAAGTCCATATAACCCACAGCAAGTACACTACTTTTGCAAGTACACTACTTTCGGTATTGAGCGCTTCACATATTGTAAAGTAGCTTAATGTAAAGTAACTCAGTATAAATAAGTGACTTATTTGCAATTAATGTTCATATTTGATATATTTGATATTATTTTACAATGTTATGTTTATAATAATTGATGTGGGGTTGTTTTACGGGATACAGTAATTGTATTTATGGATGTCTAGTACAGTATAAGCTCACTTTCAACTTACGTTTGACGGTCTGGAACCAATTAAAAACGTAAACCGGGGAGCATCTGTAATGCTTTCATTTGGGGGAGTGGCGGCCGCAGAGGTTCCGGCATGTAATCCTGATGCAATCATGTTTCCGTCCTCTTATCTGCAGTCATTCAGTGTGTGGAGAGCCAGGTATAATAAGAGCCATGCCATGATTGGGCAGTGCGGATGTCACGAAAGCCTTCGGCCAATAGAATTTGTTTTTATACAGGATACAAAAATTCCCGGTTCATGTTGCTAATTGCTCAGAAATTTACTGACCTACTGCATCTATATTTTCATTTAAACATTTACAGTAGGCCCTCGATATTCACGAAGGCTCGGTTCCGGCCCCTCCCGCGAATGAAGATAATCCGTGAGTTCTGTACCCGGAAGTAAAACCCCATGTATCACGTTACATATGCGAATCAGCAGCCGGAAGTAAAATACTATGTATCTATTACATGTGCCAAAATATGCTTCTTAAAGCTATTCTATAGACAGTCTTACTCATTTATTCAGTATTAATATAGTAAAATGTAGTAATGATTAAGACAAACTTAATTTTTTTACTGTGATATTTATTGATAATAAAATTACCTTTAAATGCATGCTCTTTGAAAAACATACAGCACTGTAGTTTTCAAAAATACCCACTAGAGGAAGGTATTGCATTAGGCATGAGATGACTGAATTCAGTTATTATTGTAAAGTTCTAAAGTTTGATGAACTTTCCTGATCCGTCAGTGTCACTATAAGTGTTATACATACGGCACGTGCCCAACAGGCCTATGTGCATGGCTGTGATTGCATTAATATTTGAATATTCATGGTATGTTAATATTGTTATATATAAATATATCAATCTACTGCTCATAGGGTCACAGGTCTGATGAAATTTAGTTGTGCATGATACAGTTCTGCGCATGCCCGGAAGATGCTCCACCTTAAAAATTTAAAATGCATGCATTAAAGTTTAAGGCCTCATATGCTCATAAGCACATTTACACTATTCTAAATGTTTGTTATGTGTATTTGTACTTGTAAACGTAAGCAGCAAGATCATTGGAACTCCTTTAGACCCTATTGATTACTTTTATGAATCTCGTGTACTAAATTTAGCATCCAAAATTATTAACGACGAAACTCATGTTCTTCATTCTGAATATATCCTTCTTCCTTCCGGCCGCAGATATCAATTACCCAAACTTAAATCAAAGAGAGCCCGTACATCCTATATACCAACTAGCATTTTCCTTTTAAATAAGTAGCCTCCACCTTTAGTCTCTTGTATATTGTTACATTTTGTACCACTGTTTTTATCTGTTGCGTTATCTAATTTAAAAACTCAGTTTTATGTCTTAAGTCGTTACATGTCCGTTTAACATACAGTATTCTTTAAAGTATTTTTAAATTTTATTTTTGAAATTTTAGTGCTAGTTTCTTACATTGCACCTTAAGATATTTAATATTTAATGTTATATATGTATTATGTCTTCATGTTGTAATATGTTATGTATGTATGTTTATGGAGCCTGTGTACGTGCAAGACAAATTCCCTCCTCGGGCAATAAAGTATTGTCATTGTCATTGTCATCATTGTCATATTTAATGTTTAAATAGCTTATCTTGTTCAATATGCAGTTCTATTTCAGTGTTAATGTTTGTGCCAAAGTTTAAAACAATACATTTTCATAAGTAGATTTTTTCCTGATGCTTAGAATTTTTATTTTAATGACTAAAAACTATGTTTTTAATGTTGATCTCTCTTTTTGAAATGAAGAATAAATACTGTCAAGAACAGGCTCACATTTAATTTAGAATTCTTCTTGCAATATATCGCAATACATGCTAGAAATCGCAATACAAAAATCTAGGCAATATCCAGTCCTTGTAGTTTGCGGGGGTTATATTCTACTGATTTTTAAAGAACCGGAAATCTTCTTGGGGATATTTATAAACATGTAGTTTAAAAAAAAAAAAAAAGCAAAAATATACCCCTGACAAACCAAGTATTGATGGAAAGTTGGAGATTCACTGATGAATATGGTAATGGTTTAGAGTTTGTCAGATCGTCACGACGCGTGACCCAATTTTCTAGACAATACCTTGCAACCGGGTTGCAATACACTCGAGATCTCATCAAAACAAAAGGTGCTCTCATCAAGGTTGGTGAAAAATCAACAGAAACTCAGTCTAAAATTGAAATGTTCTTTTTCTATGAACATGGCTGAATTTGGTACCACTGGAAAAGGAATGAAATTAACTTTTAACACAATTAAATTTATTCAGCATTATTTGGTTACATGGGGTGCATTTGCAGGTTGAAGTTTGACTATTTTCATCCGTCAGGCTTAGATGTGTCACAATTCCTTAATGTATCATGCATCACTGCCAGTACCTCGGATGAGTACTGTATTTGTGCAAAGTAACCACTTTGAAAAATGTACTGCATGCTTCACTAGGCATTAACTTTATTTCCTTTTTGCTCGTGTATATTACTGCTCAGTCAGTTTTACTTGGAAACTTTAACTTGAATAAGCTTTTAACACAAATTTGTTTATTCACTGGATTAAAACTATCAGTACTTTTTTCTTCAACTTAGCCTCTGTCACATAAGCCACTAAACATAAACAGGTCACCACCAATAAATAAATAAATAAAAACAGGCAAATTTCTCCCCCAGTGCAGCTACTGGTTATCAAAGGCTGGCCATGTTTCTCAGTGAGAATCTCACTGTCTATGGTGTGAGGCATGTAAAAAAAAAAAAAAACATTGCTGACTTTGAACAAGAGTAGGCTGCATGGAATGGGCACCAGCCTCTCTGAAACCCTGATTAGGACTAAGCGCTTCAGAAAATGAATGAATGAATCAGGCATATTTCTAAGAAAATTGTGAGTACGATGTACGAAACTTACCTGTTCTATTATGGAAAATTCTGTTGGAGACCCATATCGGAATTTTTAAGCGTTTTTTTGCCCTGATAAAGAACAAGAGGGTTCAGAAAACTAAATGAAATAAACAACTAAATAAAAATACAACTTTCAAAACTATAGTTTGCTGGCAAATCTGTGAAAGTTAAGCTTCAGAATCCTCAAAAGATTTCAAAATCAATCATTCACCAACTCCACTGAACTCAGGTGTTTTCAAAAATATCATCCATGTTAAACTTGATAAGAATAAATGTGCAAGGTTTAATAATCTCTAGGTTTAGATTCTACAGAATCTAATCAAATATTAATGTATCATTATATGGATTTAAGCATAAAATACACAGTGGGGCTTTACAGAATATTTTATAAATATCCAGTTGAAGAAAAAAAATTCTCACTAATCCCTTCTATGCCATACTTCAGCATAAATACATCTCTCTTTCTATCCTCCTAGCAATCTCTTCCTGGAGAAAATTCAGCAGGAGATCAATTAGGGGCTCATCAGGTATTACATAACTGCTTGTGCTCTCTTTGCTACAACTACATGAAGCATTCAGAGAAAAAGGCCAGATTTCAACAGAAAAGCAACTGTTTCAAGTCAAGACTAAAATTATATGACAGAGTGACTTCATCTAATGTAACAAAACATTAGCAGAAAAAAATAAATAAATAAAAATCTAAGGTAATAAAAGATTTCTCGTAAATAAGCAGTGATCTTGATTTAGCAAAAATGGTGATTAGTGGGAGGGAAAAACAGCTGAAGTATCCAAATTAAAAATACAGAATGAAGGTACAATGTCAGCTGCAGTCAAATCCACATGTCCAGGCAACAAGAGACCAAATCCAAAGATTAAAATTATACAGTCGGCCCTCTACTTACGAACGCCTCTGAATACGAAAAATCCAGGTTAACAAAAACATTTTTTTTAATTTTCATCCGCTTTTTATGAAAACAACCCCTTTTTACGAAAAGCACCAAAGGCGCCATTCAAAATTTCAAACGTGCCATTCACAAATTCAAAGAATGCACGAGTTGCTCTCTCATTGGCTGTCTCCTAACATCCCGCCCCGCTGGCCTCCCATTGGCCAGGAGGCAGCCGAACTGTACCCATGCTTCCTGTACCCATACTTCCTGTTTGTCACACGCGTGAGAGAGGAGAGTTGAACAGGAATCTTGGCTCGAGAGTTTATTTTGAGATTGACCATTGCATTGTTAGATTTCGTTATCCATCATGGACCCGGAAAATACAGAAAAGTGGAAAAACAGTGACGGAGGCGATTATTTCCAAACGATATTGAAGCAGAAGGAGCATGAAAACACTGCTCTGTGGGACAAGACCTCCGATCTCACAAGGAAGCAAGTTAATATTGAATCAGGACCTCTGATCTTCAAACAGGTACTGTAATTATGCTTTAGATACAACATCCCATCCATTTAAACAATTAAATACAATTTCTCCGTCAGCTCTGAGCTGCGTGTGGGCAGAGCCCGCATTCGGCAAAACATGACAAAGAAAGAGAGAGTTTTGTGTGTGTGTGTGTGTGTGTGTGTGTGTGAGAGAGAGAGACAGAGAGAGCGATAGAGACAGTGTTGTGTGTATATGTGCGTTAATAAAAAATGTTTAATACAGTCATCTCTTGCCACTTCGCCGGTCTTGGTACATTGCGGAATTTTAATAAAAAATAAAATAAAAATATTCATAAAAAATTCAAAATTCACAATGAAACTCACATGTAAGCAAGCGGAAGTCAGGGACCCAAGGCAGGCTGCGTCCATTGTTTACAAACAGACTGAAGTGCCCCTCCTCCCCAGCTCAGGCAGGGACCGCCCACTCAACTCAATCTCGCAAGCTGATTGGCTTAGACGCGTGACGCTGTTGCCTCACACATTCCCATGGGATGTTTCGTGATCTTAATGTTTGTGAACGTCCTGTACCGCGGAGTAGAGCTATTGTCAGAGGTGAATGCAGTACTTAAAGTATTTATATATAAATTCTATTTAAATATTAATACATTACAGTATTTACATATGCATATAACTGTATAACGTTTAATATACACTTTTTGATATTTTCTAGACGCGAAAACATATAGAAATGAGACAACATGGTAGAAATGAGAGGGGCATTCCTACTTCGTGGTTTTTCGAATACCGCGGCCAGGTCTGGTCTACATTATCCGCAATATTCACGGGATGACTAATGATTTAATTAATAAATATGTTAATAAAATGTTTAAATCGTTTAATAAATAATTTTCTTTTACTTTTGACACATTTCATACAAAATTGGTGTACTTTTATAATTTTTAAAGGGTTTATGGGGTAGTCTTGGGAGCCTTGGAACGACTCATGCGTTTTACATGTAAAATGCGCCTCTACTTAAGAAAACTCCAGGCTACGAAAAAAGCTCTGGAACGGATTAAATTCGTAAGTAGAAGGCTGGCTGTATTTAAAGTATTTAAAGACACTTGTGACCTACAGACAGGATAATGGTGACATGCTGGCCTGTCTCATTTTAAAAAGGTAGCTTGCATGGTTTGAGGGGGAAACCAAATGAGATTATGGTTTCTCCTCTCCACATGACCCACCACCCCATTCCACACATCAAATGAATCATTAAAAGCACCTAAAATTTAAAACCCTGCAAACAGAATACCTGAAAAAGGCATACAGACATTTTGCGGTAATGTCTAAGAAGGCAATGATCATTGTGACTGAGAAAATGGATTTTATATGGGCTGGTAATTGAATTACCTGGAAGAATTTTTTACTGAACAGTTGGTACTACAGAATGAAAAAAAAGTAGGGCTTTCAAGGAAAAACAGATACAATTAACTTGTTGTTGTTGTGTGTGTGTGTGCGCACGCGTTAGTTACATAAACCAAATGTCCACTTTACTCTGCCACTTACAGAATAACACAAAATGGATGGTCATTAAATCTGAGACCAGTATCATTGGTTCCACATTATACAAACTGCATCGTTCAGAATGGGTGTATACAAATACATGTGATACTGTATGATAAATATTGACTGCACCTAAAGATGGGTCACACGTATACACTTGAAATCACGTCCCTGCTTACATTTATTGATTTCTAAAGAAGCAAACCCAGTTTAGCAGGTTATTGGAGTTGTGGACTGAGCACATTATTGACCTGTTAAAACAAAAGATGTGTGCAATGTCGTAATAATAATAACAAAATTATGCAATATAATTTTACATTTGCATTATATATTGAAGGGCAGCATGGTGGCATAGCGGTTAGCACGTCTGAGTTAGCAAAAAGTCCAGGGTTTCAGTCCTTGGCTCGGCAAGGGAGATCCTGTATGTTCTCACTGTGCTTGTGTGGGCTTCTTCTGGATAGTTCAGTTTCCTTCCACAGTGAAAAGAAATGGATATTAGGCATTCTAAATTGTCCCAAGTGGTGAGTGTGAATGGTTGTGTGTAATGGCTCTGGGATGAATTGGTGAGCTGTTCAGGTTGTACCCCATCTTTCGCCCACAGTTGACTGAGAACCTAATCACATACAGTATATAGACCTAACCATTATACCATAGTCATTCATATGAAGTCCCCATATTGTTGCCACAAATTTGGAAACACACAGGTGTGTAAAACGCCTTTGTCTGCTACCGTATAACAAACCATATTTCACTGAACAAAGTTTGAAATATGATGGGCAAGAATGTGAACAGAAGAATGAATTGGGTTAATTACAAACTAGAATGATTCCTGACAAAAAAAAAATTGAGATGTGGTTACAACTGCTTCTGGAAAACACATGAAAACTGACATGCTTAACTACAGAACACAGAAAGATCCTTCACAGTTTACACAGGTTTCTAAGTAGCTCTGGCAAGACAGGTGAAGATAAAGTCAAAGAATCAAAGCATATATGCTTTGACTGTAACCATTATTGTGGAGTTTAAGTAAAGCTTTATACCAGGGATGTTCCATTAATTTGGAATGAGGGTTGGGCCATGAAAGCATTCCTAAATGAGGGGAGGAGAGCAGATCCTTCGAAAGGTGATTGGTCCACTATAGTACTATAGCAATACAGCATATACAGTCGGCCCTCTACCTCACAAAAACCTCTGAATGCGAAAAATCTAAGTTACGAAAACCATTTTCCTAAATTTTCGCCCTCTGTATACGAAACAACGTCTTCTTACAAAAAGCGCAATTCAAAAATTCAAACAATGCCGAGTTGCTCTCTCATTGGCTGTCTCCCAACATCCCGCCCCACGTGAAGCAGAAGGAGCATGAAAACAGTGCTCCGTGGAACAAGACCGGCGATCTCGCAAGGAAGCAAGTTAATATTGAATCAAGACCTCTGATCTTTCAAACAGGTACTGTAATTATGCTTTAAATAAAACATCCCGTTCATTTAAACACAATTTCTCCGTCAGCTCTGTGCTGCGTGTGGGCGGAGCCGGCATTCGGCAAAACATGACAAAGAAAAAGAGAGAGTTGTGTGTGTGTGTGCGCACGCGCGTGTGTGTGAGAGCCAGACAGAGAGAGACAGTGTTGTGTGTGTGTGTGTGTGTGTGTGTGCGTTAATAAAGATCGCCGATCTTGCAAGGAAGGAAGCAAGTTAATATTGAATCAGGACTTCTGATCTTTCAAACAGGTACTGTAATTCTGCTTTAGATGCAATATCCTGTCCATTTAAACACAATTTCTCCGTCAGCTCCGGGCTGTGTGGGCGGAGCCGGCACTCGGCAAAACACGACAAAGAGAGTTTTGTGTGTGTGTGTATGTGCATTAATAAAAAATGTTTAATAATGGTTTAATTAATAAATGTTAATAAAATGCTTAAGTGGTTTAATAAATAAGTTTTTTTACTTTTAACACATATTTCATCCCAAATTTGTGTAATTTTTTCATTTTAAAAAGGTTTTATGGGGTAGTCTTGGGAGCCTTGGAACGAATCACGCGTTTTACATGTAAAATGCACCTCTACTTACGAAAACTCCAGGTTACGAAAAAGGCTCTGGAACAGATTAATTTCATAAGTAGAGGGCCGACTGTATTGTAAAACAGTAAGGCAGGACAAACATGGTGAAAACAGTAGTGACAAAACAATCCAAAAGATACACCCTTAAGAGTTTTCTTTAATGATTATTGACTTTTTTTACTTTTTCTAAAAGAATCGAGTAACCAACTCAAAGCATCAATTGAATAGCCTGGATCTACTCATTTATATATGCATCTCTCCATATTTATATATTTATTCCATCTGTCTCTCTGGAGCCAAACAAACAGGCAAAGTGTGTGCGTGTATGCGTGTGAGAGAGAGAGAGACTCATTTTTGTTTTTCAAGAGGTACAGGTATGTGTATGAGGTGCGTGACACTGCTGGTCATTGTCATAGTGATTAAGTTTCCACTTTAGTGACCGTTGCACTGCCTTTTTATCTGGAAAATATGTATGGCATGTCTCACTTTTGGACTTCAGATTTAGAACCTATATTACCAATCGCAATAAGAATGACAGCACTTCAGACAGACATTACAGACAGTGCAGTGATGAGAAGTGAGGTATCCCAGTTCACCCCTGCCTAACTAACTGCAACATGAATTTGATTGCTGCTGGATTTTTCCTCCTGTTTTTGTTATTTTTTTTAATAGTGTTTGATTCTGAAAACAGATTTTCATGTGGTTTGTGTTCTTAATAGTGCTTAATGTGGATATGTGGAAAAATACACATGTAGCATTTTGAGCAAAATTACTTTAATGTTGATGTTAATATTAAATAACATCCCATTTTTAATTTTATTTAGTCGCGAGTGTTAAAACCAATTTAATTAAAAATGAATACAAAAGAACAAAGGTGGTTTCAACCCACTATCTTGACAAGTTTTATTTTTCTTGAAACAGTAGAAATGGATTTATTGCGTTTTGTTTATATTTAAAAAAAAAAAACAAAAAAACTCCATTTTGTAAAGGCATAATAACATTAGTACATTGAATTATATACTGAGACATTAATAACTCAAAATTGAAATAATTACATAATTTTATAATGTTTAACAAAAACAATAAAATAATACAGGGATCCCTCGCTACTTCGCACTTCAATTCATGCAGCTTCAGTGCATTGCTTTTTTGTTTAATAAATATTCATCGAATTAAAAAATAAGGAAATTAAGAAAGAATAGGGGGAAAAGTTAAGGAAAATGCTGCAAAATCAGGGCCAATTATGCAAAAAAAAACAAAAAAAAAACAAACCCCAACCCAAAACCTCCCATCAAAGTGCGTGCGTCTGTATGAGTGTGTATTTATATTTTATTTACATCTTATGCATTATTTTTGAATGCTTAATGTTATTATAAGCATTTATATCATTGAATAGGTACTTATTGATATTATATACACATACATCAGTCAGGGGGGGGGATTGGGGGTTGATCCTACTTCGCGGAATTCGGTGGTCGCGGGTGGATCTCGGTCCCAATTAACAGCGGAAACTGAGGGATCCCTGTATACAAATCAAGAACAGAGAGTTCAGACACAGACAGGGGCGAATAAAAATAAATTCAAAGCATTTAGAGCACGACTGGATCTCGTCCCTGAGCCTTCTGTGTGCTGTATGAACAATGATGTGTTTGTGGCAAGTATCAGGAACTTCAGCCTCCATCTGTGTTGCTGGTCCCTCAGACGCATCACGCAGATACGACAGTCTTGTGCATGTGTAGTGACACATGGCTGGCCAGGTCTTGTTTTCTTAGTACAAGTAGTGAAGTCTGGTGGATACTGTAATGGTTACAGAGTAATGGTGGTGTTGTTCATTAAAGAGTTAACTTGTTTGATGTGTATGGGGGGGGGGTACACAGAGCAAGTGCATGAGTATGGGGGGGGTAACTGTTTTATGAGAATGGGGGGGGGGGGCGCAAAGCAAACTTTGCGGCTTCAAGATGCACGTTTGATATGTACATGGGTACCCTTTAGTGTTTGGGCTGCATTAAATGAGAGAGAGAAGAAAGAAAAAATAAAAAGGACCATTTTCTGGGTGAAAAGTAATGTGCCTGCTATTAACACAGCCATAATTAATATATAATTATATAAAATTAACAATATTTAAAAATAATAAACAATACAAAAAAAGTTTGTTAGGAAGTTCTTGACTTGTAGAGAAGTCTCTACAAGTGCTTTTCATCAAGTGCTGACGGAAGCGCCGGCTACTATTAGCCTAGCGCCGGTTATATTTTATAATAGTAAATAACAATATTCTTTAATAAAAACTTTTTCACGGCTTTGTTAAGCTATGTACAACACGATCACTTGTTTTGATAATTTCTCAATCGGTTCACTTCCGATATCCCATGATGCACTATGCTACCTCATTCAAAAGCGCGGCGCTTTTTATATACGTGCTGCCATTTGCCTGTGCTCCCATGTAGATCCTGACGGGTCATACAAACCCAGGTAAAATATAGTCCAAACTGATCCGAGTCGTACCAACAGGCATGGCGCCGAAGCGCAGTAGTTCTAAACAACCAACATTAAATACGTTGTGGAAGTGACTCAAGACCGATGATTCCACTGTTTCGGAAACATCCGTATCTCATGAAATAGGTAAAAGTTTCATGTCATGTTCGAACACAAATTATTTGATTGCACCGAGCGATAATGGTGAAAACTAGCCCCCAACTAAACTAGCCTAATCTTATTAATCCTAAAATGATATTACATAAACAGTTTTGACAGATTAGGGTAGCAGTTTGATTCACAAATGGTCTATATTAGTAAGGTAATTGTTAGATTTTTCCTTTAAGTAGTAAGTCTACTACAGTATTCTTGTAACAAATACTATTTTTATAATATAAACTTTGTTTTATTTGCTTCTAGCTTGTCTGATTTTCTCATAAATATGGGCCCCAGAAATGTACCACAGAGCACATGAATTTAAATAAATTAATTAATTAATTAAAATAAAATAAAATTCTGGGAGGTGGTCCCCCAGACCCCCCTGCGGGAGGGGACACCCCCATACTTGCCTCAAACAATTTCCACCTCTACTTATCAATATCCTCCTTCTACTCTAAAACTTAATGAATACCCTTAACTATAGTCACACATACAACAGACTTGTAAGTTTTGCTTGTGCAAAAATGGACTCGGATCATTCTTCCCCTGCGTTCTTCAAATTATTAAAAGCTGTAATTAATCTGGGAGGAAAGACAACAAATGTGTGTGGTAAACAAAAAAAAAAAAAAATTCTAGGCCAAGTTTCTCTAAGGATCATATTTGCAGGTAATTAGCATTCTGGGTTCACACAGTCTCCAAAGCTTCAATTAGTCGCCAGTATTTAAATCTTCAATTAAGAAACAAACACTCAGGATAGGTTTGGCATAAAGAAGATAGTTTTACAGAAAACCAATTCACACTTAAGTATGGCTGAGGATGTGAGGCTGCAGGTCCTTTATCTGGGACCCATGTTAGGATGCACCTCATTACAGACTCCTTGAAGTAAAAAGGTTTTAAATGACATTCTGTCTGTCTCTGCCAAGAGTTTATAACTCAGTTGTGTTTGGATCTTCCAGTAAGGTAATGAAGTAAAACACATTGAAGAACACACAAAATAGTCAAGAGTCAGCCATTACGGGCAATGAGAAAATGAGGACAGGACTTTGTTGTTGTTGTTTCCAGTTTCTTGGACCATGTTAAATATCCATAGGATGAGCTGAAGTAGAAACAGAGTGCACCGAGAGCTCAAGATTGTACTGAAAAGTGTCTCAACTTCCTTAAATCAGCAATCTTACTGACCATTATAGGAGAAAAACTCTAACAAATGTTAACATCTAACAAAATGTTATGTTATTTAAATGGCAATAAATTCACGCCATTTAAAAAGGTATGTTATGAATTCCTCATATTTTTAGTGTCAAAAGTAGGCTAACAAATATAACATGTTTCTATATTTTTTAGTAAGACACCGCCTGAAAAACATCTACATTGAAGGGGCAAATACAAAAGACTAACCTTTCCAAATCCGGTCTGTTAATTCCATTCATTCATTTGCAGAAATGCTAATCCTTTTTTTCATCATAGGGAGGCTGAAGCCTCTCCCAGAGTCTCGCGCAGAAATACCCTCTCTGAGCATGAGGTCAAACCAGGACCTTCTTGCTGTGATGTAGAATTGCGAACTACTATGTCACCGTTTCATGTTTATTTAATGTGCACGATAAGCAAAGAGGGCACATTTTAAAGAACCATTCATACCGTCCTAAAGCGAGTCTTGTCTTTATTTTGCGATTTTTAATTAGAAATACATTTAAATAAATAAATAACAAATCTTACAGAAAACCTATTAAACGGCATCCAAGTCGTGAAAAAAAAAAAAAAACCAACAACTTGTACCAGTGTGAATAAAAGAGGAAGGTATGGAACAAAATAGGAAGTGGAATCATGTGTGAAACAAAGATGACACCAGAAAAAGCCCTTTATCCTTAATGTCCTTAACAGATGCAACTAAACAAACAAAGAGTGAAGTCTCTATATTATGGGAATTAGGAGAATGACAAAAGGTTTTGATGGACTTCAGGAATCAATTGACTACAACGAACAATTAGGAAACATTCATTCATTTTCTGAACAGCTTAACCCTAATTAGCAGGAGCACGGTACACCTTGTACAGCTTGCCAGGCCATTGCATGGCAGAAACACACTGATGGCAATGCCGTCTACTCTTTTCGAAAGTCAGCCATTAGTTCTTTAACATGCTTCTCGCCACAGAGAGCGAGAGACAAGGCTAATGGCTTTGACAACCCAGTTAGCTTAACTGGATGGACAGTAGTGACAACTTCATGATAGAGGAACTTGAACCCCCCAACCTTTAGATCAGCAAGCCAGCACCCTACCACTGGCCACCACTGCCCAATTACTAAACCATATTAGTTTTATTTTTCCTGGGGCAGTGTTGGTCTAGTGGATAGGGCGCAGGATCACCGATCCTAAGGTTGGGGGTTCGAGTCCCCACAGGGTTGTCACTGTCCCCCAGTGCAGCTAACTGGGTTATCAAAGGCGGGCCATGTCTCTCACTGTCTATGGTGTGAGGAATGTAAAAGAACCATTGCTGACTTTCATAAAGAGTAGCTGCAAAGCCGTCAGCGTGTTTCTGTCCCTTGTTAAAGGATTGTGACAGGAAGGGCATCCAACGTAAAAACCTATGCCAAATCAAATGTGCGAATCAGATGATTCGCTGTGGCGACTCCCGATAAAGGGAAAAATGCCGAAAGAGAAAGATTACTACTTTTATTTTTGCTCATAAAATTTTGCCTGGTTGTAATTTTTTACATTTTATGCTATATTAATATAGTATGTTCACGTGGGGGGGGGGGGGGGGGCACAATATCACATGATACATTTAGTACTTTATTTCCAATCAGTTAAATTAAAAAGAGAAAATTTCAATGAACAGACCAAATACATATAGACTACATTTTGATTTTACATTTATTTCACCTGACAGACACCCTTATGCAGAGACTTATATTTATACACAACTGAGCATAAAGGGAATTGCTCAAAAAGGCCCAACAGTGGGCTTGAACCACAGATCTTCAGATTGGTAATCCAGAGTATTAATCACAAAGCCAGAACTTTTCTCAAGCTATAATTGGTTGCAACCAGGACAATTTTGAATGTTCAATCCGATACCTATCTTCTTTTACTTTCGGCTGCTCCCTTCAGGGGTCGCCACAGCAAATCATCCGCCTCCATCTCACCCTGTCCTCTGCAACTTCTTTTCTGACTCCAACGACCTTCATGTCTTCCTTCACCACATCCATAAATCTCTTCTTTGGTCTTCCTCGAGGCCTTCTGCCTGGTAGTACCAACCTCAGCATCCTACTGCCAATATACTCACTATCTCTTCTCTGTACATGTCCAAACAATCTCAATCTAGCCTCTCTGACTTTGTCTCCAAAACATCTGACATGGGCTGTCCCTCTGATATACTCCTTTCTGATCCTATCCATACTCCCAGAGAGAACCTCAACATTTTCATCTCCGCTACCCTCAATCCTATACCTATACAAGATAATTAATATTTTGTTACAGATCTAGTTTTATAAAAAGAAAACTACTCTGCACTCAGATACATGTACACTTTAATATAGGCCAGTCTGTAAAGTCGTTCCCTTTTTTTCTTTTATTGTTTATTTATGTATCTATTTATTTATTTACTTATATAATATATATGTATGTGTGTATGTATGTATATGTATCTATTTTTGCACCCCCTACTGATGGTACCTCAAGAGCCTGTAACAGTGAATTTCTCCATTGTGAGATTAATAAAGCTGTATCTATCTGTATCTATATGTAATTTGTACGAGTTTCAGTTTCAACCGCTAGACTTTCGTGGACCTGAGGTTACAACAATCCAAGTTACTACCGCTGGAATTGTGGGTCCATGATCAGCAAGATCTGCTGACAGTTTGGAAGTGCTTTATAATGGAAGGGTTTGCAGTAATCCTAGTCTGTTGTTCAATTTATAAAGAAATATGACCAAATGTTTCTTGAGTTCTGTTCTTACAAATAGGTACATTAAGATTATTGATTTAAATCAGCACTGGTGAAAGTGTGCACAGGACTCAATTTCAAATGAATTCAGAATAAAAAGTTTTGATAACTTTTCCATCCGTTAAATCCACATATCTTTTACCTGTACCACTTGCACATCGAGGTTGTGGGGGGACGCTGGAGCCAATCCAATTAATTTCTGGTAAGGGGATGGGATACACCCTGGACAGGTCACTAATATAGCACGCCTCTTGTTTATTTTTGGGTGTTTTAGTAGAAGCCCATTGATCTTATTATTTAAATATATGAGACCAATATTTTTGTATTTAGAACGATGCTTCATCTCTAAATTGTATCTCAAGTCCATTCTCTCATTTGATTGCTGTCTGTGGCCAAGACTCATCAAGTCTCTCATCCAGGTCTCACATGAGCTTATTGGAGCAGGACGCTTATTACGTTGACTATGGTATTGGCTCATTATCTGATTTACTTTACCCTTTATCAGGGTCACAGGGAGACTGGAGCCCGTCCCAGCCGAATCAGGGCAGGATGCACTGCGAACTACTCACAAGATCATCGCAGGGCCAACACACACACACAAAAAAAAAAAAAACCCAACATTTACATGTTTACGTCTTTGGGCCGTAAGAGGAAACCGAAGTACCCAGAAGAAACCCATGAACGTAGAACATGGAGAACATGCAAACTACACACAGAAATGTCCTCGCATGAGCCTCAAACCCTTTGTGCTGCCAGTCAGAAGTGCTAGCCACTACAACACAATGCCACCCACATTATTGAAGTGCATAGCATAGTACCATGCTGAATATTAAAATAATTTAATTAATTGCATTGAATCACAAATCAGGAAGTCCACACACGTCTTTAATAGCCAATATGTATAAGTATCTGTAGTGTGTCTCAACCTGGCACTGCACAGAGAAGTGTATTGCATTCGTCTCACATTGCTGTCTATTTCTTGAACACAGTTCCTACAAAATGAATTCATTTACATTCAGTAACTGTTTCATTATAGTCAGCATCAAGGTGGATCCAGAGCATAGGTACAAAGCAGGAATACACCCTGAAATAGAAACCGGTTCATTGCACAGGCCAATGCACACACATTCGCTCACACCTAGAAGCTGGAAGAGAGCCTGAGAAACTGGAGCTGTGAGTCAGCACTGATACCCTCTGCACCATAATAAAATGCCTGTCAGATTTTTCGACGACCCATATTTCAGGTTCTAACTATTAGTGAACTTCAGAAAACTGTTACTGTCTCTCTTGTCAGGTCACTGTACACAGTTTCATTTCAAAGCCATGTTGGGAACAGTCATCCAGTCACACTTCTTTTCTGAAACAAGAGTCTCACACAGCTGGGTGACACATAATAGCCCTGGGGGAGACTAACATGGCCATTCCGCAACCACTGAGATGGATTTCACAGACAGGCTCACATCAAAAATACTATATTATTTATATATATATATATATATATATATATATATACATATACACACACACACACACCTGAGAAATGTAAGCATCTGCCCTGCATACATCACACAGTCTTCATGAGTAATTGAAATGCATACATGGCAATCACCATCATCTGTATGTTTTCTGTAACCGCTTAATCCTAATTAGGGTCATGGGGAGGCTGGCGCTCAGCCCAGCCGACTCCAGGTGAGGGCAGCGTACACCCTGGACAGCTCGCCAGGTCATCGCAGTGCGGAAACACGTTGACTGTTTTGCAGCCTGCTCTTGTTGAAAGTCAGCAATGGTTCTTTTACATGCATCACACCATACACCGTTAGAGACATGGCCAGACTTTGATAACCCAGTTAGCTGCACTGGGGGTGGCAATCGCTAAGCAATGTTTATTTTTATCTCCAAGAACAATCTGATAATTGATGTACGCCCCTCCCACAGGTGCCTTCAGAATTGCAACGGCTAAATTAATTTCGCACACTTAATTTCAAAATAACTAAACTTTCTGTTAATGGAACCCAGTCATTCCCAGAATGAAAGTTAGCTCCCAAGCTCTCATCTATCCCAATGGAAATGCCCGAAACACTTACAGTATAACGCCAGTTGAACCCTAGAAGGCTAAGAATGATCCATGGTCGTGCACTGTGAAGTCATCTTAGCTATAAGAGAGTGAGGCTTAAACACCGCTGTGCTTTTTACATGCTCTACTTCTACACCCTCTGGAATTTCTTTACAAAGAGCTGCATGTGGAAAGCAAAACACCCTCAGAATAGTCCATGGCTGCATTGTGACCTGTAAAGATCACTACGAGATTTCAGTGAATGGTACCACATGGACGGTTGTGGATATAGCCTTAGGAAAGCAATTAATAGCAGTAGTTTGAACTCAAGTCAAAAACACTGAACAACTGACAACTTCAACCCAATGGACTTTGACGGTCCAACTACAATGAACAGAATTACTCATAAGTACCTGTTAACACAACTGCACTTTTCATCTCTACAGCAGACAGCTGAAGAAATGAAATGAATATAAAATCACCCCGATATAATATCTCCCAATTGAAGATGGGTTCCTTTTGAATTTGGTTGATAAATGGCAATTTTACACTCGTTCATTTTCAGAACAGCCTAATCCTACTAGGGTTGCAACAAGGCTGGGCCTTTCTCAGCCGTCAATGGAAAAAGGCAGGCTATACCTTGAACAGCTTGCCAGGCCACGACAGGTGCAACACAAATACAACCATTTCGACTGATTCACATCTAGGAGCAATTTGGAACAGCCAATTCAAAAGTCAAATGTGTTTGTCTTTTTGACTGTGGGAAGAAAATATCGTGGAGTCCATAACCCAAAGTTCCAGTCCCTACTTCACATCTGTTGAATTGTGGATTTCTTTATTCCAGATACAAAAAAAAAATATATATATATATTATATATATATATATATATACACATACACACACACTGGACAATTGGTGGAAAATAAGACCTACAACAAAAAGTAAACAACAGAGCCAAGAGGTTTATGGACAACACTCCGGTGAGTAAAGTGAAGGCCACAAAAACATGTTAAAAAGGTTAATGTACAAAAAAAAAAAAAAAAAGAAAAAAAAAACCTCAAGGGGCTTAAAAAGTGTGTTGACTCTTACCTCACTGAACACTTAAGAGGAAATATGGTGTAAAACTTTCATAAGTGATAACAGTGCTCTTGTGACTGAATATTCACAAATCTCTAATATCCATGGTTTGTATTCTAGTACAAAGTCTTCCCAGAAGAGTATAAACTGTTATAGGAGCAAAGAGGTACACAGCCTTGTCGTCTTCTCCCATCCTCATGGCTGAGATTCGGGGGTCATGGATGCATACACCAGAGCATTTTCATGCTTCCATCCTGCAGTTGTGTATCCACAACTCAATGATCGAGTTGGTGGGTCCTGAATCTTCTTACAAACTGCATATTCAGACCTAGGGGTCATTTAGAACTGCCAATTCACCTAATTTGCATGTCTTTGGATTGAAAGAGGAAACTGAAGCACCTCACAAGAATGGGGTGAACATGCAAGCGCTTCACAGAAACACCCTCACTCGGAAAGAGACTGGAAACTAGAACCTTGCTGTAAGGCTGAAGTTCTAACCATCCTGCCACCCGAGGGGGTATTAACTCCCTCTTAACACTCATGGCTTTAGTGGATGGCGTTCACATGGTTTTGGCCGTATAGAGCAGTGTTTCCCAACCTTTTTGAGCCAAGGTACACCTTTTACATTAGAAAAATCATGAGGCATACCACGGAACAAAAATGATACTGCCCTCTAGCAGAACAGCACTGTTACTACATGCTAAGTGAAATCGGTTAATCTTCCGCGGCACACCTGATGTTTTCTCATGGCACACTAACGTGCAGCGGAACAGGGGTTGGGAAACACTGATCTAGAGTATCACTTTAATAGAAATACACTTAAAGCTAATAACAATAAATAGATCTTTACTAAATAATTAAATGCAGAGCATTTAAATTTTTAGCTTAGCTAATTCAGCTTCGTGTTGTTTTTGGTCAGAGAAAGGAAACTGGAAAACCCAAATGAGACCCAAGAAAAACGTAAAGAGGACACGCCATACTCCACATACAGTAGCCCTATAATAACCCGAGTTCATGGTCAAGTTAAGGAGCTGTAAGGTGTTTTAACTACCTTCTGTTCATTTTGTGATGGGTGCATCGGTTTGTTCCTTTAATCATTTCATCATTTTGTGTGTGTGTGTGTGTGTGCGTGTGTGTGGTACAAAAACCCAACTCCTGTTTTCTGATAGTGTTTTTAACACGTTCTCATTTAAATTTTGTAAAGTAAGAATGCTTTTCATATGAGAACATCTTTAGAATATCTGTTTGAAAGTACAAGTCAACATATTGTGATTAAACCGATTACTCATGAGATTAAACTCCATTAAAAGCATTGGTTCCTCCACAGAAGCTTTTTGAGCAGTCATGATGAAATAGAAGTGGGCGTCAAAATAAAGTTCTTCTGGTTTAATTTCATGCAAATTAAAAGCTAAGAGTAGCAACAACAGGAACCTTTCAAACAGCTAGCTGAGCCCTGTTTCATGTGTAAATATGTATTCAAACCTGGTCTAGCCTCCAATACATCCCTTATTCTAGCACTGTACAGTAAAAAAAAAAAAATATTCCAAAAAAAGATTACTATCAGTGTACACTGCTAAACGTAACATGTTTTTCACTTCATCCCTTATTAGAATGGCAGAGAGAGGCAGGAACTCATTCCAGCAAACAGCTCATTTCAAGGATTAAAATAAAGAATAAATTTAAAAACCCCATAGCACTACAAAGGCAGCAAAGTCGTCAGCGTGTTTCTGTCCCTTGCTAAAAAGGGTTGTGACAGGAAGGGCATCCGGCGTAAAAACCTCTGCCAAATCAAACGTGCGAATCAGATGATTCGCTGTGGCGACTCCCGAGTAAAAGGGAAAAAGCCGAAAGGAAGACAGACAGACACAGCACTACAAACCTATTTGTAAATGGTTTTTACAAAATCTGGTATTTATTGCCATTATTCCACGTAAAAAAATACCCTTCAGTGTCATACTAAAGTTCCGGACTTTTTATAAAATTTACATATAACGACTATTGAAGCCCCCGTCACTCTTATGTACCCAAGTGTACAATGGTCATATGTCATTTGAGTATCAAAGGACAGTAATATGAGAATTTTACTATCTTGCTACAATCACAAACATCTTACAACTTGGCTTAAACAATTGCTGACTTTTGTAAAGAGCAGGCTGCCATTCCTTCAGTCTTTTTGTGCCCTGCAATGGTCTAACAAACTGTCCAGGGTATATTCTGCCCTCACCCAGAGTCAAGTGAAATAGGCACCAATCGCCATGCGACCCTAATTAGGATTAAGTGGTTCAGAAAATTAATGAACGATGTGGCTTACAGTCACACAACACATTTTAAAATGTGAACACGTCTACACGTTTTTAAAATCCATCTCACTCAAACCCGTCAGTCCCTTCTGCCATTGCTCTACAACAACAAAAAAAAAGCAGGTTGTTTACCAAAGTGGGCTTTTCTGATACAAATTTCTCATTTTAATAATTTATATTTTTTTAAATGTATACTGTCCAGAAAAAGCATAATGATAATGTTCCACATTTCATCACAAAGAAATTATTCTCAAACGAAAGTCATAAATGAAGGCACATAAAACTAACCAGTCAACCCAGATGGCAACACGACAACAACAGGTAGGTACCAGCACCAAAAAAAAAAATTAAAGTCATCATAAATGGATGCTTTTATGTTCCATCTGTTGGGTTTACCCTTACAAATCACCAGTCCAAATTTCATGCAATTATTTTGAACGGTTTCCAAGATAAAGCCTTTTCCGTTACCCCCGTTTCAGGCCCCTAGCTCAGACATCATTCGAAATACTTTTGGGGGAGTCTATGAAACCAGATTTATTACTTTTACAACGACCTTATGCCAGTTTTCAGTCATTTCTAAAACCTAGTTCTGCACTGTGGAGTTTTAGGCCTCTCAAGTAATACGTTTTGTAGTAAAAGACATGTCAAAATGCTTTTTTAATTATGGTAGCACCAAATTGACAAAGATGCCATTTTTAGATGCCCCCATTTTCAAAATTAGACATCGACAAAGCCCAATTATGCTATTTTCCAAGACCACTTTTTTTTTAAGTTCTTCTCACTTTTGAAGTAATTGTCCCTCAAACTGCAATTTAGGCCATGGAAAAAAAAAAAAAAAAAGTTACCGAAAATGACCAATTTTTGAAAATTAATTTAAATTTAACCAACCAAGTCAATCCCTTCATACTTTTGTCTCAAAGGCAAAAATCCCTGTTTAATCCATTGGATACATCAATTTTAGGCTACCTATCATGGTTTTGGGTTTAAAGGGGGTCAGGCAAGTGACATTTGACAAAAATGCTGAAAATAGTCAAATTTTGAAAATCCATTTGAACTTCAACCAAACATTTAACCTGAAACTTTTGTTTCTAAAGTAAAATGGCCTACTTATTCCATTGTACCCATCAGTTTTAGGCCATCTACCATGGTTTTAGCTCTGAAGGAAGTCAAAACATGTTAAATGGCAAAATGTTGGAAAAGTCTAATACATAATCATTTTGGAAAATTCAGAGTATTGTAACAATGGTCATCTTTTTCAGAGTATTGTACTATTTACCCACTTAAAGAAATATGAATAAACAATTCTATTATTGATCATGATTATCATTCTACCTTGACTGACTAGGGCAGCGGCCTTGAGTACACATACAGCAGCTGATTTTAGACAAGAATGTATGTATTATGTAATGTAGGTTAAGATTTCTCCATCAAAACACTCTTAAATAGCCTCAGATTAAGTACCAGTAAGAACATGTCCTATCTGTTGATTTTGAAATTAGAACCCATGAATTAAAAAAAAAAAAAAAAAAAAAAAATCTACGTGAAGTTGGAAGTGCCAATTCCATTCATGTTTAACCAGCGAGCCGAGTGACCCAATCAATTCAGAGTCAAAGTCTATATTTAATCGCAAGGTTTCAACAAAACAGCCACACTAGAAAATTATACACAATAAAAAGGTTATATTCCAATCAAAGAAATATATATACACTGTATTACTCAACCAGGTATGGAATAAATATCAGAAATGACTGTATACTGCTCACATGCATCCATCATGGTGGCGGCCGTCTTGGCGTATGATGGTCAATACCACTTTTTTTTTTGCCTGGCGTGTCGCACGAGTTTATTCTTGAGCTTCAATTCAAATTTCATTTTAAACTGGACAAAAATCTCTAAAATTTTGGTACCTACTTTGTGGGGGTTATATTCAACCGATTTTTAAAGAGTCGGAAATCTTTTAATTAATAAGAAGCTGGCAAAGTCAATTGGACTTATAACGAACAGCTGGAAGACCAATTCCCACTAATGAGGTCCAGTGACAACATGACCGAGTATAAAAAGAGCTTCTCAGAGTGGAAGTGTCTCTCAAGCGAAGATGGGTAGAGGATCAATATTTCCCCCAATGATGCACAGAAAGATAGTGGAGCAATATCAGAAAGGTGTTTCACAGTAAAAAAAATTGCAGCGTTTGAGGTTATCATCTATAGTGTATAACATCATCCAAAGATTCAGAGAATCTGGAACAATCTCCATGTGTAAGGGTTAAGGATGAAAAACCATACTGGACACCCGTGATCTTCAGGACCTTAAATTTCACTGCACCACAAAAAGGAATGCTACTATAAGGGGGGGAAAAAAAAAAAAAAAAAAAAAAAAAAAAAAATCACAGAATGGGCTCAGCAATCCTTCCAGAAACCATTGTTAGGGAACACAATCCACAATGCCATCCGCCGTTACCAGCTGAAACTCTGGTTGACTCCAGCTGAAGAGGTGTTTTCTCTGGGCCATGTCATTTAAAATGCAGTGTGGCAAAGTGGAAAACCGTTCTGTGGTCAGACAAATCATGATTCAAAGTTCTTTGTGGAAAATTGGGACGCCATGCCATCCGGACTAAAGAGGACAAGGAGAACCCAAGTTGTTATCAGCGCTCAGTTCAGAAGCCTGCATCTGTGATGGTATGGGGTTGTATGACTGCGTGTGGCAAGGGGCAACAAAGGCCCAAGACAGTTGAACATTTCGAGGCCTGTATTAGACGGCATTCCCATTTTTAAACTCGAGAAACTTGTCTCCTCAGTCCCCAGACATTTGCAGACTGTTGTAAGAAGAGGGGTTGTCTCACAGTGGTGAAAATAGCCTTGTCCCAACTTTTTAAAATTTGTTGTCACCATGAAATTTAAAAAACATATTTTTCCCTTAAAATGATACATTTTCTCAGTTTAAACTTTTGACCCTGTCATCTATGTTCAATTCGGAATAAAATACAGTGGTACTTCACCTCTGTGCCAGAGCCTTTTCTTAACCTTTTTTTTGTAAATTGAACTGCATTTTACATGTAAAACATGTGATTCCAACACAATTTTGGAAAATGTTTTTTGTAACCTGGATTTTGTGTTTGCTGGGACTATCGTAAGGTGAGGTACTATTGAAGGTACTATATGAGGTAATATTGAAATTAGGAACTTCCATATCATTGCAGTCAGTTTTTATTAAAAATTTGTATAGGGCCACAACTTTTTTGGAATTTCATTTGTAATAATAATAGTAATGTGTGATTATTTACATCACACCCTGGACAGCTCACCAGATCATTACAGAGCAGTGAATATATCTTGTGAATAAGCAAATAACAACAAAAATCACATTTTAATATGGTACCAATCAGTATTTCTTTTTATGTTATGGCAGCAAAGCTATCCATATCACAGTAACATTGATGTAATGAGGATCAAAAAATGCACACCGAACTCACTTGCAAACTTGGAGTGATATTACGCGAGCACGTCTGTCTGCAGACTGATATGGGCTACTCAGTCAGCAAGCCTGATTCAGCCAGACTGTTTTAACTGGCACTGAAGATAGAAAGAGTAAATATTCACACTTTCATAGTTCATTTACTTCTATTTTTCATACATTTCATTATATTCTGCTTGATGTTGTGTGAACGCAATAACAATTTAATTTCACTGAAGTATAAATGTTAGAGACGTTTGCCAGGAAACCTGCATGAAATTCACAAGAAATCCTAAGTAATCACCAAAACATGACCTGCAAACCACAGTTTTTTTTAGATTTGTATTTTAATGGATAATTCTGTCCTTCAGATAAGAAAAAAATATAACATTACTCTGCATGTTTGCCTTAATGAGTATGCTATTCAGAGCTTTTCAACCTAAAAATATAAAACACAAGGCAATGTCAATTAAACTTGGTACTGGCAGTGTGATTGAATAAGGTTAATCAGTTTCGCTGGTTATGATTCATTCATTAATTTTACGTAAAAACACCTAATCCTAAATTAGGTTCACAGGGAGCCTGGCGCCCATCCCAGCCGACTCTGGGCGAGGGCAGAGGCGGAAACACGCTGATGGCTATGCAGCCTACTCTTGTCAAAAGTCAGCAAAGGTGCTTTTACATGAACCTCTCACCATAGACAGCGAGAGACATGGCCGGCCTTTGATAACCCAGTTAGCTGCACTGGGGAGACAGTGAAAACCCGTTGAGAGTGGGGCTTGAACCCACAACCTTGGGATCAGTCATCCAACTCCTTACCACCAGGCCACCACCGCCCACTGGTTCAAAAGACCCCTACAAAGAAAAACTCAAACCGGTTTCCCTTGCCCGATGTGGTTCACTGGGTCCTGCCCTGGAGCCAGGTCTGTGGGAGGGGCTCAAAGGAAAGCGCCTGGTGGTCAGGCTTCTGCCCATGGAGCCTGGCCGGGCCCAACGAGAAGAGGAGACATGGGTCTGCCCTCACATTGACCCACCACCTGGGGGAAGGGCTATAAGGGTTTGGTGCAATGAGAGTTGGGTGGCAGCTGAAAGCATGCGTTCTTACGGCCCCATCCTCGGCCGCTCACTCTGACTCTTGGGACATGGAATGTCACCTCTCTGCCAGAGAAGGAGCCTGAGCTGATGCGTGAGGAGGAGAGATACTGTCTAGATCATTGGTTCTTAACCTTGTTGGCGGTACTGAACCCCATCAGTTTCATATGCTTATTCACCGAACCCTTCTATAGTGAAAAATAAAATGTGATTTTTTTTCAAATTCAAGACACAGGTATGTTTTTACTAGGGCACCAAAATGAACCATGCATTTACATCACTGTATTCAAAGAACCTAAACTAATACAATGCATGACCTCCCCCATCACAACTACTTACATTTTTATGTGAGGTGGTTATCCGAGTGCGAGCGCGCACATGCGTTATGCATTATTTTTGAATGTTTAATCATTATTATAAGCATTTATAGTATTTAATATGTATTTATTGATATTATATACACATATACATGTACGTATTCGTCAGTCAGCACAGGGTTGATCCTACTTTGCAAATAATGCAGATAGGACGCCGACTAATATCACGTTCCGTTATATATGTGAATTCATGTTGTACATATTCGTCCGACCACTTTCTTTTTTACTCAACATAGTATGGATTAAAACATTAAGAAAGAAATCACACGACGTACCATCACAACAGTCACAATTCAACTACTGAGTACACCAAATTTCCTGCAGCACAGATTGGCCAAGCAATGTAGCGTGATCACCTGCAGCCATTGATGGCCAAGCGGGGCGTGTCGTCATGAATATGAGTCAGGTGTGTGTCTTGAACTCCGCCGAACCCCTGAGACTGACGCACCGAACCCCTAGGGTTCGATCGAGCCCAGGTTAGGAACCACTGGTCTAGATATAGTCAGATTCACCTCAACGCATTGCTTGGGCTCTACTAACTGGAACTATCCATCTCGAGAGGGGCTGGACCTTATTCCATTCTAGAGTTGTTCATGGGGAGAAGTAGCGCACCGGTGTGGGCATCTCTATTACCCCCAGTCTTGGTGCCCATTTGTTGTTTTTGGCGACTTCAACGCCCTTGGGGGGAAACGATAGTGTGACCTTGAAAGGTGTGATCAGTAGGTATGGCCTCTCCAATCTGAACCTGGCTGGTACACTACTCCTGAAGCTGTGACAGGAAAAGCTTTTTTTTTTTTTTTGGTGGTGGTGGTGGGGGGGTCACTTCAGTTATTTTTTGTTATATTTGTGAAGTGTTGTAAATGCAGAACCCACAACAGGATAAATTTACTTGTATTTAATACTGGACACCAAAGGTAAGAAAATTAATAAATCTTAATATTTTTCATTGTGCATATTTATTATTTCAAGTACATAAGCTTTAACCAAATAGTTCATTTTATCTTTTCTTAAATTGTGGGTTATGCTCTGGTTGGAGACCAAAACAATATGATGTCATACAACTAGTTTTGTCATTGAAACTCTAACAAAGTAATCAAATCAAAACAAGTAAATCTGAATAACTGTTCTGTACTTTCTATTTATCCATTTTAATGTGACATGAACTCGGAAGGGACAAAAGATTGATCATTTAATTGTTAAATTTAAAAAAAAAAAAAAAAGTTAAATCCTGTATTAGGCTCAGCAGGCAATATGTCCAATAACAAGGCTTGTGCCACAAATTGTTACAGTTTGGAGTAGATCAGATCCTAATTGAAAAATATTTAATTTAGCCATATTGAATCTACTTTAAAAATCACCTAACAAGTAAACCCCTTGCTTCTCTGTGGATTTTATGCTATATCTAATATAAATAATGTTCTGTTATTTTCTTCCCATGCTCTGGCTAGGAGGTCATTTACACAATTACTTTTGCGGTTATTACGGAGTAGCTCTGCGGAATAGATTTCAAGGTCTTTTTTGTTTGTCTGTTTTTTCATGGAGGCCTTAAACATGTCAACTGAATTTACTTCAGGTGAACCATATTCAACTACAGTATGGTATAGCAAAAATATTAAATGTAAATAATTCATTTTTAATTGATCTCGAGTATGCAAAGATTTTTCTGGCAGAACAGAGAAAAACAAGAGGAGTCTGGAGGCAGTCGACAGGAAGGTCATGTTAAGTGCTTTTAAGTCACAGTGATTTTTATTGGAAATTAATTATTTAAGGTTGGTTTTTAAATAGATGTATAGAATAGACATTCTGATTGCAATGCAGGTTTTGCAATCATTCCTTCAAGCACACAACCTCTAAAGGCAAAGTAATCTAAAAACATATCAACACATATTTACAGCCTGACTTTCAAAATCAGCTCATAAACCCAGGCCTATAAAAAGCCTGTGTGTGTCCCCGAGTGTGGTCTTGTTGGTGGTTTATTTCGGCATCCAGTTCAAATACGTCAGAAAAAAAATTACTTGGCAGCAGCTCACCTCTGCCTCCACTACTGCCATTTTCTGACCATTTTTATTCCTTTTGACAGCATTTAGTTTGAGGCAGATGAAGGCAGTGGGAGGGAGAAGACTAAAATATTATGCAGAGGCAGGAAAAATAAAACAGTGAGAGAAGAGAAACATGCATCTCTCAGAACAGCAGTTGCCTGTCGAAATCGAAGCGACCCAGCTGAGTCCGTCATATCAAAGGTAGTACAAACACTTTAGCAAAACACACACCGAGGCCGTACTGCTATTCGCAGAATCATTATATTAATAGGTTATAAAAACAAAGGGCACAAAAAATCTATCCAAAACACTAGTGATCGTGAAATCCTTTCAAACCATTTCACTAGGTGTATATTAAGCACTACCAAATTCCACAACAAATAAAGTACTGGTCATTAGTTATGCCCTCTCCAAAATAAGTGTATTTTATCACCTTGCACCAGTTCCTGTCCAGTTCCTGTTTGATTAATGGAATGAGCATGGAAAATAGGCCCAGCCTCAAATCATGCTAAAAGATAAAGCTTAAAAGACAACATTCACAGCTTGACTGCATACTATACCAACACATTATGGAAAGGATTGGTGTGTGTGTGTGTGTGTGTGTGTGTGAGTGAGAGAGTGTGTGCCCGAGTGTTGGGCACCAGTGGGGGGGGGGGTAATCTGGTTTACCCCAAAAGGAAAACTGTTATGATTAATCTGTTGCTGCTGCAGCTGATAGTTTAAAAATAAATTTAAAAAATAATAAATAAGCTTTTACTTATTAATTGGCTGCATTATTTATTAATTATGCCAACAGAGGTATAGCAAGGCAAGTGTGTGTGCACGCGCAAACGAGACAGAGAGAATGTCAAATATCGAAATAGCCTGCACAAATCTGCAGCTTATTTTTTTAACCAAATCCTTTCAATTACATGGAAAATTTATAAATACATTCATTCATTAACTTGCTGAACCATTTAATCTTACTTTTTATCTCAGCCAACAATGGGTGAAAACAGGATGCACCATGAACAGCATCCCCACACTATCAAAGCAATACAGACGCTCCCCAACTTACGTTGTTGTTTGGTTCCAGACGGCCGAACGTAAGTTGAAAAAAAACCATAAGTTGTCATTGTATGTTCCAATGGCGTTTGACGTTCATACTGTACTATGCATCCATAAATACCATTTTCCGTATCTCAACACACCCCGAAATCAATTATTATAAACATAACATTGTAAAGTAATATCAAATACAGTCGGCCCCCTACTTATGAAATTAATCCGTGCCAGCGCATTTTTCGTAAGTAGGGGGCACATTTTACATTTAAAACGCCCGATTTGTTCCAAGGCTCCCCAGACTACACCATAAACCCTTTAAATGATAAAAGTACACCAATAAACACAAAGATCACAGAGACGACGTCTTAACACGAGAGTAACACGCAGTGAACTGGGAAGCAGCAGGGCACGGTCAGTCTGTCGCTTGTAAACAATGGATGCAGCGTCATTACGTCAGCATACTACTATTATGTCTCGTACTCAACATTTGACTTTTTTTCCCAAAAAAAAAAAAAAAAAAAAAAAAAAAAACAAGTAAAATGGAAAAACGTAAAACGGATGAACACATATCGAGGAGCGTCTGTACATACAACAAGAGTCACTTTCACACTCCACATGGGGGGCAACTTGGAACAGCCTATTAGTCTAATGTGCATTTAGACCAGTGTTTCCCCAACCCCTGTTCCGCGGCACATTAGTGTGCCGTGTGAAATCATCAGGTGTACCGCGGAAGATTAACCAATTTCACTTAGCATGTAGTAACAGTGCTGTTCTGCTAGAGGGCAGCATCATTTTTGTTCCGTGGTGTGCCTTGTGATTTTTATAATGTAAAAAGGTGTGCCTTGGCCCAAAAAGGTTGGGAAACACTGCTTTAGACTGTACGAGCAAACCAGAATACACAGAACAAACCCATGCAAGTGCCCAACAGGACCCAGCCCACAGTACCCAAACCCACTATTTTAACTAATGACTTTTTTCTAAATCCTACTCCAATCTGTTACAGTATCATGTGGAATACCCCCCCCCCAGATATCGAAATCTATGGGGTTTTTTCTAATGGCTCTCTATCGAACAATGCTCTGGTATCTTCTCCTTTCGGCTTTTCCCTTCAGGGGTCGCCACAGCGAATCATCTGCCTCCATCTCCTCTTACACCAACTACCTTCATGTCCTCCATCACTACATCCATGAATCGTCTCTTTGGTCTTCCTCTAGGCCTTCTGCCTGGTAGTTCCAACCTCAGCATCCTACTACCAATATATTCACTATCCCTCCTCTGTACATGTCCAAACCATCTCAATCTAACCTCTCCGACTTCGTCTCCAAAACCTCTTACATGTGCTGTCCCTCTGATGTACTCATTCCTGATCCTATCCATCCTCGTTACTCCCAAAGAGAACCTCAACATTTTCATGCTCTGGTATGAAGAGAAATGAAGATCCTGTTGGTTAATTTGCATCCATTTATTTCCATACATCTTAGAAACAGCAACAGTCCAAGCATTTCAATATGTTAAATCATGTAACCATGAGAAAAAGCAGATTTTTCTTTCTTAAGAATAATCTGTATACTATCACCACTTTTGTTTTCTGCATTTAACCAAACTCATTTTAAAAAGGTATCCACTCACGAGTGAATATCCTATAGATGTATTTTCCATTATCAGTTCCTGGTGAAACTACCCCAGCTCACAGGCTTAGTGTCTCTTCTTCACCCGTCTTCATCTCGTTTGTGGTTCTAGATCCTGTTTACAAATGTTCCACATTCAGAAAAAACATTGTGACCGATTCCATTTCCAAGAGATACCACTGTATTAAATGTTTATTTACAGCTTTATATATATATAGTGCATTTAGAGCTCCCCCCCCTTTTTTTTTTCAGGGATCACCACATCGGATCTGATTCTCATGTTTGATTTGGCAGAGGTTTTTACGTCGGATGCCCTTCCTGACAAAACCCTTTAGCAAGGGGCAGAACGAGGCAGCTACTCTTTACGAAAGTCAGCAATGGTTCTTTTACATGAACCTCTCACCATAGACAGTGAGAGACATGGCCGGGCCTTTAATAACCCAGTTAGCTGCACTGGTGGGGACAGTGACAACCTTGTGGCGAGTGGGACTCGAACCCCCAACCTTAGGATCAGCAATCCAGCACCCTATACCACTAGGCCACCAAACGCCCACTCATGAGTGAACATCCTATATGATGAATTTTACCATTATCAGTTCCTGGTGAAACCACCCCAGCTCACATTCTTAGAGTCTCTTCTTCATCTCGTTTGTGGTTCTGGATCCTGTTTACAATGTTTACATTCAGAAAAACATTGTGGCCGGGTCCATTTTATTTCAGAGAGACACCACTGTATTTAATGTTTGTTTAATATACCTGGGCAGTGAATGGCCCCCTTTATTGACACAATAAACAAATCTCTGTCCTTTCAGCAATACAGAATAATTCTTCAGTTGAACCAAGATATGAAGCTCTCCTGTTTGTCATTAAAATGTACTGGGGTTGATGTAGGGAGGAAAAGGTGGGGATGGAGGAATTCAGCAGCAGTCTATCATTCACCTGTGCATTATAAATACGCAGCAGATTGCAGTGCACCAGCACAGAGAGAATCCTCCAGACAGAGAGGATCTGATATCTACAGCAATTCCAACTCCAGAAAAAAAAAAGTCATGATTATTATAACAGATCAATGAGAACTCACCGAACAAATGTCCCAGTCAAAGGCACCAATCAGAAGAGAGCAATGCAAATTCATTTCACTTCAAAATCTCAGCGTGTGTCATAAATTCTCACCAGTTTCCTTTTTTTGTTGTTGTTGTTTTGTTTTGTTTTGTTCGACTGACCCACGCTCTGAATGTTTCAGACTTGGGTGCGCGCGCGCGAGCGTGCGTGCGTGCGTGCGCGTGCATGTGTGTGTGCGCGTTCGCGTGGGAAATTAATCCCTAGCTCACCTACCTTCCTCGTGGTATGTTTACTTCCTAGCCGTGGTTTACGTCCATCTCCTGGTTTATCGTCCTCTTCACTGTGTTCAAGCTCTTCTTCATCGTTTTCAGCTCCAGCTACTAAAAGCAAAGGCGCCAGTCAGCTCTGCACAAACCCCACAGCGATGTTTCCTCAGTGCTCCAGATCTTTCTACTCCTGCATCTCACAAACATTTGCTCTGTGGGCTTTAAAACGCTCCCCAAATGATCCATTCCCAAAAGTCGAAAACGCAGCCCTACGCACCGACACGTAAAGCTGTGCCCAGAGCCGCTGGAAAGTTATGAATTATTCATCGCGGATGGGCGGGGCTAGCGAGTTTTAAAAGAAGGGGTGGAGTCAATGTCTTAATCAGCAGTTTGTTCTGAGAGCTTCCAGTGCTGATACTTGGTGTGATTACAAATGGACAGCTGCTGTTGAGATTAGACTCTAATCATTAGAGGACTACAAGGGTTATTTAGGGGCTAAAATATAACACTTAACAATTATTGAACCAATTCAAACCGCATTAAAGGGCCCCATTCACTTCCCAGGCATATTAAATAAACATGAAATACAGTGCTATCTCTAGGAAGATGGTGATATACATATATATATATATATATATATAAAATATATATATATTATATATATATACAGTATATATATATATATATATATATACACTGTATATATACAGTATATATATATATATATATATATATATATATACACTGTATATATACAATATATATATATATATATATATATATATATATATATATATATACTGTATAAGATAAGATAAGATACAGCTTTATTAATCTCACAATGGAGAAATTCACTGTTGCAGGCTCTTGGAGTACCATCAGTAGGGGGTGCAAAATAGCTACATATACAATAATACGTATACATACATACATACATACATACACACACACACACATACATATATATTATATAAGTAAATAAATATATACATAAATAGTATAAAAGTAATATACAATACAAAAGAAAAAGAAAAACTTTGTAGACTGGCCTATATTCAAGAGTACATGTATCTGAGTGCAGAGTAGATGGGTTGATCTGGTTCACAGTCAGTGGGGTAGATGTGGTTGATTAAAGTGCACGGGGTTTTTATTGCACATAACTGGTATTTTCACAGACAGTTACAAAGTGGCGTTGTACAGTCTGACAGCGGTCTGCGCTCCTTCCTGCACTGAGGATGTCTCAGTCGTCCACTGAAGGAGCTGCTCAGCTTCTCTACAGTCTGGTGCAGTGGGTGAGAGCTGTTGACCAAGATGGATGTGAGCTTTGCTACCATCCTCCTCTCACTCACCTCCTCCACAGAGTCCAGTGGGCAGCCTAGGACAGCGCTGGCCCTCCTGACCAGCTTGTTCAGTCTCTTTCTGTCCCGCTCTGTGCTGCCCGCGGCCCAGCAGATGGCAGCGTAGAGGATTGCAGAGGCTACTACAGAGTCATAAAATGTCATGAGCAGAGGTCTGCATACTCCGAAAGACCTAAGTCTCCTCAGAAGGGAGAGGCGACTCTAGCTCTTCTTGTACAGGGCGGCGCAGGATCGCTGATCCTAAGGTTGGGGGTTCGAGTCCCCACAAGGGTGTCACTGTCCCCCCAGTGCAGCTAACTGGGTTATCAAAGGCGGGCCATGTCTCTCACTGTCTATGGTGAGAGGCATGTAAAAGAACCATTGCTGACTTTTGTAAAGAGTAGCTGCAAAGCCGTCAGCGTGTTTCTGTGCCTTGATAAAGGGTTGTGACAGGAAGGGCATCCGACGTAAAAACCTATCCCAAATCAAATGTGCGAATCAGATGATTCGCTGTGGCGACTCCCGAGAAAGGGAAAAAGCCGAAAGGAAGAAAGAAAATACATATATAGGGCGGTGGTGGCCTGGTGGTAAAGGGTGCTGGATTGCTGCTCCTAAGGTTGGGGGTTCAAGTCCCACTCTCCACAAGGTTGTCACTGTCCCCCCAGTGCGGCTAACTGGGTTATCAAAGGCTGGTCATGTCTCTCACTGTCTATGGTGAGAAGTTCATGTAAAAGAACCATTGCTGACTTTCGTAAAGAGTAGCTGCATAGTCGTCAGCGTGTTTCTGTCCCTTGCTAAAACCTATGCCAAATCAGACATGCGAATCAGATTGCTGTGGCAACTCCTGAAAAAGGGAAAAAGCCGAATATATATATATATATATATATATTGTTTGGGGTTTTTTGTTTTGTTTTGTTTCTGGTTTTTCTTTTGTTGTTGTTGTTGTTGTTGTTTTGTGCAAATCAGTGTTCATATCTTTCATCTGCACATGTTTTCCTGTTGTTATTGTAAAGACCCAAAAAAACAAAAAATAAACCAAAGACCCAAAACAAGATTTAGAATAGGTGAACATTTATTTCAGTTCATTTTCTGTAACTGCTTAACCCTGATTAGGGTCACGGGGAGGCTGGCACCCATCCCAGCCGACTCCGGGCAAGGGCAGAGTACACCCTGGACAGCTCGCCAGGCCATCGCAGAGCAGAAACACGCTGCTGGCTTTGCAGCCTACATTTGCCGAAAGTCAGCAATGGTTCTTTTACATGAACCTCTCACCGCAGACAGTGAGAGACATGGCCGGCCTTTGATAACGCAGTTAGCTGCACTGGGGGGGGGGGGAGAGAGACAATGACAACCTTGTGGAGAGTGGGACTCGAACCCCCAACCTTAGGATCACTGATTCAGCACAATATACCACTAGGTCAACACTGCCCATCGGGTGAACAAGAGATACCTAATTCAACCAAAATAAAATGATGATATAAGATGAAACACTAATGAAAATATACAGTAGTATAGGGGCCGGTGGCATAGTGGTTAGGCTGCTGTGCTCATGATCAGGAGGTTGTCTGTTCAAATCCCTGAGCAAGTTCTTAACCACAAGTGTGCCTCTGCTCACCCAGCAGTATAAATGAGTACCAGTAAAAATATACTGGGAAGGTAAACTGCGATGGACTAGCGTCCCATCCAGGAGGAGTTCAACTCCCAGTCGCTTCACACTATGGAAACCGGGAATACGCACCGGCCTGATGAGCCATTATGGCTTGGGTGTAAAAAGCCCAAAGGACTTTACTATACAGTAGTATATATTACACAGGGTCATAATTAAATGAGAATACTTTATTGATCAAAGCAAACTAAAATGGGATTTTTATTGATTAATTTTTCTTTTTAAAGCCTGACATTAGCAGGTGAGCTCTGGGTCCATGTGCATATGTCGGCACTCACTGTAGTAAGATTTTTTAAACTCATACAGAGTATTAGTATGAACTTCATGGGAACACAAGAAAAATAAACTAAAATTAGATATTTTTGTTCTGGGGGTGGGTCTATCTTTTAAGCTTGATTGTGATAATGCCACCTGCTCCATCACATAAATGGTCACTTGCACTTAATGGCACTATTTTTTTATTCATTCATTTTCTGAACCACTCAATCCTAAATAGCCATGGGGAGGCTGGTGCCCTTCTCTCTCAGCAACTTTTGAAATTAAAGCTCTTTTGCCTTTGAAATGTGAAAATCATACTGTATAGCTTCTTTTGTTTTGTTTTTTGTTTGTTTGTTTTTTTTTGGGGGGGGGAGCATTTTGTTTAATTTCTATGATCTCAGGATGATGTCTATTAACCCTCAAATAGTGAACCAATCAAGGTGTGCCATTCCCGACCAGTAAACTCACAAAATCACAAAATAAAAGCCACAAGGCTATTAGTGCGCTGATACACAGATGTGTAGTAGTAGATTTACTTGGAAAATACTCTTCAAAATAAATTATTTTATGTACAACTAATTCTTTTATTAATCATTTAATTAATAAATTCTGTGTTTGCAGATGACATCGTGATCTGTAGTGAGAGCAGAGAACAAGTGGAGGAAAATCTAGAGAGGTGGAGGTATGCCCTGGAAAGGAGGGGAATGAAGGTTAGCCTCAGAAAATCAGAATACATGTGTGTGAATGAGAAGGACCCAGGAGGAACGGTGAGGTTACAGGGAGCAGAGATGACGAAGGTGGAGGATTTTAAGTACTTAGGCTCAACAATCCAGAGCAATGGAGAGTGTGGAAAAGAGGTGAAGAAGCGTGTGCAGGCAGGCTGGAATGGTTGGAGAAAAGTATCCGGTGTGATGTGCGATAGGAGAATGTCAGCAAGAATGAAGGGAAAAGTGTACAAGACGGTGTTGAGGCCAGCGATGTTGTATGGCTTAGAAACAGTGGCGCTGAGGAAAAGGCAGGAGGCAGAGCTGGAGGTAGCAGAGATGAAATTGTTGAGGTTCTCTCTGGGAGTAACGAGGATAAATAGGATCAATAATGAGTATATCAGAGGGACAGCACATGTAAGATGTTTTGGAGACAAAGTCAGAGAGGCTAGATTGAGATGGTTTGGACATGTACAGAGGAGGGATAGTGAGTATATTGGTAGTAGGATGCTGAGGTTGGAACTACCAGGCAGAAGGCCTCGAGGAAGACCAAAGAAGAGATTTATGGATGTGGTGAAGGAAGACATGAAGGTCGTTGGAGTCAAAAAAGAAGATGCAGAGGACAGGGTGAGATGGAGGCGGATAATTTGCTGTGGCAACCCCTGAAGGGAGCAGCCGAAAGGAAAAGAAGAAGAAGAAGAAGAAGAAGAAGAAATGTATGCATTCACACTTATATTCACACCTACAGATGATTTGGAACAGCCAATAAGCTTAATATGCATGTTTTTGGACAGTGAGAGCAAACAGAGTACCCAAAGGAGACCTACACAAGCGCAGGAAGATCATGCAAACTCCAAACAGAAATGATCTCACTGAGTCTGAAAATCAAACCCTCTTGCTATGAGGCAGGTTTGTTATCCACTGCACCACTGTACCGCGCATAATGACAATCAGTAGCCTATTAAAACAGCAAGTAGACTATATACCATATTAAGACCTGCCTCACAACTAGAAGGTCTGACAGTCATGTTTCTGTGTGGCATTTGCATGTTCTCCCTGTACGTGTATGTGTTTCCTCTGTGTTTCCTCCCACAATCTAAAAATATACACATTAAGGTCAATGGCAGTTCCAAATTGCCCCTAGGTGTGAGTGTATATAGTTGTGTGAGTGTTAGGCCTGCAATAATCCGGCAATCAATTCAGGGTGTACCCATCTTTCGTCCAGTATCGCTTGAGATAGGCTTCAGCGTCCTCACCACCACAACAGGTGAAGTGGTTCAGCAAATGAGTAAGAGTGAGTGAGCGTGTAATTAAAGATTGATCGATCTTAGTCAATAATGTATGTGTCTTTAATTTACGGTAAGTTGCCATGTTTTTTTTTTGTTTTTTTTTTTGCGCACACAACACATAAATTTGTGTGATCTGGAACGACGAACAACAAAGTATTTCTTTTAAAGTCAGCGAAATTAAATCCCCAATGCCTGTTTTCACCAGAAGTTTTCAGTACATGGTATGCTTACAGATAAGTATATTTTCATTATGTGGCTGAAACAGCTCTGACACGTTGAGGCACTGACTGCATAAAACCACTGAAGGTATGCTGTGGTATCTGACACTAAGACATTCAACAGCAGATCCTTAAAAGTCATGTGCATGGTGAGGTGGGTGCCAGAGATCATAATTGTTTGTTTGGATTGATACATTGATCAGATTTAAATTTGGTTAGTTTGCCAAGGTTTCCCACCAGAACATCCTGGTGTTATTTGCTCCCCAGAAAAGTGGAATACAGCACATCCACCCAGATATATATATATATATATATATATATATATATATATATATATATATATATATATATATATATATATATATATATATATATATATATATATATATATATATATATATATATATATATATATATATATATATATATATATATATATATGATTCATTCATTCATTTTCTGAAGGGCTTAATCCTAATTAGGGTCACAGGAAGGCTGGCATGACTCTGATTGAGGGAAGAGTACGCCCTGAACACCTCAGCAGGCCATTGCAGGGCAGAAACACTCTAACGGCTATGCAGCCTACTCTTGATGAAAGTCAGAACTGCTTTTTTTTTTCCATGCCTTTCACCACAGACACTAAGAGACATAGCCGGCCATTGAAAGCCCAGTTATCTGCACTGGGGGGGGGGCAGCAGTCACAACTCAGTGACAGTGGGGCTTGAAATCTCAACCTTGGGACCAATAATGCAGCACCCTGCATTATTCCTCTTCAAATTTGACCTTTTTCACCAAACATATGCAAACTGATATTACTCCCAATCTCCAAGGTCTAAATTCACTAATTATAATAGTTATATTAATAGCTATAATAATTAGTTAAAATTTACACAGGTGTTCATGTGTTTACTACCGGTTGCAAGGAAATTTTACTAGCTTTCATTTGGTACCACTTTCAGTGCTATAGCTGAAGCTACAATGAAAATAAAGACTTAATACCCCAAATTTTGCAGCGTTTTTGAAAAACGGCAACAATAAAACTACATGGTTCTTGAGGCAGGCATAGCTAAGGTCTAAGATCAAAATAACTGGTATATTTAGTCAATTTAGACCTTGGAGAATGGGAAGAATATCAGTTTGCATATGTTGGGTGAAAAAGGTCAAATTTGAAGAGGTCTAAGCACCCTACCACCAGGCTACCAATGCCCTATATAACGTAAAAGAAAATGTCATCAGTGATACCAACTCACCTTCCGTCATTGCTTTATGGTCTAAACACTCTACTCACGTGTCCACTGTAGGTAATTTTGGTATTCTGGCCATGGGTACTCTGACTGCTCTGCGGCTTCACAGACAGCATTAATTTTTTTCAGCTATTAGTTCCTCTGGGATATCGGACCAGACAGGCTAGCTATCACTGAACCTTGGACACCCATGACCCTCTTATCCATAATTTCTGTCCTTCCTTGGGTCTCTTTTGGTGAATACTTACAACATATGAGGAAACAATGGATACAGGGAACCACTGTGTACTGCATACTTTGGCAATTATCAAAGTATTTTCTGCTGGTCAGTGGTGAGCTAGACATTCTTTAATTTATAGCTGGTTGCCATGGTTACAATCATACATGCCCTTCCCACCATTTTCGGGACCGATTAATCCTAATTAGGGTCGCAGGGAGGCTGGCATCCATCTCAGCCTACTCTGGGTGAGGGAAGAGTACACTTTGATCAGCTCGCCAGGCCATCACAGGGCAGAAACACGCTGACGGCTATACAGCTACTCTGGTCGAAATTCAGCAATGGTTCTTTTACATGAATCTCTTACCATAGACAGTGAGAAACATGGCCGGCCTTTGATAACCCAGTTAGATGCACAGGTGCGACAGTGATAACCTGTTGAGAGTGGGGCTTAAACCCCAAACCTTGGGATCAGTGTTCCAGCACCTTACCATCAGGCCACCACTGCCCTCCAGTCATACACGCTTAACCAAATTTTGACTGCAAATTAAATGTATACTATAAATAAAAATATTTTCTTTAGACTCTCATTTTATAGAAGGAATTCACATACAGTACTTTGTTATCTTTTTAAATAACTGAAGGTACTTGATGAAGCCACAGATAGTCATGAAAAAAAAATCAGATGTCGCACAGTTTGGGTTCATAATACACATTGGAACAAATAAGTGGAACCAAACCAGCTGTAAGCGACTTCAGCTGCCAAAAAATAAATAAATAAAAATCCACTATTTATTTAGTGAAGCTTGGGTGTTACATAATTCATTCAAACCATCTGTTCATCCAGATTCCCTTGTGATATAAACATTACCTCCTTGCTCATTAGTAAGCGCCTAGATTTCCCCCCCTGCCACTCGACTTATCTAGAGATGTGACATTAAATCCCCTGATTGTTCCAGAGAAAGTAAAGTACAGTAATCACCTAATCATGGCTGTCCATGCATTTGGGTATCACATAAGTGACTGTATCAGTTTGACCCTGAATATAAAATCACTCCTCTCAGCAGGCTTCTGTTTAGCTTCACATACTGAATGCATAGTGAGAATATTTCAAATGAAAAACAGCAAAAGTATGCTGTAAGTCAATTATTGATTTATGAAGCAATCTTCAGGAAATTGACATGGCAGATTTGCCATCCATCCTTTTCTGCTTCGTATTTGGCAAAATACAAAAATTCTATTTTCACCAGTGTTGGTTTGATTTTATTTTCCATTTGCCTATTTAATATGTACTATAAAAGTCAGGGCAGTGGTATAAGGCGCCGGATCGCTGATCCAAAGGTTGGGGGTTCGAGTCCCACTCTCCACAAGGTTGTCACTGCCCCCCCCCCTTCCCAGTGCAGCTAACTGGGTTATCAAAGGCTGGCCATGTATCTCACTGTCTATGGTGTGAGGCATGTAAAAGAACCATTGCTGACTTTCGACAAGAGTAGGCTGAAAAGCCGTCAGCATGTTTCCACCCTGCGATGGCCTGGCGAGCTGTCCAGGGTGTACTCTGCCCTCGCCCTGAGTTGGCTGGGATGGGCACCAGCCTCCCCGTGACCCTAATTAGGATGAAGCGGTTACAGAAAATGAACTGATGAACTATAAAAGTCATAAAGTTATGCACGGATTTGGATAAAACATTTTCTATAGTACGATGTGGTAGAGATAAGAAACTATACATTTTTTGGAAGTAATCTGTGCATGGGATTGAATTGTTCTTTTTTTTTCACATAGTGCAAAAATGTTCTGCATACTGTATATTCATGGGGAGTGGGGAAGTGTGTGTGTGTGTGGGGGGGGGGCTTTCATTGTAACTATACCAAGTTATAAAACTCTGCAGTATTAGGCTTTTTTTTTTTCTTCAGGTTAATCAATGCATTTGTCACCATAATCCATTTTTGTCTGAAGTGGGTACTTCACACTTCCGTCGAGTTTAATATAGAGTACATGAAGAACTCGATGTGGTCCTCTGCCGTAGCAGCTTCACATCTGCACTTATCCCCACTCCGATGTTTGATATGAGTATTTTAATATGGCCTTTTTAAATGTTTAATATATTAATAAAAACATCTCTATGATTAATCAGAGTACAAAATGAGCCACTTCATGTAATACATTTGATTGTTATGATACATCCCTAGGATGCTCCTGAACACATCATCAGTGATGTAACCTGAGGTCCTCGGATGTTTCGGGTCTTTCAACATCAGACACCCTCGCCCAGGCAACCCAGCCATGGTTGACCAGACCCGACTTGTGTTCAGGTGGCTTTTGCTTTCCATGGATCTCCTCTCCTAATCCACAGCCATCTCGAGGCTTTCTCTGCTTCCTCAGTGATCCTCTTGATGGCTCTTCTCCTCTCCATCCCCGTAATGCCCAGCACACTCAAGGTTTTATAGAGTGATTGGCCTGCGAACCCTCTGCAGCCAACCTCGATGGGCATACACTGTGCCTTCCAGCCCTGCTTACGGCAGCCTACGACCAGATCTTCATATTTGGTCTTCTTTCTCTCATGGGCCTCATCCAGTCGGTCCTCCCATGGCACAGTGAGCTCCATCAAGATGATGCTCTTTGTCTCCTTTGACACCAGGAGGATGTCTGGCCTCAGGGTGGTTGAGACAATACACTGGGGGAACTTGAGTTGTTTCTCCAGATCAACAGACAGCTGCCAGTCTTTTGCGGTTGCCAGTAGCCCCGATGGGTTCCTGGCTCCTGCGGTTTTTCCCAACTTCTCACCCGCCTTCACAAAGGTGATCAACTGAGTGGTGGGGCAGGACCGTCTGCTGCTTTTGCTGATTCCCATGCTGATGACTTTGAGCTTAATTTAGATGATAAAATACTCTTTTTTAGGAATTTAGAGTCCAATGGGTGATGTGTAATATATTCATCGATTCATTTTCCGAACTGTGGGTGGGGGTGGGGGTCCACTCTGGACAGCTTGCAGTTCAGCAAAATTTCTTCTTGACGAAAAGTCAGCAATAGTTTTTTTTATATGACAGTGAGAGACATGGCTGACTTTTGAGAACCAGTTCGCTGCACTGGGGTGATGACCATTGACAGTTGGGCTTGAACTCCCCCGACCTTGTGATCAGTAATCCAGTACCTTACCATCAAGCCACCACTACCTGGGGCCTTTAATTTAATAATTCATGTGTTGAGGTTAGATTTCTTAATCAATTATTATATAGCTGCTCGTTGAAAGGATTAAAATACATAGGAAATGCTAAGGGATAGGAGGATGGAGCCTTACTCATCTGACACTGAGAACAGACGAGATATACCCTGAGCAGCTCACCAATAGACAACCATTCACCCTCACATACACACCTAAAGGCAATTTGAACAGCCAATTAAACTAAATTGCATGTCTTTGAACTGTGGGAGAAAACCTGGAATACCTGGAGGAAACCCAAGCAAACAATGGAAGACCTATGCAAGCATGGGGAGAACATGTGAACTCTACACAGAAACCTTTCTGAGCCTGGGACCCAAACCAGGAACTTTTTTGCTTTGATAATAATGTGCTACACCACCATGATGCCTTAATAAGGATTTACTTCCATTCAAGTTAGAATATTAACAGCATTTACATTTAAATTTTTAAGTTGTCTTTTTGTAAAAATAAAAAGCCCACATTTTTCTCTGAATTCATTTTATTTTGAATGGGGAAACATTTCTGTGCACATTGAGTTCAATACGGTCAGAGGGTGAACCAATCAAGGCCAGTTTTTAATAAAGCTGGATACAGTAACCAAGGCGACTGTACATTTAATGCAGCAGAAAGATGAAGTGCACACAGTGTATCATGGCTAAGATGTAGTGCAAATCAGACAATGTAAGATAATTTCAAACTCAAACTCAGACATCTCTGACTATGTTGTTGATCTTGCTACCAAATGTTATATGGGATATACACACACACACACGATTAGCCATAATATGACCATCAGTGCTTTGCCTTTTAATTTAGCTGCATACACACCAAGCTGCAATGCAGTGTTCTGGTGCTTTTTTTTTTTTTTTTTTTTTTTTTTATCATCGCCAGCTTTAGTAGTTTGAGCAGCATGTGCTTCAGGTGCGCTTCTGTGGCTCAGACCAGACGTCCATAACACCTTTCCGAGCTTATTGGTTGTCCTTCCTTAAATCAACTTTGGTCGATCTCCAAAACCTACCATTTTGAAGATAAAACACAATCTGTTCAATCATAGCATGAATATATATAGATTTAGGGACTGCCTAAAAGCAGAGCTCTCAACATAAATCTCTATAGATAGTTATCTTTGACTGAATTTCTTCCATTCGTATCACCTTTTGCTCTCATCTGTATCACGTGTCTTGTTCATTGATTTATCCGTTTAAGGAGTTCATGTCCTATGAAACTTGTGATTTTGGTACAATAGCCGGACTGGCTACTGGCTACTTTGCCCTCATCGGTAAACTTGGCTGTGATGAGTGCCAGCCTCCGCATGAGGATACATGGGATTAAGCAGTTCAGAAAACAAATAAATAAATGAATAAAATGTACATAGGCCAACCAAGGCAGTCAGTGGTGGCCTGGTGGTAAGGTGCTGGATCACTGATCCCAAGGATGGAGGTTCAAGCCTCGCTCTCAATTGGTTGTCACGGTCCTCCCAGTGCAGCTAACTGGGTTATCAAAGGCTAGCCATGTCTCTCACCCTCTATGGTGAGAGACATGTAAAAGAACCATTGCTGACTTTTATCAAGAGTATAGTCATCAGCTCGTTTCTGACCTGCGATGGCCTGGCGAGCTGTCCAGGGTGTACTCTGCCCTTGCCCAGAGTCCACTGAGATCCCTAATTGGGATTACGTGGTTCAGAAAATGAATGAATGAACATAGGACAACCATCCACACCATGGTCTATGGCTATAGTCTCCACTTATAAGCACTGAGAGGAAACAAATAACTAAAATGACCGCATTGTTACAATGCCGTATGCTAAATGGTGTTGTCTGCCAAATGCCATAAAGGTAAAAGAAACTTCTGGAGCATAAACTAATGAAATTATCACTGGTAGACAGGAGTCTGAACACCGTGCATTGGGGCTGCCTCGGAACAGACCAGTTAGGTGGTATATTAGTATTACTATTATGACTGATCAGTGTATATGTGATAACGAGGACAGTGGTGGTCTAGTGGTATAGGGCACTGGATCGCTGATCCTAAGGTTGGGGGTTTGAGTCCCACACTCCACAAGGTTGTCACTGCCCCAACACCCCCCCCCCCCCGCCCCGCCCCAGTGCAGCTAACTAGGTTATCAAAGACGGGCCCTGTCTCTCACTGTCTATGGTGAGAGGTTCATGTAAAAGAACCATTGCTGACTTTCGTAAAGAGTAGCTGCATAGCCGTCAGCATGTTTCTGCCCTACCCTTGCTAAAAAAGGGTTGTGTCAGGAAGGGCATCCAACGTAAAAACCTATGGTGAATCATTCGTTGTGGCGACCCCTGAAAAAGGGAAAAGCCAAAAGGAAATCTCTCTCATCTCAGTGTACAGGATATGTGATAAATGGAGAGTGAATCCACGGCAATCATTTAGCTATGTTATTATTTTACGCAACAGCCACTGAGACGAAGCCAAAGACCTTGTGCATTAGCTAAATATTCTCCAAAACATTCAAGTTTCCAGGCTTTGCTTTTTCCACTTAAACTACTCAGGCTAAGAGAAACTTTCAGAAGTCTTGTAGATTCAGAATATGTTTCTAGCTATTTATAATGATCCTGTAGGCATTGTCCTGAAAGCTACATGTAAATTTTTCTAATTTGAAATCCCTCTTATTATTAAAAAGCTACAACGCCTCCTCCTCAGCCATTTAGATATGGCTGGGGTATATAGCTGCATCCAGGGGGGGTGTGGGGGTGCAAGGTACTTATTTATAGATTTTCACTCATTTGGTCTGTTAGAGGTAGTACATTATTCATGTATCAGTGATGTAAGATATTTAATATTAGTTGTTTTAATTTTGGGTGTTGGTTTTCATTAAAATGAACACAACTAATTTTAGGTTTATTCGATTACTATAACAAACTTAATCATTTTCTTTTTTGAAATTTTGTTTGAGGGCAGCACAGTGGTGCAGTGCTTAATACGCTTTCCTCACAGCAAGAAGGACCCTGGCTAGATTCCCAGGTTTGTGGGATTTGCATATTCTCCCAGTGCTTGCATGGGTTTCCTCTGAGCACTCTGGTTTCCTCACACAGTCCAAAAACATGCACAGTAGGCTAACTTGCTGCTCTAAATTGCCCCTGGGTGTGAGTGATTGTGACGATATGTTGGTCCTGCAGTGATCTGGCAAGCTAATCAGGGTGTACCTCGTACACAGTCGGCTGAGATGGGCCCCAGCCTTCTCGCAACCTTAATCAGGATTAAATGGCTTAAAAAGTGGATGAATAAATGAATGAATGAATGAATGAATGAATAATTTTTTTCAGTTCTGGAACAGATACAGTCTTTATAATGTAGGACATTGGTGATGTCTGAAAGCAGCACAATCAGTAATACAGACCACAATGAGGTGGTAAACATGCAGGTTTGTGGTACATAACATGAGGAATGTACGGACAGATTACACAACCGAATTCTAATTCAGGCACTCATCAGCTCATGACTCATCTGTTGTAACTTGCTAGAATTCTAATAAGCCACTGAAGAAACACACTTGGTCTGTAAGTAACTGAAATGTACCCCAATCACCGCCAGTGACCCAACTGCATCACAACTCACCCCCATCCAAAATAGTTCAAATCATTCACACTTATTTAGAGTGTAGCCAATAGCATTTCGTTCATTCGCCTGCTGACTTCATTCTGTATATGAACAGTCCTTACTGATAGAAATGCGTGGTCTTCAGTCTCAAACTCTACTCTTCCTACACATGCTTCCATAACGGTAAAACTCTTTGCCCTGAAGATCCCATCACAAGTTTTAACAAACAATAGCGCTCCTTCAAAAGAACCTGATCACTCACTCAATCATTTTCCACATTGTTTAAAGCTATTAGCCTGGCTGAGTCCGAGACCATTTTCCTGTGGGGTGGCTGTGCTATGCTCTGTCATCATTATCATTATCTTCCGCTTAATGTGGGGTCAGGTCGCGGGGCAGCAGCTGAAGCAATGATGTCCAGATGTCCCTCTTCCCAGTTACTTCGTCCAGCTCTTCCAGGGGACACCAAGGTGTTCCCAGAAAAGCCGAGAGACATAATCCCTCCAGCGTGTTCTGGGCTGGCCGTGGGGTCTTTTGCGGGTTGGCCATGAATGAAACACTACACCAGGGAGACCCCGAGCCACATCAACTGGCTCCTCTCAATGCAGAGGAGCAGCGGTTCTACCCCAAGCTTTCCCCATTGCCCAAAGTTTGTTACCATCGGTGAGAGTTGGAGCATAAAACGACTGATAAATTGAGTGCTTTGCCTTGCACCTCAGTTCCCTCTTCACCACGACGAACAACAAATTTGACCTGTTGTACCCAATACGGACCAAATTCTGGCTCCAGTGATACAATGACTGAATGGCCCAGAGCAACGGGTCCAGAACACCTACCAGAGCACGTCCCACAAGATAGCCTGAAGGACACGGTGGAAAGCCTTCTCCAAATCCACAAAACACATGTAGACAGATTGGGCAGATTGCCCCCTCAAGGATCCTGCAGAGTGTATATAGATGATCGAGAGTGCTGCGGCCAGGAAGAAAACCACATTGTTCCTCCTGAATCCGAGATTCAACTATTGTTCAGATCCTCTTCTCTAGTACCACTCTCTATACTCTATGTTGCCATATAAAAACCAAAACAACCACAAATTCCAAAACAAGACAACAAAACAAGGCACACCAATGTTCTTCCTGTGAATATTTAAATTCTTTCAAATATATAGTAGGATTTTTAGCTACAGGCTCATTTTAGAGCAAAACCAGGGCTATACAAAATGTTTCCCAACATCTAAGTATCATCATGCATTCAGAGTTAAATACCATCGTTTCACATGGAATGACCTTCATCCATGGCCTCTACCCAGAGGCACATGTGAAACAAGACTTGCATGCAATCATGGGCTCTCCAGATGTCAAACCTTGATGGCTGGACATAAAGTGTCATGAACAAATTAATTCAGGTCATAATCTGAACCTAGGCTGAGAAGCCTGGCCATCCAGGAGGAGTTCGCAGTTGAACCGCTGCTTCTCCGCATTGAGAGGAGCCAGCTGAGGTGGCTCGAGCAATGTGTCTTGAGCGCATCCTTGGTGTGGTGTTTCAGGCGCCTCCAACCGGGACGAGACCCTGGGGTAGACACAGAACATGCTATAGAGACTATGAGTCTCAACTAGTCTGGGAACACCTCGGTGTCCCCCTGGAAAAACTAGAGGAAGTGGCTGGGGAGAGGAACATCTGGACCTCCACGACCCAACCCCAGATCAAGCGGAGATGATGCAGATGAAAACTAAAACGGTCTACACTGTGACGATGCAACATATACAGAACATCTTCATTACATTTCATATATGTATTCATTTTATCTTTACAAGATTTATGAAAAGGTCAAAGATAAAACAAAAATTAATCAGCGCTTAATAACTATATTATTGATCAAAATTAAAACCTATACTGTATACATAGTTTGTACATACTGCATGGCCAGTGCTGATTACTTTTTGAAAAGCTATTAAAACAATGTCATAGACATATATGGTGAATTGTGGGTGTGTGTATTTATATAAGCAATGACCTGCACAAAAAGCAGATATAAGCAACTACAATGTACAAACTTTCAGTGCTCATACTTGCGTATCTGACCTTTGTTGACACATTTGATAAATCACAATTTTACTGTGCTTATGAGAATTCAAAATCTTATCTTGCAGAAACAATTCAGAATGCTTCAAAACTGGATAAATGAAGCTCCAAGTTTTCATGGCGCAGTGACCTTTTGCACCAAAGCCATCTATCACTCTGTCCTATAGATAATATTTTGCATTATCGAGTCACCCTGTGCGCTGTGTATTCTGGCTTGCAATTTGTAGTTGCTGTCTTTAGTATGAAATTGTACTAGTTCTCAATATGCACTGTTTGGCAGGTGACAAACACCGCTGCCACTTGGCTTTACTGCAAATGTCATGACACCAAGTTTAAGTAGCTTTATTGTTATTTCAACCATATGTAGCTAATGTATTACATAGAGAAATGGATGGTGTTTCTGTATTCTGGTATTTTCTGTCTTCATCTGTGGAAGAAAATTAATGTCAATAATCACAATTTGAAATATGCACTGCTTTTGAGGTGCTCCCAGAACAGCTGACCTCCTTCTCTCACTGATATGAAATAACACAGTAGCATCTTCACATGCTGTTGTCCCTCACTGGGAGGCTATTATGCCAATTCCATTTTTTGGAATGAATATACATCTATTAAAAAAAATAGTCAGTCGTTACTGTCTTGTTATTCTATCTCTCTGTAAAATGTGATTAATGAGATGTTATGGGTACTCACTCGAATGGGATACTTTTCCAAAACCTGAATACCCATAAACCCTACGGCAACTATGGCAACCAGTTGCTAGGGAGAGGCAAAAGGCAGACCCCTGAAGAGCTGACTAGCTCATTTGGCAAGTGAGCCGTGGAAAAAAAAAAAAAAAAAAAAAGAATTCCCCTGTGACTCAGCAAAGGCCCTGGTTGCCATGGTAACCACATGGAAGTGATGGTGGATTTTATTTTTTTTCCTGCCCCACGCTTGTGGGGATTCCAATATTATAGCACCATGCACATACAAACTGAGCTTAGTTTACATGACGCAGCCTTCACTGTGGCTTCCCATACACAAGTCTCATTTAGTCAAGTTTCGTTTTTATCATGTGTTTCTTAGTCAAGACATTCAAAACATAAAACTTGGGGATTTGTTTAAATATTTACAAATAATCTTTAGTTAAGTTTGTCTTAAGAGAGTTGGTAAGTCTCATGGCCATATCCAGCCTTCAATTCATTATTTATCCCTCCTCGATGTACTCTGGATGGGGCAGTGATGGTCTAGTGGTATAGGGCGCTGGATCGCTGATCCAAAGGTTGGGGGGTTCGAGTCCCACTCTCCACAAGGTTGTCACTGTCCCCCCCCCAGTGCAGCTAACTGGGTTAACAAAGGCGGGCCATGTCTCTCACTGTCTATGGTGAGAGGCATGTAAAAGAACCATTGCTGACATTCGTAAAGAGTAGGCTGCAAAGTCGTTAGCGTGTTTCTGTCCCTTGCTAAAAAGGGTTGTGACAGGAAGGGCATCTGACGTAAAAACCTCTGCCAAATCAAAACGTGCGAATCAGATGATTCGCTGTAGCGACTCCCGAGTAAAAGGGGAAAAAGCCGAAAGGAAGACAGACAGACAGATGTACCCTGGATGGGATGCCCAGGCCATCACAGGGCACTATGCTGCACAGGTTCTGGGAGACAGAAGAAAACCAGACACCCAGGAAACCCACACAGACACTTCTGGAGAACTATCTCCATGGTAACCAAGGGACAATGTAGGTAGGTGTAGGCTATACATGACAGCTCTGTGATATTCCTCATCTCTAAAAAGCAACTCTTAATTCTCTATAACTCTTAATGTGCTAGAGTGGAACAGCTGTTTTATTCTATAGAAACTCACAGAATTGTGATAAATATAATGTTTTTATTTTATTAAAATTCTTAAAAAAAATTTACCCTCCAGCACCAAATCAGTCAGAAGTCACAGGACCAGATTTGGAGATATAGTAGATGGGTGAAAATAAATATTTTTTCAGATTTTAGCAAAAAACACCATATGTTTAGACTTTACAGTTAATCAATTTTAAATACATTTATTCCCTATGTGTATTTAAACTTCATTCAATGAAGGAATGCATGTCTGGTTGTCTTAAAATATCCAAAAATGTCCCAAAATCATCAGTGAGCACTGTCTGGTGGATGACACATGATTTCGACACATACTTACTACCTAAACGTTACTGCAGAACAAGTACATTTATACAACAGTATACCCTAATTACAGTGACATCTTTCAGCAGGATGATGTGCCGTGCCAAGTTGTAAAAACTGTTCAAGAATGGTTTGAGGAACAAGACATGAGCAACAATTGAAGGTGTTGACTTGATCTCTAAATGTCCCCGATTTCAATCTGATTGGGCATCTGTGCGATGTGCTATATAAGCAATTCCCCGTCATGAAGGCCCCGACTCATCACTTAAAGGAGATAAAGGATCAGCTACTAGTGACTGAAAGCCAGATATCACCGCACCTACAGAGGTATTGTGGAGTCCATGCCCTGGCAGGTCAGACCCGTCTTGGCCACAGAAACACACCAATATATCCAAAATTCGGCAAATGGTTTTAATGTAATGGTTGATAGTACAATTTCACTGACTTTCATGGAGCATACAAGTCATTACTTTAACACTATGTGCATTAGAAGTCCTAACTCTGGTAAATTTTCTTTGCAATGCCACATTTAATGTTTTATAATAGAGAACATAGAAATCTCTCTATATTATTCATCACTCTTGGTGAAATGCAATATGACAGCAAAATAGTCTTTTTAAAGCTTGGGCTCTTCATTTATTCCACTTTAACTGTTTACACTGGTCAGTGCAGCCTCTGAGAATATCTCATTTAAATATCCAGCTACAAAAAATAATTGCATTCATACAGGATTATTTTTTCTCAAGAATAAGTTCCGTTTTAATTGGAGCAAACACTACAGCTCATCTCACAACAGGCTTTTATAAACACACAGATGACCTAAAATGTCTTCAGATTTTCCTACAAGTTCTGAAAATAGACAAAAATAACCTAATTATACAACAGCAAAACAAAAGTGCTCCACTTGGTTACATATTTATAAAAGGACGAGATGTTTTTTAAAAGTTAATCTCAATCAAAACTTAAGATTTTAAACAAAGTTTTTATTATAAAGTTGAAAGCTGCTACTTTAAAGACTTCCTGGGTGATTTAAAAATTGAAAGGAAAAAGCATGATGTCATCCCAATTTAACATGGTAACAGGGAGAGTAAGGCTTTCAACATATTTTATTTAAGTATTTCAGGTGTTTTTGCTAAAATATATTAATCTTGGTGCATATAAAGTTTATAGGATATCGAACTTTTTAAATAAAGCTTTTTTTTGCCATTTTCTCCCTAATTTATTCGTATCCAATTGCTACCCATCATCATCATCATCTCTTTTACTTATCACGCGGCCAACACCGACCAGGAGGTGCGAAAGCATGCATACGCTCCCTCCGTAACATGCAATGCTAAACAGCCGCCTCTTTTCAAACTTCGGTGCATAAGCATTTGAAGACAGTCTAACACACTCGGAAGGAAAGCGCTATTCGCCTCCTCCTATAAATGAGCTCACAGATGACCATGATTGGCTGGCGATCGCTATAAGTGACAGGGAGGTGAGCATATGCCCTCCCTCCAGTCCGTGAGGGCTCGGCCTATTAGCTCCCATGGAGCCCCAGATGGTTGTAGCATTAACCCGGATTTGAACTTGCAATCTCTGGGTTAAAAGTCACACACCTTGTCAATGCGCCATGTGCGAGAACCTTTATTTAAATCTTAATCAAGCATTCATTTTGAAATCTCCAGCAAACATTTGTCAATAAATGGAATGTATAGGTCAAAATGCTGTACTTGAGCATGCTCACTTAGGTCTTGAGGATAATTGTTCTGAGACTTAGTTTTGAAATAATTGGCCTTAAAGTCATTAGAAAACAAACCATTGGCCTAAAAATTTGCAAAGAGAAAAGAAATAACCTACAGATTTGAAAGCAGTGAAGTTTTAACTTTGAGTGCTGTGTTCCATTTTAGGGGAAATAATCCAAGAACAAACACATCCCTGGGTGGGAAAAGTACCATATGAACCGTATAAAAAGGTGAAGTTAGATTTTGGGTATTTACAATCAATTTGATGCAATTAGATCAGACTGTAAACATCACCAGAGTTGCCATTTGACTTTCTTTTGATCGAGTAGCTGATGTCACTTTATGATTGTTGCGTGACATGTGTTAGTGGATTGCATATCCACCAAGGTCACAGAGGAAACTGAAGCCAATTCCACCTGACTACACATGAAAAGGTGCTGAGAACGCCCTTATTAAAAGCTCAATTTTTCCCTCCACCACTACTGAAAAACATTAGAATTTAATATTTTTATGTATATAAAGTCTAAATATATTTTTCATATTTTACAATACTACACATCAACTACATCTGCTAGTTAGAAATGTGCAATAAACATTAGCATAAATAATTGTATTGAATGAAAACATGAAATTTTGTTTACAATAACAACAGGCTACTCACATTGCAAGCAAAGTACTTGTAAAATCATTGGCAATGTTTCATCATTTTATACAAGGTTGTGGCAGCTTTATCCCTTAACCATGTTTGCCAGCCAACTCTCATATCATCTAACATTAGCCAGTGTGAACTGTTGTGAGAACATTTCCATCAAATAAGTTTAGCTCAAGTACAGGACTTTCTGAGACCAGTATCAGTTCCTATCTATTGCTACCTCGATCCCAGTCCACCAGTTCATTGGAGGGCTGACGCAGACACAAACCATTCACACGCCTATGGGGAATTTCAATTGACCCGTCATGTGTGGTGTTGGACTCTGAAGCGGAAATCAGAGCCATTTTATACTCATTTTCGTAATTTAAAAACAGTCACAATGAAAACACGGTACACATTTTCATTTATCGTACTTTGATTAAGTGTGTAATGTTGTTAGCGCTTATGCCCCAAAGGCAGGATGTGAGCAGGAAGAGGATAGGTTCTGGAGTGAGTTAGATGAAGTGATGCAGAATACCTGCAGAGGTGAAAGAGTGGTCATTGGGGCAGACTTCAAAGTACATGTTGGTGCAGGAAACAGATGGAATGAGGAAGTGATGGACAGGTTTGGTATCCAGGACAGGAACACAGAAGGACAGATGTTGATAGATTTTGCAAAAAGGATGGAAATGGCTGTGCTGAATACTTTCTTTCAGAAGAGACAGGAGCATAGGGTGACTTATAAAAGCGGAGATAGGAGCACACAGGTAGACTACATCTTGTGTAGGCGATGTAATTTGAAGGAAGTCAGTGACTGCAAAGTAGTAGTGGGTGAGAATGTTGCCAAACAGCATAGGATGGTGGTGTGCAGGATGACACTGATGGTGAGAAAGGTGAAAAAGGCAAAGGCAGAGCAGAAGACAAAGTGGTGGAAGCTGAAAAAGGAAGAGGGTCGTGTTGTCTTCAAGGAGGAGTTTTGGGTTTTGGGTGGCCAGGAAGTGCTTCCAGATGACTGGACAACTACAGCTAATGTGATCAGGGACACAGGAAGGAGAGTACTTGGTGTGTCCTCTGGAAGAAAAGTAGATAAGGAGATTTGGTGGTGGAATGAGAACGTGCAGGAGTGTGTACAAAAGAAGAGGTTAGCTAAGAAGCAGTGGGACATTGAGTGGACCGAAGAGAATAAACAGGAATACAGGGAGACACAGCGTAAGGCGAAGGTAGTGGTGTCAAAGGCCAAATAGAGGGCGTATGATGACGTGTATGATAGGTTGGACAGTAAGGGGAGAGAAAATTTATACAGGTTGGCACAGCAGAGAAATCAAGATGGAAAAGATGTGCAGCAAGTTAGAGTGATAAAGGACAGAGTGTGAAATGTATTGACTGATGACAGAAGTGTGCTGGGAAGATGGAAAGAGTACTTTGAAGAGCTGATGAATGAGGAAATTGAGAGAGCAAAAAAAAAAAAAAAGAGTAGAATAGGTGACTGTTGAGGACCAGGGAGCAGCAAAGAAGAGTAAGGGTGAAGTGAGGACATTGAAGAGGATGAAGAGTGGAAAGGCAGTTGGTCCTGATGACATACCGGTGGAAGTATGGAAGTGTCTAGGCAAGGTAGCAGTAGATTTTCAGACGAGAACATTCAACAAGGTCTTAAGAGAGTGAGAGGATGCCGGAGGAATGGAGAAGTGTGCTGGTGCCCATTTTTTAAGAACAAGGGAGACATGCAGAGTTGTGGCAACTACAGAGGAATAAAGTTGATGAGCCATATGGCGAAGTTATGGGAAAGAATCATGAAAGTGAGATGAAGGGCAGAGGTCAGTATTTGTGAACAACAGTTTGGTTTCATGCCAAGAAAGAGCACCACAGATGTAGTGTTTGCTTTGAGGATGTTAATAGAGAAGTACAGAGAAGGTCAGAAGGAGCTGCATTGTACTTTTGTGGATCTGGAGGAAAGCATATGAGAGGGTGCCGAGAGAGGAACTATGGTATTGCATGAGGAAGTCTGGAGTGGCAGAGAAGTATGTTAGAGTGGTCCAAGACATGTACGACAGATGTAAGACAGTGGTGAGGTGTGCTGTCGATGTGACAGAAGAGTTCAAGGTGGAGGTGGGACTGCATCAAGGGTCATCTCTGAGCCCCTTCTTGTTCGCTATGGTGATGGACGGGCTGACAGACGAGGTGAAATAAGATTCCCCATGGACTATGATGTTTGCAGATGACATTGTGATCTGTAGTGAGTGCAGAGAACAAGTACAGGAAAATCTAGACAGATGGAGGTATGACCTGGAAAGGAGAGGAATGAAAGTTAGCCTCAGTAAGACAGAATACCTGTGTGTGAACGACAAGGACCCAAGAGGAACGGTGAGGTTACAGGGAGGAGAGATAAGGAAGGTGGAGGATTTTAAGTACTTAGGCTCAACAATCCAGAGCAATGGAGAGTGTGGAAAAGAGGTAAAGAAGCATGTGCAGGCAGGTTGGAATGGTTGGAGAAAAGTGTCCAGTTTGATGTGTGATGGGAAGGTATCGGCAAGAATGAAGGGAAAAGTGTACAAGACGATGTTGAGGCCAGCGATGTTGTATGGTTTAGAAACAATGGCACTGGGGAAAAACAGGAAGCAGAAATGGAGGTAGCAGAGATGAAAATGTTGAGGTTCTCTTTGGGAGTAACGAGGATGGATAGGAATTAGGAATGAGTACATCAGAGGGACAGCACATGTAAGACGTTTTGGAGATGAAGTCAGAGAGGCTCGATTGAGATGGTTTGGACATGTACAGAGGAGGAATAGTGAGGATATTGGTCGGAGGACGCTGAGGTTGGAACTACCAGGCAGAAGGCCTGGTGAAGGAGGACATAAGGTCGTTGGAGTAAGAGCAGAAGATGCATATGATAGGGTGAGATGGAGGCAGATCATTTGCTGTGGCGACCCCTGAAGGGAACAGCCGAGTGGAAAAGAAGAAGAAGATTAAGTGTGTAGTGCAAGCATGACAAGAAGTTATTAACTTAGTTATTTCCTAAACCTTTTCCCCTTCAAAAAAAAAAAAAAAAAAAAAAAAAAAAGTGATGGGTGCCCAAGAGCCTAAATGGGTTTAAGAAAATTCATAAATGATTTGAAAAATCAGTTTAAATAGATTTAAAATGACTGCAGCTTGCAGTCACTGTTTTAACTATGAATTTAGTCGTTTAAAGATGACATGACGTTCTTACAGATAATGTAAAGTCATCGTCCAAAAATTGAGCTACCATGAGGTGGATCTTTCTGCAAGCGAATGATCCCAAGCATACTAACAAATCCAACAAGGAATGCCTAAAAAAGAAGAAATGGAGTTTATTTCATTTAAATGTTTTAGGCAGGGATGAGAAGGACAGTACATGCAAATTAAAACAAAAAAAAAAAAAAAGAGAAAAAAAAACCCTGACATGTCTTGAAAAAGGTGAAATTTTGCATGGAATAGTGATAAAAGGTTTTCAGAAAGCCAATGTCAAAACTGGTGAGAAATAATGCAAAGCACCTATAAAATGGTTTATCAAGGGGCCAGAACTCATTTCTTTGGCCAAAAGTCAACTTAGTTTGTTGCAAATTAACGTTACATCTACTGATATACTTGAGTAGATTATTTTTAAAATTTAATTTGGTGGTTTCCTACAAATCATAGTGGTTTAGTTCAAGTATGTATTCCCTTTAACTGTAGGCTCTGTATTACGAGAGTCAAACACTTCCTTTTTTATTCACAATTCAGACTAACCACAGAGAAGTAACCGGCTTGATCTACAGCAGACTTCAGCTCAGGGCTTTCTTTTTTGATCTGTGGAACTGTAACTGGTTTCAAATGATTCAAATAGCTAACTGTATGGTTTAACATGGAGGGACATCATGAAGTACAAAATAAGTCCAATGTCTTATGTGAATGAGCACAAATTGAAAGACAAGTAGACTTGAAGCAATATACAAATGTCCTATTAGTCTGGTACCTTCCGAGTCGGAGAACAACTCTTGGCGACCTGCCATGAAGGATAACGCCTTGATTATTATCTTCATGGAGGTTTTCTTGGCAAGGATAGTGCAGTGGTTTGCCATTGCCTTCTGCACGATGTGAACCTACAAGTGATTTAGAACAGCCAATTAGCTTACTGTGCATGTTTTTGGACCATGGAAAAAAACTGAAGTACCCAGAGGAAACCCACGCGAGCACGGGGAGAACATGCAAACTCCACACAGAAACGCCCAGGCCGGGAATCAAACCCAAGCCTTCTTGCTGTGAGGTGGACGTGCTAAACACTACGCCACCATGCCGCCCAATGTCCTATTATATATGGTTTAATATAGACTACTGTTCAACAGTTCAGGGTCACTTGGAAATTCCTTTGTTTCCAAAAAAAAACCATATTTGTTTCAATAAAAAAAGATTAAAATGGTTAGTGTTTTAAAATAAATACTACAGGAGGAAACCACTGATGGTGATAAATGGGACAGCCACACAGGGTAAAATGGACCTTGAATAAGAAACTCCATTTTGAATGAATAACTTCATTTTGCAACACTATGCCACACCCTGTAGAAAGCACTTGATTGGAGTCACTTTTCTCCTACAGCAGAAACATACCAAACATTCAAATCTCTGCATGAACTGTTTAAAGAAGACACAGTTTGCAGGTCAATAATGCAGTGGCCCCAGTGCCGTCAACGGATCACAAACCGATTGAGCTTTTGGAGCGTGACATTATGGTACACAAGTGCCCATCAAGCCAGTCCAACTTGTGGGCGGTGCTTCATGAAGTGGTTCATGGGGTGATATGTATTACTAACACCAAGAATGTAAAAGGTCTGCAAGGCTGCAAATGGAAGACTTTAAACAAAGGCAAAGTTTGATGGACAAATTATTATTTTAAGTAAAAGTTATTTGTAACTTGGTCAATGTATTGACTATATATTTATTTCACAACCTAATTTGATGAATGTTGTGTTGATGTTAGGAAAAATGTGAAAATTTTACCCAAAACATTTGAATGGCAATGCACATAGCTATTCTTTGTGTGGCTGCCAGAGTACAACTACAGCTGGCTACCAGAGTTGACCTATATCCATACATCTGCTATATCACTTTCTCCATCAGAGTACTTCAGAAAGCTGAAGCCAATCCCAGTTGACGTTGTGTAAGAGGCAGAGTTACACCCCACCCTAAACGGGTCAACTACCTACTGCATGGCAAACACAGAAACATACAGCCATTCACACCTACAGACAATGTAGAGTAGTCAGTTGACCTAATGTGTATGTCCTTTGTGTAGAACCTGCAATGCCCAGAATAAACATATGCAAACACAGGGAAAACATGCAAATTCCACATAGAATTCCCCCAGCTGAAATTTGAATCCAGACCTTACTTGCTGTGAGGTGAAGGTGCTAAAACACTAAGCCACAGTTCCACTTACTGTGTGGGACATTAAACATTTTCAATTCAAAAGGAAGAATACTACTGCTACATTAAACCACTGGACAGTGACCCTCTGGTGCTCTCATTAGATGAATTGTTCAGAGAGCTTGCATCAGGACGCGAGACGTTGGAGGGGAATACTATCAATTCCCAATACAATTACAAATAGCTGACAAAAATGTGACGCATTTGAAATAACTTGCTTAGTAATATCCACCCAGCTTCACACATATTTAACGGTTTACAGCATCACCCACACACTCCCACAACATTGTTACAGTATGGTTAGCTTTCTTTTCAAAAGTCATAAAGCATTGCCATGACAATAGTACTATCCACTGATTTCAATTCCTGTCCCTAAAAAAAATAAATTAAAAACACTAAACTAACTGACCAATTTATTCAGCATGTCATTGAAAACAGATACAGTGCAAATCCTAAATCACCTATAAAGATATCAAGTGTAGTATAAAGAAATTTAAATAGCCAGCTTTTCAAGTGTTGTAATTTTAGTTATCAATATTTAAACTTCACCACATGCTTCAAATTATACAATTTACACAATGCAAGGACTATGATATCATTACCTTTGAGTTTTGTACCACAGCTACTTTAATAATGATCAGTTTCCTTCAATTACTACCAATTTAATATTTCCCCAGGGTTATTATACATTGTCCTTGGTGATGTGTGCAAGGGTCACATGAGCAAATTCCATGATGCTCTTTGATGAGATACCAGTGATCAGAGTCAGCTCCTCCACTACCTAGAGTAAAAATACACATGCATATTGTGGAATATAAATGTTAGTGTAGAGCCCATATAGAAGCATATCACAAAACTAAATGCTGCATCTTAACGCAATACTGTATGGTGTTACTGAGAGCATACTTTATATAAACACTGGTAAGAAGAATAATATTTGCCACCTTGTTAATGTGTACATGTTACGTACACAGAATGAGGATTCTCGAAGTGACTTCCGCACATCCAAGTGAGCAGCATTTCAGTAGCCATGTCAACAAGGTCAAACAACAGCTTTATAGCCTTGACAACATTTAGTTTTTACTGTCTAAGAACTTGTAGCTCCATTTCCAGTTTTTTTTTAATTGTATACAATACTTTGTCTGTGCTTTTAAAACCACCTCTCATTAGGGGAAAAAAGGTGAACATTAAAAGCAAGTAAAAAGGTCCAGAGGAACGGTAATTTCTAGTGTTAGCTGAACAAATTACTACAGTCGGCCCCCTTCTTACGAAAATCCCTGAATACGAAAAATCCAGTACATGAAAAACATTTTCCTAAATTTTTGTCCTCTGTATACGAAACAAGTTCTTCTTACGAAAAGCACCAAACGCGCCATACAAACATTCAAACATGCCACTCAAAAATTAAAACACGCCATTCAAACATTCAAACAATACGTGAGTTGCTCTCTCATAGGCTGTTGCCCAACATCCCACCCCGCTGGCCTCCCATTGGCCTCCCATTGGCCAGGAGGGAGCTGAATCTCCATAGTACTGTAGCTATAATGCTTGTTTGTCACACGCGTAAAGAAGAGATGTACTGTTGGTTCGTGAGTCTTTTGAAAGTGCACAGTGCAGCTTATTTTTCATTTTTTAACTTGTTTAATTCAGTAAATGTTTAATAAATGTGGCGCGCGCTGAATGTGGGCAAAACGCGGCTCATCTGCACCTCCGATCCCTCAAGCAAACAGGTGAATGTTGAGTACTAAACAAGTATTCAAAGCACACTTACCTGCTTAACAGATCGGCGGTCCGGATGAGCCGTGCCCCGTCTCAAAAGCTCCGGTGTTGACTGCGACGTGGCCCCGATTCGACGAAGCATGCCACGGAGCGCGCCACAAATGTGGGCACATGTGGGCACAAATGTGGCGCGCTCCGCTGAGTGTGGGCGACGTTGCAACCGACACCGGAGCCCCCGAGACGGGGTGCGACTCATCTGGACCTCCGATCCCTCAAGCAAACAAGTGAATGTTGAGTACTAAACAAGTGTTCAAAGCGCACTTGCCTGCTTGACAGATCGGAAGTCCGTTCCGCCCCAAAAGCTCCGGTGTCAGACGCGAAGCCGCCCGCACTTGGCGAAGCATGTCACAAATGTTTAATAATGTTTATTATTGTTTGGTTTGGTTAATAAAAAAATTGGTTCATAAAAAATGTTTAATAATGGTTTAATTAATAAATATGTTAATAAAATAGTTTAATATGTTAATAAAATGTTGAAATGGTTTAATAACTAATTTTCTTTTACTTTTAACATATATTTCATACAAAATTGGTGTATTTTTATAATTTTTAAAGGGTTTATGGGGTAGTCTTGTGAGCCTTGGAACGAATCACGCGTTTTACATGCAAAATGCGCCTCGACTTACGAAAACTCCAGGTTCCGAAAAAGGCTCTGGAACTAATTAATTTCGTAAGAAGGGGGTTGACTGTAACTGTATCCGATGAGACAGAGCAGGAAAATATTATATATACAGTAGTAGGTAGGTAAAAAAAGGTGAAAATATATACAGTAGGCCCTCAATATTCGCAGGGGTTTGGTTCTGGCCCCTCCTGCAAATGAAGATAATCCGCGAGTTCTGTACCCGGAAGTAAAACCTCATGTATAATATTACATTTGCGAATGAGCAACCGGAAGTAAAATACTATGTATCTATTACATGCACTAAAATATGCCTCTTAAACACATTATTAATGTAGTAAAATAGAGTAATGATTAAGAAAAACATTTTAATATATATATATATATATATATATATATATATATATATATATATATATATATATATATATATATACACACGCACACACACACACACAGTATACACAGTATATACATACATACTTACATACAGTATGTATATGTTTTCATTTTGTATGTAGAATAAATTATCCAGTTAAGCTCTGTGATGCCACTCCAAAGCCAGCTAAGCGCTGTCTCATCTGAAGAAATAACTTTTTCCTGAAGAAACGACAGTTTCCTCTGAGGTGCCTGAAGATAATCAGCTGAACTGTTGTAAAGCTGTAGTATTAAAGTCTTTTTCAATTATTATTCCAGTACAGTGCCTAAGTTAATGTTTAGAATGTTCAGAAGCCACGAAGCAGCCCAGCCACGCCCCTCAACTGGAGCGGTCAGTTAGTTAAAGAACACAGCCGTCAAAATCAAAGTCCCTCCAAAACACAGATCATAACAAAACGATAAACATGCTATACCACAGTACATGAAATAACACACATAAATATTCCAAACATTAACTTAGGTACTGTACTGGAATAATGATTGAAAAGGACTTTAATACTAGAGTGATTTCAGATGATTATTTCTCTTCAGGTACTTCAGAAGAAACTGCCGTTTCCTCAGGAGAAAGTCTTATTTCTTCAGAAGAGACATCCAACGTCAATACCTTTTCTAGCGCTTAGCCAGAGAAGACGCAAAGCGTTTGAGTGGCATCATACAGCTTAACTGGTAATTAAAAAACACTAAAAAAAAAGAGGCTCATAGAAAACTTGTGCGCGAATGGGGGAAAATGGGGGTTACATCATCTCAACCAATCAGCAGGAAGGCAGACAACCATTGGCTGAATTTGAGTGACGTATCAGTTGCTTGGCAGTCCGCAAATACTCAAACCGTGAGTGCAAAACCAAGTCAAGGGCCTACTGTATATATATGAGATTTCCTTTCGGCTTTGATGCGAATGATTCGCACGTTTGATTTGGCTTAGGTTTTTATGTCGGATGCCCTTCCTGACACAACCCTTTAGCAAGGGACAGAAACACGCTGATGCCTTTGCAGCTACTCTTTACAAAAGTCAGCAATGGTTCTTTTACATGCCTTTCACCATAGACAGCGAGAGACATGGCAGGCCTTTTATAACCCAGTTATAATCAGTCAACTGTAGATGGGGTCTGAGATACCCTGAACAGTTCACTAGTCCATCACAGAGCAAAACACACATCCATTCATACACTCACTCAGATCGAAGGGCAATTTAGAACAGCAGAACCTAAGTGCATATCTTTGAACTGTTGGAGTAAACATAAATACCCAGAGCAAACCCATGCAAGCATGAGAAGAACATACAAATTCTGCATAAATGCACCCTCACCAAGCCTGGGATTCAAACCAGGGACCTTTCTGCTCTGAGGTGTACATGTTAACCATCACAATATTATTTTAAGATTATGTTATACATACCGGTAACTCTAGATAGAAATTAGCAAACATACGTTAATAAACACATGGAGAACCAGTGGGTCTTCGGAACATGGGTTATTCGTAAGTACTGACTTACCTTCTCCCAAGCAGATATTTTGTGGATAAATGCTGCCACAGCAATCACTCCAACAGCTAACAGCATACAGTCTTCAGTCACAGCCGAAAACTCAACACTGTTGCACAAAGAGTCAATTAAGAAGCATACAAAATAGATACATATACCACTGTGTTTATAATATAATATGAAATAAGAAATTGAGGCAGTGAACGCCTCATTTTACAATTACAGAGACTGATCAAATAAAATTGGGAGGCTTGATCTACAATTTTGCTCCCAGTACACATGGCCGGTTATTAGACGCATGATCAAAAACATTGTGTGTGTGTGTGTGTGTGTGGGGTTTGTCGGATACAGTATATACATACATACATACATACATACATACATATACATACATACATACATACATACATACATACATACACACACACACACACACACACACACACACACACACACACACACACACACATAGGGATCCCTCACTTTTCGCGGTTAATTGGGACCGCGATCCCCCCCGAGACCATTGAAATCCAGCGACTGACGTATACATACATGGGTTGTTTTTTGTTTTCAGTTGGTTTAGGGTTTTTTTCCTTGAATAATTGGCCCTGTTTTGCGGCATTTTCCTTAACTTTTCCCCTATTCTTCCTTAATTTTCTAATTTTTTAATTCGATGAATATTTATTTCTTTATTTTTTAAAAAACCCTGATGGCACTCAAGCAGCATGAATTGAAGCACGAAGTAGCAAGGGATCCCTGTGTATATATGTGTGTGTATATTATATATCTTCTTCTATTTCTATCCTTTTGGCTTTTTCCCTTTCTCAGGGGTCGCCACAGCGAATCATCTGATTCGCACATTTGATTTGGCATAGGTTTTTACGTCGGATGCCCTTCCTGTCACAACCCTTTTTAGCAAGGGACAGAAACACGCTGATGGCTTTGCAGCTCCTCTTTACGAAAGTCAGCAATGGTTCTTTTACATGCCTCTCACCATACAGTGCCTTTGATAACCCAGTTGGCTGCACTAGGGTTTTTTATATATATATATATATATATATATATATATATATATATATATATATATATATACACATACATACATATACACACACACACACACACACACACACATACAGTGATCCCTCACTTTCTGCGGTTAATTGTGATCCCCACACAACCATCAAAATCCATGAAGTGGGATCCCCCCCCCCCCCCCCGCCATATACGTACAAGTATGTGTATATAATATCAATAATTACATATTCAATTCTATAAATGCTTATAATAACAATTATACATTAAAAAAATTACATCTAAACATTAATTACATTAAAAAAATTACACAACGAGTGCATGCATGCATGCCCGCTGAGGACACACTGATGCAACAATGTAAGTAGTTTTGATGGGAGATTTTGGGTTGTTTTTTGTTTTGTGTTGGTTTAGCGAGGGATCCCTGTATATTATATATATATATATATATACACACACACACACACACACACACACACACACACACACACACATATATACAGTGGTACCTCACGTTAACGAAGGTCTCACTAAACGAAAAATGCAGGTTACGAAAAGCATTTTCCTAAAATTTGTCTCAGGATACAAAACAAGTTCACGTTACGAAAGCGCCATCTTAAAAATTCAAACGTGCCCTGTTCAAAATGGTTTCAGGTGGACCTGTCCAAGATGGCGCTTGAGTGAAGGTGACATTAAAACATGCCATTCAAACATTCAGTCAATGCATGAGCTGCTCTCCCATCAATGACGTTCAAACATCCTGCCCCACTGGCCTCCCATTGGCTAACAACTGAGCTGTCATTCACGTCGCCTTCACTCAAGCGCCATCTTGGACAAGTCCACCTGACGCCATCTTGAACAGGGACGCCATCTTGACCTGACGCCATCTTGGACATCATTGCCTAGGAGGAATGATGCATCTACCTCCCAATGCCTATTATAGAGCTGAATCCACCATGATGCTTTCCGTGTAAAGGACAGAGTTACGGTTGTTTTATGCTTTACAGTATTTCTTGACTCAGGCTTTTATCCTTCCATAAACATTTGTAAGATTATAACTCTGCTAAGAAGACATGGTCAACACGCGTGCGCGCGCACACACACACACACACACACACACACACACACACACACACACACACACACACACACACACACACGCACAGTGAGAAGGAGAAACGGGCTTGAGTGATATCACAAAAGAATATGGCCAAACCCGTCATCGGTACGATATTGAAGCTGAAGGAGGTCTTAAAAGGTATGCTTTTATCATTTTTAAAGGGTTTAGGGGGTAGTGTTGGGAGCCTTGGAACAAATCACACGTTTTACATGTAAAATGCGGTTCAACTTACGAAAAATGCAGGTTACGGAAAAAGCTCTGGAACGGATTAATTTCGTAAGGTGAGGTACCACCGTGTATATACAGACGTATATGTGTATATATTTACGTTTTAGTTCGGTTCTGGACGGCCGAACGTAAGGTGAAAAAAAACGTAAGTTGATACTGTATGTTCCAGTGACGTATGACGTTCATACTATACTATACATCCATAAATACCATTACCGTATCTCATAAAACACCCCTAAATCAATTATTATAAACATAACATTGTAAAATCTTCTTATTATTTTCCTTTCGGCTTTTCCCTTCAGGGGTCGCCACAGCGAATCATCTGCCTCCATCTCACCCTATCCTTTGCATCTTCTTCTCTTACACCAACGACCTTCATGTCCTCCTTTACCACATCCATGAATCGTCTCTTTGGTCTTCCTCTAGGCCTTTTGCCTGGTAGTTCCAGCCTCAGCATCCTATTACCAATATACTCACTATCCCTCCTCTGTACATGTCCAAACCATCTCAATCTAGCCTCTCTGACTTTGTCTCCAAAACATCTTACATGTGCTGTCCCTCTGACGTGCTCATTCCTAATCCTATCCATCCTCGTTACTCCCAAAGAGAACCTCAACATTTTCATCTCTGCTACCTCCAACTCTGCCTCCTGTCTTTTCCCCAGGGCCACTGTTTCTAACCCATACAGCATCGTTGGCCTCAACACCGTCTTGTACACTTTTCCTTTCATTTTTGCCGATACCCTCCTATCACACATCACACCGGACACTTTTCTCCAACCATTCCAACCTGCCTGCACACGATTCTTGACCTCTTTTCCACACTCTCCATTGCTCTGGATTGTTGAGCCTAAGTACTTAAAATCCTCCACCTTTCTTATCTCTGCTCCCTGTAATCTCACCATTCCTCTTTGGTCCTTGTCATTCATGCACATGTATTCTGTCTTACTGAGGCTAATCTTCATTCCCCTCCTTTCCAGGGCATACCTCCACCTCTCTAGATTTTCCTGCACTTGTTCTCTGCTCTCACTACAGATCACAATGTCATCTGCAAACATCATAGTCCATGGGGAATCTTGTCTAACCTCGTCTGTCAGCCTGTCCATCACCATAGCAAACAAGAAGGGGCTGAGAGCTAACCCTTGATGCAGTCCCACCTCCACCTTGAACTCTTCTGTCACACCGACAGCACACCTCACCACTGTCTTACATCTCTCATACATGTCCTGCACCACTCTAACATACTTCTGTGCCACTCCAGACTTCCTCATGCAATACCACAGTTCTTCTCTCGGCACCCTGTCATATGCTTTCTCCAGATCCACAAAGGCACAATGCAGCTCCGTCTGACCTTCTCTGTACTTCTCCATTAACATCCTCAAGGCAAACACTGCATCTGTGGTGCTCTTTCTGGTCATGAAACCAAACTGTTGTTCACAAATGCTGACTTCTGCCCTTAGTCTAGCTTCCACTATTCTTTCCCATAACTTCATCGTATGGCTCATCAACTTTATCCCTCTGTAGTTGCCACAACTCTGCACGTCTCCCTTGTTCTTAAAAATGGGCACCAGCACACTTCTCCTCCATTCCTCTGGCATCCTCTCACTCTCTAAGACCTTGTTAAATGTTCTTGTCAGAAAATCTACTGCGACCTCTCCTAGACACTTCCATACCTCCACCGGTATGTCATCAGGACCAACTGCCTTTCCATTCTTCATCCTCTTCAATGCCCTCCTCACTTCACCCTTACTAATCTTTGCTACTTCCTGGTCCTCAACAGTCACCTCTTCTACTATTTTTTCTCTCTCATTTTCCTCATTCATCAGCTCTTCAAAGTACTCTTTCCATCTTCCCAGCACACTTCTGTCATCATTCAATACATTTCCCTCTCTGTCCTTTATCAATCTAACTTGCTGCACGTCCTTCCCATCTCTATTTCGCTGCTGTGCCAACCTGTATAAATCATTTTCTCCCTCCTTACCTTCCAACCGAGCATACAAGTCATCAAACGCGCTCTGTTTGGCCTTTGACACTGCTACCTTTGCCTTACGCTGTGTCTCCCTGTACTCCTGTTTACTCTCTTTGGTTTTCTCAATGTCCCACTTCTTCTTAGCTAATCTCTTCCTTTGTACACACTCCTGCACTTCCTCATTCCACCACCAAGTCTCCTTATCTACTTTCCTTCCAGATGACACACCAAGTATTCTCCTACCTGTCTCCCTGATCACATTCGCTGTAGTTGTCCAGTCATCTGGAAGTACTTCCTGACCACCCAAAGCCTGTTTCAACTCCTCCTTGAAGACAACCCGACACTCTTCCTTTTTCAACTTCCACCACTTTGTCTTCTGCTCTGCCTTTGACTTCTTCACCTTCCTCACCATCAGCATCATCCTGCACACCACCATCCTATGCTGTTTGGCAACACTCTCACCCGCTACTACTTTGCAGTCACTGACTTCCTTTAAATTACATCGCCTGCACAAGATGTAGTCTACCTGTGTGCTCCTACCTCCACTTTTATAAGTCACCCTATGCTCCTCTTACTTCTGGAAGAAAGTATTCACCACAGCCATTTCCATCCTTTTTGCAAAATCTACCAACATCTGTCCTTCATGTTCCTGTCCTGGATACCAAACCTACCCATCACTTCCTCGTCCCCTCTGTTTCCTGCACCAACATGTCCATTGAAGTCTGCCCCAATGACCACTCTTTCACCTCTGGGGTACTCTGCATCACTTCATCTAACTCCCTCCAGAATCTCTCCTTCTCTTCTCGCTCACATCCTGTCTGTGGGGCATAAGCACTAACAACATTGACCATCACACCTTTAATTTCTAACTTGAGACTCATCACTCTGTCTGACACTCTTTTCACTTCTAGAACATTCCTGGCAAACTCCTCCTTCAAGAGGACTCCGACTCCATTTCTCTTCCCATCCACACCGTGATAAAACAGCTTAAACCCTGCTCCTATGCTTCTAGCCTTGCGACCTTTCCACCTGGTCTCCTGAACACACAGTATGTCCACCTTCCTCCTCTGCATCATGTCAGCCAGCTCTCTACCTTTTCCTGTCATAGTTCCAATATTCAAAGTCCCTACTTTCAGTCCTAGACTCATGCCTTTCCTCTTCTCTCTCTGGCAACGGACACGACTCCCGCCTCTCCTTCTTCGACGTCTTCGACCAACAGTAGTCCAATTTCCATCAGCACCCTGTTGGTTGACGGCACTGATGGCGGTCGTTGTTAAATAACATTGTAAAATAATATCAAATATGTCAAATAATATCAACATTAATTTCAAAAAAATTAAATTCAAGCAAAATAATTTCAAATAGATAAATTTTAATCAAATTCACTCATCAAATATCAAATACAGTATCAAATATAACCTTTAACATGCTCTGTGATGAGATCTTTCTGCTTGTAAATGGTTCCGATGGTCGACGGAGCCATTTGGAAGAAACGTGCCACATTCAAGTTTTTCATCAGCATCAATTTTCTTGATAATAGCCACCTTCATTTCTAATCAGATGGCTTGCTGCTTTTTCTGATTACCACGATCACTAGTCAATGGGAGACCTTGCCAGCGATGTCACCTTTCTTTATGAAACTCGCCAAAGGTTCTCATACGTTCTGAGTCTGTTTGCCGATTTTCACTTCAAATTTCACATCTTTTCTCACCATTCCCACTTAAACTTATTCTTAACATCCTTATCTATTTCTGACACACGGGATTCCTCTTCTTTCATTAAAGTTCGCACCATTTTAAACACAACACGCTGCAAATTTGCATTGAGCCGAGTCACTTTATATGAAGCTAAGCCGAGTCACTTTACATTAAGCTTAAAACAGCCAATCAACGCATACAATATGTGAGGCACTCCACCGAAAGTAGTTCACATGCTTGTGCTTGAGACAAAGCACGGGTTATCCGGACTTCTGGTCTTTCAAGTGAGCAAGGGCGCCGTTGAATACTTGTTTAGTACTCAGCCTGCACTGATGTGAATCATCAGCAGACAGTTCTCTTTCTTTTCAGGATTTGGGCTTTCATTCATTTTAAAACTCTCTTTGCTTAACTGAGTATGCAAGGTACATTGTGCCGATTGAGCAGATCGTTAATTCAGTCTTGGGAAAACTGGAAATTCCGACATATGCTGGAAAACTTGCACTCATGCTAGTAGGCTTACGCTTCTGACCAATCATATTTGCTTAGGGTTACAAAAGTCCGTAAAACAGTGTAAACACAAAGATCACAGAGACGACATCTTAACACAAGGGTAACATGCAGTGAACTGGGAAGAACTAGGGGCACGTTCAGTCTATCGTTTGTAAACAGTGGACGCCGCGTCATTATGTCATTGCATCATTACGTCAGCGTACTACGTAGGTACGCCTCATACTACAGAGAGCACGCTAAACTCAAAATTTGACATAATTAAAAAACAAAAAAACTTAAAATCGAAAAAAAAATAAAACGAATGAACGCAAGTTGGGGAGCGTCTGTATATATTCAAATTTCCTTTTGTGAAGAAATAATGATTTCCTGTTCGGTTTAAACACTTCACAAAAAAATTGTGCAATAGATTATGCATTGATGTTCTTTCATTCATCCACTTAAGTGACATGGAAGATAAACCATCCCTAGACAGTCATCACAGGTACCAACACAGACACAGACCCTGTTATACTTACATTCACACCTTGGGGATATTTGGAACAGCCAATAAGTCTAATGAAAACTGCCTAGTTGCCCTAAGCCCCCCAACACCACTAAATGATTCGAGAGACTCGTCTTGTCACACATTATGTCTGCCATCCCTGCTGATCTAGCTCCACATCAGTTTGCATACAGAGCAAAAAGGTCAGCAGAGCATGCCATCAATATAGCCATCCACACAGCCCTTACACACCAGACCAGCAGAAACTCCTATGTGAGCATGCTGTTCGTAGACTTAATCTCCACTTTTAACATAGTTCAACCACATAAACTGGTTCAGAAATCAGGCAATCTGGGCCTAGGGAGCTCACTGTGCACCTGGATACTGGACATTCTCAGCAACAGACCTCAAAACACCAGGATAGAGCAACATTTCCTCCACCCTCATCCTGAACACAAGAACACCACAGATGTGTGTTCTTGGGCCCCTTCACACACGACCGTTCCCCCACTCACAATATAGAACTTAGCATATCCAGAACCAAGAAGATGACAATGGACTTTAGCAGATCAAAACAAACGGAACACTCTGCCCTCTACATTGATGGAGTGGAGTGCTTCAACTTTCTTGGAGTCCACATCTCTGCTGACTTCTCCTGGACCACTCGCATCTCCCACCAGGTGGGGAAAGCACAACAAAAGATGAACTTCCTCAGAAAGCGCCAACAAGCCCATCTACCTTGACACCCTACTGATGAGCTTTTACCATTCCACCATAGAGGGCCTCCTGACCTTCTGCTGTACAGTGTGGTTTAGCAGCTGTACTGCAGAGAACAGGAAGGCCTAGCAGCGGGTGGTGAGGATGGTAGTGCGAGTGATTGGAATAACACTACCCCCTCTAAGTGACATTTACACTGACCAACTGATCCCTCCCTCAACCAAGGGACAAGCATAAAATGCATCTAATATCTTCTCTCTTCTGGCTCCAAGGTGGTGGAATGAACTTCTGGACAGCTAGGTCACTGGGTATCTTCAAGTGACAGCTGAAAACATACCTTTTTCAGCAGTAATTAGATTAGCACTATGCTGTGTACAAAAACACACAAAAACCCACACAACATCTACTGCCTGAGTTTGACTGATGATATACTGGACTTAGTTTGTGTTCTTACAAACCAATATAAGAATATATTCACTGATAGTGATTTCAAAGTACTTCTTTAAGTTTGCTCAATATAAGAGCATCTGCTAAATGCTGCACATAATTGTAAATGACAGACTTCAGAGGAGAGCCAGTGAAATTATCAGGGACCCCACACACCCTGGAAACACTTCTTTCCTTTCCCCTCTAGAGAAAGGTACAGGACACTAAAAACCAAAAACTAACAGACTCAAAAAACGCTTTTACCTACAAACTGTTAAGTGCGTAACCCTACCACCATCACACACACACACACACACACACACACACACACACACACACACACACACACACACACACACATGCGGACTGAATAAATGAATTGAAAGATCATTCAGACCATCTTCCTGGACAGTGCAATAATTATCAACAGCTAATCCATTGTGAATAAATGTGAAACGCTGCATTCATGTCCTTTCTCCATCAGTGCATGGCTGCTGGCTGATTAAACAGGAAAGGAAATCCAGACCAACTGAAAAATTGTCCTTCACACATTTCCGACCAAAAGAATGTATATAGTCACTCATAGGGCATGTGCTTCTTGTAGTAACGATGCTTAAGTTCTGAGTTTGGAGGCCAACAAAGCTATTGCATGCGGATGTACAGTGGGGCCAATAAGTATTGGGCAACGTAAAAATGTGCAAGTTCACCCATTTAAAAAGATAAGAGAGGTTTGTAATTTTCATCATAGGTACACATCAAGCCTGAGAGACAGAATGTAAAAAAAAATCCAGGAAATCACATTGTATGATTTTTAAACTATTTATTTGTGAAAATGGGAGGCCAATAAGTATTGGGCAGCCAGCAAAAGTTACTTATAATACTTTGTAATGTAGCCTTGGTTGGCAATGACAGAGGTCAAACGGTATTTTGGCCCACTCCTCTGCACAGATCTTCTCTAGAGCTGTGATGTTTGAGGGCTGTCGCTTAGCAACTTGAAGTTTTAACTCCCTCCACAGGTTTTCGATTGGGTTGAGGTCTGGAGACTGGCGAGGCCACTCCAGAACCTTGATATGCTTTTTACGGAGACACTCCTTGGGTTTCTTGGCTGTGTACTTTGGATCGTTATCATGCTGGAAGACCCAGCCATATTTCATCTTTAATGCTCTGACCAAGGGAAGGAGGTTTTTACCCAAAATGTTACAATACATGGCCCCATTCATGTTGCCATTGATACGGTGCAGTCTTCCTGTCCCTTTTGCAGAAAACCATCCCCAAAGCATGATGTGTCCACCCCCATGCTTCACAGTAGGTATGGTGTTCTTGGGATGCCACTCAGCATTCTTCTTCCTCCAAACACGGCGAGTGCTGTTTAAACCAAAAAGTTCAATTTTGGTCTCACCTGACCACATTATATTCTCCCAATCCTCCTCTGGATCGTCCAGATGGTCTTTAGCATATTTCAGACGGGCCTTTACATGTTTTTTGTTTAGTAGGGGAACCTTTCGGGCAATGCAGGATTTCATCTCATGAAGATGTAGTGTGTTAGTTATTGTCATCTTTGTGATGGTGGTTCCTGCCGTCTTCAAATCATTGACCAGCTCCTGCCGTGTAGTTCTGGGCTGATTACTCGCTGTTCTCAGGACCCTTTGAACCCCAGGAGGTGAGATCTTGCATGGAGCGCCACTCCTAGGGAGGTTGTCAGTCATGTTATGCTTCTTCCATTTTCTAATAATGTTTCCAACTGTTGATCTTTTCTCACAAAGTTGTTTATCAATTGCAGTTTGACTCATCCCAGTTTTGTGCAGTTGTACAATTTTATCGCTGGTGTCTTTGGGAAGCTCTCTGGTCTTAGTCATGGTGAAGACTGCAGTCTGACAGTTTGAAGGTGTGTGCAGGTGTCTCTTATGCATCTAATCAGTTCAAACAGGTGTCATTCATACTGTTAACAAGTGGGGGCCGAAATAATGTTTGTTTTCTAGCTGCCCAATACTTATTGGCCTCCCATTTTCACAAATTAATTGTTTGAAAATCATACAATGTGATTTCCTGGATTTTTTTTACATTCTGTCTCTCAAGCTTGATGTGTACCTATGATGAAAATTACAAACCTCTCTTATCTTTTTAAAAGGGTGAACTTGCACATTTTTACATTGCCCAATACTTATTGGCCCCACTGTACATGTAGATTTGTGCAGTGCTGTTGATACCTTAATACTGAGTAAATTCATTTCCCTATCAACATTTAACTGGAATATTAACGTTATCATTAACATTATCAGTTGAATTAAATCATTGAGCTACTTTTCCCCAGTCAACTTGACACAGCTAGCCAGAAACACTAAATAAGGCATCTTTGAGAGGAGTTCGTAACTTTGCTACTCTATTGATTGTTTAGTGCTGTGATTCCCAACTGAAATGCCAGAGATCCATTGGTTTAAGAGAATAATAATTTAAATGAGCAAAATACAGATGAGTTATGTTTTACTCATTTATACAAAAAAAAGGTTTCCATTAATAAAAAGTTGATTCACTTGTACTGTATAAAAAAAATACTACAAAAGAGCTTTAAAATCCACATAGTGAGGATAAGGGTGTGTCCTTCCTGCAGTATACATGGAATACAATGTAAACAAATAGCTGATGGAAAAATGGTGAAGTTAATTCATTGAATAGTTTATCCCATGCCTCGACCAGTTACTTTTAATTATGCTGTGACAATCTTGAAATATAATAAAATAAACATATAATAAAAAGATGTTTGTGAGACAATGAGATGAAAAGAAAATTAAGACACAGAGGAATTGTGTTTCTAATATTATAAGGAGAAATAATAAAGAAAAAAATAATCTGTTGTAAATATAATAGCCCACTAATTTTATGCTTACAGCGATGTATTGTCACTTACGGCCCATTGGTCAGACAGCCCCAAGCCTAACAGAACTGACTTGAGTAGGGTGCCTATGTTATGTGAGAAGGGCTGTCGGACCAATGGGCTTTTGGAACAGAGAGCTGCCCCCAGTTTTACAGGTACCAAGCGATTCAGTTCTGTACTTCATTGTTCCATATTGCTGCTGTAATTCAATTTTAGCATTGACCATAAAAATACATCATAAAAGATACTGCATTTAACATAAAATAGGAGGCTCCTTTAAGTTTTGTAATTGTACAGGGAGAGATATGTGGGGGTGGTCACAAAAGTTTACAAGAGTCAAAATATTTGTCATTCCAAAAAAAGATTGGAAATCATTGGTTTATGCCAAATGTGTATTTCTGGTTTGGGAAGCTGAAGCAGTGAGCTTCCCTCGAGTGTGTGCTAAAACCACGTGTTTTCTTTTCTTTTTAAAAATTAGTATGTAGTTTTCAAGATAAAAGTAACATCCTGCTGATTGTTCTCCCATGAATAGGTCATGTACGATAGAGTTTTCTGTACAATGGATAAAACGGATGCAATGTACAGTTGGCCCCCAATTTACGAAATTAATCCGTTCTAGAGCCCTTTTCGTATTGTGGGGATTTCGTCAGTAGAGGTCACATTTTACATGTTAAACGCCTAATTGGTTCCAAGTCTCCAGTCCTTGGACTGGATAAACCCCATAAACCCTTTAAAAATGATAAAAGTACACCAATTTTGTATGAAATATGTGTTAAAAGTAAAAGAAAACTATTTATTAAACCATTTTATTAACATATTAAACCATTTTATTAACATATTTATTAATTAAACCATTATTAAACATTTTTATTAACACACACACACACACACACACACACACACACACACACACACACCTCTCTCTCTATCTCTCTCTATCTCTCTCGCGCGCTGCTGGCCACGCCCACAAGACGTGGAATTCAAAGCACATTCCCTGCTTGACAAACTCAACTTTAATTTGATTCCTTGAGGGATCGGGATGCCAGATGAGCTCAAATGCACCCACGTTTAATAAATGTTCTCGCTCTCTCTCTCTCTCTCTCTCTCTCTGTCCCGCACGGGCACGCGCGCTGCAGGCCTTGTCTACAAGACATGAATTCAAAGCGCATTCCCTGCTTGACCATTTACTGAATTAAAACAACTTAAAAAACTAAACTAAAAACTAAAGCGTTATTCCTTCTCTCTCTCTCTCTCTTGCTCGCTGTTTGCTGCGGGCCACGCCCACAAGACGTGAATTCAAAGCGCATTCCCTGCTTGACAAACTCAACTTTAATTTGATTCCTTGAAGGATCAGAATTCCAGATGAGCTCAAAAGCCCACATTTATTAAACATTTACTGAATTAAACAACTTAAAAAACTAAACTAAAAGCTAAAGCATGAAGCTTCCTTCTGTCTCTATCCGGGAGGCCATGGGGCGGGATGTTGAGAGACAGCCAATGAGACAGCAACTCGCGCGTTGTGTGAAATTTTGATTGGCGCAAATTTCTTTTCGTAAGAGGGGGTTGTTTCGTATTTCGGGGACGGAAACTCAAAATGTTTTTCGTAATCCGGGGATTTCGTACAAAGGGGTCGTCGTAAATTGGGGGCTGACTGTATTTCAAAAATACTTACATATGCATTTCATATTAATGGGGCCAGCGGTCTCATGGTTTGGGCTGAAGAGATCATCAGTTAAAATTAATGCTAGACACCCCACAGGCTCAGACCCCCTGGTCATGGTCTTAACTACAAGTGTGCCTCTGTCTACCCAGCAGTATAAATGGGTACCAGCAAAAAATACTGGGATGGTAACCTGCAATGGACTAGAATCTCATCCAGGAGGAGTTGAGCACTTAGTCGCTTCACGCTATAGAAACCGAGATAAGCTCCAGCTGTGATGAGCCAATAGGCTTGGGTTTAAAAGCCTAGCAAACTTCACCTCTTTCATGTTTTGTTTTTATTTTTAAAAGGCATAATTGCATTTTAATATGTCAGAGGATCAACAACACACACACACACACACACACACACACACACACACACTGTACTTACCGCTGATCCCAAGAGGGACTCAGACATCCAGTTACAGACACAAGTAATGAGCTGTAGATTGATTCCCTCTGCAGGTAAACAAACTGAAGAACATACCTGCACAGGTGATGTAGGTGTAACACAGGTGTAGTCGGGTCATTGTGACCTATAAGAAACACCACAGGAATGATACGATAAGCAAATCCTTGACATGTGAGCTCACACTTTGACTTCACCTGCGATACAATAATCGAGGATCAGCTTTACCAAGTACTTCCAGTAGAGTCTCGGAATATGAAAGAGGATTTGGTACGTTCACTCTGAAGTCCACTGTTTTCAGGATGAGAAGCTCGGTTTCTAATAATTTCTCTCTGGGAAAGTCAGTGCCGACCATGTGAAGGTATCTCAAAGCAGAACTGTAATCCACCACCTACATTCAACAAACAATCTATTATACGCTCTATATCATTCAGACACTCGATCATTTCCATCTTCTCCTGATACTCTTACATTGGAATGGAGGGTTAATTTGCTGCCAATTTGTACACTCGAAATGATATAGAGACAGAATTTGTCTCTCAGTCCCTGGAAGATCAGTTCTTCGTGGGTTTCTCTGGCTGTACGTACAGTTCCATCACTCGCATCACTCTTCAACTGAGAGAATAAATTCTTAATGTGCTTCAGCATAAATCTGAGGTAAGAAAATCAAAAGTTTTTTTGTTTTTTTTTAGACGACTTCACCGGAAAAACATAGACACACTGAACATGTCTTGTAACTCACCTCTCAAGGATTTCAATGGAATGATATGCCACTAAAGGGTCAAGTTTAAACTCCTCACACATCAGGAACACATGTTCTAGAAGAATAGGATAACAGTGCAGACATTGGATGATGATTAGATGATTAGATAATGATGGAAAATCCCTCACTCAACCATGGGGGGGGGGTTGAATCCTATCTCAGCCAACACCGGGAGAAGGCAAAGAACAATTTGACAGACCAGCACAGGGCCAACATACACAACCAAACACACATTCACACTTTGTGGCAACTTGAAAAATCTAATGAGGCTAATGTGCATGTTTTTTGATTGTGAGAGGAAACTGGTGTTCCAATTTAACTGGTTTTCATGTTAACTGCTGACACCGGCCTACTGATGTTTATAATCTGCCCGTTTACTGACTTCTGGTTGACTTCTAAAGATTCGTCAAGACAATAACCCTCATTCAAAATGAAATCTGGTGATCACTTTTCAGTTCAATAAAGTGAAACATGTGTAATCTAATAAAATGATGGTGATGATGATTTCCTTTCGGCTTTCCCCCTTTTCTCAGGGGTCGTCACAGCAAATGATTCGCACATTTGATTTTGCACAGGTTTTTACGTTGGATGCCCTTCCTGACACAGCCCTTTTAGCAAGGGACAGAAACACGCTGACGGCTTTGCAGTGCAGCTACTCCTTACGAAAGTCAGCAATGGTTCTTTTACATGCCTCTCACCATAGACAGTGAGAGACATGGCCAGCCTTTGATAACCCAGTTAGCTGCACTGGGGGGGACAGTGACAACCTTGTGGAGAGTGGGATCAAACCCCCAACCTTAGGATCAGCGATCCAGCACCCTATACCACTAGACCACCACTGCCCCTGTGGAATCTAATAAAATAAAATGAATAAAAAAGCAAAAACAAACGAATAAAATGTCTCTTATAGCATACAAACTCGGGTTCAACTCCAGCTGTGCGTATCTTAATTATCTAAAAGTTTATTCATTTATTTTTTGCTATTTTTCATTCATATTTTTCGTCAACGATGAGAATTATCGTCTTCACGAATCTGCAGAAGTCAAACAGAAGTACGGTAAATGTCCGCAAAATGAGCAGAGTGTAAAAATCGGTATGCCAACGCCACCAGTTAACATGAAAACTAGTTAAACAGATATGAATCGACTTTATTAAAATGGTTTACAAAATGTAATACTATACGTAAATTTTTAAAAAATATATAAAATATTTTCAAATTAAATTAAACCCACATAATAGGTATCATCATCATCATCATCAGTCTTTCGGCTTTTTCCCTTTTACTCGGGAGTCGCCACAGCGAATCATCTGATTCGCACGTTTGATTTGGCAGAGGTTTTTACGTCGGATGCCCTTCCTGTCACAACCCTTTTAGCAAGGGACAGAAACACGCTGACGACTTTGCAGCCTACTCTTTACGAAAGTCAGCAATGGTTCTTTTACATGCCGCTCACCATAGACAGTGAGAGACATGGCCCGCCTTTGATAACCCAGTTAGCTGCACTGGGGGTATAGGTATAATAAATATAATAAATATGCTAAAAATATCAAATTAATCAATTATAAAATGAACACTCTGTCCAGCACAGAGTTATAGATTTCCTGCTGAGCTGATGATGGCTGACAGAATCACTTTACCCACAATCCTCTGCAGCACTTCACCAACACCGATAGGTTTGACTCCTCAGTTCTTGTCCAGAGGAGCCAATTGACAAGCAAGGTATGCTTCCAAATTTGTGTAGCTCTTACCATCTTCAACTACAGCTTCTGTCTCTGTCGTACTGACTTTTAGTGCAAAAGTAGCTGTGCACCTCTAAGCTTTTGTCCAACTGTTACAGTTTTTGAGACGCGTATCCTTCTCCATCCATATATTGGTAGTGGGATGCTGAGGTTGAAACTACCAGGCAGAAGGCCTCGAGGAAGAGACGATTCACGGACGTGGTGAAGAAGGACATGAAGACAGTTGGTGTAAGAGAAGAAGATGCAGAGGATAGGGTGAGATGGAGGCAGATGATTCGCTGTGGCGTCCCCTGAAGGGAACAGCCGAAAGGAAAAGAAGAAGAAGAAGTATCCTTCTCCATCCGTCAGCATCTTGGCCTGAGGGCACACTTGATCCTTTAGTTTTTAGTGCTGCACTCAGAATGGTAGATTCGGTGATGCCTTGAAACAAAACATGGTCAAAAAAAGGGTATCAGGCTGTCCATCAAGACCGATATTTCTGCTTCAGATGCATTAGGATGTTTCCATAGTATTTTGTTTAGTGTAGTTTGAGATAGTGGAAGAACTCCTTTACTACTCTTTTGGTCAAGAAGTTTCATTGCTGCCTTTATTTCCCCTTCGAGCACTAGCTTGGCAAAAGTTTTCACCAACCACTCCTCACTCATACTTTTAGACTTAGATGTATTCAGCTTGTCCTGGATTGTGTGTGCTTCTCGGAGGAAAGCATTTATATCTCCATTCTCCCATTGTGCCAAACGTTGTGCCAGGTATTGAGAGTGTTCCTTAGAGGTTGATTTAAATGCTGGTCTCTGTAAAAGTAGGGCAGGCATGACCATTACTGCTTTCCAAGAGATGGCTTTAAAAGTGAGGGAGTCTTTGTTCCAGTTGTCAATCCATTTAGTGGTTTCAATAACAAACTTCTTTCCTGCTGCTCCACTTCGTAGCATAAAAAGATTGCGTCGCCAGAACACAACTTGGTTATATACAGTCGGCCGTCTACTTACGAAAACCTCTGAATATGAATAATCCAGGTTACAGAAAACATTTTCCTAAATTTTCGTCCTCTGTATACGAGACAACCTCTTCTTACGAAAAGCACCAAACGCGCCATTCAGAAATTCAAACGTGCCATTCAAACATTCAAACAATGAGCGAGTTGCTCTCTCAATGGCTTCCTTCCAACATCCTGCCCCACTGGCCTCCCATTGGCCAGGCGGGAGCTGAACTGTAACCATTCCTGTACCTATACTTCCTGTTTGTCACTTCCTCTTTGTTCGTGAAGGAGAGTTGAACAGGACTGTTGGCTCGTGAGTTTATTTGAGACTGATCATTGTAGCGTTATATTTCGTTATCCATCATGGACCCCAAGAAAGTGATTCCCGGTGACACCGAAAAGAAGAAGCGGTCTCAGTTATCAATCGAAGTGAAGCAGGAGATAATAAAAAAATACGAAAGTGGGATGCGGTTGAGCGAAATTGCAAAGGAGTATGGCTGAAACCCCGCTACAATCGGGACAATATTGAAGCAGAAGGAGCCATTAAAAGCAGAGATACACTGACGGAGGCGATAATTTCTGAACGATATTGAAGCAGAAGGAGACATTAAAAGCGGAGATACAGTGACAGAGGCGATTATTTCGGAAAAAGCAACCGCCATATATAAGGTCCTCGTGAAGGAGGGTTGGGGTGGGGATTCTTCAGACCAGCAATCCCCAGACTTTAAAGCATCGCATGGGTGGTTCAAGAGATTTAAAAAAAGGTAAATAAATTTTCTTTTACTTTTAAAACACATTTCATGCAAAATTGGTATACTTTTATAATTTTTAAAGGGTTTATGGGGTAGTCTTTGGAGCCTTGGAATGAATCATGCGTTTTACATGTAAAATGCACCTCTGCTTATGAAAACGCTAGGTTACGAAAAAGTGTCTGGAATTTCGTAAGTAGAGGGCCGATTGTATTTGATTGATAGCATTGTGAACGTCTCCTTTTGTCAAATGGCCCCAGGTTTGTGGCGATTGTTGACTTTTTAAGAAGATGGTGTTGTCTCTATTCAAGTTACTCGGTGTTTGCTGACTTTGTTGGCCTGAGAGCTGTTGATGAGGCTGTAAAGAGCCAAGATGTTTTCTACACGTGTCTGGATGAATATTTTTCCCATGATTCATGGCAAATGTTTGTGGGCATAGGTTACATTGGAAGGTAGCAGTAGGTAGTGAATGTAGTTCGTTATCGAGTTGATGGTGTTCCATCTTGTCATCGGCTACATTACTTTATTTTTCTACATTATAGCACAAGTTGTCAAGGATAGTGTTGATAAGCATTCAATTGTCAGGCATATAAAAAAAATCTGCAACTTTTTTACTTTTATCTGACCACAAAACTTCAATACTTTAAGCTAAGATCGATACTCGACTCAGAATCAAAGAAATTTATTTTGATAATTTTTCAAATAATTATATTATTCATTGATTGGTACCTGAAGTCCCGAACACACGGATAATTCTAACTCCGGTACAGCAGGTGGCGATAAACACCTAAAGCTGTTAATTGTGAATCACCAGTCAAACTAAAGCAGAAGAAAAAAGTTGGTCTTGCGCCTATTTAAAATACATAGTAGTCCTTCTCAAAAAATTAGCATATTGTGACAAAGTTCATTATTTTCTGTAATGAACTGATAAACATTTTCATATATTTTAGATTCAATACACACAACTGAAGTAGTTCAAGAGTTTTATTTTTTTAATATTGATAATTTTGGCAAAAAAAAAGTAAAGAAAAAACAAAAATCCCTATCTAAAAAAAAATTAGCATATTTCATCCGACAAAAAAAAAAAAAAAAAAAAAAAAAAAAATTCAACCTTCCAATAATTATATTCAGTTATGCACTCAGTTCTTGGTCTGGAATCCTTTTGCAGAAATGACTGCTTCAATGCGGCGTGGCATGGAGACAATCAGCCTGTGGCCATGCTGAGGTGTTATGGAGGCCCAGGATGCTTCGATAGCGGCCTTAAGCTCATCCACAGTGTTGGGTCTGGTGTCTCTCAACTTTCTCTTCACAATGTCCCACATATTCTCTATGGGGTTCAGATCAGGAGAGTTGGCAGGCCAATTGAGCACAGTAATACCATGGTCAGTAAACCATTTAGCAGTGGTTTTGGCACGATGAGCAGGTGCCAGGTTGTGCTGAAAAAATGAAATCTTCATCTCCATAAAGCTTTTCAGCAGATGGAAGCATGAAGTGCTCCAAAACCTCCTGATAGCGAGCTGCATTGACCCTGCCCTTGATAAAACACAGTGGACCAACACCAGCAGCTGACATGGCACCCCAGACCATCATTGACTGTGGGTACTTGACACTGGACTTCAGGCATTTTGGCATTTCCTTCTCCTCAGTCTTCCTCCAGACTCTGGCACCTTGATTGCCGAATGACATACAAAATTTGATTTCATCCGAAAAAAGTACTTTGGACCACTGAGCAACAGTCCAGTGCTGCTTCTCTGTAGCGCAGGTCAGGCGCTTCTGCCGCTGTTTCTGGTTCAAAAGTGGCTTGACCTGGGGAATGCAGCACCTGTAGCCCAGTCCACTGCTTCCACAGGTCCCCCAAGGTCTGGAATCGGCCCTTCTCCACAATCTTCCACAGGGTCCGGTCACCTCTTCTGGTTGTGCAGCGTTTTCTGCCACACTTTTTCCTTCGCACAGACGTCCCACTGAGGTGGCTTGATGCAGCACTCTGGGAACAACCTATTCGCTCAGAGATTTCTTTCTGTATCTTACCCTCTTGCTTGAGGGTGTCAATGATGGCCTTCTGGACAGCAGTCAGGTCGGCAGTCTTACCCATGATTGCGGTTTTGAGTAATGAACCAGGATGGGAGTTTTTAAAAGCCTCAGGAATCTTTTGCAGGTGTTTACAATTAATTGGTTGATTCAGATGATGAGGTTAATAGCTCGTTTAGACTACCTGAACATGATATGCTAATTTTTTGAGATATGAACTTTGGGTTTTCATGAGCTGTATGCCAAAATCATCAGTATTAAAACAATAAAAGACCTGAAATATTTCAGTTGGTGTGCAATGAATCTAAAATATATGAAAGTTTCAATTTTATCAGTACATTACAGAATATAATGAACTTTGTCACAATATGCTAATTTTTTGAACAGGACTAGTAAATAAAAAATAAAAAAGTCTAAGTAGCTCTGAAACTGTAATAAAATAAACTAGTTAAACAGGAACACAGTACTCAAAGGAAACATATACAACCACAGGGTGAACATGCAAGTCCCTCAATTCTACTTTGCGCAAGGAAACTGTCCCACCCCTCCGTTTAAGACGTAAAATTAAAGCTATAAATCTTTACCAAAGCAAAAAGAGTAAAAAATATATATAACCCACCAACTACTCGTCTGTCTTTAAACGTCCCACACAAACTCGAAACATTCTCCAAGTTGGACTTGTTCTGGCTGTTAAGGATGCTCAGGAAATCGGATAAAAGTTCAAAAGAAGTTTCACCAAATTTTATATTTCTCTGAAAGTTTAGCGAAGACGACGTTCCTTTAGCAAATGCGTGTTTATATTGTAGGTTGTTCATAATTACACCAAGGTAACTACTGTATATTATTTTCCAGTACGTATCTCTAATACATAACGCTACCATAGCAACACACTAGAGGGCGACCTATTTGCTTAAACGGTGTCATCCGGATACTTGCAGTTTTCATACCATAGATATCAAATAATACCACAATACTCAGCAGAGTAATCAACAACGCCAAACTCCGCCATCTTGGAAGTATGAAACCTACAAAGAATCACATTCTGCAGCATTGGGATTGTTTATGATGGAGCACGAAAATTAGGGACAGTGGTGTCTGGTGGTATAGGGCGTGATCGCTGATCCTGAGGTTGGGGGTTCGAGTTCCACTCTCCACAGGGTTGTCACTGTTGTGTCCCCCCCCCCAGTGCAGCTAACTGGGTTATCAAAGGCCGGCCATGTCTCTCACCGTCTACGGTGAGAAGCATGTAAAAGAACCATTGCTGACTTTCGTAAAGAGTAGCTGCAAAGCCGTCAGCATGTTTCTGGGAAAAGCCGAAAGGAAATCTCTCTGATGGAGCACGAAAATGTAGGTTTCCCATATCAATTATACAAGAGGTACATACAGCTACAGTTATAAAATAATACAAGTTTAGAATTTGGTAATGGATCAGTAAGACGTCATTATATGTGTCATGTTCACATTCAAATGTAACTTTGATCCGATATGGCGTGCATTAACATCCATTCATTTGCTGAACCACTCAAGGCTTGTGGGAGACAGGCTGTAGTCTTTCTTCACCATCTCTGGGTGAAAGCGGGGTACCTGTGATGGCTGTTCAGGAACAAAGTACCCGAAGAACGGATAAGCAAACACAGAAAGGAACTGGCTGAATCCAGGCCCTTCTGTTGAGCATGCACGTGGCGTTTCATTAAATTTTACTACTCTTTTCATAAACACGCTTAATCTTAGAGTCACTGGGAGGCTGCAGGCTATCTCGGCCAACACTGGGCAAAGGCAGGGTACACCTTGAACAGCTCACCAGACCATCACAGACAATCAGCATCATGATTGCGGAGAAGACCTTCGATGATGCATTGACATGAAATCCAATGCAACTCCAAAGTCAATCACACTTTCAATATTGCGTCATTAGGTTATGTCCACCAGTGTCATGACCAATCTAGTATTACAGGACGTCTACGGTTTTTTTTCAGCAGCATGCACTTACCGAATATGCGCATGCTCACAATTTAAAAGCTTTTTTTAAAATTATTAATATTTTTATTTTTAGAGAGCGAGCGTTATTAATTGACATGTCAAATAATACTACTCCTATGTCAATTACATGACATTAAGTCAAATTGTTTCGATGTATTAATTATTTGGTATGCATGTTTAACGTGCAGCCTTGACGTTCCTTCTGCGCACATGTAACGCGTTTTTGACTGCTAAAACACACCAGCGCTCGTGAAAGCATGGCTGACCAGGAAGGGAAAGGTAAACCTGAAGGAGAATTTGCTAGGAGAGTAGATCCTACTAAGGATACGCTCACCAGAGAACAACTGCAATTCATCCGACAAGCGGAACTTGCTCAGTGGAAGAAGAAGAGTCAAAAACTCCGCAGCCGAAATGTTCTAACCGGCCTCGTCATTGGAGCCGTGGTGATGGGGATATGTATCCTTCACCACCACCAAGACAAGGCTAACGCGGCTAGACTACTAATAATATCATATATAATCAGTTATAGTTATTTCGATGTAAATACAGTGTAAATCAGAGACTATATGTATATAAAAATAAAAATAAAAACATCAGCGTTGCTCAGTAAAACCATCTAACACATTGTAAATGTCACATGTCATCACTTGGACATATTCAGAAGGTATTTAAAATGTTTTATATTTTCATATTAACTGAAAGAAATGAAAAAAATATTTGGAGTATGCAATAACTTATTTACAGGGCTATCTAAAAAACAAAACTACATTTCAAAGCCAACTGAAAAGTCTTTAATTTAAGTGACCATCTATCAAATTGAAAGGATCTTCTTGATTGGCCGATTCCACCAAACGCTGAGTGAGAAGGTTACCTAGGCCAGAGGTTTCTCGCACTGCTCCTGAAGGACCCATACCCCGTACATTTCAATGTTCCCTTTGTTTCCATCACACCGGATTGAACCATATCAGACAATTAACTGCTCTTCCTGACTTTAAGTGAGTGTGATCAAGCACGAAACCACTAAAAATGTACGGGGAGTCCACCAGGAACAGGTTTGGGAACCTCTGACCCAGGAAAACAGAATTGGTGACACTTTCAGCAGTGAAGAGATTTGATTGGAGTTCAGCGCTTCGCCTGTGTATTTACCTTTATGTAGTATTCCTGAGATATCGCAAGAGTACAGTGATCTCTCGCGACTTTGTGCTTTAGTTCCTGCGGCTTCAGTGCATGGCGAATTTTTCAAAAATATTCATCAAAAAATAAAAAAATAAGGGAAAAAGTTAAGGAAAATGCCGCAAAACAAGGGCAATTCTGCAAAAAAAAAAAAAAATCCCCCAAACAAACAAAAAGCCCCAACAAAACTACTTCCATTTTTATGTGAGGTGTGCGCGCGTCTGTATGTGTGTGTGTATTTATTTTATTTGCATCTTCTGCATTATTGTTGAATGTTTAATTATTATAAGCATGTATAGCATTGTACAGTAGGCCCTCGACTATTCACGGTTTTGCACTCACGGTTTGAGTATTCGCGGACTGCCAAGCAACTGACCTCAAATTCAGCCAATGGCTGTCCTCCTTCCTGCTGATTGGTTGAGATGATGTAATGCCCCTTTTTCCTCATTCGTGCACAAGTTTTCAATGAGCCTCTTTTTTTTAAAGTGTTTGACTTACCAGTTAAGCTGTATGATGCCACTCAAATGCTGTGTGTCTTCTCTGGCTAAGCGATAGAAAAGATAATGACGTTGGATGTCTCTTCTGAAGAAATAAGACTTTCTCCTGAAGAAACGACGGTTTCCTCTGAAGTGCCTGAAGAGAAATAATCATCTGAAAGAACTCTAGTATTAAAGTCTTTTTCAATCATTATTCCAGTACAGTACCTAAGTTAATGTTTAGAATTTGTGTGTGTGATTTTATGTACTGTTGTTTAGCATGTTGATCGTTTTGTTTATCCAATTTATTACATTTCATGTTCTTTTATGTACTTTTTGTTATGATTTGTGTTTTTGGGGGGGACTTTGATTCTGACGGCTGTTCTCTAACTAACTGTCCACTATGGCTGAGGGGCGTGGTGGAGCCGCGCTTGTAAACATGCTAAGCATTAACTTAAGCATTGTACTGGGATCATAATTGAAAAATTTAGAACTTTAATACTACAGCTTTACAACAGTTCAGCTGATTATCTTCAGGCACTTCAGAGGAAACTGTCATTTCTTCAGGAGAGTGGCATCATAGAGCTTAACTGGATAATATATTATACATACAAAATGAAAAAATATACATACTGTATGTATGTATGTGTATATATATATATATATATATATATATATATATAGAGAGAGAGAGAGAGAGAGAGTGCGAGAGAGAGAGAGAGAGATAAAGTATGCTGTATAATGTTTATATATTTTATTAATAAATATCACAGTACAAAAGTAAAAAGTTTTTCTTAATCATTACTATATTTTACTACATTAATACTGTATTAATGAGTAAGACTGTCTATAGAATGTGTTTAAGATGCATATTTTAGTTGCTCATTCACGCATGTAATTTGATACATGGGTCTTCCTTCCGTGTACAGAACTTGCGAATTATCTTCATTCGCGGGAGGGGCCGTAATGAAACCCCGCGAATATCGAGGGCCTACTGTATATGTATTTATTGATATTATGTACACGGGGGTCGATCCTACTTCGCAGAAATCAGCGGTCGAGGGGAGCTCTTGGTCCCCATTAACCGTGGGAAAGTGAGGGATCCCTGTATACCACAGGTGAAGTCTAGCTTTTCAGTATTTTTAAAACGAACACCTGACCTTAATTTGCTGGAGGGTCTAAATCAGGGGTGCTCAATCCTGCTCCTGGAGATCTACCTTCCAGATGACTTTATCTCCAACACTAATGTGGCCCATGTGACATGTAAGATCCAGTCAGGTCTTGATGAGATGATTGGATGGTTAGGTGGGCGTGATTAGGGTTGGAGCGAATGTCTTCTGGAAGGTAGATCTCCAGGAGCAGGATTGAGCACCCCTGGTCTAAATGATTTTTTAAAAATAACCTTTTGAACATTTTGTTTAGAGATGGTTGATAAATTGATGTTTGATTAATTAAAATTTCACCCAGAATTTTCTGCCTCGCTCCTCTTCCGTGATAGACTCTAGTACCCACCAGCCAATAGAAAAAAAAAAAACTTGACCCCATCCATCAAACACCAACGTACAGATTAGCAATCAGTCAATGTGTGCTTGAACAAAAATCTCTTCTTGTAAACTGGCAGCATCTCCTCAGCAATTTAGAAATGGATAGTTTATGCAAATCTGACAGTTCAAACCACTGACTGTTGTGAAGTTGATCAGAAATTCGATGCGACTAAAGTGGGAAGCACAACAAACTGTGCAGCTGAGTAGCAGGACTAGCTCAAAAAAAAACAAAACAAAAAAACCTCAATGATGTCAGTGGCCTTTTAACATTGCACCCCATAAAAGTAAGATGGAAACCAGTGGAAAGAAAGTACATGGGTGGGGCATTACATATTATCATAGGCGTGGTTTCCAAATTATACGCTTGGGAAATGGACCAAGTTTATTCAGATGCTAAATAAAATCAGATGCCCCCAATTTGGGTGTGTGTGTGTATGTGTGTGTGTTTAAACCAGCCATTACCGAGGCATTATAACTGTCTGGTGACCATTTTTCCGACCTTGAACTTGACCTACAATGACATTTTTATGCACTTGTTTAAGCGTTTGATCCTCAGCAGTGCGTAGCCACAAAGATTATAAACCAAACAGACTACAACCTGACAGAAGTGAAAACAATATTATATTTTATATAATACGTACGATTTTAATGCGGCTAGTAATCAACCCCAAATATGAGCTACCAAGCCAAAAGTATCTTACCTAAGAATCCATGAAGCATGCCATGCCTCAAGCCTCTCCTACCTAGATAAATAAGCAAAGACAGAATTTAATGGTTGGAGAAAAGTATCCGGTGTGATGTGCGATAGGAGAGTGTCAGCAAGAATGAAGGGAAAAGTGTACAAGATGGTGGTGAGGCCAGCGATGTTGTATGGTTTAGAAACAGTGGCGCTGAGGAAAAGGCAGGAGGCAGAGCTGGAGGTAGTGGAGATGAAAATGTTGAGGTTCTCCCTGGGAGTAACGAGGATGGATAGGATCAGAAATGAGTATATCAGAGGGACAGCCCACGTAAGATGTTTTGGAGACAAAGTCAGAGAGGCTAGATTGAGATGGTTTGGACATGTACAGAGGAGGGATAGTGAGTATATTGGCAGTAGGATGCTGAGGTTGGAACTACCAGGCAGAAGGCCTCGAGGAAGACCAAAGAAGAGATTTATGGATGTGGTGAAGGAAGACATGAAGGTCGTTGGAGTCAGAAAAGAAGATGCGGAGGACAGGGTGAGGTGGAGGCGGATGATTTGCTGTGGCGACCCCTGAAGGGAGCAGCCAAAAGAAAAAAGAAGAAGAAGAAGAATTTAAAGTAAATTATGAGAGCACCTCATGTGCATTACAAATTTAAATGTGTTTGTATTTTGTTTAGAAAACTTTTTCCTCAGGTATTTATGACTTTTTTGCTGTTTTTTTTTTTTTTTTTTTTTTTTTTCTGCTCAAGGAGAGTGCAGTGAGTAGTTACTGTGAAGCTAATTATTTGGTGAAAGTGTACAAACCTTAACCAGATCCCACCAGATGGGTATACATTCTACTCTGTGTCTCAAGAAAGGATCATGGATGAGCTAGACAAAGAAGCAAAGGTTGCTGCTGGGATGCGGAACTCAAAGACTGGCGCAAACTAAACTGGATGTTCAAAGTCGTTTTGCACTAATGAAAGGCAGCGATGTTTATGATCTTTTGTGAAATGTCTCTCTTCCTCATCTATTAATGAATTCCGTAATGTAACTTCTATACTATTGTTATCAGGCTGACTGTTATTGATTTCTGGAGCTGTGCAGATTTTTGTTTACTTGGCTTTAATAATCTGATCTCATAAAGTGTTGACCTTTCTTTTGTTGTTGTTCATCTATAAATCACAAGTATGTATCCTTCACTACAAACTACATCATAGGACATTAAAATGATCTATAATGGGTTGGATTGATTGTTATCCAGTAAGAACATCAATACAGATCAGAATTCTAGTGTTTGGAGATGTCACATGAATTTCATGGAGCAGAACAGGACCACAATGAGCCAGTGAGCAGTGTTCTCCAGTATGGAGCCAATCACAATTCATCAGTGGATTCTTCATATCAAGCCGATCAGATGCTCCCCTCTTCATTCATTGTACCGGAAAGCCACAGACTGAAAGAACCAAGATGTCAAAATTGTGAGGAATTGAATCAGTCAACCACAAGAGGGCACCACTAAACCTTATGTTCCGTGGAAATTGAGTTCTTGAGCTCAATCGGAATCGATCTCTGACGTCAGCACTGCAGAATGTTGGCTGAATGAAGTAAACTGTGAAATGTTTAAATAAAGCTGTAAAGTTTTTTGCAAAATAAATAAATGCCTGATGTTTATAAATCACACACATGCTTATGTGAACTTTATTTCTTTTTATTTGCATTATATTGTACAAATCCATTTTAACATGAAGTATTTTCAGATTCTTTTGGGTATAAAAAAAGAAAGAACATGGCGATATAGCAGCTTTGCAAATAAGCATCAAATTCTAAAGTATGTTTTTATCACATTAAAATATTCACTGTTTATTTACAAACAAAATATTTCACAGTTTGTGATTAACTATTAAAATCCTTTTTAATGCATTTGTTTATTTTCTGTTATTCTTTTCCACCTTAATGTAATCATGGCCAATCCCCATCTGTCAACTAGTGGCTCCCTACCATGCAATCACCACCACCAGCCAAGGAGTAATAAAAGCATGCATGTTCACCCTCTGTGATACATGAAGCTGCCACCCACATCTTTATGAACTGCTGAGCATGCATATTCAGGGCAGCCTAACAACCTAAGATGTAAAGCACTATCTTTGCTCTGGTACACATGAGCACAGAGATCCCCGTTATTGGATGCTGATCTGCATAAGTGACAGAGAGGAGTGTATGCTACGCCTCTCGCCCATGAGAACCTGTCTAATAATCTCACTTTGACTCCTGGCCATGAATGGCGGCGTGCACCAATCTGAATTTGAAGTTTCACCAACCTTGTTGAATCACTGAGGAGCTTTAATCATTTTATGAAGGGATATTAAGGTAAACAACTTTTTTTCTTAAATTTAAACACACAAAAGCTTCACATAAGTTTTTTTTTTTTTAATCCATTTAAAATCATTTAAGTCAGCATATACCTTTAAGTAAGAAATAGATGATAAAATATCAATTTATCAAATTCATCAAACATTGTTTTAAACCAGGCTAAGCTCTGGTTTTGATTTCCCAAATTTCATAGAACTGATGAACCAAAGTGCATCAAAGCAAAAGTATCTAAAACAAACATTTACGGCATTTTGCAGACATCCTTGTGCCTACATACTATGTGATTCATACAACTGAGCAATTGAGGGTTAAAGATCTTCCTCAAGGACACAGCAGTGGCAGCTTGGTGGTACTAGGGCTTGAACCATTGACCCTCTGATTAGCAGCTTCGCTTACTAACCACTGAACCACCAGTGCTCCAGTTAGTTTTTGAAAGTCTGCTATTTAAATCAGAACTATACCTCTGCTGAAGTGCTGTGTGCATTTTGGTCACTTAGTAGCCTCCATTTATCTTTATACTCAGTAAATGCATAAAATAAAAAATAGACATGGAGCAGAAAAATATACCCAGAAGCTAAAATACACATTTCCATAAAGTGTACAGTATATCAGGCAGCAGTGTAATGTGATATTACATTGGTTTTGTTAGATCATGAGTACTGAGTAACATCACACTGACTATGACACAATGTTAGGAATCATTCAGAAACCTCTCTCTCTCTCTCTCTCTCTCTCTCTCTCTCACTCACTCACCACACATTCTAGAGGAATCATGACTGTTCAGCAGCTCTGACAGCTGCATGTACAAGCAGTTTATTTAAGAAAAGTGCAAAGGATCCGTCCTGGCCTGAGTCACTGTGGAGCCACTGCTTAGCTGTCAGAAATAAACACATTACTCTCATGTAACTAAGCTCACCACAGAGACGGCAGCAACAGCATCCTCCTCAAAGCAGCACTGTGTTGTATGGCAGTAGTGGAGGTTAATTTCAGTTAATCTTTTTTATAGTATGACTTGTAGCACGTACACTGTGCTGGACACAACAGCAGCGCCTGTATGCAACACAATTAGTGTTCACCAACACCAATCTTGTGTGTATTCCACTCCAGGGTTTAAGGATAAGTTTTCCTTGGGTTGCAGGCAAACAGTGTTGGAACTCTGCCAGCGTAATCAGGGGCAGTGACTGATCCTGTTTTAACAGGAAGTGCTGCTCGCATCCACCAGTAGCAAAAGGATGAGTAGGAGAACAGCAGGCACATGCTGGATGAGGTAGGCTAATCAAGTTCGGGCAAAAATGTGTAGTGATGGATTTTTACTGTGAAAGGAAAGAGGGGGAAGAAAGAGTTTTTACACACAAGACACAACTGGACTGCAAGTGTTTACATCGTGTACTGGTATAATACTGGCATGAACATAAGAAGCGTTAAAGAGCTGAAGTTAGACGCTATTTAAAGGAACAGTGTGTAAAATTTTGGAGGATCTATGTACAGAATTTAAGTATCAGCAATAAATAAGTTTCCATTCATTTATAATCATAAAAAAGTTGTCGAGTTTTCATAAACTTGAGAATAAGATATTTATATCTATATAGGGAGCATGTCCCCTCTGGTGGAGGCCACCATCTTGAGCAGCCAGGTTTCTACAGTAACCCAGAACAATTTAGGTTACAAAGGGGAGGGATTGGGAATTAAATTTTAGTTGGTTGCAATCTACCACTACAATCTCACCAATAGATACTTCTAGTTACCACGAAATCTTACACACTGTACCTTTAAGTTGAGCATACCATTCCGCTAAGGTCAGGAGTGAAGGTAACCCCTTTAGCAGGTCGTTCCTGTGAAGTGCTGCTGCCACTGCTGCTGCTGCTGCTGCTGCTGCTGCTGCTGCCACTAACAGAGTTCTTTCTTATTATCCCTGAAAAACAATCAGAGAAACATGGTGTATTTTAAGTCACCTCACAAAAGACTACAGTGTAACAGAAAGTATGAATGGGGTGCATCAGGACCAGGAATTAAAAAAAAAACATTGCTCTATCGTTGAGGCAGTTCCAAGGTCATGTTAGAAGAAAGGCCACTTTCATGAACAGACGTACTAGAAAGAGCACTGCACTTGTGCAGCCCTGTACATCACATTTAGAATCGTCTTTCATTTAGCTACAGCATCTCTGTTTCATCCTGGACATCAGACATCACCACAAGCTCGTACTCTACAATGAAAATTCTAGATTTCACTGATTAATCTGACATCTTTTAAAATTTGCTAACTCAATGTCCGACACGGTGGTGGAGTGGTTAGAACGTCTGCTTCACAGCAAGAAGGCCTGGGTTCGAGTCCCAGGTCAGGTGTGTCTGTGTGGAGTTTGCATGTTCTCCTTGTGCTTGTGTGGGTTTCCTCCGGGTTCTCCAGTTTCCCCCCACAGTTCAAAAGCTGCACAGTAGACTAATTGGCTGCTCCAATTCACCCCTCGGTTTGATTGTGAATGCTTGTATGAGTGTTGTCCCTGTAATGGCCCGGCGAGCTGTCCATGGTGTGCTCCGTCCTTGCCCAGAGTTGGCTGAGATGGGTGCCAACCTCCCCATGCACCTAATGAGGAGTAGGCAGTTTAGACAATGAATGAATGAATATACAATGCCCGACCCAATAAAAGGTTGTGGACTCTAATATCACCATGGCACTGTTGATTTAGTTGGTCAGCTTACGGCTCATCAACATTATTTGTCAATAAAATGAGGCCATCTGTCAATAAATGTTTATAGTTCAGTGTGATTTCCTGTTACCCCAAGCTACCTGTGATAGGGAGAATATCCAATCTCTGAAGGCTGTTGCGGCGAGATGAAGGAAAGCCTCCCCCTTTCGACAATCGACGCTGCCGACTCGACAATATGGTTGCTGGTGAGAGGATACACGGCGGAGGAACTTTCCCCATCCGCACATAGAGATCTTCTATTTCTTGCTTCTGTAAGGCCTGCAGAGTCTGCACCTCAAACAAATGCCTGAGACACAAAATGGAAATTGTAAGCGATGCTATAAACTAGGAATGTTTTTGTGAATTATTATAATAAATTGCCAATCAGACGCTCACTTCTCCCTCAGCTCCTGTAGCTCATCCCACATCTCCTCGTCCTCACTTTCAGATTCGTCACTGCTCAAGTAGGAATTGGTGCGTGTGTAGCTCATCCACATGTTGTGGTGAGGGACAGGACATTGAGGGCTTTCCATAATCCCCTCTGGATCTGTCAGGACGCAAAGTCCACTGTCCACTGATGTCCCAGTCAGAGACTGTATTGAACCAAACCTTCGAGTTTTTTCCTTCGTGCTCTGCTGCTGCTCTTCCTGGACTTTGTCTTCTTCATCTGGATCCTCATCACCACTGTGCTGTGCCTCCACTTTCTCCTTTACTTTGGTCTCATCCATCCAGGTCTTTTTACTGTCTTGCTGAAATTGCTTTGGAAGGCAGAATGTTTCATGAAGCACCTCAGACAATAACTTCTGCTCAAGGGCGAACGATTGGCTTTGGACATGAGTAGCATTTAAGGAGAAGTGTTCAGCTTGAGAAAAGGTGCAGTTTGGGGGGGAGACTTCATTTTTCTCTAACACTGTTTGATCCTTAGTTTGATCATCATGAGAGGAACAAGCAGAAATGTTGAGCGGAAAGTCTGGTAAAACAGAAGGTGTCAGGGCAGAGGTAGTGATGGGGCTTTTGTCAACAAGTGGAGAGAGAGGTGGGGTCTCCTTTGTAGGTGAAACCTGGAAGCGGCCAACTGTAACTACTGGTTTTGATTCTAAAGGATGATCTAAAAGAGCAGAGCATTCAAATCAGATGTATAGTACAATGCAAGGTCTTATAATGCATCAAACACAAATACATTGCTGTCTTTGCCCCTTCCTGATTTTCTTTATTTTTATATATTTAAAAACTATTTATGCACGCAACCTATGCAAGTACAGGGAGAACATACAAACTCCACACAGAAACACCTTCGCCAAGCATGAGACGAAGATACAGGACCTTCTTGCTGTGTGGCGAACGAGCAAACCATGGTGTCTCACACTGTTTATGATCTCCTAACGTGTGGTACAATTAATACTTCACCTCAGGCTTGGGGATGTCGTTGATTATTTCTCTAAACAGAATATCAAAGGGACTATTCACTCCAGCGACAATCACAGAGCCATAGTAAGCATCAGGGTAATCATTGTTTTAAGTAAACACTACACAGAAACATAAGCATAATGCACAGATTTTATTTAATTTTACTTTTTTTTAAGGATCACAGCAGCAACAGCTGTCGGATTTCACAGTGCAAGTTGAGCACAGCAACTTAGCATTGTTCTTGATTTAATAACTTACTTGGGGGAACAGTATATAAGTTTATTGATATAGGTTTCACAATATGAAGGAAAGATTCTAAAGTTATGAAAGGTTAGTTGAAGTTAAAGTTGAATGTGCATGTTGTAAAGCAGCTGCAAGAGATGACATGGTGTGTCTTGGCGGTCTTCTCCTGTACAACCTGTTCCTCCATAGTTTTTTTTTTTTGTCGCCTCTAGTTTTCTTTGTCATGTTTGTTGTAGCTTGAATGTTTGCTGACCACCTGGCCAGCTTTGATCAAGGTTTCCAAGACTTCATGGCTGAGAGAAATTTTATGGACTGTTCTCCAGACATACTCAATGCTTTTTTTTAATTAGTAGTATATACATTTATAATAATACATAGTAATATACATTTCATTAAATTCTTGACTGCTTATGATAGAAATCTGCTTGTTGTAATAGACTTGCTTTACTGAGGAAGCTCCACCCTGGTTTCTCTTACAAAAGTAAAATTGTCTTAGTCATTTGTTTAACACTTTCATTAACTGATCTTGAAATTCTGTTCAAAATATGTCTTGCTGTTCAGATGACTGTAAAGTAAACAACAAAACATTTAGGTTTAAACAGAAAAGTACTCAGTTTATAATTTATACCAGTTTGTTGACAGTCACAGTTTACATAAAAATTATTTTTAAAAATGTAAAGGCTGTATAGTGAAGCATCCAATTTTGTTGAAATTCTATGATTTAATAATAACTGACTGTTACTAACTTAGTGATTGTCAATTTCCAGTCAAGTATTACCCACTCTGGATAATGTCTATTTCAGCCTCTAGATAGCGTATCAATCAGATCGCACATTTCCTGTGTAGAATACAGGGATCCCTCACTTTCCGCGGTTAATGAGGACTGACCCCCCCCCCCCCCCCACACACACACACACACACACACACACACATGACCTCTGATCTCCTCGAAGTAGGATCGACCCCCCTGACTGACGTATACATACATGTATATGTGTATATAATATCAATAAATACATATTCAGCGCTATAAATGCTTATAAATAAAATATAAACACATACACACACACACACACACACACACACACACACACGCGCTCTCACATGCGCACCTCACATAAAAATGTAGGTAGTTTTGTTGGGGGGGGGGGTTGTTTTTTTGTTTCTGTTTATTTGGGTTGTTTTTTTTTGTATAATTGGCCTTGTTTTGCGGAATTTCCCTTAACTTTTTGCCTACTTTTCCTTAATTTTCTCATTTTTTAATTTTCCGATGAATATTTTTGAAAAACCCGTGATGCACTGAAGCCGCAGAAACCGAAGCATGAAGTAACGAGGGATCAATTCATACTAATACAAATGATAATCTGAGTTAACATGGCACAGTCCCTCTTATATCAGGATTAGCTGTCCATGTAAAGCTAATCCAGCTATCCATAATGAACATCATGTCCATATTCAACATATTTGTATTGTGATGGTACAGGAAAGTTTGCTGTGTGAATTTCCATGCGGAGGAATTCAGTGCTCGATGAAAAAGTACTTAAGGAGAATGTCTGGTCATTAGTCCAAGATCTGAAGCTCCAGCAGGGTTATGCAGTAGGACATGAAAACTGAACCATAAGAGCAGGACCACTTCAGACTGGCTGTGGTAAAAACGATATTGGGGTGATCTAGTCGCTATGTCGCGATGTATCTAGCACTGCTAGACTGGTTCCTTCACAAACGACAAACGAAAAATGCATCTAAAGTAGGGGTGGGAAAACTACGACCCGCGAGCCCATCCAGCCTGTTGGTCTTTTTACTTTGGCCCGCTGCAGATTGATTGGTACAGAATTCATACTCGATGGGAATGATTGATCGATTGCATTCATTTGACTTTGACTTGTAAAGACAGCATTTCAACACCAGTGGCGCATTAGGCACAGTCAGTTGATTTTGTGGCGCTCGAGCCACTTCCGGTTATCACTCCTCTACTGCACAGAGCCCATTGGGAGCAATGTCAAATAAAAAAAGAAAAGTCAACAGGGAGTGCCAGGTGGTTCATAAGGAATGAACACCTGAATGTTTTTTTTTTACTAAAGTCCAGTCAACGGCTGTATGTACTATTTGCCAAAAAACATTTAGATTTTAAACGAATACATCGGTCGCCACTTTTCCACCAAGCATGCTAATTATACCAATAACGTGTCACCGCAAGAATGTGCAGTTACCGCTGATAGGTTGGTCAGAAGCTTGCAGGCTTAGCAAAACACCTTTATCCGAGAAACTTCCATCCAAGAATCAAGCACGAGGATATATGCATAACTCACCAGGAAGCACAGTGTAAATCCATGTTGTAGTTTGACTACGTAGTGAAGCTGGTTGTGAAACTCGTTAACTTCATTCGAGTGAGTAGACTTCACCATCGTCAGTTTATTCATTTTACTGACTGTTTCTGACTTGTTGGAACTGGTTCCAACCGGTTTGAACCGGTTCTGACAGGTTTGAACCGGTTCCCACCGGTTAACTTGGTTAACTTTATTTGAGCGAGAGGACTTCACCATCATCAGTTTATTAATTTCTTGAAGAAACTGATGCTGATCACAGGGACTTGCTTTACCATTCTAATGTCCACTGGTTCAGTTTGGGGAAAGTATGTCAACGAGTGTGGAGCTCAAAGGGGAGATTATTTTTTTGGAGCTTCTTTGAAAACACTGACAATTTTCCTGAGCTGACAGACACAGATTGGCTTTGTGATTTTGCTTTTACTGTGGACAAACTGACCCACATGAACGAGCTGAATGCGAAACTACAAGGGAAAAACAGTTTGTGCATGAAATGCCAGCAAACGTCAGAGCCTTCAAAACCAGGCTAGGTTTGTTTTCAAAGCAAATGCCAGACAAGTCATTCACTCATTTCCCCCACACTAGCCACGTTAAAAGAGGCCCTGCAACATGTGAACAAATCTAGGAAAGCACTGGATGACCTTCATGAAGAATTCTGCCATCAGTTTTGTGATTTTGGAAAAATTGACAGGGCACTTCAGCTGGTGTCAGGTCCCTTCTCACAAGAGCCTGAAGTGGTACCACAGGAGTTGTAATTGGAACTGATTGATCTCCAATGGGACATGATGTTATGTGTGAAGTTCAACTCCCTTAAACTCGATGAATTGTATGCTTCATTAAGTGCAGCCACATTTCCAAACATCTAGAACATGCCATACAGGATGCTGGTGTTGTTTGACTCTACATATGTGTCTGAACAGACTTTTAGTGTAATGAACACCAACAAAGCACCCCACAGATCCCAAGTGAGTGATGAACACATCAAACTTGTTTTGAGAACCACAACAGAATTACCACCAGACTTCGATGCACAGGAAAAAAATGGGTGAACAACAATACTGTTCCCACTAAAAGGTATGTGAATATTTTAATGATTTTTTCTGTTTATGTGTGATATGTACTGTTAAAAATTTTTTATCGTATCTTGCTGACCCAGCCCGTTTGTCAAATCTTAAAAGTCAATGTGGGCCCTGACCCAAAATAATTGCCTGGCTACATGGGAGTGGAATGAACTTTCTCTGGATGTCTGGACAGTGGAGTCACTGGGTATCTTCAAACGATGGCTGAAAAGTTATCGTTTTTGGCAGTACTGTACTTAGCTAAGCACTATGCTTTACACACACACACACACACACACACACACACACACACACACACACACACACACACACACACACAATAGAACAAAAACACACAACACCTACTAACTAAATTTAACTGATGGTATACTTAGTCTGTGCTCTCTTAAACAAGTTAAAGAATATATTCACTGATAGTGATTTCAAAGCATTTCTGTAAGTCGCTCTGCATAAGAGCATCTGCTAAATGCTGTAAATATAAACGCAAATATGTCGCTATCCTGAACTGAATCCCATTGAAAAGATGACAATTCATATCTAAAAACCTTGAATTAAAATAATTCTGTAGAAAAGAGTGGTTTAAATTGATTCCCCCATAATGTCAAAGACTGAGCTCTTGTAGGTGGAAGAAATTGTTACTGCTGAAGGTGGCACAAGCAAGTACTGGGATTGGCAAATTTTCTTAATTGGGTGATTATTGAACAAAAATAGACGACATCAGAAAGGGATTGAAGACTTTTTCAAACCACTTTACATTAAAATGTAAAAGTCCTTTTAAATACTGTGAATAGCAGTGGATACTAATTAATGAAACGATCGATATTTGGTGAGACAATGCTTTGGTTGAAAGAAATATATAGCAGAACATTTTCTTGAGCAGATTTATCAGAAATCTTTAAGGAATCATGCAGTAAAACCCAGCAGCTTTCATAATGTTGTAGGTCACAATCTTCTGCTCTTATTACTTACATAGAAGTATTTTTCTGTAAAATAGAAAACTATTTTTAAACTGACATGATAATGTAAAGCTCATTAATATTTATAACAATTTTGTACCAAGTAGGATGCCTTAGACATTTGCAAAGTACTGTACCTGTATCTCATCGGGTGGACCTCATGACAGCGTGCTACACTAGTGTGATCCTATCCCATTAAGAACAGTTACTTCATTTGGGCCGTGATGCTCTATGAACTGACTTTGACAAACTCGTATGTAATAAAAATTGGTAAGATGGTTTGTAAAGAGAAAGGGCTTTTTTGTTGTTGTTGGCTGTATTGGTATAGTTTGGGCAACACTTACACCTACAGGCTCTGTTTCAGGGAACATTACAACACATTGGTTATAGTTATGCAACACCTCTAAAGCCATAGCTAAGAGGTGGGAATGTCTTCCAACACGCACACAGTAAATTTTAGTGCTTATTATGGAAAGAGAATCAGCTGCCTGTGAACTAATTACCTAACACCTACACGCAGTAAAGGCACATTTTATCCTGTTTATGGGTATGTGATGTTCTCAAGACCATCTTACCAGAGCTGATAGGGGATTCTCTGAACTCGCATGTACCGGCCCCGGTGTCTGGTTCTGCTGATGGGGAAAGAGATCTTGGACTGGAAGAAGAAGCCTTGAAAAAAAGTATGAAACTTAAGATTTGTCTTGCATTATTAACCACAGTAATAGAACTCAAACTAGCCACATAGTTCTAGTAGTACCTTTCTCACTTTCACAGCCTGCATGACTTACCATGCTCTCCGGACTGGGTCTTGGAGAAGATGACAGTCCAGAAGAAGATGATCTAGAGAGACTTGGTTGGTCCAGTGGTGGCTTGACAAAGGTTTCTGTATATTCTTGTGGCAAAGAATTGTCCATAGAGTTGTCCTGAATGTGTGCCGGCACATTGCCAAGTAGCTTTTTTTGTGGGACACTGCTTTGCTGCAAATAAGTATCTGCATGCATGGACATCCCAGGTGCAAATGGAACTGTGGAATGCGTCCTTTGATCGAACCCATACACAGCATCCAGGTTCAGATTTTGTCCATCGGGACTGCATGGTAGGTATACACCCTCTGATGGCAGAGGCAGTGTATAGTGGGGTGCATACGCCATATGATACCCAGTATGGGGTGGAAAGTGGTGGGTGAAGTGTGGAGGAAAGCCTGGAAGAGAGGGCATGGCTGCCATCAAAGGGGTTGGTAGGTTAGTTGGAGGGATGAAAGACTGAGCCATGCTCATGGCCATGGAGAGCATGTTTGCCAAGGAGAAAAGTGGAGGCGTTTGCGGTGCCCATATGTTAGGCATGTGTGAGGTTATGGGATTACCATCAGCAGTGGGGCTTGTAGAATGTGATACATGAGGGCCAGAAGAGACAGACGTAAGGGGAGAAGGGTTATTAGGGATTTGTGACTGTGAAAGATGAGAAGCCTTGGGGGAGCCAGGGTTTGGTGGGTACAGATAGGGAAGAGCAGAGTTATTCATCATGGGCTTTGAATACTGCTGCATCTGGCCAGGATTTGAAAAGGATTTGGTGGGAGCAGATGGGTATATGGTATTGAATGGGTGTGAAGTTCCTAGAAGAGGAAAGGATAATGTGTAAGTTAAGTGATTAGCAGGGTGTAAGTCTGATTACAATATAATGTTCAACACATTCACACGTCCTTGCTCATAAGACAGACCACATGGTGACATAGTGGCTAACATGTTCGCCTCACAGCAAGAAGGTCCCGAGCTTAGGTGTTTCTGTGTGTAGTTTGCATGTTCTCCCATGTATCCGTGGGATTCTTCCAGGAACTCTGGTTTCCTCCCACAGTCCAATATGTATTAGGTTATTTGGCTGTACCAGATTGCCCTTAGGTGTGAGCATGAATGTTTGTTTGTGTTGGCCCTGTGACAGTTTGGCGAACTGTTCACAGTATACCCCGCATTTGTCCAGTATCAGCTGAGATCGGCTCCTTCCTCCCCATCACCCTATTAGGATTATTCGGTTTAGAAAGTGAGTGAGAGCTCACATAACTTGAATAGAATAACCAAGAAAAAGCTTTTGTTGGAAGACGGAATAATAGTTGTTTATTGATAACTGAAAAACTCAAAAAATCTGCACATTCATTAATTTATTCAAATCACGTAATAATACTGGGGTCTGTGGAGCCTATCTCTGTGTACTTTCCACTACCTGGAGGAAACGCACACAAACACAAGGAGAGCATGCAGACTCCACACAGAAATGTTTCATCAAGCCTGGGATTCAAACCCAGGACCTACTTACTGAGAATAGGACTTGCTCACGCTATGCCTTTGTATCACTCCCAAATTATCCCTGGTGGAACTCAAATCCACAAACCCTGACTCAGAAGGTCAGTGGTCATTGGGGCTTAAAAATCTGTTCACTGGTGCTGTAATGTTTGAATCTCTAAAACTGCTATGTTAGATTTTAGTATTATTCCACAATTTTCTTCAAAGTTAGTTCACCTGTCAGTTTACAATCACCAGCAACCTCTCACCTATAATCGGTCAACTACGATCCTGTGCTCCCTTCAAGACACATAAGAGCAGTTCATGCTGCATCACAGGGGTGAGCTGAACATGCTCTGAAGAAAGAGCCACATACATGAGCACAGAGCCAACAATGACCGGATAGTGGCACTGTATTTGACAAGTGAGATTGCCAATATGAACCCTTCTTCCTGAAAGCACATAACCCAGTCATAGGGAACTTGAACTTGTGATCTCTCTCTATAACTGGGTCACATTGCACTGGTGTGACACATGCCTTCATTTTGGAGGCAAATACGATTGTCACACATAATCAGCAATACCTGATCAGCAAAAATAAGGCTGTGTCACAACATGCCCTAGTTGAATGTACTGTCCCTCAGGCATTCACACACTTCTTGGGATTATCTTGTTTTCCAGTGCTTTGTAAGATATTAATAATAAATGACATTCTGATGACTAAGGTTTTATTCTCTGTTATATTCAAAGAACCATAAAGGTTATTACAGTACTCTAACTTTAAAATCTGTATTCAACTGAATCATAAGAGGTAGTCCTAGGATATACTGCGTTTTCATTTAAATTATTGTATTTGTATGAAAACGTTTTACATCAAATCTGAAGTTATATTCCAGATGACTATCTCTGGGTGACAGAGAAATGGTAATTCATTCTGAAACCACGCAAAGACAAACAGTGTGGAAATACAAGAGTGACCTAACACTCCATAAAAGTGATGTGGCGTGCCAGAAAGCAGCAGGACCCATTACTCTATAAAAGGAAAAGAGCAGCTTTGGCAATAGGAACAACAGGGAATCAGAACACACTGAGGGGGGTTCTGGATTTAAGAGTTCAGGAGGGTTGGGAATTTTGGTTTATTTATGTGTTCCATATTATAGTTAAGCAGAGAGATTCTTGAAAAAATAAATGAAGGGAAAGCTTAAGGGTGTGCTGTTGGTCAACACATCCCCTGCCAGTGCTTTCTCTAATGGCAATCACAGGCCACAAAACAAGCAACGTTCAGGTGAGGTAATTACCCAGGTGGTTCTGGGACTGGAGCCGACACACAAATACACAGTGAGCCTTTGAGCCTAGTTTGGGTAGTAGGCGCCGGCTAAAACCTAAATACAGTGGCTTGTGTGTGTGTGTTTTCTGTCATTTGCTTCTGCAGCATGGAGGTAAAGGACTACTGAAGGTCACGGGTCAAAAAAAAAATTGAATGTACGCTTTGATTGAAGGAATGGTTAAGGACAAAATGTCCACTCACCTGGTGTGTTATGGAAGGACTGTGAGCGTAAGAGGGGACGTACTGGTGCTGATGTAACGTCTCCGTTCTGCCCCAGTACACAGCCATGTGACCCTGATTAGACATGGATATAAGAGGTTAAAATGTCAGGAATTGTCGAATATAGCACTAATTTTACAAAAATTCTCCATTGTACTGATGTCAAGTTGGTTTATTCTTACCCGGCAGAGATGAGAAGGAATGTGTCCGAGCTAGATTGTGCAGCTTTGGCTAGAAAGAAAGAACAAGATAATTTATTTATATATCAAAAAGGTACATTTACTGTATTGCACAAGAAATCAAACAGACTTAATCGTTTTCAGTGTAGCAGTGCTTTGTCTTGAATCAAAACTTTAATGAGTTGCTGATTAAGTCTGTCTTCCTTTCGGCTTTTTCCCTTTTACTCGGGAGTCGCCACAGCGAATAATCTGATTCGCACGTTTGATTTGGCAGAGGTTTTTACGTCGGATGCCCTTCCTGTCACAACCCTTTTAGCAAGGGACAGAAACACGCTGACGACTTTGCAGCTACTCTTTACGAAAGTCAGCAATGGTTCTTTTACATGCCTCTCACCATAGACAGTGAGAGACATGGCCCGCCTTTGATAACCCAGTTAGCTGCACTGGGGGGAGTGGCTGATTAAAATCAGCTCTAAAGGCAGGTGGTTACTCCACTTCTTAGTCATTGCTATAATTTCCTGTAATGGCAGACTCTTAAGGGTTGATTAAGATGTTTGTTGATGTCTCACTCGCTTTCAATACCAAATATACCCACAAATGTACGATGAAGGCATTCTCTCATTGTACATGCTTGAGACTTCTTAGGTCATCATTGCCAGCATTATAAATAAGTCTATAAGACTGGGCAGGGAAACAAAACAAGCCTTACAGAACAACACAAACATTCATCAGTTCCTATGTGCACAAACAGACAGATGGGCGACAGCTTGTGCAGACAACCCCCCCCCCCCCCCAACACCCCTTAGTTCATTTAAATAGGCCCCACAAGGCTGGGTTTGCCCTCGTAGATCTCATTCGGCCATGTTCTGATTTAGAGGAGTGTCTGGTTCTACTAAGGCCTTGGGCAGAGAGCAAGAGAGATCTCCTAAGCGTCCTGATAATAATTATGCAGCCCCATGGGTGCCATAGGTGTGTGTGTGTGTGTGTGTGTGTGTGTGTGTGTGTGTGTGTGTGTGCATGTGCGTGTGCGTGTGTGTGTTTAAAACTGTGCTATAGATCTCTTTTCCACATGAAATAGGCCATTGTTTTTCTCCATTACTCATTGAAGGATATTTGAGAACAGTTGACTGAAGGCCTGCGTAGAGAGAAGGCAGTGTTCTATGTGCGAGGGTAGAACAGGATGTTACCTGGAGCAGCAAAAATTAGTTGCTAATGCCAGTCTAGAATGCTAATGGGGAAGGAAACAGACAGTTTTTATTGATCAAATGTGAAGGACAAATAAGTGTGTGTGTGTGTGTGTATGTGTGTGTGTGTGGGTGTTGTACTTTATTAGCAATTACATCCATAGCCCGCTCTTTAACTACAGAGTCATCGCAATCCCAATCCAATGACATCACATGTAAACATGCTAGTCTTGTTTCTTGTTTGGTGTCTACTAGACTGTCTTGCATCAGTCTCAGCAGTCTAAAATATAACAGTCTTTTAAAATGTTCACAGAGAACATATGAATACAAAGTCTGTATGATATGGTACACATAGGTACATCACATAGGCAAAAAGCATAAATCCATAAAGTCAGGTTAGTTCAGTACTGTATGTTATTTTATCCTCCTTCAAACATTCAGACATGGTGCTCTTCCCAGTGCCATTTAAACATCCGTAAACTTCAGGGGCCCTAAAAAGAACAGAACTTACACCCTCTCTCACAACAGACCACGAAGCTAAACAGCAACGGTGATACATTTCTGAAGGAGAGAATGAGGCTGCTGGGAAGAGTATTCAGGAGCACTGAATGGCTCAAAATATTTGTTTGGAAAAAAGAGGTGGAGTATACAGCAAGGGGGTATAGAAGGGTATAGAAATTTGTGAAATGACTCAGAATATTTACAGGAGAAAATTCTGATTAAAAAAAAAGTTATTGTGACGTTTGACAGTTTAAACCTCCCTGTTTTTATCCATTTTGCATTTCTGCTACACTAGCACCTGCAATAATGTCTCCATTCTCTACACTTACTGCAGATTTTACCTGTGATGAGGAAATAGAGCTGGCAACATTATGCTGTGGGAAATGCATCCCTTCTTGTTTGCTTTGCTGCCCAGCCAAATCTTCGCCCATTAGAGACTCTGCTCGCTTGATGATGTCACATATTCGGTGAATAAAGCCGTCTCTCTCAGAGGGGAGGATGAACTCATTATGCACCTGGAAAAAGACAAGAAAAAAGTGGGGATATTGACACAAGACAGTGCACAGCATTAGGGTACAATGAACTGGGTTATCAAAGGCGGGCCATGTCTCTCACTGTCTATAGTGAGAGGCATGTAAAAAAAACCATTGCTGACTTTCGTAAAGAGTAGGCTGCAAAGTCATCAGCGTGTTTCTGTCCCTTGCTAAAGGGTTGTGACAGGGAGGGCATCCGACATAAAAACCTCTGCCAAATCAAACGTGCGAATCAGATGGTTCGCTGTGGCGACTCCCGAGTAAAAGGGAAAAAAGCCGAAAGGAAGACAGACAGACAGACAGAAGAATACTGTAATAGCATTATCTCATTATGTGCTGTGCTTGGAAGTGGTGGGCGGGTTTTTGTATCTTAATGACCTTAGGAATTATATGAGTAGAGACCTCAGTCCAAGGTAGGTTCCACCTTGTTGGGTAGGTTTCAAGTGATGGCTAGACAGACTGCACCATTTGTTCCTGCAGGTAGGGGGTTGGCTGGGGGCTAACTCAACTCAGACAGGCACTCACTCAATTGGGGAATCGCTTAATCCTACTAGGGGAGGCTAAAGCCTGTTTTAGCTGACTTTGGGTCAAGGTAGAACCCTGAACAGCTCACCAGACCATCGCAAGGACAAGACACAAAACTATTCACAAATTGAAAAAAACATTTAGCTTAATTTCATTGGACTGTCACTGGAAACATGAGTATCTGAAGGAACCCCATGTGAGTACAGAGAGTTGCTGAGCCCTGGCCTCAAACCCAAGACCTTCTTGTTGAAGTTGGACAGATCAAACATGATACCGCCATGCCACCCTAGACCTACTACACCTCATTGTAAAACATTTTGGTTACTGAAATTGCAACAATTATATTCATAGACAATGTCCCGTACTTTTGAGAGCATGGCTCATCTCAAAGTATGGCAAATTTACTGTGATCTAATGCCATGCCCCTAATAATTGTGCATAAGATAAAATTAAGGATGAATAATACAAACAATTTTAGCCAAACATTTCTACACATTATTCCCCACTGGAAGCAAAGAGGGTGAGTTGAGAAGATCATTCTGCTTAAAGGTAAACATGAAACCTCTCCAATCCCATTCCTATGGCTTCTGCAAAGGCAATGTTCTTGGCATTTCCATGAAAAATGGGACATGACCAGGCATCAGTTATTTTCAGTTACAGATTCAGTAAAGTTTATGCAAAATACAAATACAAGATTTCCTGTACCCAATATCAGATGAACTGCTTAGGCCAGCTGTATGTACATGTAGTACAACTGTTTCTTGTCTTTGACTCACTGCGGAGAGTTGATGTGTTCGTATTACATGAGCACTATATGGACAACAGTTTATGGAAACTTGACTATAGAGGAGGCCAGGAGGACCTGGGACACAATTTAGAAAATAAGCAAATATTATTTCAATGTATTAAAAGAGTGACCCAATACATGTGATGAAAATTGTTAACTTTCAGGGGAGAGATGGGTTTACCCAGGGTGCTGTGGGACACGATTTAATTATCCATTTTCTTATAAAATACAGTAGTTTTTTTCAATACACTTTTTAAATTGAAAAACAACTTTGTTAATACCTGTGGAAACAACAAATAACTATAAACAAACAAAAAGCCCACTCAACATTGCATCAATATGTTTTCCTAAAAAAACAACTCATTTTAGGTTTTACATAAATATAGGCCTACATTTATGTAAACCTCACAATGCAAGTTGGAATAGCATCATTTCAGTATTGTTGATTTTTACAAATTTTTGTTATGTAATTCACATTTATAAAAATAGCTAATTAATAATTAGATGCCAACATCAAGCCTATGTGTGAAGATGTATTGATCTAAGAATAGAAACTATTATGGATCTATATATGGCAAAACTCACTTCAAACTTCCAAATGTTAAACGTTAAACACAAACATTTACTTAACTGCAGAAATCAGTGGATTACATCCATAGTCCCTGGTGAAGTGGCTCAGACACCTTACAAATGTTACATCCATCGCGGTGGAATTGCCTTTCCCCGCTTGTGCATGAACTTTGTGTGTATGCCTATGTGTTAGACCAGTGATAGACTGGAATGCTGTTCATTGTGTTTTCCCACCTCCCTGCGACCAGTTTGGAAAAGTTCCTGGGTCTACACTGGGACATGATGTCCATGATCATAATTAGAAGAGCACAAAGCTTCAAGAAATATGAGTCTGCTTGGAGCACAATTTTGGCATAAAAAGGAGACAGTTTGCATCCAGGAAAATGAAACTTGAAATCGTGTAGCTAAGTTCATCAAGATCCTCTTCGATGGCACATCAAGGTCTTTTATGCTCTGTTAAGGTACATTAAGGTCTGTTAAGCCCTGTTAAGGTTCGTTAAGGTCTGTTATGCTCTGTTAAGGTTTGTTAAGGTCTGTTGCGCTCTCTTAGGTTTGTTTAGGTCTGATAAGCTCTACTGTGCTAATTCCCACCTTTTCTCACAATTGGTGTCAAGTAGTAATACAGTGGGATAATGGAGGCCAAATTTTTTTATAGTCAAAAATTGTACCATGCACGATCATGCTAATTCCACAAAGATCCTTCCAGATCATCATGATTCTACAAAGTTTTCCCAAGACCATCACAATTCCACTGTTTCCTCAAGATCATCACAATTCGATCCCATGACCTCCTAAGTCCTCCCTCGTCATGATTCACTCAAATCGTGAAGATTGCGAACATTGTGAATTTTGATATGTCCCAACCTGTTCACAGCATTTTCTGACAAGTTGTTTCTATAGTTCTGACAATGCAGTATAAACAGATTATGAATAAAATCCACTGTGAGTCAGACCAGGAAAAAGTTATTACTGATGATCAATGAATGAAAACAGTCACAAAAATCAGCATATGAACCATATGTGTACATGTTTGCATGGTAATAATGTGGCCTCCTTTTGTCCCAAAATCTTTTCATCTCACCGAAACTCTACTTTAAATTAAACGTATGTGCCATGTTCACATGGAATATCACCCAAGTTCAAGGTATAAACTGAATGTATACAGATCCACTAGGGTAATGTATAATAACCACTAGGGATTTCTAAAACACCAACACTATTATTTTTTATATAATTTAAGGAATATACTCATGATATAAATATAAATAGAAGTTTTATGAACAGAAGATGAGTGTTGGTAGGGCACTTCTGAAGTAGTAATGATATGGTTTGAGGCGGTGCAATCCAGAATGTTCCAGATCTCCACTATATATTCCTAGACATCCCAAATAAGAGTGCGGTTTGTGTATGAACTTGTTCAAACTTGTACACACTTTTAATAGCAGGAGGGTTATTAATTCAGTTTATTCCCACTTTGTGCTCCTGTAACCCACTAATAGCTGTGGGTGTACACGGCACAACCAATAACACTCCAGGAGTGGCTCCATACTGCCAAGGCTCTCACACCGAACAAAGAGCTTCTGTATCTGAGAGCACAGGAGCAAACTCACTACTGAACACACATGGCTATAATACACATGTGCACTTGCCCACACACTCTTAGGTAGAGTTTGGTCTAAAACTCTGAGTCCACTACCAGGAACTGGATGATTAATTAAATATTAATTCTGAAGTTCTTTCAGTTCACAGGTACAATTTTTGAGTACACTTGGAAGACAGGATAAATGCATCTGAGAAATCCTGACACAAAAGCAAATCTATTTAACTAATACAACAAATAGTTCTGACAAAAAAGTAAAAGGAAACAAAGTTTAAAAACTAACGTTTATTTCTACCCATTAAAAAAGTATGAAATATATTAATTCATTAATTCATTCATTTTTTGAGTCGCTTAATCCTAATTAGGGTTGTGAGGAGGCTAGCGTCCATCTCAGCCAACCCTAGGTGAGGGCAGACTACACCCTGGACAGCTTGCCAGGCCATCGCAGGGCAGAAACACACTGACGGCTATGCAGCCTACTCTTGATGAAAGTCAGCAGTCTGGAATATAATTTGTCATAAAAATGTTTTTTTTTTTTTTTAATATTTGTTTAAATGAACTGGAGTCAAATCATCAGACACGCAGCTTCTGACACATTCACTCACACACAAGTTCAGAAATGTTAATTATTAGGGAGCATGAAATTACATTAAATACCCTTTTGAATCTATTCATAAACAGTATATCATTTTAATTATTATGTGCTTCACAGTTTTTGCCTTTTTCGATACCTAGGTTTAAAATTCAGTAAAATTCTAATAGAATGGGAAAAAGCCGAAAAGAGAAGATTGTAGGTTACATGGGGGGTTTGGAAATAATACAAAAAAACCTCTGGTTAATCCATTACTACCACTGAAATGGAAATGTGATCATGTACAGTTTTTTTTTTTTTTTTGGGGGGGTGGGGTAATGACTCTGACAAAACTGTTTCTGAATGTTTTATGCATAGTGTGGGATTTAAAAAAATGAAGAGCTAATTAAAAAAAAATCAAAAGTATGTATTCCTATTTGTGGAGACTTGTTTATAATTAGTTGGGAAAAAATTTAAACCAAATGGTACACAAGTAGATTTTCAATTTAAAATATAAATTATTCATAAGAGGCAGCCTCATATGCAGCAAGCTGCAATAAACAGTGTTCTGACTCCTTTCTATCATAACCCGTATTAACCATTTCCACATTTTCTGCTAAAGAAGCTTTTCTGTGGAACCAGACCAGACGTACTAGTCGTCACTGAGCCTTGGGCCCTCATGACACTATTTTCTGTTCACTGGTTGTCCTTCCTTGGACCATTTTTAGTAGGTACTTACCACTACTTACCAGGAAACACCCCACAAGATCTGCTGTTTTGGAGATGACTTGAGCCAGTCATTTAGCTGTCACAATGTGACCCTTGTTAAAGTCGCGCTTGCTCATTTTTCCTGCTTCCAACACATCAATTTTGAAAATGACTGTTGACTTTTCGCCTAATACATCCCATGCCGTGGCAGATGCCTTTGCCATGAGGGAGACTATTCAATTTAGTGACATCCACAAAGCCTGAGGTACATAACTGTTTTAGTATATACTACACCGAATTATCCCTAAGACTTCACTTATACTGTATACTAAGCAGAAACAATGAAAAGCAAACTAAAACAATAATTCTATAGTTGTATGTTTTCAGGTCTAGAATTTACTTCAGGTACACAAGTTAAATCGACAGCATTTCTCTCCCCTCCCTGACGACAGGGCTTTATTTTAGAAAACGTTTGTACAGTCGTCAACAGTGAGAGACAAATCATTTTATGATGTCAATCATTTATATTGTCCCATGAAATACACAAATGATGTTTGCCAATTAAAAAAATATATATAAATTAAGAAAGTTGTACTGTAATTTCTTGCAAAATTATTGAAGTATAAGACTGAAAATAGCGAATGGAAGGGCTACAAACCCTTGTACAACCAGTGCCACACGCTAGCTCTCAGGAAAGGAATGAAGTTCACTCTTGCATAGCTTAAGCTCTCAACATTGCCATATGTGTAGTGATATTCACGTCTTTTAGTACTTTCTCCCTTGTTTGCAAAAGAAGAGTGAAAGGTGCAACAATGGCAGCCAAACCTATATAAACGAGTAGCTGACTGCAGGTCTCATCCGGCCTTCATCATCCCCGGTAGACACCAGATTTTTCTTCGTAGAGAAAAAAGACAAAACCCTGAGACCTTGCATTGATTACACGGGCCTGAACAGCATCACCATAAAGAATAAGTATCCTCTCCCTCTCATAGATTCGGCCTTCATCCCTCTCCACCATGCAACCATCTTTTCTAAGCTGGACCTGAGAAACACCTACCACTTAGTCCGGATTCGGAGGGGGACGAGTGGAAAACGGCCTTTAACACACCCCTGGGTTACTTCGAATATCTGGTCATGCCGTTTGATCTAACCAACAGGTTAGCAGTTTTCCAAGCCCTGGTCAACGATGTGTCAGAGATATGTTAAACCGCTTCGTATTCGTTTACTTGGATGACATCCTGATTTTCTCTAAAGACCACAACGAGCATCTCCGTCACGTAAGAATGGTGTTAATGAGGCTCCTAGAGAACAGGTTATTTGTCAAAGCGGAGAAGTGTGAGTTCCATGTTTCCTCACGCTCGTTCCTAGGATTCATCGTTGAGATAGGGCGGCTAGGGCCCGATCCGGTGAAGGTAAAGGCGGTGGCGGAGTGGCCAACTCCGGGGACGCGGAAACAGCTGCAGAGGTTCCTGGGTTTGCTAACTTCTATCAATGGTCCATACGGGACTATAGCTGCCTAGCAGCCCCCCCTCACACAGCTGACATCGCCCAAAGCACCTTTCCAGTGGTCCTCTAGTGCCCAGGCAGCGTTCGGCAGACTGAAGGCTAAATTCGTTAATGCACCGGTACTGATCTATCTGGACCCCTCCTGCAGTTTGTGGTGTAGGTGGACACCTGGGACTCGGGGGTTGGGGCAGTCCTCTCACAGCGCTCTATGACAGATCAGAAATTACACCCGTGCGCCGCCTTCTCCTGTCATTTGTCCCCGGTGGAGTGAATCTACGATGGGAACCGTGAGCTGCTGGCGGTGGTCTTGGCGCTCCAGGAGTGGCGGCACTGGCTGGAAGGGGCAGCCCACCCCTTCGTGGTCTGGATCGACCAGAAGAACCTGTGTTTCCTCCGTACGGCCACGAGGTTGAACTCCCGTCAGGGACGATGGTCCCTCTACCTGGCGAGATTCAACTTTATGCTGACGTACTGGCCCGGCTCCCGGAATACTAAACCAGACGCTGTCTCCAGGCAGTTCTTACCAGGGGAAGACACCACCATGGAGACCATCCTGCACACCTCCTGTGTACTTGGAGCCGCTTGATGGGAGGTTAAACGTCGAGTTCAGGACCCCAGCAGGAGGAACCAAAGACCGTTGGGTGCCCCCAAGGTCAATTATATGTTCCCCCGCTGGCCAGAACCCCAGTACTCCAGTGGGTTCACTCATCTAAATTGGCTTGCCACCTCTGAGCCCACCGAACTCTCTTCGTACTCCAACAACGCTTCTGGTGGCCAACTATAACAGCCAACACCATGGAGTTCGTTGGAGCTTGTGCCACCTGTACCTGGAGCAAGTCTTCCCATCATGCACCCATGTGCCTCCTCTAACCCTTACCCATTCCTCATCGCCCATGGTCACACATTGTGGTGGACTTTGTTACAGGGTTACCTCCGTCCGAGGGCAACACTATCCTGACGGTAGTAGACCGTTTCTCCAAGGCGGTCCACTTTGTTGCCCTACCCAAACTCCCCTCAGTAACGGAAACAGCTGGTCTCCTGGTCCAGCACATTTTTCGCCTCCATGGAATCCCCCAGGACGTCATTTCAGACCGAGGCCCCCAGTTTGCATCTACAGTTTGGAAGGCGTTCTGCAACACCATGGGAGTCTCCTTTAGTCTGACCTCTGGCTACTACCTTCAATCTAACGGCAGAGCAAACAAACCATAGCCTCGGATCCTCCCTGCGCTGCATCACCTCCCGCCTTCTAGCCTCCTGGTCCACACACTTCCCATGGATCGAATACTCACACAACTCCCTGGTCTGTACCACCACTGGGATGTCCCCCTTCATGGTGATCAATGGGTTCCAGCCTCCACTGTTCCCCAACCAGGAGGTAGAACTGGCAGTTCCCTCTAGGGGTGTCATTGAAAACCTATTATTGGTATTGATGTATTGATGAAAAAATTTTCCGATGTACAGATACATTGGAATATTGCTGTACTGTTCCATAAATGCATTAAATAGAACAGACTGATATATTACAGTAGTTTGTATAATGCATTGAATATTTTATAATAAAGTGACCAATTACTAAAGCCAAATCTGAAATAAAAGTCAGGAAATAGTTTTCCTCCGACAAGATTTTAATTAACACGTTTTTGTATTTAACAAATCTATACGTAAACACTTGTTTAATAGTTAATTTCAAGCAAGTTGTTTCTATTCTACAAACACTTGTCAATTGAAAAGTTTAAGAGATATGCATTTTACAATTCATAATTATGATGCAAGAAGATGCACATATCTGCATTCTTCTTCTTCTTCTTTTCCTTTCGGCTTTTCCCTTCCGGGGTCGCCACAGCGAATCATCTGCCTCCATCTCACCCTATCCTTTGCATCTTCTTCTCTTACACCAACGACCTTCATGTCCTCCTTCACCACATCCATGAATCGTCTCTTTGGTCTTCCTCTAGGCCTTTTGCCTGGTAGTTCCAGCCTCAGCATCCTATTACCAATATACTCACTATCCCTCCTCTGTACATGTCCAAACCATCTCAATCTAGCCTCTCTGACTTTGTCTCCAAAACGTCTTACATGTGCTGTCCCTCTGATGTGCTCATTCCTAACCTATCCATCCTCGTTACTCCCAAAGAGAACCTCAACATTTTCATCTCTGCTACCTCCAACTCTGCCTCCTGTCTTTTCCCCAGGGCCACTGTTTCTAACCCATACAACATCGTTGGCCTCAACACCATCTTGTACACTTTTCCTTTCATTCTTGCCGATACCCTTCTATCACACATCACACCGGACACTTTTCTCCAACCATTCCAACCTGCCTGTACACGCTTCTTGACCTCTTTTCCACACTCTCCATTGCTCTGGATTGTTGAGCCGAAGTACTTAAAATCCTCCACCTTTCTTATCTCTGCTCCCTGTAATCTCACCGTTCCTCTTTGGTCCTTATCATTCATGCACATGTATTCTGTTTTACTGAGGCTAATCTTCATTCCCCTCCTTTCCAGGGCATACCTCCACCTCTCTAGATTTTCCTGCACTTGTTCTCTGCTCTCACTACAGATCACAATGTCATCTGCAAACATCATAGTCCATGGGGAATCTTGTCTAACCTCGTCTGTCAGCCTGTCCATCACCATAGCAAACAAGAAGGGGCTGAGAGCTGACCCTTGATGCAGTCCCACCTCCACCTTGAACTCTTGTGTCACACCGACAGCACACCTCACCACTGTCTTACATCTCTCATACATGTCCTGCACCACTCTAACATACTTCTCTGCCACTCCAGACGTCCTCATGCAATACCACAGTTCTTCTCTCGGCACCCTGTCATATGCTTTCTCCAGATACACAAAGGCACAATGCAGCTCCCTCTGACCTTCTCTGTACTTCTCCATTAACATCCTCAAGGCAAACACTGCATCTGTGGTGCTCCTTCTTGGCATGAAACCAAACTGTTGTTCACAAATGCTGACTTCTGCCCTTAGTCTAGCTTCCACTATTCTTTCCCATAACTTCATCGTATGGCTCATCAACTTTATCCCTCTGTAGTTGCCACAACTCTGCACGTCTCCCTTGTTCTTAAAAATGGGCACCAGCACACTTCTCCTCCATTCCTCTTGCATCCTCTCACTCTCTAAGACCTTGTTAAATGTTCTTGTCAGAAAATCTACTGCTACCTCTCCTAGACACTTCCATACCTCCACCGGTATGTCATCAGGACCAACTGCCTTTTCATTCTTCATCCTCTTCAATGCCCTCCTCACTTCACCCTTACTAATCTTTGCTACTTCCTGGTCCTCAACAGTCACCTCTTCTACTCTTTTTCTCTCTCATTTTCCTCATTCATCAGCTCTTCAAAGTACTCTTTCCATCTTCCCAGCACACTTCTGTCATCAGTCAATACATTTCCCTCTCTGTCCTTTATCAATCTAACTTGCTGCACGTCCTTCCCATCTCTATTTCTCTGCTGTGCCAACCTGTATAAATCATTTTCTCCCTCCTTACTTTCCAACCGAGCATACAAGTCATCAAACGCGCTCTGTTTGGCCTTTGACACTGCTACCTTTGCCTTACACTGTGTCTCCCTGTACTCCTGTTTACTCTCTTCGGTTTTCTCAATGTCCCACTTCTTCCTCGCTAATCTCTTCCTTTGTACACACTCCTGCACTTCCTCATTCCACCACCAAGTCTCCTTATCTACTTTCCTTCCAGATGACACAACAAGTATTCTCCTGCCTGTCTCCCTGATCACATTAGCTGTAGTTGTCCAGTCATCTGGAAGCACTTCCTGACCACCCAAAACCTGTTTCAACTCCTCCTTGAAGACAACCCGACACCCTTCCTTTTTCAACTTCCACCACTTTGTCTTCTGCCCTGCCTTTGCCTTCTTCACCTTCCTCACCATCAGCATCATCCTGCACACCACCATCCTATGCTGTTTGGCAACACACTCACCTGCTACTACTTTGCAGTCACTGACTTCCTTTAAATTACATCGCCTGCACAAGATGTAGTCTACCTGTGTGCTCCTACCTCCACTTTTATAAGTCACCCTATGCTCCTCTCTCTTCTGGAAGAAAGTATTCACCACAGCCATTTCCATCCTTTTTGCAAAATCTACAAACATCTGTCCTTCTGCGTTCCTGTCCTGGATACCAAACCTACCCATCACTTCCTCGTCCCCTCTGTTTCCTGCACCAACATGTCCATTGAAGTCTGCACCAATGACCACTCTTTCACCTCTGGGGGTACTCTGCATCACTTCATCTAACTCCCTCCAGAATCTCTCCTTCTCTTCTCGCTCACATCCTGTCTGTGGGGCATAGCACTAACAACATTGACCATCACACCTTTAATTTCTAACTTGAGACTCATCACTCTGTCTGACACTCTTTTCACTTCTAGAACATTCCTGGCAAACTCCTCCTTCAAGATGACTCCGACTCCATTTCTCTTCCCATCCACACCGTGATAAAAAAGCCTTGCGACCTTTCCACCTGGTCTCCTGAACACACAGTATGTCCACCTTCCTCCTCTGCATCATGTCAGCCAGCTCTCTACCTTTTCCTGTCATAGTTCCAACATTCAAAGTCCCTACTTTCAGTCCTAGACTCATGCCTTTCCTCTTCTCTCTCTGGCAACGGACACGCCTCCCGCCTCTCCTTCTTCAACGTCTTCGACCAACAGTAGTCCAATTTCCATCAGCACCCTGTTGGTTGACGGCACTGATGGCGGTCGTTGTTAACCCGGGCCTCGACCGATCCGGTATGTGATTCTTTCTTGTGATTCGCATAGTTTATTTGGCATTTGTTTTATGCCGGGTGCCCTTCCTGACGCAACCCTCTGCATTTATCCGGGCTTGGGACCGGCGTGAGGGAGAGACACTGGTTTGTGCCCCCCCCCTCACGGCTGCATTTTGCACATATCTGCATTATCCGGTGATAAGTGTCTCTTCTTGTTCAAAATGTTCCGTGCCGTTGAGAACACGTGCTCTGACGGTACACTCGAAGCAGGGACGTACCATTTACCACCCAGAGAGGCAGGACGCACCATTTACCATACAAAGAGGCAGGATGTACCATTTACTAGGGGTGTCATTGAAAATGGCATTTACTGCAGACGCTGTCATGAACACAGGACGCTATAACGTTAGAAGTATCGATATCCCTTTTATAGGTATCGATTAGCGATCGACATAATTATATATTATTATATTTACGCAGAGCATGCCGGGTCTGGAAAGAAGCCTGTGCCGCCCTGAAACAGACAGCAGCCCGAAATCAGAGAATCGCTGATCACCACCGGACCCTGGCACCTCCCTACACTGTCGGGCAACGAGTGTGGCTCTCCTCCCGGGACCTGCCCCTGCAAGTTGACTTGAAGAAATTGTCTCCCAGCTACATCGGGCCCTATGCCATCGAACGGATCATAAACCCCAGCGCCGTCAGACTCAAGCTCCCAGTCTCTATCAAAGTGCACCCGGTATTCCATGTATCCCTGATCAATTCCGTGGTGGAAAGCACCCTCCACCCCTACCCTACCCTACCCCCTACCGACCCCCCACCACCTCCTCCCCGGCTGGTGGATGGACATACACAGTGACTAGCATCCTCGACGTGCGCAAGCAGGGTCGAGGGTTCCAGTACCTGGTGGACTGGGAGGGATATGGACCCGAGAATGGCTCCTGGATTCCTCGTTTCCTCATCCAGGACCCAGACTTGTTGATGGAGTTCTATCGTCAGTTCCCGGACAAGCCTGGTCGGGCGCCCCTTAGTAACCCCCCCCCCCCCCCCCCCCCCGGGACTGTTATGGTCTGTGCTGGTTGGCGACATTTAACTCTCTTCTCTCTCTCTCCTCATACACTGCAGGCACTCGCGAGGGGCATGGCTGTTACCTGCAGGCCAAATCCACAGAGCGCACCTGAATTCACTCAGCCATCAGCGAGCTATAAAGAGGAGCGGCGCGCTTCCCTCCAGCGTCAGAAGATTGATCCCTTCATGCGATTCTGTCTCCCCCATAAACTCTCTGACTCCTGGTTACCAGCTCAGTGCTTGACCAGTTTTCCTCGTTGATATATAGTCCCAGTGATTTTTATTTTTCGTGTTTTTTTCCCTGACCGCTACGGTGAACTCAACTTCCGAGCTCCTGTGCTTCCCCTGTGCTCAAATAAAAGTCATTGTTTCATCATGCTTGGTCTCATGCATCTTTGGGTCCGACTGATAAGCTTCCGTTGTCACAAATGGCTTCTGTGTTCAGTAAGGCAATCTCGCAAATATTCTTATTACTGAGCATAATCCAGGTATAAAGCTCACAGTGAAAAAAGCTTATGGTTATTAACACGGAAGTGTATTTTTTAAGATTTTGTAATCAAAAAGATAAATGTTAATTTTATTTGTGGTGCTAACTTAAAAAGTCAATAAAAATATGGTCTATGATACATAAGCCATATTTTTAATTTGCATTAACGCATAAATTATTTAGGTAGCTAGAAAGCTACATAAGCTTACCTAACAAATTTTGGATAACTAGCTGCTAGCCTAACTACAGTACATTTTGTTGGATTAAAGTGATGACACAAATGTGTTAGCAATGACCTAAAAAAGGGTAAGTTGAGGAGTTTAAGAAATGCTTTATTTTTAAAAGAATGTTTATTACCCTGCGATGGCCTGGCGAGCTGTCCAGGGTGTACTCCGCCCTCACCCGGAGTCGGCTGAGATTGTGCAGTTGAATAAATGAGTGAATGAGTGAATGAAGGTTTGTTAGCCAATCATATTTGTTGTGCCTTTACCTCCACGATTGTTCTAACAAATCTAACAGGTCCACAAGCTTGGAAGTTTGTACGTGGCTAAACAACTGCGCCATATGAGCTGGCCAGAAATCAATCAAATATTTGGGTGTTCGGGCATTATTCAATATACTTAATTTTTTTCTTGCATTCCTGTGCACTGAGTCGTGTACGCAGTTGGCGTCATGTCATACAAAAAGTAATTTCTATCCGTGTACTGTGCAGAGTGATGGCTCAGTGGTTAAGGCTTTGGGCTACAAATCAGGTTTTAAGCTGCTCACAATAAAGCTGCTGTTACATCCTTGAGCTAGACTCATTTCTCCTAACTACTCAGTTACCTTACGTCACAGTTGTACACTGCTCACCTGATTATCACACCCATATGCGTCTACAAGTCTTTAGTGGTATGAGCGAATTATTTGCGAACTTTATACAGTATATAAATAACAATTAACAAACCTCCCCCACATAGTTCAAGGTTTTAAAATTCAAACAAAAAAAGCTGGAAAAAATTGTGACACTGAATCAGGATATTTAGAAAATTGTAATACTTACAGAATCAAAATACAAACCAGCACCTTGATAAAATTGTATAGTGTGGTCCGAGTGCTTCCCATCCCTATCACATCCAGTTAAATGAGTCATTGTAAATTACCAAAATATTTCTTTAGATTTCTGTTCCTGTTTGTTGTATGGCTCTTCATTGTGGATACCAATATGTGATACCACTGAAGATTTACGTAAACCCTAATGGCAACCCTAATTAGCATTATGCAACTTAGAAAATGAATGAAAATCATAAATATACAGTATATACAGTGCATTGAGATTTCCTTTCGGCTTTTTCCCTTTATCAGAGGTCGCCACAGCGAGTGATTCGCACGTTCAATTTGGCATAGGTTTCTACGTCGGATGCCCTTCTTGACACAACCCTTTAGCCAGGGACAGAAACACGCTGACGGCTTTGCAGCCTACTCTTTTTACGAAAGCCAGCAATGGGTCTTTTACATGACTCACACCATAGACAGTGAGAGACATGGCTGGCCTTTGATGACCCAGTTAGCTGCACTGGGGGGAAAGTGACAACCTTGTGGAGAGTAGGACTCGAACCTCCAACCTTAGGATCAGCGATCCAGTGCCTTATACCACTAGACCACCACTGCCCAAACAGTGCATAGTATATAATAGTACAGTATACAGTATATACTGCACAATATCACTGAACCATACAATGAATACAAATATTTATCAGGTGCTCCACCTTTCGGTAATTCCTAAATCTTTATACTGTATATCCTGTCCTTAAATACATTCTTCATTCAACAGTGGTGACTGGACATACAGAAAAAACAGAAAGGTCAATCATTCATTCCAGTACAAATGAACTCTAAGGCTACCAGTCCTTTCTTTTAAATAAACAGGCAATTAGAATCGTTTTCTAAAAAAATCTGTTAGCAGAAATGTTTCATGTATTCCTGCATTGCTTCCTAATTTTCATGTGACGTGATATTTGTTCAGAATTTTATCAAGGGCACATACAGGCTAGTTAACAAAAGTCAGGTCATTCAAATTATAAAACGAAGATTAACGCAGGATGATATTATGCTTTATGTAATCTGGTATTAATTCCAAAGGAGATTGTATGGATTTTTCTTTCGACATTTACAATTTTTTTTTTCTTCAACTGGAAAAACCATACACAAATAAAATGTGAATTGTGATAAATTTCTCAAAAATATTTGTATTTCTGTATTAGTGACATTTTCTAAAGTGATATGGAGATTTCTGGTTTGGCGACAGTAGCAGTAGTGGTGTATCTCAGTGTCACTGAGAGATAGAGAGAATGTGGTGTTCGGGTGGAGGTGATAAGAGCTGTACTAGAACAGTTACGTAAAGTCATGACACATTTTGTCATGATTCGTATCGGGTGTTTTAAAACTATTGGTACAAAATGTTCTGTGCCTTGCTGTTAACATGTGAAATCTTTTAAACATTACAATGTATAAGTTAAAAAAGTGTGTGTGTGTGTGTGTGTGTGTATGTGTGTGTGTGTGTGTGTGTGTGTGTGTGTGTGTGTGTGTGTGTGTGTATACGTGCGTACATGTGTGTGTGTGTGTGTGTGTGTGTGTGTGTGTGTGTGTGTGTGTGTGTGTGTGTGTGCATGTGCTCGCACACCTGTGCGTGCATGCCTGTAAAAAGAAACTTGAAAATTAATGGCTTACCATAACAGCAGCAATGTCTTCAGCGTTGTCACCATCAAGGTCAAACTTGAAGGTGACCATTTTATCATTGTGTGTCTGAAGCTGACACTCGACCACCCTGTCCACCTTATCAGACAGCTGAACAAGAAACACACACACATAATTACCAATGTCTAACACAACTATGTTTGTGTGTGTGCATGTGAGGCACACTTATCAAGTGTTTATTACAAGTATCTGATATACTTATAGAGACTGATAGACTGATACTGAGGCTGGGGTGCATAACATGTCTCAGAAGTTGTGTTTTGCATCTGGTAAAATATAGGTGTACATGACGGTTCTGGGGTTCTATGTAATCTGTTCTATCTTAAAGAAAATGATGATCATACAGTACAATACCAAGAATTGTTTTTTTATTAGTAATTAATAATCATTTTAAAGTTTTACATTACTCATAATTTAAATGACTCAGGACCGCCTCCTGCATTCAACCAGGCAAACAGACACATTCCAAAATTGAAATGAACTCAGAGGTCATTTGTGTTTTACTAATATGTCTCGAGGAAAGGCACTGCATGACTGAGCACAGTGTCAGTAATAATTCAGCCTGATAGTATCACATGACATGATGCCTACTCTTCCCTGTATGTGTGTATATTCCCACAAAGTTAGTAAGAATATCTCACAGTTCTAAGCAAGTGGAGACATTTGGTTCGTCTCCACTTTAATTTTTTTTTACTTGAGTATACAGTACTTTTTATTACTTGATTTATTTTTAAGCTTCAGAGGTGTATGATTCATGTACAAAAGATTGCTGTTTGAACATCATCCAACACAAATTCCACTAATTAGCAGAAATAGTAATTCAGTACTAATAAGGCTATTAAGACATGACCACTTGTTCAGCCAAAATATTTCGATTTGACATACTGTATTAATCCCACAAGAAAAATTGGTGTAACTGTATGTGTCCCAACATTTCAATTTGGACTGGGATATAGTTAATCTTGGCTTACTTTGCTGAGTGATTTTTTTTTACTATGTAAAAGATGGTATAATTACCCCAGGTGTGGGGACATACACTCAGTAAAAATTACTGACATGGCAGATTCAGACAGGACTGAAATCCCAGAGATACCTCATTACCCACAGGGGAAGCTGGAGCCAATCCCAGTGAGAGGCAGCGTTACATCCTGAACAGATTGCCAGTCTATTGCAGGACTAGCACAGACACAAACTATCATTCACACTCATATTCACAAACATGGGCAGTATTAGAGTTACCAGCTGACCTAATGTGCATGTCTTTGGACTGTGGGAGGAAACTGGAGTACCTAGATGAAATTTATCAAACATGGAACGAACATGCAAACTCCCTACAGAAACACCCTTGGCTAAGTTTCAAACCCTGAACCTTCTTGCTGTGATGTAGCAACGCTAACCACTAAGCTCACGTGACCTGTCACTGCCTCCTGTGGCAAAACATATCTGATATGAATTAAAACATGGGTGAGTGCCTTGCATTTTATTACTGAAATGTATTCTTCCTATTTTGGAAAATGTGAACCAAGCTCTTTAAAACATGGTGTGAAAACTCTTGTAAAACATCCTGGCAGCACATAGAGTAAAAACTGGTCTCTCTCTTTCGAATCCAAGATTCTTACAGTGAAAAAAGATTCTCAGCTCAGTTTTCTGTTTAGCATTGCTGTCTCGCAGCAAGAAGGTCCTTGGTTTGTCTCCTAGGCTCAGCGAGGATGTTTCAGTTAGGATTTTGTATGTTCTTTTGAGTGCTTTTGTGAGGTTCCTCAAGGTACTCCATTTATTTCTCATAGTTCAGAGACACGTGCATTAGACTAATTGTCTGTTCCCAATTGCCCCTAGGGAAGAGTGTGAATGGTTGTGCATGCTGCAATAGCCTTTCGAGCTATTCAGGGTGCAATCCGTCTTCACCCAGAAATAGGCTCCAGCATTCCTGTGATGATGGTATGATAAAGTTGTTCAGTGAATGAGTGACTGAGTAAGAATGGATGATTCAACTGTGTTCATGACCAACTCAAACAGTATTTGTTATTTAGTCTGTCATTAGTATTGGACAACCTGTTGAATGTATCTTTTCAACAATAAACTAACAAACAGACAGAAGAATTGTACCCCTGTAATGCGCAGACGTGACCGGGCCCTTCTCTTTAACAGCTTCCCAGCTGTCCGTCGGGCGGTTGGCTTATTCCCCCTCTCTGATTGGCCCTCATAGCCGTCGCTCAAGCCTGAGGTCACATCTGAGGCATAGCTGTAAAGATTTAAACTTTCAGTGAACACAACAAAAACAGCATACTTTTCAGATACCTACTGAACAAGTCAAAAAATTTGGACACGCATTTTAATCCCATTAGTATATATACGTGTGTGGCAGTGGTGGTCTCGTGGTATAGGGCACTGGATCGCTGATCCAAAGGTTGGGGGTTCGAGTCCCACTCTCCACAGGGTTGTCACTGTCCCACCCAGTGCGGCTAACTGGGTTATCAAAGGCGGGCCATGTCTCTCACTGTCTATGGTGAGAGGCATGTAAAAGAACCATTGCTGACTTTCGTAAAGAGTAGGCTGCAAAGTCGTCAGCGTGTTTCTGTCCCTTGCTAAAAGGGTTGTGACAGGAAGGGCATCCGACGTACAAACCTCTGCCAAATCAAACGTGCGAATCAGATGATTCGCTGTGGCGACTCCTGAGTAAAAGGGAAAAAAGCCAAAAGGAACACGGACAGACAGACAGTATATATACGTGTGTCCAAATTTTTGACTGGCACTCTACCTCTACAGAGAATACAAAACAAATATTTTGTGTGATTATTGATTAAAAGAAGTGCTTTAAGCATTAGATGAATCTACCCTATGAAGAGAGAAGTAAACAAAAAAAAAATGCATGAACCGTGTATGGACTGAATGGAGTTTTTCACACTGGAGGAGGCATGGACACTTTAAAGATCTCTGATTGGTCCTTCTCCAAAACTATATGAGAGAGGCTTAATATAGCAGAAATTAGCTATAGCTAAATCAGAAAACATCTGCTACCATTCAGGATGGCTGACAATTCCTTACAGGCTCACTTGGGGAAGTGAGTTCAAGAAGTAATAAAGTTTTTCTCAAGTTTATGAATGTTAACTCTCCATTTATCCAAAAAAAATAAAATAATTGGGTTAGTTTGTGGTTATTTTTCAGTGCATCATTATGTAATTGCTCAAACACATGGTGACTAAATTGACAATATTTATTTCCAAAACAGTTTGTAGCCATAAAGAATTACACAAAGTATGTGTTGAAAGTAGTTCAGTGTCTCATACAAGACACTGCAAAGTCGTTTCCCTCCTCCTACAATGCCTAGAAACATTTCAAGAGGTTTACTGTTTGGCATACTTTATGCTTTTAAAATTTACAGCCCATTGAGGTATATGCCTGAGAGGGATGAGGTGTGTCTTTCTTGTGGACAATATTTGCTGAATTTAGCAAGCAGCAAGCAGTGCATGAGTGGAATGTGCTTTGTTTTGAAAGATGAGAGGAGACCATGGAGCCCAGAAGACAATGTGAGTTCCTGCCAAGCCCACTGACTTAAAAATGTACACACATATGTTTTTTTTCACACATGCACCCCTATGGATAGCAAGGTTGTTATTTTCCAAAATTCTCAGTATGTCTGAACAGAAAGCTTAGAATTATATTGCATGTATATAAACAGAGACTCTGATATGTTCAACTGTCCCAGATGTGTGTGTGTGTGTGTGTGTGACAGCAGATTTTTACCTGTCGACGGACGAGGAGAAAGGACTGGGAGGCCCTGATACATTTTTGACGATATCATTACATATAGCAATGCTCTAGCAAGAGAGGATTAGAGAAGGATTTTAGAAAATAACACTTTTTATTCATTGCAATTATGGTTTACAGGAGCAAGAAATCCAAAAATCAGCAAGAACTTTCTATGTTCACTTATATAGCCTTCTGATGGCACACTTCAGATGAATGAGATACTGAAAGCAATTTGATCTCAATCTCTGCAGTTTTCTCATAAATACTCACGGAGGGAAAACAGAGAAGTGGTAATGGTGGAGTCGAGGTGGGTGTGATGGGGGGTGTGGCCAAATTAGAGGGTGGGGTAGAAGGGCTGCAAATATTTCCTATGGCAGCATCCAGCCCATCTTGGAAGCCAGATGAACTGAGATATCCATCTGTTTCACAATCAGCTGGAGAGAACAGTACAAAAAGAGAATGAACATATTATGTTCCTAAGGAATCCACACTGCAAAACTTTCACCAAAAATACTTTAAATTACATCTTGAAAAAGCTACTCTGCCTGAGTTCACAAATTGGGGACAAAGTAATTTATTTACAAATCACTTGCAGAAATGTAGTGATCATGAAAATCATCAAGTGCAGCTGACTGGGTTATCAAAGGCCGGACATGTCTTTCACTGTCTATAGTGTGAGGCATGTAAAAGAACCATTGCTGACTTTCGACAACAGTAGGCTGCATAGCCATCCACTTCTGCCTTGCGATGGCCTGGCGAGCTGTCCATGGTGTACTCTGCCCTCGACTGGAGTCAGCTGGGATGGGTGCCAGCCTCCCCGCGACCCTAATTAGGATTAAGCGGTTACAGAAAATGAATGAATGAATGAATGAATGAATGAAGAAAATCCACTCCCCTCAATGCAATGGCTGTACCTAGAAATTCAAAATCAGTGACAAAGGACACCAACCAGTCCCGTACAGCGAACTTCTGGAGCACACACCACAAGATAGCTGGCGCAACATGGCCGAAAGCTTTCTCTAAACCCACAAAACTGATATATACAGATTGGGCAAACTCCTACGCCTCCTCCATGATCTTGTAGTGTATAGAGTTGGCCGAGAGTGCCTCGGCCAGGAAGAAAAACACATTGTTCCTCCTGAATCCGAGGTTCAACCATCAGCCGTATCCTCCTCTCCAGCACCCCTACATCGCCTTAGGCTGAGGAGTGTGATTCCCCTATAATTGACACACCTTTTAAAAGGGGGGACTACCATCCGTTTGCCAATCCAGAGGTACATTTCCCAGTGACCACGTGATGTTGCAGAGACATGTTAACTGAGACAGTCTTCAACATCCAGAGCCCTGAGATATTCAGGGGGAATCTGATTCACCTTCAGAGCCCGATCACCGAGGGACTTTTTGACTACCTTGGCAACCTCAGCCCCGGCGATGAGTAAACTACCACCCAAACCCTCACGGTCTTCCTCATCCACAGAGGGCATGTTGGTGGGATTAAGGAGGTCCTCGAAGTATTCATTCCACCTCCTGACAACATCCCCAGTTGAGGTGAGCAGCTCCCCACTTCCGCTGTAAACAGTATTTGTGGAGAAAAGCTTCCCCCCTGAGGCGTCGGATGGTGGTCCAGAACCTTTTCAAGGCCAACCGATAGTCGATTTCCAGGCTATCACTGAACTCCTCCCACACACAAGATTTTGCCTCAGTGACAGCTCATGCTGCAGCATGTTGTATTTTTGGCTTCATCAATCCAAGACCTCCAACTCTTCTTGGAGCGATTTACAGCTGAGTTTGAGGCAGCCGGGATGAGAATCAGTACCTCCAAGTCCGAGACCATGGTTCTTAACCAGAAAACGAATATGCTCTACAGGTCTGGAACGAGATCCTGCCCTAAGGGAAGGAGTTTAAGTATTTCGAGGTCTTGTTCACGAGTGTGGGAAGGATGGAGCAGGAGCTTGACAGACGAACTGCTGCAGCCTCTGTAGTAAAGTGGAGCTTATACTGCTCCATTGTGGTGAAGAGGGATCTCAATTTACCAGCGGATCTACTGTCCAACTCACACCTTTGGTCACGGATTTTGAGTAGTGACCGAAAAAACAAGAACTGCTGAAATGAGCTTCTTTCGCAAGGTGGCGAGGCTCTCCCTTAGAGATAGGGTAAGAAACTCAGCTATCGGGGAGGAGCTTGGAGTAGAATCGCTGAGCCTCTGCACTGAGAAGAAAAAATTGAGGTGGCTTGGGTATTAGAATGCCTCCCAAACGCCTCCCTGGTATGGTGTTTTGGACATGTCCAACCGGGAAGAGACCCTGAGATTGACCCAGAACACGCGGCTGGTCTGGGAACGCCTTGGTGTTCCCTGGACGATCTGGAGGAAGTGGCTGGGCAGAGGGACTTCTGGATCTCATTGCTCAGGCTGTTACCCCACGACCTGACCCCGAATTAAGTGGGGGAAGATGATGATGATGATGATGATGATGATGATGAAAATCCATTTGGATCAGAAATTAAGTTTTTATCTTCATGGAAACCTACAAGATATTAATCCATCTATTCACAGGGAGGCTGGAGCCTATCTAAGCCAACTCTGGCTGAAGAAGGGTTGCAACATAAACAGCTCACTGGTCTATTAGGGAGACCCCTCCCCACCACACACATCCACTCACACTTACATCTAGGGGAAATGTGGAACAGCAAGATAGCCTAATATGCATGTCTTTGGACTATAGGAGGAAAGCAGAGTACCTAGAAGAAACCCAAGCAATAGAACAATGGAGAACATACAAACTCCATACACATACACAAACAAAAGCACTTGTTGAGCATGGGACTCGAATCCAAAACTATCTTGCTGTGATGCAGATGTGCTAACCACTACACCACCATTCCGCCAAACAATCCCAATTACTGTATCTGTCTATGCAGCAAGATAAATTTCACAATATGCGCATTTCTTGCATTTTCACTAATATTTTTTACAGTGTACATCTGCAGTGTGTGTTACATAATATCATTGCTAAAATCTTGTCATCACACTGAAACTAAAACAACAACAAAGCATTTACATATTACATTTAACAGTCTCAAAAAACAGCACAAAAACACAAAGTGGTAGAACCGGTATTGAACATCATGTTTATCTTAATCAAATATAAATCCATACCCAGGATCAAAACATTTCTGGCTGCTTGGAGTTGTCAGAATTTGAAAAACAACTATTTATAAAGCTTCTACATTCAATTTTTGAACAATACTGGGTTTGGTCTGCATACTCACTGGGATTGTTTGCTCATGCACACAAAGCTGTCTTACCTTTAATCAATTTGAGAAAACACACACGCGCGCGCACCCACACACACACACACACACACACACACACACACACACACACACACACACACACACAAAACACAGCACATGTACACCCAATCAACAGTCCAAAATACAGGTCTATGTGGGAGTGAATTATAGAGCTAATCTCCCTGGTCAGGTTTCACTTCACTCAAAGCCCTGTCCAGCAGTTCAGACATACTGACAATTAAAATTAGTTTATGAGGTGAGGTCATTCGACCACAACGTACCTTTCCCAGTATTCAGGTGGTTGGATTTAATGCTCCATAAAGGACATACTGAGAAATTTTACACTTTCAGGATTATGATGCACTGAAGCGTGATATAATGAGTTGTGTAGCGTGAGTATGACATTAGCTAAAGTCACGTGTGGGATTTATTCTTCAGTTCACAGAAGGTTGTTAAATGATCATTAAATATCTATTGAATAGCTTTTTAAAACGATGTCCAGTCCTTAACCATCCATTCATAATTTAGACCTCTTTTTCATCAGAGTCTAATGAGAAGCCAGGGCCAGTCAGGGAAGGTGCGGGGTACACCCTGAGCAGGTTGCCAAATATTATAGCAGTAACACAAACACAACCAACCACATTCAAATTTATATCTATGGACAATTTAAATTAACCAGATGACTTAATGAGCATGATGGACTGTGAGAAGAAACTGCAAAATGCAGAGAAAGCCCATTCAGTGACAAAAACAACACGCAAACTCCAAACAAGTAGGTTCTTTTGGCATCAAGATTTGAAGTCCAAACCTTCTTGAGGTGAGGTGTGGTGCCACTATACCACTGGGTCAACCACAATGCTACCCAACAACCTAACCCAGCACAGCATTCACACAAAGTGCTTTGAATGCAAGTAGAATTAATATGAGGTTGAATTGTTAATCTTAGCTTGCTTACATGTAATGGAAGAATAGCTAGTATGGCAGATGTGAAAGTGTTGGTCAGCCTCTGGTTCTTCTGGCTCTTGTAAAAAGCCCCCACTGACCCCATAATCTGGGGAAATAACCGGAGAGGCAGCAGGCGCTATATAAAGAGGCAGAATGGGTTGGATCTGTACTGGGGAAGCGTTGGGGCTATCCAGTGCTTGACCAGTGGGCTTGGGCAAAGGTGATTCAGGTTCCTCCTCAATGGTCTCCACTTGCTTCTTCTTCTCTTCGTCCTCACGTAATCGACGCTGTCGCTCACGTTGACGCTTGATTGCTGTCACTCGGTCCCGCATTGCCTTGGCAACCAATTTGTAGTCAGCCTCACATACAAATCCCAGCACCACCTAAGAATAAAGGAATACAATAAAAGCTCTGTTTGTGAATGGAATTGGAAAAAACACATTACTCCATTAATATTAATAATCAAAAACAGTTATTTGACCCTCAGCCTATATCTTAAGAAGCTATAATGCTGCTAAGTACATCATCAGAGCATCTTTAAATTCCTCAATAATTGTGGCGTCGGCCTGCAATGACCTGGCAAGCTTTCCAGGGTGTACCCCGCCCTTGCCCAGAGTGGGCTGAGATGGGTGCCAGCCTCCCCATGACCCTAATTAGGATTAAGTGGTTCAGAAAATGAATGAATAAATGAATTGTGGTGGCACTGTGATGTAGTGGTTAATATGTGCATTTCACAGTAAGAAGGTCCTGGGTTTCAGTCCTTGTCTAGTCCCAGTGAAATTGATTGATTTAGCTTATCTGGAGAATCTGTAAACTGCATGTGAATAGGACATATGCAGTTTTGAAATACTGAGAAAGTTTGTTAACTGAGTTCATTAGCCTAGATAATCTATAGATTCAAATTTTCTTCTGCAGCATCTCTTGGTTTCATTTTTCCCACCAAAGAATCCAAATCACATGTTATGGCTGTATCTCATCATCTCAGCCAGCCAGATTAACATGATAGCCCAGAGTTGATGAGTAAATTTGCTCTTGATGAAAGGTGTACAGCGAGAGAAAGGAAGGATTATAGAAATCTGGGCTGATTAGCAAAAGGTTTGCTCCTAATACGTCCTCTGAATAAGAAAATCCCAGGAAGGCTATTTTGCAACACACCTCTCAAGCTACGCTATCATGAAGCATGTGACCTCCTCTTCCGCCTAAATCCTGCGTCTCATATTACTAAAGTGATAAGTAAGTTGCTGAACTGTGTCCTTGAATGTTGCTCTCTTTCCAGAGACAGTGCACACTAAAAGGTGTCCTTGTAGCAAAAGTTGTAAATGGTAATTATTCTAAGACCTCTACTGAAGAACCATCATACAGGTTAAACCATATGGATTTAATGGAATTTCAACCTTAAAGGGTTTAAGAACTGTCTCTTTATTGTTAACAGAAGAACAGATGCATTGGGTCACTGAGATTAGATTCTAGAGACAAGAAGAAATCAAGGTTTATTAAACAGGTGCCACAAAACTGTGGTTCAATTTCACACAAACCAGCTATCCAAATAGCTTTACATGTGTGGCATTTATTCGCTTTGAGGCAGTGCTGCTAACTGGTTTCAAGGTTAAGTGGTTAATTCATGCTCAATGAAACTAGAAGTTACAAGATGATGTTAAAGACTATTTGCATATTAGTTTAATAAACATTAAAATTTAAAAATGAAAATAATACAAATTGATAATATTCTGAAGACATGCACAAAAGAATACAATAAAATTTTGGCTGAACACAAGAAAGTATAGAAGTGTTTGGTTATGACCCCATATACTATATGTATTCTTTATGTATTTACAAAAAGCAGTCAATCCAGATATGGTCCCCTAAGAACATAATGTAAATAAAGGGTTAATTCATCTGTTTTTGCTGTATACTGACAGCATAATTAGAATTTCCTTTGATTAGCAATTTCAACTTTCCTATCCATTTTACATCATATTTACATATACCGTTTTCGACGTGATAAGAGTCCAAAGCGTGTAAAAATGGGGGGGGGGGCTACTAAAATGTGGCCAGCAGTGGAACGGTAAGTGCTCATTACCATCGAGGTGGAAAAATAAAGAATAATAACAGAACAATAAAAGAGTTTTACTGGTATTTGTATTATTCATTTTGTGGTATCAACCAAAGTAATTACATGCTGAAAATAAACAGAAAACAGCATAAATTAAAAAAAAGGACCCCTTACTTTTACCTCCCTTTAAACATTTACTTTACACATTTCCCAGGAAGTAAAATCGAGCCAATCAACACTGTCAACTTTAGCAAATGCTGTAGCAGTCTAATGGGTCATCGGTTGTTGGACATTTACCAAGAGAACACAGCAAAATATTTTCCTGTTTTTTTAAAGCACGGCGGAACAATCAAATGTGTTGTTATTGATGAACGGTAAATGTTTTACACATATTAAAATAGAGCACTCTTGGTGGCAGACCACCCATTGACTGGAAAATACAGTCTTACAGGTAATGAGAGCACACACAATCTGATAGGTGAATGCACTGGCAATCATTTGCTTATGCCCTTGTGTATATCACCATGCAAGTTAACTGTTAACTAGCTGAACTGTATACTATGACCATTTGCAATTTCCAAGAAAAGAGGAAACAAGATGAAAGCTACCTCTTACTAATATATATGATGTGATATGTGGAGACAGGATGAAAATGATATATGAGGAGTTTATTGTCAATTAGCAACCTAAAACCTAGAGACAATTAAAAACAAATTTAAACAAGGAAGCATATAGCACGTGCTGGGTCAAAAAGAACAGAGTAAGAAAAGTAAGCATGAAACAAAGAAAATACCAGGGACATGGAATATATTGAAAACCAGAAAACTAAAACACAACAAAGAAAATTTATGCTGGCAAAAGGCATAAAGCTTCACGGATTAAATCTACTTCCTCATCGAGCCTGCGGATGTTGCCCACTTTGGGATAGAAATTTGCCCATGAACCAGAAGTGGTTCTGTTACACTACCAAAGCCCTCACAGACATGAATGAAGGCAAATGAAGGCACCTGAAGGAAAATAATAAAAACTTGCCTTTGGCTCAATACAAGCCTCTGGTCTGAGATTTCTCTACACAGACCTCACACTCGGTAAAGAACTGTTTAATATCCAGTTGCATATCTGTTGCCTTTCAAAAAGAGTCGGCTGCATTGCCGTCAGTGTGTTTCTGCCTTGCAATGACCTGGCAGGCTCCCCTTCGTGTGCTTTGCCCCATCTCAGAGTCAGCTGAGATTGGCACCATCCTCCCCTCAACCTTAATTAAGATATTAAGTGGTTCAGAAATTGAATGAATAAACGAATATTTCTTGCTTACAATAACTGAATCAAGCTGTCAACCCAGTGGCATCACCAAACTGTTGTATTATTTATTTGTCATGCTTTTACAGTCTCGGACTGCAGCTACATGCAGTTGTTCTTTGTTATAAAGGTTCAGCAAGGTGCCTAACCCGAATTGTTCTTCAAATGACAGTTTGCTATAGCTGGCCACTGTTTCAAGAAGGTATGCTTATCTTGGATAAGCTAAATGCAGAACCCAATTTAATCATTGCAGGGTTAATACAGTATCAACATCGTCGTCATTTTCTGATTGCAGGGCGGCTCAGCCGACTCTGGGTGAGGGAAGAGTAAAGCCCAGACTGCTCATCAATCCATCACAGAGCAGAAACACACTGACAGCAATTCAATGACCTCTTTACGAACGATGATTCTTTTACATGTCTCAGTCTAATGTCAGAGAGTGAGAGACATGGCTAGCCTTTGATAATCCAGTTAGCTGCATTGGGGAAGAGCAGGGAGAACTTGGTGATTGTAGAGCTTACACCCCTGACTTTCAGGTCAGTAATCCGGCACCCTACCACCCTATCAAGTTTGCATCTTGTAATTTGACCTCTCAATTTTGAGTGAGGAAGTCCTTTTCATGGACTGTGATACCCTCCCCTCAACCCTGTGTAGCTTTCTGGAGATGTTCCTAAGGGTTGCTTTTGGGGTTTCCTTCACAGCTCTCACAAGATTTCTGTTATCAATTGCTGCTGTATTCATTAGCCATCCTGCTTAGTGTCTGATTGTTGTCTGATTGGCTTCTTTGTTCCAAATTGTTGTACTAGGTATGTGCAATATTTGAGTGATGCCTCAGTATTCCTGTTTGTATCAGCTTCAAAATTACTTTCTTTGCTTCTATAGACAGCTCACTTTTTTCATTTGAAATTTTCACTTGCCCACTTACTCACATAGTTTTTGATACACAGACTACTCAAGATGGGATATGGGATCACTGAGTGGTCATTAGGAAGTATTGTGACCAGTAATTGGTTGTTTGAACAATTGTGATCAGTGATTGGTCATTAGAAACAATGGCGATCAGTAATTGGTCATTGGGAAGGATTTTGGTCAGTGTTGTCCAATATTGTTGTTGGAACAATGGTAATCAATGATTTGTTTTTGGGTATAAGTGTGATCAGTAATTGTTTCAAATGATTGGTTGTTGGGGTACAATGATGATTACTAATTATTTGTATGGAAAAAATGTAGAACAGCTTGCATTTACTCACCATTTCCTGTGCCACCTCTTCAGGTACATCCTTATAGAGTTCAAACAGAAACTCAATAGCATTGTTGTCCTTGTACTTGCCATGGAGCTTCTTGGTGCCATCCATGCGCAACCAAAGCTTCAGACTGGACTTCTCAATGTCATCCTCTTCTACCAGTTCCACACGCACACCATTGTGCTCTTGGAAGAATATGTGCTCCAGCAGATCCTGAATTGTGTATCTGCACATGGAGATGAATGGAAATTGACATTATTTAATTTCACTGACAAGCTATTTGTATGAAGCAGTTTATTGTTCTGTACAGAGGAGACGTTGTTTGGAGATGCTGCAAAAAAAAAAAAATTAATTCATGTAGAAAAAATTATATGACAAATTCAATTAAGGCTCTTTTGTTAGACAAAGATTATTATCTTCAATGGGAAATGATGGACACAGAGAGAATATACAAATGAATTATGCTATTTAAATTGTACAAAGATGGAACATATTTTAAAATAACCTAATTACTTAGAAATTATCTTGATTTAAAAATTACCTAAAAAACATTGTTTCACTCACTCTCCATTATAAAAATAAATAGATAATTATTTTTAACATAAAACGTGTAGGAAACTTTTTTATTACCGTTCATCTTTGTTTGTACGTATGCATCCTTCTATAATCTCCTTCAACTCAGGCACTTTTACTTTGTAGAAGCTGTCTGGTTTCATACCCTGAAACACCAAAGAAAAATAAATTAAATGTTTAAGGAAAACATAAATAAAGGGACATAAGAGCTCTCAGTGTGCCAGTTAGCTTAAATATGGCACATCATTTATATTTAACAATAAGTACTGTATCTGAAAATCATGCAAAAAAAACAGCAACACTTTTGTGATAATTCTATATGTTCATTCACATACATGTCTGTAATGTGGCTGTTATGAATCTAGAAAATTTATACTGAGGGGTGGGTTATTGTTGCTTATAGAGCAGAAATGAAAGTATGTGAGTGACTGACTAACCACACAGTAATTCACTGATGCTATAGCAATGCAAAATTTCACCTACCCTCCAGGGCCAACATAAACATATATTGCACAACATGCATACTATATCGAGATACAGATTTATATACAGTAGTATATCAGGGTCCAATTATCCATCAGCAATAATTGTTTTTATCACAATTATTAACCCTAAACCAGTGCTAACCCCAAATTTTCGAATGATTATGCAGTGATCCCTCACTACTTTGTGCTTCAGTGCATTGCGGGTTTTTCAAAAATATTCATCGAAAAATAAAAAAATAAGGAAATTAAGGAAAAATAGGGGAAAGTTAAGGAAAATGCTGCAAAACAAGGCCAGTTATGAAAAAAACCCCAAACAAACAACCCAAAACCCCCCCACAAAACTACTTACATTTTTATGTTAGGTGCGCATCTGAGTGTGTGTGTGCGCATCTGTGTATTTGCGCGCATGGGTCTCTGTGTGTGTTTATTTACAGACACTCCCCGACTTACGTTCATTCGTTTTACGGTTTTTCGTTTTTTTGCGGGATGTTTTTTCCAAAAAAAACCAAAACATTATGTCAAATTTTGAGTTTAGTGTGCTCTCTGTAGTACGAGACGGACCTACGTAGTGCGCTGATGTAATGACGCAATGACACTGTGTCCATTGTTTACAAACAACAAACTGAACGTGCCCCTCAATCTTTCCAGTTCAGTGCGTGTTACCCTTGTGTTAAGACATTGTCTCTGTGATCTTTGTGTTTACACTGTTTTGTGGACTTTTATAACCCCAAGCAAATATGGTTGGTTAGAAGCGTAAGCCTACTAGCATGGGTATTATGTCGGAATTTCCGGTTTTCCCAAGACTGAATTAACTATCTGCTCGGATCGGCGCAATCTACCATGCATACTCACTGAAGCAAAGAGAGTTTTAAAATGAATGAAAACCCGAATCCAGAAAACAAAGAGAACTCTCCACTCTGCTGGTGATTCATGTTAGTGCAGGCTGAGTACTAAACAAGTATTCAACGGCGCCCTTGCTCACTTGAAAGACCGGAAGTCCGGATAATCCGCGCTTTGTCTCAAGCACAAGCAAGTGAACTACTTTTGGTGGAGCGCCTCACACATTGTAAGCGTTGATTGGCTGTTTTAAGCTTAATGTAAAGTGACTCAGCTTCATGTAAAGTGACCATCTGTCGACCATCGGATCGACCATTTACAAACTGAAAGATAGCATCATAGTGAATGTTAAAGGTTATGATATTTGATGAGTGAATTTGATTAAAATATATCTATTTGAAATTATTTTGCTTGAATTAAATTTATTTGAAATTAATGTTGATATTATTTGATATATTTGATATTATTTTATAATGTTATGTTTATAATAATTGATTTATTGGTGTTTTATGAGATACAGTAATGGTATTTATGGATGTATAGTACAGTATGAACGTCATACGTCACTGGAACATACAGTAACAACTTAAGTTTTTTTTTTCACCTTGTGTTCGGCCATCCGGAACCAAACTAATACGTAAGTTGGGGAGCGTCTGTATATTTTATTTACATCTGATCAATTATTTTTGAATGTTTAATTGTTATTATAAGCATTTATACAGTTGAATATGTATTTATTTATATTGTATACACATATACATGTACGTTTACGTCAGTCAGAGGGGTCGATCCGACTTTGCGGAAATCAGAGGTCGTGGGGGGGGGTCTCGGTCCCCATTAACCGCGGAAAGTGAGAGATCCCTGTATTTTCTTAATAAATTATTTTAAATAACACCACATCATTCTGGACCAACATAACTGAAAATTTAACTATTATTACACTATGGACCATTAAATCTATCAAATGAAAATGGAAAATGGAAAATTTATGTTTAGAAAGTACAGATAGTTCAAAAATGTACTTCAGGGATGGCATGGTCGAACAGTGGTTAGCACAGCCATCTCACAGTAAGAAGGTTTTGGGTACATGTTCCATGTTTGTGTCCCGGGCTCATGTCACAGGTTCGGCAAGGGCGTTTTTGTGTGGACTGTACATGTTATCCCCCGTGCTTACATGGGTTTCCTTCAGGTACTCTGGTTTCCGTCCAAAGACTCAAGACATGCAAATTATTATAATTGGTTGTTCCATACTGACCCTAGATGTGAATGTAAATGGTAATGCTTGTGTTGGCCCTGCATGAATTGTCAATATGCTCAGGGTGTACCTTGCCTTTGCCCAGGGATGGATGAATTAGGTTCCAGTATGCCCACGACCCTAGTAGGATAATTGAAAAATGAGTGTACTCCAGGAACTTGTATTCATTTATTTGGGTGTTTATTTGTGGACATCCATTTAATTTTCCTTGATATACAACATACTTTCTACTTACATTTTTAAATCCAACTCATTATTTTAGTTTTAATGCATTCAGGTCTTGTTGCAGTACTTTCATTTTGTATCATTACACAGCAGAGAAGTATTTGAAGGTGGTACAGGTTATGTATGAGGACTGTGTGACAGCAGTGAGGTGTGCAATAGGAATAACAAACTGATTGAAGGTGAAGGCGGGATTACACCAAGGATCGGCTCTGAGTTCTTTCCTGTTTTCAGAGAACAAATTTTCCACCAACATCTTGAATTAATGACAGGAAAAGCCACATTTTTTGGCTGGGCAGTATATATATATATATATATATATATATATATATATATATATATATATATATATATATATATATATATAATAAAAGGACAGGACAAAGACTTTCTATTGAAACTCCATTTATCACTACAGATCTGTTTCGAGGGGTGGTGAAACCATCCTCTCTCTTCAGGTGATTATAGAAGAATATATATATATATATATATATATATATATATATATATATATATATTAAAAACATAATAAAATATATATACATTATTTTTTCTCAAAAAGATAATAGAACAAGTAGATTAATCTCAGTAATATTGCTGCATAACAGCAAGAACGGAGGCGCTGTTACAGTAAATTAATCAAACCTACTGAACAATCACAGTCACCTATTCAAGAATGCAGTTGAATAAGTTTGATTAACCCCTCAATATAACATTTCACTGGTACGCCCTTCAGCTTATGGACTGAAAACGTGGAGTGATGTAGTTACGCTGCTACTTGGATTAAAGGAGCACTGTTGCTGTCACTGCCTCATACCCTTTCCCTACGGCCCTGTGGTGTTTGTGGAGCCTCTGCAGAGTACGCACATTCATGAAGTGCTGTATTCATAAATCAGTGCAGATATCATTTCCACTTTACTCCAATGTTTGGTTTTGTTGTTCCCGCTTTTAACCCAAGGCCTGGACAATGTACTTTTCTTTTATGTCCGGTGCACTACCACAGAACCATATATGAAATAGTGCAACTCATCAGAAGGAGCTCTGTGTTTGATTAGTTCTCTTGTGTATCAGTGGATGGCGTAATATGAGATGATTCATTTATGTGGGCTGTAACTTTTCCAACATGGTTGAATGTGTACTCTGTAAGTTTTTGGACAATAAAACAATGTTTGTTTTTTGGCCCAGTATTGCATGAGACTGGATTTGAAAACAAACAGTTGATGTGCAGAATGTCAGAATTTGATGGAATATCTTCAAATTAAAGATGACATTCTGGATTAAACCTTATTATTACTGTTTCATATTCAAATCCAATGTCTAGAGTGCTGAGCCAAAGGAACTGGTACACTAACAATATAGCAACTTCTGCATATGAAATATGGTTAATGTGATGCTCCAGTAATACAATGTACTAAATGATAAGACTAATTGCTGTGTGGACCAGAAATAGGCTACTTAAATTGTAAAATAGGCTACTTATCAAATTCTCGAAGGTGGCATGTTTATAGGGAAATGCAACAGGAATAAAGTTAAGGCATTTGTAATAATTTTTTGTTGTTGTTGTTGTTGGGCTTTTTTAATGCACTCACAAAATGGAGTTTCAATTTATCGCTGACAAGCAGGTGGTTTTGTGACTGATGAGTTTCTGACTCTCTTTGTTACATAATCACAAGGGTTGCCTGTAGTGTGTTTTCAAAAACACCCATGTAATGACGGGATCATTGCAGGGGACATTCCAGAGTCCACGGCAGATCTAATTGAGTCCAGCCACAAGAACTAAGTCGTTGCTCAAGGTCAATCCTTTTAGAACTTTCAAGGAAATGAGAGGAAATGAGGACAGAAGGGGGAAAAAGAAGACAGAGACATATAGTGGAATGTTTACTGTTCTTTTCCACACTGGGTTAAAGTTTGAATTTTGTAGCTTTACACGAGGGCCTCACATAGCTGGTCTAGATAAAGACTTCCAGATGGACATGCACATGGTGCTTACATAAAACCCGTTCATGCTGAGATACACATGGCATACACGATCAACAATGGAAGCGGCAACAATAAAAGGAGCAAAAAAAGATTCTATCTGCTTAATATCCTATGTGCTGCCACTGGTTTTCTAAGGAAACTCAAAGATTGAATCAATGACATAATTACAGACTTACACTTGTGACTTTGCGGTAGATTTGTGCGGCATTTTGGCATTCTGAGTATGGGTATTCTGATGTAGCCATTTCTAAGATGCACATCCCAAATGCATACACATCAACAGCCTCATCATATTTCTCCTCGTACATTTCCGGAGCCATAAACTCTGGTGTTCCTGGAAAAAATAGCGTTTAGAAATTCGGGTTTATAGTTTGGGGTCTATACATGGCTTCATGGTAAGGATAATTTTTGATGTATATTTGCCATACTTCAGAAAAAACAATTATGAGCTATATTATTAGTAGGGTTAAATAAAAAGCTCTTACCAATTACACTCTTAGCAAAAGATGCTCTTTTGAGTGTAGCAAGTCCAAGGTCACCAATTTTTACACTCCCCGTGGGTCCTGTAATAAAGATGTTGTCACATTTCAGGTCTCTGTGGATAATGGGAGGAGTTCGAGTGTGCAGAAAGTGTAGCCCCTTTAGTATCTGCCGGCTCCAGCGTTGAAGAAGCTTTGGCTTCATTTCCTTGAAGCGTTTCAGGTACCTGAAGAGTGAAAGGAAACCAAAAAGAAAAGAAAAAAGAAGAAAATATTTATATAGTACTCTCTTGATTAAAGGCTTTTACACACCAGGTATGACAAGAAATGGGGTTCCTATTGAACTCATGCGATTTTTTTTTTAATATTTCACATTGTATTTTGCCTTCTTTTGCTGGCAGAAGTGTCCTGAATGTATGATGGAGTCATCTGGTTTAATGAAGACTATTATATTTATAGTATTAATATATAATATAGTATTATAGTTATACTCAATAGAAAGTGAAACCGTCTCAGATTGAGCTGATTTAAAGGAACATGAAAAAATTCCTAAATTGCCAGCTACATTCATAGTTTTTCCAATTAAGTCCAACTTCAACACTATTGATTTGAATGGTTCAGTTCATTTTCTGTAACTGCTCAATCCTAATTAGGGTTACGGAGAGGCTGGTGCCCATCCCAGCCGACTCCGGGAGAGGGCAGAGTACACCCTGGACAGCTCGCCAGGCCATTGCAGGGTGGAAACACACTGCGCACAAAAGCGGTCGGAAGTCGACGACTGTCTGTATATATGTATATATACACACACATATATATATATATATATATATATATATATATATATATATATATATGTTTGAGTAAAGAGATAAAATGAAGCTGCATCATCTCCTGCTTGGCCTTTTAAGATGCTGGCGCTGCCGGCAGCGCAAACAACTGTCGTACGCAACACTTGCACTGCACTGCCATGAATCATGCTTCACGACTTTTGCGGTCGTAAAGTCGATCAGACGTAACTCGCATAGGTCGTAAGTAGATGACTCACTGTATATATCAATACTGTATGTGAGATTTTCTTTCGGCTTTTCCCTTTATCAGGGGCCGCCACAGTGACTGATTGGCACGTTTGATTTGGCATAGATTTTTACTTCGGATGCCGTGCTTGACACAACCCTTTAGTAAGGGACAGAAACACGCTGACGGCTTTGCAGCCTACTCTTTACGAAAGTAAGCAATGTTTCTTTTACATGCCTCTCACCATAGACAGTGAGAGACATGGCCGAACTTTGATAACCCGGTTAGCTGCACTGGGGGGGGGGGAAAGTGACAACCTGTGGTGAGTGGGGCTTGAACCCCCAACCTTAGGATCAGTGATCCAGCACCTATACCACCAGGCCACCACTGCCCTGGCTTGAATAGTATATACAACTATTTCATTAATAACCCGTACTATAAAAAAGCTGGGACACTGTGTATACTTTTAATAAAAACGGAACATAATTATTTGCAAATCTTACAATCCCATATCCCATAACAGAACACAAAATGTTGAAAGATTAAAAACATGAATATATGTTCACATATGACTTCTTTGCATGATAAAGTTTTAAATTGGATTTGTAGATGGCATGGATTGCTGAAGTGTTCCCAAACCCGTGCAGTGATTTCCATTGAGAGAGTCATGCCTGTTTTTAATGTAGTACTCCCTAATGGCCAAAAGATCACGGGCACCCAATATTGATTTTCAATCTTGTCCCATGAGCAATGAGATGATGACATGAACATTATCCTAAATTGTTTAACAATTTGTTGATGCAACTTTTTGCACAATGGTATATTGCCGAGATGTTTGTTTCATACCCAATCATATTTCGGATTTGTTGTCGATTAACAAATTACTTGCAAAATGTTCCTCTTGCTGTTTCTTTTTAGCACTACTTATTTTTCCAGTGTTTTATTGCCGTCCTAGATTTTTTGAGACATATGGAGGAAGATGCACAAGGGGCAGTGGTGGTCTAGTGGTATAGGGCGCTGGATCGCTGATCCAAAGGTTGGGGGTTCGAGTCCCACTCTCCACAAGGTTGTCACTGTCCCCCCCCCAGTGCAGCTAACTGGGTTATCAAAGGCGGGCCATGTCTGTCACTGTCTATGGTGAGAGGCATGTAAAAGAACCATTGCTGACTTTCGTAAAGAGTAGGCTGCAAAGTCGTCAGCGTGTTTCTGTCCCTTGCTAAAAAGGGTTGTGACAGGAAGGGCATCCGACGTAAAAATCTCTGCCAAATCAAACGTGCGAATCAGATGGTTCGCTGTGGCGACTCCTGAGTAAAAGGGAAAAAGCCGAAAGGAAGACAGAATGGAGGAAGATGCACACATAGAGGCTGTGGGAATGGCCTCCTCACTGATGGAGCCTGGAATTGTGCTCCTCACTGGGGGCTATGGACGAGGAGGACGAGAGTCCACAGCTACAGTTTTAATCTATGTGTGCATCTTCCTCCATCAAATTTAAAACACGCTGATATTATTTCATGAAATTATAAAATTTCTCATTTTCAATGTTTTACGTTTTAAATGCTGTCGTGTGAATAATTTTGTTTTTTATAAATCATTACATCATGTTTTATTTACATTTTATCTAGCTGCACAACTTTTTTTAAATTGAGGTCATAAATTAATTGATTAAATACTGCATATCCTTGTGTAAAACATCTGTTAATTTCATAATCTTACCTATTCATTTCTATTCATGTTCAGTGTTTATAGTTAGGCCCTAAATTTTGTTTCTGCTCATCATTTGAAATGAAACAGGTACGATTAAATTAACCAGAGGATTTTAAGCTACAATTACAGGCATTTTTATACAGAATCCTTTCACTTTTATTTCATAACTGGAGTACTGTAATACTGAACAGAAAGCAGCCCTCATTTTCTGAACTGCTTAGTCCTAATTAGCGTCATGGGGAGCCTGGCACTCATCTCAGCCGACTCTGGGCAAGGGCAGAGTACACCCTGGACAGCTCACCAGGCCATCGCATGCAGAAACATGCTGACAGCTATACAGCTACTCTTGACAAAGTCAGCAATGGTTCTTCCATATGCCTCTCCCCATAGACACTGAGAGACATGGCCAGCTTTTGAAAACACAGTTAGCTGCACTGGGAGGACAACAACTGACAGTGGGGCTTGAATCCCCAACCTTGCGATGAGTCCAAGAATGAGATCCAGAATCTTGCCACTGGACCACCACTGTGTTGTGCATTCAAATAAAGTAGCTCAGAACCAGACAACAGCACATAGAACAGGCATGTCGCTACCTCTGAGGCTGTTTTCCCTGCTTTTTCTGATTCTAATTCTGTTACATGACACCAAACTTTGATTTGATTGGTCAGGTAACTCTTTTAGCATGTGAAATCTCACAATATTTCACAACAAACAAGAAATGATAGTTTCATCACATCGGTTTGCAAGTGTCCGGAACTCTCTGTATTTTTAAAATTAAACTTACGTTTTGAGGGTACCAGAGGTCATAAGTTCTGTGACTAGTAGGACACACTTGTGTCCTTTCAATGTGGACTTCCAGGAGTCATAAAAGCGAACAATGTTTGGGTGCTGGAGGTTCTTCAGCATTTCTACCTCTTCGCTGAACCGCTGGCGCTCCACTTTGGTCAGTTTACGGGTCTGAGAGGGAAAAAAAATCACAAATTATTAGTGGTCAGCATGGTGGTGCAGTATTACCTCTTCCAGAATCAATGGTTCAATCCCGAGCTCAGGTTACTGACTCTGGAGATTCACATGTTCTCTTTATGCCCTTGGGATTCCTCTCTCCTATGAAAAATCATTCTGGTAAGTGGACTGGCTGTGCTTAATTAAGCCGTGGAAAAGATGTGACAACCGTTAAGGAGGATTCTCTCTTTACATCCAGTGCTCCTGGGATAGACCTCAAATCCCCTTTGATTCTTGACTGGACACATTTATAAAATAATCAACTTCCAGATCAGCCTCTGAACTTCATGCACATCTGCTTTAAATACTTGGATTAAAAAACATAATAATTTTTTAAAAATGCGGCCAAAGTACATACATCAAGTCAAATTGAATGTGTAAAACAAGTTAGGAAAAGAAAATTACAAAGAAAAACAGATTCTTTTAGAAGATCTTTCAGATTATTTTAAAAAGAGCTGCCTCATACTTATTGAACTAAGAGTACATGGCAGTGCAACCACAGAGGCTGAGACACAAAGCCAGGAAGCTGAGATTATGGTCCCTGATGACATACAGTTCTATATGTCATTTCATTGGAATGCATCATACTGGAGGTGCGTGGAGAGCAGTTGGGGTTAGGTACCTTGCTCATGGGTACTTTAGCCATGAATTTCTAAGGAGGGAAGGAGCAGTTTACTCACCCACCACCATTTGTTATTCCTGCTGGTTTGGGAATCAAACCAGCAACCTTTAGGCCCCAAAACCGCTTCCATAACCATTAGGCCACAGCTGCCTATTGATTATTTTCTGTTAGATAACACCATTCGTGATATTTGGCTCTTTTCTTTAAACAACCATGACACTGGCCCATTGAAAGATTCTTTACTATTCGCATTGACTGTCAGATAAAATCCAACAGGACCTTTAGACTATCGAAGGTTTATCATGTTGCACTTTGACTTTCTACCTTACAATGGTTACCAGTTAAGCGTCACGTACATTTTAAAATCAATTTATTTACTTTCAAGGCATTGCATGGTTTTATGCCATGGTAGACTGGTAATCTACTCCCAGTGAAACTAAACGGATATCAATTGAGATTATCAAATGCAGTACAACTGGAAGTGCCCAAGACATCTTGAAAGACACTAAGCAGTACCGCATTCACAATGACTGCTTTTAAGTTGTGCAGTTCTCTTCATGTTACATTTAGTTCTAAACTGAGAAAATATAATAATTTAAACAGTTGTTATGATAATTTTTATATGTATTAGTTAGAGAGATTTTAATTTGAGTACAGGTAATAGGAAGAGCGGATCGGTTTTTGGCACATCTGCATCACAATAAGACTGTCCTGGGATGAAGTAATGGGCTTCTCATTTCTTTGTGGACTTTGCATGTTCAACCTGGACTTGTGGAGTTTTCCCTTAGTTACTCCAGTTTTCTTCCACAGTTCAAGGACATGTACTTTAGGCCAATTCAGTCCTTGTCAATTATTTTCTGTGGCGCCCCATGTAAGAAAAAAAAAAACATTTCACGCCCCCCACACCAGCCCATGGAGCGACTATAAATAGTATTGTTTGTCTATAACAAATAGTATTATTTGTCTCTGCATAACATCGTATCTTTATTAATATTAAAAACAAAAAGAAAGAAATATAGGTCAACTTACAATAAAGCAAAACATCATTAACATTGTTTTTTAATCTGTAATAGAAAAGATTTAAAGTGCACCAATGTGCCTGAAATTAAAAAAGAAAAAAAAAATACACATCCTTCTTGAAACTGATTCAACTTATTTATGTCTTAATACCTGCGTTCTCTCCCTCCTTTCTCTTCGTTCCTATTAGAAATGTTTCCGTGTTGTTTCTTGATGGGTTGTTTACTGCACTTTGCTTGTGCGAAAAACCGTTACATTATAGCGCGACAATGAGAGTGCCACTGCCAACTAGTGGAGTGGAGATGCAATTACACTTAATTCTCGAACACTATTCCAGAAAAGCATGTTCCCCAGGGTCATACACACTCCCTCCGGCATCACACTGCGCCCCCCCCCCCTTGGCATCATACGGTGCCCCCCTTAGCACTGGGCTAATTGGACTTTCCCGACTGTTCCAGGTGTGAAAGTGTGTGTGAATGTTTGCGTGTGTGTGCTGGTCCAAAAAATGGTCTCATAAGATAATTTCAGGAGTACCCAGCCTTCTTCTGAGTCTCTAGCATGGGTTACAGGCTCCTGGAACCCCTAATAAAGGATAAAGTGGTTTGGAAAATGAAATAAATTTCAGTTTGTGGTTCGTGTTATAATTTTTTCATGCCGAGATGTTCGTGTCATATTTTTGGGAATAATTTTGGATTATGATGCACAATGTTTGTAGTTTGTTCAATATACATAATACATTATTATTATTTTATTATATAAATGTAGCACTCTCTCCAAAAGCATATGGAAGCAGTGAGAAAGTCAGCTTTTTTCAGGAAAAAAACATTTTGGTCATCATCGGTAATGTCAATATTGCATAATGTTGGAAGTATTGTGCTGCAGTGGTTAGCATTGTTGCCTCATAGCGAGAAATTTCCATGTTTGCACCTGGCAGCTCCATGTGGAGTCTGCATGGTCTCCCTGCACCTATGAGAGTTTCCTCTCGGTACTTCAGTCTCCTCCTGCAGGATAAAAATACATGATGATGGATAAGGTCAAATGGATACTGTAACTTGCCCATAGGTATGTGTGGGGATGGGGGTTTGAGTAATTTTCCATCTGCTGTGGATTGGCAACCGAACCTGGATATACCCTGCCTCTCGCCTGATATAAAGGAATGGCACCAGCTTTCCGAAGGATAAGTGCTATAAATAATGGATGGATGGATTGTTGAGTGTTATTTGTATATTTATGTACATCCCATAACTGCTTACCAAAAAAATGATACCCTGATATGACCCATGATGCATGCCTCTACCGTATGTTTGTCATTATTAAGGCGCTTATGATTTCATATAACAGATACATCCAGATACAAAAATCTATGACTCAAATATTTGTTTTGGCTCAAGGTTTTCAGTGGAGAGTTAAAGCAAGCTAAATCTTACTAAAAGCAGCTAAAGACCCATGCAGCATCTGTGATGTAAATGTGTTGCATAATCATGCGAATTCTGCTATTCCTCATTTCCAAGCTGAGGAATGCCAGGAAACCTGTAGGAACTGTCTGAATGCATGGATTACTAAGCAACAAAACGTTTTTGTGCTTAGTTGACTTATGAAGGGCTTGATTTAGTTTAGGGCCTCTTGGCTCATTCCAAGTTAGTGGAAAAAGTCTTCCCATGAGGCCAGAGCAAGCACCATGAATTCTGCATTCAAGGAGTTTGTGGGGGAAAAGTGTGCATGTATGTACAACAACCAAAACTGTCATGGTGGAGACTGGTTCAGAATGCACCTAATCAGCTCTCCGTCAACACCAGACAGACAAACATCTATAGTCACCATACCGAGTGCATCTAAATATTGAGCCTGAAACAGCTACAGCAAGCATGTGCATGCATGTGTGTGTATGTGCACATCTGTCAAGGCCTGTTATCTTTTCCTCTTTGCTGACATGATTGATGACCACTGTTACTCACAGCTGACAGAATATTATTGTTTGTACCACAACTCGATTGGTATGATGAATACTTATATAATATAAATCTAATACATGGGAAACTGATTTATAAGAGAAAGAATGATGTATGTAGAAATATTTGATTTGATGGAAGTGCTTTGTTTAAAAAAGTCTTCAGAAAAACTTTTTGGTTTCCCTCTAACATTCATTCATTTTCTAAGCTGTTTAATCTTAATTAGGGTCACCGGGAGGCTGGCACCCAATACCAGTCGACTCTGAATGAAAGCGCAGTACATCCTGAACAGCTTGCTAAGCCATCGCAGGGGTAACACATATACAACCTTTCACACTCACACTCACACCTATGGAACACTTAGAACAGCCATTCAGCCATGTTTTTGGACTGTGGAAGGAAACTTGAGTACCAGGACGAAAGCGCTTGATGAATGCATGAGTTTAAAAGGGGTGGATAGAATTTTTTCCTCCAAGTGTGTTGGACTGCCCCTGTATATACATGCACAGCAGTTTGTAAAGATGTGGGTAGGAGCATCATGTCATGGAGGGGCACATGTTTACTTTCACCCCACCCAGGGTTGTGGTTGTTGTGTGATAGGGAGACAGGAATCGGCTACAACTAAAATACGAGAGATTTATTTTCCACTAGGGTTTTGAACAGCGGCTCAAAGTTATGAAAATGTAATAGCATTACTGTAATAAATTATAACAATATATTGTATTTTTATAGAATGTTTATTTCATGTGTAATCTCAGAATGAAAGATGATTGGATATGATTTTTTATTTTACATGCTCTCATTCTAAATGAATCAACACCTGCATTGCTTTTCTTCATTTTTAATGGTAGATACTATTATTTTAATCTTTTAAAAAGCAATGACAATTTTAGTTTTCAAGGATCATGGGATATTTTGTTATATTTTGCTGTCTTTATTTTAAATATTTACACTAAAGGCACTAATATTGGGTGCTTTATAATAATTCTGAGTGTCACATCAACAAGGTGCATGACTATTAACCTAGAGAGCTCAAGTTCAAATCCAGGTTAATGCCGTGGCCAGGACACTGTGGAAGCTAATTGGCTGAGGGACGGATGGCATTTCCCTGTCACTACCAGAGATCATGGCATCTGTGACCTCATTCATACGAGAGGGCTGACTCCCCTAAATGCGCATTTGCCTCAGTTTGAGGCAGATGGCTTGTATTCCATGTCACAGGGTAGGGAAGGCAATACCTGATGGGTGGGAATTGGATACAACTAAATTAGGGAGAAAATGGGGAAAATTTTTAAAAAGAGGCACTAATATTAGTACTGAACTCTGGTCAACAGCAACGCAATTTGTGTGTCAGAAAACAGAGAAAACGAGTGATCCTCGTTGCACATATGAAACCCTGATAAACTTTTTCACCTCCAAACTCACAATTTTCTTTCTTAAGAACTTCCCTGTGCTGTAATAAAAATAGACAGATTTGTCAAGAAAAATGAGTTATGTTTATGCCAATCTCTCTGAACCCTGTATTACTGTAGAACAACCTGGCTTAAAGCAAATGATATAAACAAATATAATAATCCTATAACCAATATATGATAATACTTATTATGTTTTCATGTGCTTGATAATACAATGATAAATGGAATGATAGCTTTTATAATGAAAAACACTTTTAGGGGCAGTGGTGGCTTGGTGGTAAGGTGCTGGATGACTGATCCTAAAGTTGGGGGTTCAAGCCCCACTCTCAACAGGTTGTCACTGTCCCCCCCCACTGTATAGCTAACTGCGTTATCAAAGGCCGGCCATGTCTCTCACTGTCTATGGGGGGGAGGCATGTAAAAGTAAAAATTGCTGACTTTCGACATGTATGTAAAAATTGCTGACTTTCGAGAAGAGAAGGCTGCATAGTCGTCAGCATGTGTCTGCCCTGCAATGGCCTGGCCAGCTGTCCAGGGTGTACTCTGCCCTCGCCCGGAGTCAACTTGGATGGGAATCAGCCTCCCCGTGACCCTAATTAGGATTAAGCAGCTACAGAAAATAATTAGTGGGGCCGGTGGTATAGTGGTGAGGGTGCTGGGGTCATGATTGGGAGGTTGTGTGTTCAAATCCCAGTTAGACCCCCACTGTGCTAAGACCCCTGGGCAAGGTCTTAACCACAAGTGTGCCTCTGTTCATTCCGCAGTATAAATGGATACCAGTAAAAATACACTGGGAAGGTAACCTGCGATGGACTAGCGTCCCATCCAGGAGGAGTTGAACTCCTGGTGCTTCAAGCTACGGAAACCGGGGATAAGCACTGGTCTGATGAGCCACTAGGATCGAGTGTAAAAAGCCCGAGAGAGAAAATTATGATGATGAAAACACTTTTACATATAAGGCTCAACTGGAATAGATTAAAGTAATTTGCGAAATTAATCTCCTATACATTTAAAGGAGGTGAGAAATCATTGTAAGAACTAATTAAAAAAAGAATAATAGGCCTTTAAACCTGTGTGTGTGTGTGTGTGTGTGTGTGTGTGTGTGTGTGTGTGTGTGTGTGTGTGTGTGTATACAGTAAAAAAATACTTATTTCATGATACACAAGCTCCAATAATTTCTTATGCAATAATTTTTTTCATTCCTAAACACCGTTGGCCACATGAATACATGTATATCAGTTTCATTATAATAATTAATAATGTGTGCTTTTCATGTTCTGTTTAATGCCTCTGAATGTCATGCAAGTATGAAATATTGAGCAACTCAACCATAGACCAACTCCTGCCTAATAACATTTTAATGATGTTTTGTTGAGATGGAAATCTTTTACATTTGTTAACAAGCCAAGCAGAATGATGAAAAACCTGAACATGTACAGAGTTTGAAAGAATTATCACTCGATCCTTTAAATAACTTAAAGTGATTTTATTTTATAACACAGATTATTTACAATGTATTTATAGTATGGATTATTTATCTAGAGAGGCTTGTTAGAATGTATATTTGTAACTGCCGTAATTATAGTGGCACTTTGCCAGACGAGTGTCTCTTTATATGAGGAACTTTCTCAACAAGGGATTCTTATAGACATTTTTTTTTCTGAAATACAAGAAATGTATTAAAACATATGGATACCATGCACACAAGTAAGCAAAACAAAGAGTCTCTTGTTCACGTGATCTTGCACCATTGCTTCATCATACAGAATGCTGGGCGAGTCAAAGAGCATCTGTTTCTTATCACATAAGCATCATTTGTGAGTTTATTGTTAACTTTCTGCTTCATGCATTTATTCCTTTTCTAAACCGCCTAATCCTAATTCGGATTACGGGAATGCTGGCACCCATCTCAGCTGACTCTGGAAGAGGACAGAGTACACCCTGGACAGCTCGCCAGGCCATCGCAGGGCAGAAACATGCTGACGACTATGCAGCCTTCTCTTGATGATGAAAGTCAGCAATGATTCTTTTACATGCCTCTCGCACGCCTCTTACCACTGTGCCACCACTACCCTAACTTTGTGCTTCTTGGTGGTAATTACTACATTGAAATCTGTGTTACCATGGGGACTAAAAAGGATAACGGAAATAAGGGCAGAAGTAAAAGGAAACACAAAGATAAAACTGTCAAATTGAAGAAAGAGATTATCGATATACTGTGCTACCATATGCTAGTGATGCCAGCACAAGTGCCTAAAAAAACAAATATTCTCATGGAAGGAGATTCTCCTTCCAAAAACTAAACACCCTCTCCTCCATCTCTTTGTCACTTATGTCAGACTTATCGCATCTTCACAGTTAAGTGCAGGTTTATTTTCCTTTTTATGCCTTTTATTAATAGATTTTTGTTTGTGTTTACTTTTGTTAAACATTTAAACATTTTTTAAATTATTATTTATTAGTGAAAGAACCTTTAAAATGTTTTATATTAGGCATATTTGTGAGCATTGTGGAGGGCTGGAACCCATTAATGGGTTTTTCTGTTATTTTCTACAGGAAAATTCACCTTTCTATACGAGCTGGGTCCCAGAATGTATTAAATTTGTTTTGTAAGTTGCCACTGTAATTTAATTTAGTACAGAATTTGATTTTTTTTTTTCCCTTTTTGACAAAGAAAACTTTATTACAGGGTGGATTCAGACACAGATGTAGGTAAAACAACCACTCATATTTAAAAAATGTAGACAGATTGAAAACATGACATAAGTACAAGGTCAGGGAACAGATGATGGTCAGAATCAGAATATACTACCCTAGAGCAAAAACATGACAATTAGAAAGAAGTCCAAAAATTAGTAAGTCTCTTTCAGCAATACAATACAAGCTCTGGTGTAAAACCACAGTGTAAATATTGTGTGATTGACTGAATGTGTAATCTTGGGTCTCATGGGAATTTTAGGCATATGCCAATCTGATAATAACAAGCTGAAAGAGCACTACAAAACTGCAAACCTCTGTCAAGTCAAGCAAGATGATGTCAAAAAAGTTTAAAAATGGAGGGGGAGCATTGTCCTATATCACAATAGTAAAGAATCCTTTAAACATTCTGATATTCAAAAGTTGACCATCATCTCTAAAATGTAATAAGGTCTTTATTTTCCAAAGGTAAACATTTCCTTTGGAAGAAATTTCATGAAAATCTGTACATAACATTTTTGGAAATATTTCCTTTGCTGCACTGAGTTTTGAGATTATAGCACGAGTGATGAAATTAAAATGAAACTTAAGATTAATCAAATACAGAAAATTAGCACACCAACAATCATTTATAAGCATCTGCTTCATGGTAACTATTAGAAAAGGGTTTTTTTTAAACATACTGTATTCAACGTGATAAGTGCCCAGGACGCTTTAAAAATTGGAGTGGGTGGGCGCTTATTAAAATGTTGCCAGCAGAATGGAACGGTAAGTGCTTAACACTTAAAAAGCTTAGAAACTGGGAAAACAGCATAAATTAAAAAAAGACCCCTTACTTTTCCCTACAGGTGATGTTCTTTTAAACATTTTCCTGGAAGTACAATCGAGCCAATCAACATGAATGTTAACTTTAGCACATGGAACGCTGAACCAATCAACACGAACATAAACAAAAGCACATGGCCAGGAACGTCTTTAAGATTATGAAGTTAGTGAGCAGGAGAATCGAGTGAAAAATCCTCGTCATCACTTCCTGATAGGTCCATATCTGGCTCATCGCTCCATTCATTCAGCGCATCCGATAGTTTTGCTGTTTCATTGGTTGTTGGACGTTGACCAAGAGAACACAGCAAAATATCTTCCTGTTTTTTTAAAGCATGGGGGAACAATCAAATTTGTTGTTACTGATGAACATTGTAGACATTCCCCAGTGGCAGGGGTCTTGAAATATTGTGTAAAATCACTTTTACAGGCAGTGAACGCCTCATTTTATGGTTACAGAGAGAGAGAGATTTCCTTTCACCCCCCCCCCCCCCCCCCTTATTATGGGTCGCCACAGAGAATGATTCGCATGTTTGATTTGGCATCGATTTTTTACGTCGGATGCCCTTCCTGACACAACCCTTTAGCAAAGGACAGAAACACGCTGACGACTTTGCAGCCTACTCTTTACGAAAGTCAGCAATGGTTGTTTTACATGCCTCTTACCATAGAGAGTGAGAGACATGGCCGGCCTTTGATAATCCAGTTAGCTGCACTGGGAGGGACAGTGACAACCTTGTGGAGTGGGACTCGAACCCCCAACCTTAGGATCAGCGATCCAGCGCCCTATACCACTAGACCACCACTACCCTTTATGGTTACAGAGACTGATCGAAAAGTTTGAGCTACGATTTTGCTCCCAGTACACATGGGCGGTTATTTAGAAGTAAGATAAAAAACATCGGGGGGGGGGGGGGTGTCTAATTGGAGCAGGGTGCTTATTACGTTGCATACGGTATTTCTTTTCGAATTTTACAATATTTTAATGTGGAACAGAAGCTGAGTGAGGGTAAACAAGTAAAGTACACTACCTTACCCCAACATGGGAAATGCAAGACACCTTCAGGACAAGCAAGGGTGTGTTTGCAAATTGACACAAACCCTTTAATGTTGTTGTCAGAATCTGTATCTAACTGGGTGTGTCAGTATAGTGGCAGCAGCCAATGTGTGCCTTGACAATATTAATCCCCACATGTATCATTATTGAGAAAAGTTCACCTTGCTGTCATTAGAAAGCAACTACTGATTATCTGATTTGTTATAAATCTTCTGTTAAACCTTTTCTAAAAGCATACATAAAAGCACGAGCTTCTTATCCGTGGCTCTGTGCCAAACACCCAACTGCCAGACTGTGATTTCTCAATCGAACTGGTAGAGAAACCTTCCTTGCAAACTTTCAAATATCACAATGAAGCAGTATTTTATGAAGAGAGATGTCACAATTAAATATTAAATATGGAAAATGTTTCAGATTGTCATATGTGAAATATATTTTATGGTTTGTGGATTAATATCCCTTTCAGAATGTGCATTTTCAGCAATCTCATAAGGTTGTTGTAAATCACTTTGCCCAACACTGATCTAATAAACTTAAGTACGGGGGTATGTAAACTGTACTGAATTGAAGTGTGCAGACTGTACGATGATATGTAAGATGTATGTAGACTGTATGATGGTACGCATACACATGAAGGTATGTAGACTACAATTGTATGTACAAATGTAAGTAAACTACTGAGACACGTACACTGTATGAAGTTATGTAGGATGTAGACTGCAAAATTGTAAGTACGAGGGGATGTAGATATGCGATGGTATGAACAAAGGTATGTGTACTGTATGATATTATGAAAGCAGACTGTACAAACCTTGGCGATAGATTTGGATGTAAGTGTAGAATTAGTTTGCTGCCTTAATTATGTCTGTGAATGGCCATCACATGTTACCTATTTACATTCACAAGCTGAAAACATTTTTGCTTTAATTATGCTGTAATAGTGAGGACATGGAAAAAAAATAGCCCCTTAGAGACCTAGTATCATTAACAATGCTATCGCTCCTGTGAGAATAATAATAAGAAAAAAGAATTTTGTTTGTGTATACCTGTATATACAAGTGTATGTGTGTCACATGTGTGAATGATAAATTAAGTGACATTAAAAACATGTCAAATTAATAGTGACAGGCTGAATAGTGATTTAAAAATAGCTCTCTTCAACTGAGCGACATGGTTCTTTCTCTCTTTTTACTGTTCAAACTTTTTCTCTCATGCATCTACAAAATTCTTGCATTTAAAAAAAGACAAAATATAAATGAGCTGACAAAAAAGAAACATTAGTGAATATAAGAGGTGCTTAAATAAAGCTGAACTCACACCCCTACACAAAATTATTGTCTACCATTTTGCTGTGAGACACTCTGGTACAGAGGGAGTATTTGACAGGATTCATCACAAGGAGAAAATTTTCCAAAAAATCTATTGCAGGAAGCTATAACCTTAAAGTGAAAGCACCAGACCCAGCTAAAGGCAATGCTTTATCTATTTAAAAAGGTTGTGGTGAAGAACCGCAACACTTTTACTCAACAGGCCGAAAAGCAACAGTTCTTGGAAGTAGATTAAGCCTGTTGATCCTACTGTATACCAAAGAAATGTTGGAGAGGAGCCAGTATCAGCCTTCCACGCTAGGGTTCCTTTAACGTTGGGTACAGAAACACATTCCTCTAAATTAAAGAACAGCTGGCCAGACCATTGTGAACATGAGCATCAGATGGATCCGAGGGCATTTTCATATTCAGCTCAAACTTTCAAAGTCAAAGTCAATTTTAATTTGACAAATTAATTGCATTTAACTGTACTACAGCCAGATATTAAGATGCTGTAGAGCAAAATTCTTCTATAAGTGCAAAACTATATTTGATTTTTTTTTCCTTAAGTAATAATTCTGTGAAACACACATAACACATGCACAATTCCTTTTTAAAACCACAAAGTATTTAATCATGTGGTGTAGTGGTTAAGGTGAGGGGCTCATGACTGTGAGGTCATTGGTTCAAATCCCTGATAAACACCCACCGTGCTAATTCTAGGCATGTCCTTAGCAACAAGTATGCCTTTCTTTGCCCAGAAGTATAAATGGCTACCAGCAAAAAATACAGGCAAGGTAGTCTTTGATGGACTAGTGTCCCATCCAGAAGGAGTTGAACTCCTAGTTGTTCATGCTACAAAAAATGGGAAGAAGCTCAGACTCTGAGTAGTAAGATCGAGTGTAAAAGGCTCAACACGGAATTACCTGTGAAGCTAAATCAGTCATGATCTGGTATCTGATTCAAAAGTGTTATTTTAACTCCTCTGCTTTTAAAACACTCTCATATGTGTGAACGACAAGGACCCAAGAGGAACGCTGAGGTTAAAGGGAGCAGAGATAAAGAAGGTGGAGGTTTTTAAAGTACTTAGGCTCAAAAATCCAGAGCAATGGAGAGTGTGGAAAAGAGGTGAAGAAGCGCGTGCAGGCAGGTTGGAATGGTTGGAGAAAAGTGTTTGGTGTGATGTGTGATAGGAGGGTATCGGCAAGAATGAAAGGAAAAGCGTACAAGACAGTGATGAGGTCAACGATGTTGTATGGTTTAGAAACAGTGGCGCTGAGGAAAAGACAGGAGGCAGAGTTGGAGATAGCAAAGATGAAAATGTTGAGGTTCTCTTTGGGAGTAACGAGGATGGATAGGATCAGGAATGAGTACATCAGAGGGACAGCACATGTAAGATGTTTTGGTGACAAAGTCAGAGAGGCTAGATTGAGATGGTTTGGACATGTGCAGAGGAGGGATAGTGAGTATATTGGTAGTTGGATGCTGCGGTTGGAACTACCAGGCAGAAGGCCCAGAGGAAGACCAAAGAAAAGCTTTATGGATGTAGCGAAGGAGAACATGAAGCTAGTTGGTGTAAGAGAAGAAGATGCAGCGGATATGGTGAGATGGAGGCAGATGATTCACTGTGGTGACCCCTGAAGGGAACAGTTGAAAGGAAAAGAAGCTTTTAAAACACTCTGAAAATGTTTAAAGTTTAACTATTAAAGTCCGTTGTAAGTGGCATACCTCCAAACCGGTAACAATACATTACAGTATAGTGACAGATCAGGACTCGCATGAATAGTAAAATGTACGGGAGTACAAAGATGCCTGGGGCTATTTTGATATGTTTACAGAGTTTCTGGGTAACCACCCAGATTGTACACAAATCTGTCATTGGCCCAATTCACAAGTACAATGATAGTATCATTAATTAGTAAATACGACACAGGAACAGTGCAATCTCAATTGTAGGCAATCTACCAGTTAATAGACAGTAGCATACATTAGACATGAATGGGGCTAACACAGGATCAAAATTATTATTCTGAGTGGAAAATAATCTTGTTTTAATGTGGTAAATACTAATGTCTGAATCTGAATTAAATAATAAACACACTGTCATAAATCATGCCCTTATTACGTACTAAACTTAGGTTTATATGGCTACAAAGTGCTTTGAACTCATTCATTCATTCATTCCTGTTCTAAATCGCTTAATCCTAATTAGGGTCACGGGGAGGCTAGTGCCCATCTCAGCCGACTTGGGGCGAGAGCAGAGTACACTCTGGACAGCTTGCCAGGCCATCTCAGGGAAGAAACACACTAAGGTCTATGCAGCCTACTCTTGCCCAAAGTCAGCAATGGCTCTTTTACATGCCTACACCATTGACAGTGAGAGACATGGCCCACCTTTGATAACCCAGTTAGCTGCTAATGTATAAAATTTGTAAAAAAAAAAAAAAAAAAAAAAAAAATAGATATACTTCTTCTCTGAGTATGTTACGCTGCTCCTGCCTGCGCATGTTGAACCATTTATAAAAAATACAGATGGCAACATCACATGTCATGCAGGGGATCATGATAAGGAAACAAAACTTGACAGGTGGGAATTGGATATGAGTAAATTATAGGGGGAAAAAATTGGGTCCAGAGATTGAACTTGGGACTTTCTTGCTGTACTCACCTGGCACCTCTTACTTAAGATATGCAAAAATAAACTATAAATATATAGATTTAGTTAACCTCATATAAATTAAAAAGTAAATGTTAATTATTGTTCATGTTGTCTCAGAGGACCATGTCTGTGTGTGTGTGTGTGTGTGTGTGTGTGTGTGTGTGTGTGTGTGTGTGTGTGTGTGTGTGTGTGTGTGTGTGAGTGTGTGTGTGTGTGTGTGTGTGTGTGTGTGTGTACATGTGTCCCTGGAGGACAGCACTTTACAAAGAACATTAAGTGTTTCAAAAGATGATGGGGTTTGAGGGTTTTTAGTCATAGAACACACACATGTGCCTTCATGTGCCTTCATGTACATCTTCATGTGCATGTACTTTCATGTCTCATAATGAATGAATTACATATGACTGTGTCAGAGGATTGTGGGCAGAAAACACTGTGCATGAGTCTTGCTTAAGAGGTTTTAAGTGAGCTTGGGAGCTGAAATGTACTCCTATTTTGTCAAGTTTTCCTTCTTAAATGTCTGTGCTACAGTAATCCTGAAATTGTTGATTATTTTTACCCCTCTATGGATACTAATTACAACTCACCAACTCCAAAATAACACCATGGGATTAGCTGCAGCAGGTATATTCTCATACCGCTCCAAAACTGATAAGGCTGCTATTTTAACATCTGACACTGATGAGAGAAAGGCAGAGTAAAAGGCAGAAACACGTTGATTCTGTTGAAAGCATTGAATAATAAAACCAATCTAAAACATGCATCAAATAAATGCATTAATTCAATTCATTAATATATCTTAATCATTATTCCATGATGAGACACAGGTGAACTGGAGCCAATCCCAGCTGACTTTGAATGAGAGGTGTGGTACACCCTGGACAGGTCACCAGTCTATTCCAAAATGAGGACAAACATTCACATTCACACTCCCAATCACACGTATGGGCAATTTGTAGTAGCCTGGAAACCCACATAGACATGTGGACAACATGCACACTCTATGCAGGAATGACTAGTCACCTAAACCTGGTGGTGATTCATTGATGATGGACCACCATCAATGAACCACCACCCTTCCCAAATGTACATACATTTTGAAGTTTCTTCTGAAGATATAAATTACTTTTTTGAAACATTCATCTACAGTAATCTTTAGACCTCGGTTCCAGAGTTGTTCCTGTTATCAGTGAATGCAAAGTGACACACACACACACACACACACACACACACACACACACACACACACACACACACACACACACATCCATACCAAGGAAAAAATTTGCATATAATAGCTTGTTTTTGATAGCCGAAGAAAAGCCAGGAAAAAGAACAAAACTCACAACAACCCCATGGTCAAACATAAGCGTTTTTGGTTGTGAGACAGCAGTGCAACCCAATGGGCTACTCTAAATTACCTCCAGGTGTGTATAAATTTGTCTATGTGTACATGGAGCCCTTTCAGAGTTCATTCCTACCTTACCTTTCCTAGAGGGGATTGAAAGAATAACTTAAGAAATGAACGAATGCATGGATAAATTGAACAAGCAGATAAAAAGGCCGGCCATGTCTCTCACTTGTCTATGGTGTGAGGCATGTAAAAGAAACATTGCTGACTTTCAACAAGAGAAGGCTGAAAAGCCGTCGGCGTGTTTCCGCCCTGCGATGGCCTGGTGAGCTGTCCGAGGTATACTCTGCCCTCAACCGGAGTTGGCTGGGATGGGCGCCAACCTCCCCGCAAACCTAATTAGGATTAAGCGGTTACAGAAAATGAACTGATGAACTGAATTTAGGGTAATCTGACCCTCTATTAATTTAATATGCATTATACATTATTCTGATTCTATCATGGCAATGGTGGCCCGGTTGTAAGGTGTTGGATTACCGATCTCAAGATTGGGGGTTCACGTCCCATGTTAACGGTTGCCACTGCTGTCCTCCAGTGCAGCTGGGTTATCAAAGACTGGCCATGTCTCTTACTATCTATGGTGTATGGCACATAAAAGAACCATTGCTGACTTTCATCAAGAGTAGGCTGTGTAGCCGTCAGTATGTTCCTGCCTTGTGATGGTTTGGCGAGCTGTCCAGGGTGTACTCTGCCCTCGCCCAGAGTCGGCTGAGATGGGCGCCAGCCTCCCTGCACTCTAATTAGGATTAAGTGGTTCAAAAAAATGAATGAATGAGGAATGATTCTGTCAATTTAATGTACAATGTACCAATTCCCTGTCAGCAATCATAGTCTGTGAACACAGTTTCCAGAGATGCAGGCTTTTATTATAACAAACTCCTCTCCTTTTTAGTTTGTAAGATGCAACAGCCATGTTTTTCCAAAACAATTTAAAATTGCCATTTGTCTGACAACAGAACAGTTCGACCCATGAGCAACACAAGGTTGTAAGTGTCATAGTGAAATAAAAGTGAAATAAAAGTGAAATGAGTGTTGTTATTTCATGCACATTCATTTTACTGAAAATATTCTGAAAAATAAAGAGAAAAGTATTAATGAGTGATTTTTCAGTCAATTTCAAACCTTCAAATGCTTTTTTCTAAAAAAATACCAAACAATACCAATATCACTTTCAACCTTGTGTTGCTCATGGAACACGTTTTCCACATTGTCTCAGTCCATTTTAAACAAATTTTGGCCCAGAAATGGTGGCTATGTTTTTGGATCATGTTTATGAATGGGTTTTTCTTTACAATGACAGAGCTGTAACCTGTATTCGTGGATATCACTGCGAACTGAATTCACAAACAACAATTGCATGAAATGTTCTTGAGCCCATGCAGTTATTTGCATTAGAGAGTCATGCCTGCTTTCAATTCAGTACTCCCTATGGGCCCAAAAATTATAGATATCCAATACTGATTTTTGACCTTGCCTCTTGCACATAGAGATTTCTTCAGATTCGCAATGATGATATTATAGGTTTTAGATGATGAGATATTCAAAATCTTCATTATTTGATGTTCACAAACATTATTCAACTATTGCTTACTTTCATAAAAAATTAAGTTGCCATTAGGGTGTTTCTGTCCTACAAGCCTTCTACGGTGTACTCTGTCCTCACACCCTACCACCATAATTAAGCTTAAACAGTTCAGAAGATGAATGAATGAACTAACATTATTCTGAAATTTATAGACATGTGTTTTTGCAGATTGGTAAAAATTGGCCTAGATGTTCTCATTATACCCAATCATATTTCAGGCCTGTTGCCGTTTACACAATTTACTTACAAAATATTTCTCCATCTGTTTCTTTCTGTCCTTTGTTGTCATCTTTTGTATTGCTGCCATCAAATTTTTTATGAAGGTAAAATGTGTCATTTTCAACATCCGTTCATTCATTCTCAAAACCAGGGGTAAACTGGCACCCGTCTCAGCTGACTCTAGGCGAGGAACTTTTAGTATTTAATATGTTTTCTATTATTTTTTTTTTTGTATAAAATATGGGTTGATAAGATTTGCAAATCATTGCATTCTGTTTTGACTTTTGCACAGAAAGAAGCATCCAACTCATGGTGGCGTAGTGGTTAGCACGTCCACCTCACAGCAAGAAGGTCCTGGATTTGATTCCCTGCTTGGGAGTTTCTGTGAGGAGTTTAAATGTTCTCCGCGTGCTTGTGTGGGTTTTCTCCGGGTACTCCAGTTTCCTCCCACAGTCCAAAAACAAGCACAGCAGGTTAATTGGCTGTTCCAAATCATCCCCTAGGTATGAGTGTGAGCATGAATGGTTGTTTGAGTGTTGGTCCTGTGATGGCCTGGGAGCTGTCCAGGCTGTCCGCCCTCACGCAGGGTCGGCTGAGATGGGTGCCAGCCTCTCCGCGACCCAAATTAGGATTAAGCTGTTCAGAAAATTAATGGATGAGTGAAAAACACCCAACTCTTTTTGAATGCGATTTGTATGATTTACATACTTATTGCCTCATCTTCCCACAAACTTTGGCCACTGGGGAAAAACGAGATATCAAAAAATAACACCTTATAAAGTTAAAATATTGAATAAGTTGGATGTAGTAGATGCAAATCCAGCATTTCCTACTTGAAGTTTAAGAGGCACCAAATCTGAGATACGGTAGTTAAAATAATTTTGAAACCAACTTGTCTATTTACAAGTATTAAGTCAGTTTCTTTTTTCATTTTAATTTAGCATTTATCTCTTGTATTCAAGCTGATCCTTTTCTGTAATGTAGTGGTAGCTGAAAGGAAACCATTGAGAAGGTTAATGGAAAAACAGACATCCTGAGAGAGGGGTGAGGAGCTCTGTCTTTGTGAAAATGAACAACTGGCAAAAGAAAGAAAAAAAAAATAAGAACATTCAAATAAATAAGAGATTAAATCTCTTAAAAATAAAATAAGAGAATAGTAAAGAGCTTTGCATGGGAAATTGATGTTGAGATTAAACTCTGAAACAGGTTAAACAGCTAGTCAGAAAAGGTTTTACTTGTTAAAGCAATTGTACTCAGAGTGCATCTTGCCAGAGAACAAGTAAAACAATGAAACGTGCACTCCTTTTCCTTGAAGCAGGGGAGAGGTTGTGACAAGCAGAGATGAAGGGAAATCTCAAATAGACATTGAAAACATTTTGCCAAAAGCAAATTCAAAACAAATCTTGGCAGAGCATTTACGATACATTTTTGGGTTATTCATCATCGACTACAAGTTATCACCTGCTGGCTGTTCTATCCTTAGTATATTTTATTTTTATTTGCTTATTTAATGTGATTCATCCATTTAATTTGGTCTTTTGAAATACTGCATGCACCATTAAGAGTATACATATTATGGCAAATATTTAATCTCTCTTGGGTTCACTTTCTTGCTTACTAGTATATTTCTGAGGCTTTCCTTTATTTATTTATTTTTATTAAAATCACCTGCAATTCTGTACCCAAACAGAAAGCTTTCATTGAGCGGTGTACATTATTCAATATCAGAAGCAGAAGATTGTTCCCATTTTAACCTGCATTATATTTACATTATATTTAGCATTTAGGACTATGTGTTGATAAGGTCATCTATGCCTGTCATGACGGTAATCCCCGAACCCGGTAGTGGGCACCTGCGGTGAAGGGGAACGTCCAGTTCAAAATGGAGGCCTATTGGGGGGTCGTATTGGCCTGTTCGACTCCCAAAGCAGCAGACCAAGCAGGCCAAACATGCTACAGCCCGAGTTGTCGCTGATGCAAAATCTCAAGCATATGAGGAGTTCGGTGACGGCCTGGCAAGTGATTGGTTGACCTCGAAAAGGTTCTGGACCACCATCAGACACCTCAGTAGGGGTAAGCAGTTCTCCACAAATACTGTTTCCAGTGGAAGTGGGATGCTGCTCACCTCAACTGGAGATGTGTGAGGAGGTGGAAGGGATACTTTCAGGACCTCCTCAATCCCACCAACATGCTCTCTGTGGAGGAGAAAGACCATGGGGGTATGGGTGGGGGTTCACTCATCACTGGGGCTGAGGTCATCGAGGTAGTCAAAAAGCCCCTTGGTGGCCAGGCTCTGGGGTGGATGAGATCTACCCTGAATATCTCAGGGCTCAGGGTGTTGTGGATGACACATCTCTGCAATATCGTGTGGTCATCAGGGACCATACCTGTGGGTTGGCAAACCAGTGAGGTAGTCTCCCTTTTTAAAAAGGAGGTCCAGTGGGTGCATTCCAATTATTGTGGAGTCACACTCCTCAGCCTTCCGAGGAACATCTATGCAGGGTGTTGGAAGGGAGACCCAACCAATGATTGAACCCCAGATTTAGGAAGAACAATGTGGTTTTCGTCCTGGCCCCAGCACTCTCGACCAACTCTATACACTCTACAAGATCCTGGAGAGGGCATGGGAGTTTGCCCAATCTGTCCACTTTTTTGTGGACTTGAAGAAGGCTTTCGACCATGTCCCTCAGGCTATTTTGTGGGGTGTGCTCTGGGAGTATCGTGTACCGGACCCGTTGCCATGGGCCATTTGGTCTCTGTATCACCGGACCTAGAGCTTGGTCCACATCGGTAACAAGTCGAATTAAGTTCTGGTGAGGGTTGGAGTCTGCCAAGTCTGTCCTGAGTCACTGATTTGGTTTACAATTTTTATGGACAGAATTTCGAGAAACAGCTGCAACATTGAAGAGTTCTGGTTTGGTGGCCATCGGATCTTGTCTCTGCATTTTTTTGTGGATGATGTTGTCCTTTTAGCTTCATCAAGCCGGGACCGCCAGCTCTCATTGGAGTGATTCGCAGTCAACTGTGAAGTGGCCGGGATGAGAATCAGCACCTCCAAATCTGAGACCATGGTTCTCAGCTGAAAAAGGGTGGAATGCACCATCTGGGTCTGGAATGAGGTCCTGCCCCAAGTGGAGGAGTTATCGCTGAGTCTTGTTCACAAATGAGGGAAGGATGGAGCAGGAGATCAACAAGTGAATCGATGTAGCCTCTGCTGTAAAGCGGCGTTTGTACCGGTGCAGGTTGTGGTGGTGAAGAGGGAGCTCAGTCGCAAGAGTCAGCTGAGTCACAAGGCAAAGCTCTCAATTTATCAGTTGATCTACATTCCAACAGTCACCTATGGTCACGAGCTTTGGGTAGTCACCAAAAGAACAAGATCATGGATACAAGTGGCTGAAATGAGCTTCCATCATTGGGTGGTGGAGCTCGTCCTTCAAGATAGGGTGAGAAGCTCAGTCATCTGGGAGGTGCATGGAGTAGAACCACTGCTCCTCCGCATTGAGAGGAGCCAGTTGAGGTGGATCGGGCATTCGAGATTATGATTAGATCAGGATCTTATTAGAATGCCTCCCAAACACCTTCCTGGCGTGGTGTTTTGGGCATGTCCAACAGGGAAGAAACATTGGGGTTGACCCAGAACACAATGAGGGATTGTCTTTCGGCTGGTCTGGGAACACCGCGGTGTCCCCAGAACAGCTGGATGTAGTGGTTGGGGAGAGGGATGCCTGGACACCATTGCTTAGGGTGCTGCCCCAGCAACCAAACCCCAGATTAAGCAGAGGAAGATGATGATGATTTTGCATTTATGCTGCTTTTTGTCTGAACAGATGATGTGACACATTTACATTTATAATCTCACATGTACAGCGACTGACCCACAATTCGACCTCTGAATATCAGACAATTAAATGACTTAATTTTAATGAACACAAGTCAGACTGCTGTATAAAGATACACAAAGTTGTGCTAAAGTTATGCAAGCATGCCTCGCATTTCAGGAGCTCAAGAATTCTCAGATTTTCAGAGAGGTCCAATTGTGGGTCAGTCAGAGAGTGGCATCAGCCAGCAACAAATAACCGATAATTTGAATATTATTTTATCAATTGTAAAAAGTCCAACAGTGAAGGTCAGACCACTACGGATCTGCAACTAGGTCGACCTAGACCATCAGAAATATGCCTTCGCTCTGTGAAGACAGCAGTTTAGGAAAATCCCCATTCCAAGGACTCAGACATACAAACTGGCTTAAAAACTGTTACGCGCTATCTTCTTCAAATAAACCATTATGGCCAACCAGCAAGACACACGCCTCTTCTTCAACCGGCAAATATTAATTCTGAAATTTTGGGTGCCTATTTACTTATGGCCAGTATCTGTAGCACTAATTTCCATGCCAATAACACGCTCCCTTGTTTTAAGTGCCACCCATGCCACCTAGGACAAGACAGCATGATTGCCTGACCTATTCACTTGATCTTTTCCACTTGATCTATTCGTAAGGTTAGCTGAGCTAGCAGTTTACTCAATAAAATACAAGTAAAACAATTTTTTAATGCTATGAGTCTAGATGTACACCATATAATGTATCATAGTTAGCTTAACAGCTAGCTTCTTGGTGCAATCGTTAGGATTATTAACTGGTCCAACTAGCTAAAATGTTCCTATATATACTAGTACATACAGTCAAACCCCAAAAAACATTTAAAAAGGTACCATGAAGTTAGTTACCATGAAGTTTACATGAATGTCAAAAAAGATAAACCCCACCTTTCAACTTCAACACAGCCTTACGCATGGTTACATTTGTCTGCCTCATGAGTAAATGGTTTTTGATTCTTTAGATTTGAAGAAAGGCTGGGGTGGCGCAGTCATACTCTGGAAGAGCCAATAAAAAACTTAACTGCCTTGGATCCCCTCATCTGCTCAGCTCTGCCACAATAAAAAAGCAAAAGGAGCTAAATACACTCGAACATTTTGAGTGCATCAAAGTGAGAGAACTTTCTGAAAAGCAATTGTATGCTTAGTCAGATTATCCTTCAAACAGTGCATTTTCTTTACAGCTGCAAACTGCTGATTCAATTTGGTAAACAAATCAAATACAAATTCAAAGCATGTTAAAATAGTTTTTATACTTTGAATATATTTTGATATCATATTAAGTTTCGTAAGGATGGACACAATTATCTACATAATTAATATTCAGATGAGTAAAAAAAAAAAATAAAAAAATCACATAGTTTGACAGCAAAGTAAACAATAACCACCTTACCTTTCAGTCTGTATTTCTATTCCCTGTTTTTGTGCAAATTAAAGACGTGTTTCTGTTGAAAGACAGTGGTCTAGACACTGTTTATAAACCTCTCAGACATTTGTAGTCATAAAACTTTGGCAACCTCATAGGTAAGCTTGCTGTAATTTTAATAAGACAGCCTCAAAATTAACCATGCAGTCCAACACTGAATATGAGTAATGACTACTGAGGTAACATTTGGACTTAACTCACCAACTTCACTTGCCAACAACTGTATACGCAAAGGTGATATTGAACCTAATCCTACAAGTTACAACTCCTTCTTTACATTGCTATGAGATAAAACTGAAGTGCAGAGCATGTGTACAACATTTTTTTTTTATTGTGTTGGGTTGAATTAATTTTAGTAAGAACACACATGTTATTTAGGGCACATCTGTGACTATTGAACTCAAGATATCATCAAATACCATGTGATATAATACATGAAAAACATGTATTAGTTTACACAACAGCATTTCACAAAATGTACAAAATGTAGTGCTTTACCTATCTGAATAATTTTATATGTCAGTAGGTCAGAAGAAAAGGTAACTGAAAGGTTGTAAATAGAAGATAGCAATATTTACAGTGAGATAAAGAACAAGCAATGACATGTAAATGCAAATACTGGACTCTGGAAACAAGGCTCAGGGTGGTCAAAAGACTTTAGAAAACTTTGACAGATACACAAAGCAGTTCGGTACTCCCTATGAAGTAAAACTGAAAAAATGTGGCATTCTAAAGTAATTAGCTCTGTAAAGTCGAAGTACCTCAGTAATTACCCAGGGCTATGAGACAACTATTGTTGAGCAAAATCTTTAATCTTGAGCTTGTTGCTTCTTTTTTTTTTTAGCCAAAAGTATATATATATATATATATATATATATATATATATATATATATATATATATATATATATATATATATATATATATATACACACACACATATATATATCCCCATGCAGCTAACTGGGTTATCAAAGGCCGGCCATGTCTCTCACTGTCTATGGTGAGAGGCATGTAAAAGAAACATTGCTTACTTTCGTAAAGAGTAGGCTGCAAAGCCGTCAGCGTGTTTCTGTCCCTTACTAAAGGGTTGTGTCAGGCACGGCATCCGACATAAAAACCTATGCCAAATCAAACGTGCCAATCATTCACTGTGGTGACCCCTGATAAAGGGAAAAGACGAAAGAAAATCTCACATACAGTATTGATGTATACAGTGAGTCGTCGACTTACGACCTATGCGAGTTACGTCTGATCGACTTTACGACCGCAAAAGTCGTGAAGCATGATTCATGGCAGTGCAGTGCGAGTGTTGCGTACGACAGTTGTTTGCGCTGCTGGCAGCGGCAGCATCTTAAAAGGCCAAGCAGGAGATGATGCAGCTTCATTTTATCATTTTATCTCTTTACTCAAACATATATATATATATATATATATATATATATATATATATATATATATATAAACATATATACAGACAGTCGTCGACTTCCGACCGCTTTTGGTTCCGGCAGACCGGTCGTAAATCGATCTGGTCGTATGTCGACTTTCCATCCAAATACACTCATGCCAAACAAAAACAGATGAATAAATCTTGCGTATTTTACTCTATATATCTATTTTCAATTCCACGTCACTGTGACACGCAGCGGAGAGCCAATCCTTTCTGTACTCCACTGTGTGGGCGGGTCCGATGGCTTCAAACTCCAATTTTATTGGATTATAACAACAGCCACAGACTGCGCGTGTTGTTTGAGTAAAGAGATAAATTACCCTCGTTTTGATCGGCTCATTTCCACGAAGCCAAGCACAGCTGGCAAGCAAACACAAATGGACAGACATGGAAAAACTTCAACCCGCAGAGCAGCTGATTGCCAAAACTTGGGACACGCTTCCTGTCGCATAAACACTGCAGCGTGTGAGTCCAATAAAATTAGAGTTTCAAGGTATCGGACAGAAAGGATTGGCTCTCCGCTTCGCACCACAGTGACGTGGCATTGAAAGTAGATGAATAGATTTGCTCTGAGCAGTTAGAAAATGAAGCTGCATCATCTCCTGCTTGGCCTTTTAAGATGCTGGCGCTGCCGGCAGCACAAACAACCGTCGTACACAACACTCACACTGCACTGCCATGAATCATGCTTCACCACTTTTGCGGTCGTAAAGTCGATCAGACGTAATTCGCATAGGTCGTAAGTCAACGACTCAATGTGTGTGTGTGTATATATATATATATATATATATATATATATGTGTGTGTGTGTGTGTGTGTGTGTGTGTGTGTGTGTACATGGATCCCTCACTTTCCGCGGTTAATTGGGACCGAGATCCCCCCGTGACCACGAAATTCCAAGAAGTAGGATCAACCCCCCCAACCCTCCAAACCCCGACTGGCTTATAAGTATATACGTACATTTATATGCATATATATAATCAATAAATACATATTCAATGCTATAAATGCTTATAATAACAATTAAACATTAAAAATAATGCATAAGATGTAAATAAAATATAAATACACATACATACAGAAGCACGCACGCACGCAGCTATGCTTGCATACACTCAGAGGCGCACCTCACAAGAATGTACAGTCGGCCCTCTACTTACGAAAACCTCTGAATACGAAAAATCCAGATTACAAAAAACATTTTCCTAAATTTTCGCACTCTGTATACGAAATAAACTCTTCTTACGAAAAGTGCCAAACACGCCATTCAAAAATTCAAACACGCCATTCAAAAATTCAAACAATGCTCGAGTTGCTCTCTCATTGGCTGTCTTCCAACATCTCGCCCCACTGACCTCCCATTGGCCTCCCATTGGCCAGGAGGAAGCTGAATCTCCATAGTACTGTACCCATAAGCTTGTTTGTCACAGGCGAAAAGGAGAGATGTACTGTTGGTTTGTGAGTTTCGTGAGTTTTGAGAGTACTCATTGCAGCTTATTTGAGGAGGTCCGGATGAGCCACGCCCTGTCTCAAAAGCTCCGCATTTGGCCACGAAGCATTTTTGTGCACAGAAGCGGGCGGCGCCACAAATGTTCCGTGCACAGAATGCTGTGTTGGACAAAAGACCTTCGATCTCGCAAGGAAGCAAGTTAACATTGAATCCGGACCTCAGATCTTTCAAACACGTAATTCCACTTTAAATACAACACCCCGTCTCAAAAGCTCCATCGACTGCACGCTGCGTGTGGGCGGAGACCACATTCAGCAGAGCGCGACACTCAAAGAGAGAGAGAGAGAGAGAGAGAGAGAGAGAGAGTTTTGTGTGTGTGTGTGTGTGTGTGTGTGTGAGAGAGAGAGGGAGAGAGAGAGAGAGAGAGAGACACAGAGAGAGAGATAGAGACAGTGTTTTGTGTGTGTGTGTGTGTGTGTGTGTGTGTGTGTGTGTGTGTGTCATGCTGAAGTTCATTGTACACATTATTTTTTGTGAGTGCTGAACTGAGTGATTCAGTTCACAAACAATGCATATGCATTTCATTTTGTTAATAGTGAATGCTACACACATTCAACATTTGTCTTCATTCAAGGGCTCCGCATCTGTTTCACTGAGCTCCATATGCAAACTGTATAGAGCTCAGCAGACTGCTTATCTTTCATGGCATTGATTTATGACACTGTTTTACGGCATGTCGCATGATCACTCCATAAAGAGCTTAGCTTGGTGGTGTTAGCCCTGCAGCTATAGCTAATATGTAATAGTTATAAAGGTAGTTTGTTTGTGCATTAAAATTAGTGTCATTAACAAACATTTCTGATGCAAATTGTACCCACTGGGTCTGAAAAAGAAAGAAATTTAAGACATCAAATTTTAAATGACACATCGAATTAAAGCATCAGCGTAGTCTTAAGAAATACAGTGATCCTTGCTGCTTCATGCTTCAGTTTCTGTAGCTTCAGTGCATCATGGGTTTTTCGAAAATATTCATCGGAAAATTAAAAAATAAGGAAATTAAGGAAAAATTTTGAAAAAGTTAAGGAAAAGGTCCACAAAACAAGTACAATTATGCAAAAAAACCAAACAAACAGAAAACGAAAAAACAACCCAAAACCTCCAACAAAACTACTTACATTTTTTTGTCTGTGTGCACCTGTATGTGTGTGTATTTATATTTTATTTGCATCTTATACTTTATTAGTGAATATATAATTATTATTTTCAGCATTTATAGTGTTGAATATGTATTTATTGATATTATGCACATAAATATGTATGTATACATCAGTCGGGGGGATCTATCCTACTTTGCGGAAATCGAAAAGTGGGGGGGGGGGTCTTGGTCCCCATTAACCGCGGAAAGTGAGGGATCCCTGTATGTGCAAGTTATATATCGACACAATAACAATAAGACTGCGAGGAAAATTTATCCACTAAAGTGAAATTCACTGCATTTTTTAAAGAATCTGCTGCCTTCATGTCCAAACTACATATATAATATACTGTACTGTGTTTATATTAGATATATATAAAATAGTATTTATATAAGGTTTTGTGCCAAACTGAAAAATTATCTACAAATTAGAAAAATATTAAAACCAATCCCATCTACAAACCAGATTCCAAAAAAGTTGCCAAATTATACAAATTGTGAATAAAAATTGAATGCGGTGATGTGGAAGTGCCAAATTTCAATTTTTTTTTTTTCCGAATAGAACATAAAGTTTAAAATGAGAAAATGCATCATTTTAAGAAAAAAAAAAGTTGATTTTAAATTTCATGGTGTCAATAAATCTCAAAAAAGTTGGGACATGTATCAATAAGAGGCTGGAAAAGTCAATTGCACTTATAACGAACAGCTGGAAGAACAATTACCACTAATGAGGTCCATTGACAACATGGCTGAATATAAAAGAATTTCTCAGAGTGGCAATATATCTCAGAAGCAAAGACTGGTAGAGGATCACCAATGCCCCGAATATTGTGCAGAAAGATAGTGGAGCAATATCAGAAAGGTGTTTCCCAGCAAAAAATTGTAAAGAGTTTAAAGTTATCATCATCTACATTGCGTAACATCATCCAAAGATTCAGAGAATCTGGAATAATCTCTGTGCGTAAGGGTCAAGCCCGAAAAACCATACTGGATGCCTATGATCTTCGGGCCCTTAAACAGTACTTCACCACAAACAGGAATGCTACTGGAAGAGAAATCATAGAATGAATAAATGAATAATGCCAGCTGAAACTCTACAGTACAAAGAAGAAGCCATTTCTAAACTGAACTTTGTCAGTGGAAATGTCACTAAGGGAGGTATTATAGTTCCAATCACCCGCTCTGCCATCTTCACCACCTGCTGCAAGGCCTTCTTGCTCTGTGCAGTACAGCTGCTGAACCACACTGTACTGCCTAATTTCATAAATCTTTTTAAAGTGGCCATCATTAGTTTGTAGCTGTAAAAGGTGATTTCGCTATACGTTCTAATGATATGTTTGGTGTTCTACAAGGTTCCGTCCTAGACCCATTGCTTTTCTCTATGCATGCTCCCTTTGGGTAATATCATTTGTGATCCTGGTATTAGCTTTCATTGTTATGCAGCTGTCACACAGTTATATATTTCAGCAAAGCCAGATGAGAGACATCAGCTTAATAAAGTTGAAAGATGTGTGACATTACATACTGGATGCTTACCACCTTCCTCTTTTTAACTCTGACAAGACAGAAGTACTTGTACTCAGATCACAGGCAGCTATAAATAAAATTTCTGAATATGTAGTAAGTTTGATTGGTATTTCAGTCTCATCATGTGTAGCAGTAAAAGACCTTGGAGTGCTTACTGATGCTGTTCTTTCATTTGAAGCTCATGTACATAATATTACTCAGGTAGTCTTATTTCGTCTCAGGAATATTGCTAAAATAAGAAATGTGATGTCACTGTATGATGCTGAAAAACTTGTTCATGCTTTTGTAACTTCACAATTAGATTAATTGTTCTGATAGGTGCATAAACAAGTTCCAGTTAGTCCAGAATGTATGTAGCAGCGAGCATCCTTACTAGAATCAGAAGACACAAGCATACGTATAACCCCAATTTTATTTACACTGCACTGGCCCCCAGTTAAATTTCAAATCAAATTTCAAATCCTACTTTAACATATAAAGCACTTTATAGTCTCGCTCCACATTATCTTAGCAAAATTCTTGTCATTTATTATCCAGCACGCCCCCTGAGATCAAAACGTGCTGGATGCTTACTGATACCTTGAATAATGAAGACTACTGAAGGGGGCAGAATTTCTCTTACAAAGCCCCACAGTTATGGAATAACCTTCCAGTTAATGTTCCGGACTCAGACTCAGTCTCTGTTTTTAAGACGAGGCTGAAAACTTACTTGTTTAGTTAAGCATTTTGTTAATAACCTTTATTAGGTAAAGCAGCAGATCTGGTGGTCACAGGCATAAAGAGTTCTGGTAAACTGTGATATTGGGATGCTGTTGCTTCCTCATTCTACATGCTCACCCAGGTCCGTTGACAGTAGGGTGGCTGATTGCCCAATGTCACAGGGTTCCCTCGCGTCTGTCTTACTTCTGGTTCTCTCTCTTGTCGTTTTGCTGCATTAGCCAGTCATTCCAGAGTCCCTGCTTGCACTCAGCAATAATAAATTGTACTATTGCTTTTACACTATTATGAGTATACCTAACAATCTCTCTCTCGCTCTCTCTCTCTCTCTCTCTCTCTCTCTCTCACACACACACACACACACACACACACACAAAATCTCTTCCCCCTCCCCCTGTGTTTTGTTGAGGTACACGTTGTGCTTCTGGGATGTCGGTGATCCTGATCTTTCTGCTTTCTGAATCCTGTGGTCTGTTCTGGTGTGCTGATGCTGGCTGGAGTTCTCATTTTGGAAGCCATTCCCTCCTGTTGATGAAGACCTGGATGGACCCAGATGTGCACTAACAGACTGTGGACATGACTTTTCACTGCTGGTGATAAAAACTCTTTATCCACAATTATTTAGGACTTTTAGTTGTGGTATATCCATCCGGACTACATTTTTGACTGTAATCAATTTATTGTATATGGTTTGTATCCATATGGCTTCAAATGATGATGGGTTTCACTTTTTGGCCTGGTTCTTCTCCAGGTTTCTTCCTTGCATCAGCTGAGGAAGTTTTTCCTTGCCACCGTCGCCACTGGCTTGATCATTATGGATGTGTACTGGTTGTAGAAAATATTTAAACTCCCTCAGCAACAATGTCAATTGTAAAAAGCACTATACAAATAAAAATGAATTGAATCGAATAAAAATTTGTCAGTAGGGGTCAGGGTAGACAGACTTGTCAGAGCTTTCTGAGGAAGTATGTGCATTCCCCACCTGGTGGGAGCTGTTTGCGGTCCAGGTAAAATCAGCAGCGATGTTACAAGAATGTTGAAGCACTTGACCCTCTCTACCTACTGTCCATCAATGTACAGGGTAGAGTGCTCAGCATGTTTAGATCTCCTGAGGTCCTTTATCGTCTCCTTGGATTTAGATGTGTGCCAGATTGTTGTTGTTGCATCATCACCACAAATACAGGACTTCCTTCCTGTAGGCTGACTCGTTTTTATCTGTAAACAAACCTATGATGGTGGTTTTGTAGGCGAATTTGACGATGGTGTTGCTGGTGTGAAGAGGGAGAAGAGGAGGGAGCTAAGAACACACCCCTGCGGTGTTCCGGTGTCCAAGATGAAAATGGAAGAAATGGGTTCTCCTACCCTGACATTCTGAGGTGTTGCTGAGAAAGTCCAGTATCCAGGTGTACAGTGAAGTCCCTAGTCCCAGATTGCCCAACTTCTGAATAAGCTCTTTATAACTAATAATAATAATACTTTCTTCAATTAATTCTTTATTCATGCACATTTCCAATTTGAAAAAGACGACTTTGTTTATCCCCTTTGGGATCTAGTGATATTTTGCACCCCAATGTAATGTTTTGAGTAAGTAATCAGAATGACTCTGTTCATATTTACAGCCAAGACCGCAGAGAGAAGTGCATGAAAGCACAATGGGCCAATGGTCAGGAGTTGGCAGCACTTCATCTGACTCAAAAAGTTTGGAATCCAAATAGTGAAAATCTTTGTTCTCTGAAGAAACTCCCTCAATGCTTCATTGGCTCTCAGGCAGTTCAGTGTTCACCCTCCAGATTTTGGATTATATATTGATCCATTAGGGCACTTTCTCCATTCGTTTACACCTATCCAAGTACATTTGTTGTGGCCATAACAATTAAACTAGAAGGAGGGGAAAATATTATGTTACATTTAAGAGAAGGCGATGTTCCTTCATTCACCTTGAGTAAATATTTACAGCTGTAATGCATCATAGCCCATCTGAAGAACGATGGCATGAAGTGAGAAAAATACTGTGTGGAATGCCAAACGAGCACAGACCACTATCCACACAAAGATTCTTACCCAAAGGCAATTTTGCATCAAAAAATCCACTTAGCAGTATATTTATTGAAAGGTCGTAGGTAACTGAAGAATCAATAGAAAACCTAATCGCAACACAAGGGACATGATAAACTCCAAATAGACAGCAATCTGGTCTCATAATCCAACTCGCGATCCTGTATGGCAGCTGATTTGTTGTGTTATTTCTTATACCACGTTCTAGAAACATTAGAAACTTCAGCTTTAAAATTGTTAAAATAATTACTGAAAATAAATTTGATTTTGGTGTAGTTAAGATGTGTACACGGTAACTTACGCTTTTTTCTCATCCAAAAAGTATATACAAATGGTGACATTACACATGACTGGAAGGTTTCAAGGGTTATGCTTAAGAATTATTTAAAAAAAAACCACCTGTTCCACAGAAAATTATAGGCATGGCTTATCTGAAGTAAGGCAGCTTCTGATAAAACTGAGATGGGGTTGGGTTGGGGGTTAACCACAAGTCAATGTTGGGAGCAAAAGCACACGGGCGGTTACGAAATAAATGCAAAGTTTACATTAATTACATGTGTGTGTGTGTGTGTGTGTGTGTGTGTGTGTGTGTGTGTATGTGTGTGTGTGTGTGTGTACTATAGGTCAATAGTTTTAGAACACCTACAATTAGGACAGAGGAAAAAACAGTTGGAGGTAAAAGAAACTATAAATGAAAACTAAATATATTGTCTGGAAGTTCTTCCCAAGCTGCACAGTGGTATACTGGGTAGCATGCCCATCTCACAGCAAGAAGATCCAGGGTTTGAGTGAAGGTTGCATGTTTTCTTTGTGCCTGTGTGGGTTTCAGATGTGTGGCCCATAGGTGTGAGTGTGAATGGCTATGTGTGCTGGCCCTGCTATGGCCTGGCAATCTGTTTAGGATGTAACTTGCCTTCGCCCAGTGTTGGCTCCAGCTTCCCCTTGATCCCAGTAGGATTAAGCTGTTCAGCAAAAGAGTGAGTCAAAGAAGTTCTTCCCAAGACCTTTGCAGAAGTTGACACAAATGTGTTGTACTTGGTGGATCCTTTGACTTCACCCTTCTGTCCACTTCATCCCAAGTTAGCTCAGGACTGTGCTGGCCACTCCATTATTTAAAGAATAAGGTCTTGTTCTTTTCTTCAAAGGCAACTTAATGAACTTGATTAGTAAACTTTGACGACATGCTTTTTGGTACAGACAAAACAAACTGAAGGAAAATTAAATTAAAATTATATCTTATAACTGCAGACTCTCTGAATGATTTAGCCTGTTATTTATCCATCCACAGATTTGCTACTTGTAGATTTGGAATGTGGTAGCATGGTGGCACAGTGCTTAGCACATTCACCTCACAACAAGAAGGTTCCAGGTTTCATTCCCAGGTTCAGGGTGTTTCTGTGTGGAGTGTACATGTTCTCACCATGCTTGCATAGGTACCTTTGGGTACTCTGCTTTCCTCCAACAGTTCACAAACATGCACAGTAGGCTGATTGGCATTTTTAAAATGCCCCTATTTGTGAGAGGGAGTGTGAATGGTTGTATGTATGTTGGTCCTGTGTTAGGCCTATATATGTACTATGCACCGTCTTCGCCCAGAGTTGGCTGAGATGGGCGCCAGCCTCCCCGTGACCCTAAATAGGATTAAGAGGTTTAGAAAATGAATTACTGAATTAGATTTGGGATGTAGAGATGATTTATGATTTATTGGGGGATCTGGTTGGAGAACAATTACTGGTGCTGGAAACAACCTGTTCAACTTGTAAATCTACAGTGATCGCATAACAACTTATGGCAACTGTAAAAGGGGTGCGGCACTACATTTTTCAATTACATGCATGATGCTTTCCATCTGTGAGTAAATGTATAACTGTGGTGTAATTACCATTGGTAAAGCGATAGGGAGACCCAGAGGTGATTTGGCAACATCTGCTGAGAGTAATTAGATTCATAACTGGCCAGCACTGCATAAGAACATGAACGTTAATGATGTGTTCGGTGTTCCATCGCCAATGCCAAACATCGTTCAGCAAACAGTAGTTATGTTCTACTAAATCATGGTATAATGTAGCTAATACTGAAATGACTTGTTAGATTTATTATAACTAGCAGTGCATTCAGTATGCTCTGGTCGCAACGAGACAGAAAGACAATCAGTACACTTGAGACAGGACACAAACAACAAAGGTTTTCTAATAAAAACCCTCAAAATAATAATATCTCTCAAATGCATCACAACTAAACTTGACTACTTTCAAAATGTAAGGAGAGTTTGTAAATGTAGAAAGAACAGATAGTTGTAATAAATATCAACAATCCTTTATATATATATATATATATATATATATATATATATATATATATATATATATATATATATATATATATATATATATATATATATATATACACATACTCAAGGTAAATACCAATTTGTAATTTGTACTTTGTACTCTAGTAACCCTTCTTCATTACTGTCCACCCCAACAGTGAAAAAAGTAAAAGATTTGTTATAATACAAGTCTGGCTTGTGTGTGATATTGCTCAAAAACTGAAAACAAAGTGTATGCTGAAGCAAAAGATCTAGCTATGCACTCTAATTGTACATTTCAGGCCGAGGCCTTACAAGTTTAACATATAATCCTTTTAGATTTCATACTTTACTCATATTCATAATGTACCACAACTCAATTGCACTGAAGGCCCTGGATTCCAGGCCTATGATCAGCAAAGGTTTCTGAGAGCAGTTAGCATATTTTCCCTGTGCTTATGTGGGTTTTCTCTGGGTGTTCTTGTTTCTTCCCATGCGAATTACACTATCTGGCAATTCCAGATTTCTCCTAGGTGTGAATGGCTCTGCCTATCCATGCAACTGAAGCATCACAGGTGCATGCTGGCCCCAGACATAGCTAAATGTGGAGGTTTAGGGAAAACATGGCAACCTACTGTGTAAAAACTTAAATGAGCCAACCAGAGTTGGATTTCACTGAATGAGTGAATTAATTAATTAAGTAAGTAAACAAACTAAGAACTCAGTGAATCTACAACATTTAAAAAAATTCTAACCCACTTAATCCTTTATTAGGGTTGTGGAGAGGCTGGATCTTGTCGCAGCAGATTCCGAGAGAAAGTGGGGTACATCCTGAGGAGCTCATCATACCATAGCATCGCCAACATAGGCACACAGGAGAATGTAGTATGCAGTCTGTCATAGAATAATGCGGGAAAAAGAGTTGTTTATAAGAACGGCATTAAATTAAGGAACGCTAACTTCATTTTGCTCCTAATTTACCCAGAACCATTATAAATATCTCAAAAGTAATAGATGGATTAAGACTCTGCCTAAAAGCGGACTTCTCTGTAAGATCGTTGTGAGTTGTACTTTTCCATTCAAAGTTCATTACTGTTCCAATGTTTTAAAAGTTTAAATGTTCTCGAGGAACATTGTAAAACTCCTTTCGTTTGCCAAAAATACTCTAAGCTGGAGGGACTCCATTTAAATCCAAAAGGTTAAAGAAATAAATCTGCACATTAATGTAAATGTCATCACTCTGACTTTTAAATAATGTACTGTACACCATAAAAAAATTATCAACTGTTTTCATTTATTTTAAAAGATTGCATGCTGTTTACCACTTCTTATAGCACCTCACTTACTGTACATGTTCAGGTCTCTCGACTTCACTTGATTGATCTGCCTTTCGCTGAACCTTTCACTCAGTGAGAGTTTGGTAGACCGACCTAGTACCCCTGATGACCCTTCTGATATAAGGATTCTGCAGTCAGCATTTCAGCTCTATGAGGACAGTTATGCAAGTGTTTCTTTTATAATGAAAAATGTCTCCATCATTGATTTGAAAAGAAATACAGATTTAATTATAACTACATATTGGATTATTAGGGACAATCTAGTAATAAATTAAAAGACTAGGAGTAATTTCCGATATTTAAACAGCATTTTTCTGGCTGGGGAGGCATTGACTGAGCCTGTGGTGGTAGACGGACATTTGGACGAATCAGAACAGCCATGAAAAATCATTCATTTATTCATCATTTATTTTCTGAACCACTTAATCCTAATTAGGGTACCGGGGAAGCTTGCACCACCTAATTAGGGTCATGGGAGGGCTGGCACCGATCTCCACTGACTACGGGTGAGGATATTGTCATACGAACAATACATTTTTAGAATGAAGCTATTGTGACAAGACTTTGTAAAGTTAAGGTTCACCGATTTCACAAAGACTACTCAGGAAAACTATATACCAAATGTAAGGGCTTTTTTATTATTAAAATTTTGAAATCAGAATTGAAACATGGCAGTTCTAACCTGAATGATTTTGCTGCGACTAAAATTTTCTTTTGCTGGATTAAAGCGACAGGGTCATGGCTGTTTAAAGAAAACAGTCTAAATTACAGTGATGGAGTTATTAAAGAAGGCTATAAAAGAATCCTTTATATAGATGGAAATTTTATTTTATAATTGATCAATCAATCTGGGTCCCGTGCCAGAATTCTGATGTAGGCGGCAGCCATAACAGCCTTGTCATGGCCGTATACGAAGGGCAAATAATCCGCAGTAGAGGCCCAAAATTCTTTCTGCATGTTTTTTTTATTGAGACACCATCTCTAGCTAGCTGGCCGTTGACTCTAAAGAGTTCATCTGCCCTTTGATAGGTCTTGTTTTTATTCCTACTGGGTTGCTAGCCACCCTACTCACCAAATTTAGAACCTGGTGGGGGAGCCGGTTTAGTCGCCAACCACTCGACCATGCAACAGGTTGTACTGGCTTACATGTTAACAGTAGCAGAGCAAAACCTACTGGATGCTACACATAAATTCAAAAACTTTAAACTCCTTCTAATTCACAAGTTGAAAGACTATTTAACAGATATAGACCAGAATTGTGGAAATTTACTGCATATTTACATGGGCGACTGAATTTGGGCATAAATCATGATACAGCTCCTTTCTTCTTCTTCTTCTTCTTCTTTTCCTTTTGGCTTTTTCCTTTTTTCAGGGGTCACCACGGTGAATCATCTGATTCGCGTGTTTGATTTGGAATAGGTTTTTATGTTGGATGCCCTTCCTGACACAACCCTTAGCAAGGGGCAGAACCACGCTGGCTATGCAACCTGCTCTTTATGAAAGTCAGCAATGGTTCATTTACACCAACCTTTCACCACAGACAGTGAGAGACATGGCCCGCCTTTGATAACCCAGTTAGCTGCACTGGGGAACACAGCTTCTTTCATATCCTGTAATAATATGTGAGTGCATGTGAATGTGAAGTACAGAATAAATAAATCACACATTGTATCAGCTTGAAAATTACATTTCACTGCTTGTGTGTGAATTTAGTACATTCTAGTACTACAGGCTGCCTTCCAATAACAGTAACTGGCAAGCTCTCGGCAATCTGTCAGCGAAGAGCTTTAAAATTCAGAGAAAGAGCATTCAGGCGGTGGAACGAGAGAAAGAATGATAAAGAGAGTGAGGAAATTTATGAAACAGTTTTAACTCCTTGGGATTAACTGTACAACACACGCCATGATACGAAATGATTCTACAAGTCACAGAAAATCTGCAGAAATTAGGCATGGAAATAGAAAGGAGTGTGTAACACAAGTGAAGGTTGGCTGTATAAAAAGTAGTAATAATATAATAATTGCAAACAAATAAAATAACAAATCGTCTCATTTTAAAACAATATATCTGTATGATATTTTAGATTAAAAGAGACATGTACTGCGATGGCCCGACGTGCTGCCCAGGGTGTACCAGAGTTGGCTGAGATGGGCGTCAACCTCCCTGCGACCATAATTAGCAATTTTTTCAGAAAATTAATGAATGGTTAGACTTATGTATTTGATATTTTGCAGTGATATCAGCAATGCAGTACACATATACAAACTGTATATGGGTGGAAATACAGTACATTATTGTAACCTTGGGGTACAGTGTCCCTGGGGCTGCTTGGGAACAGGTATTGTATGTAACTTTTTTGGCCCACAAAATGGTTCTTGTTTACTTCGATGTCTAATAATTAGCCCTTGGAGGAGTACATTAGGTAGTACCTTGAGGAGGCAGATGAAAAACAGCCTCTTCCCATGCTTTAAGGATGCACCCAATGGTAAGCTAAAGGTAAAGTCTGTTGGGCTTTTTACACCCGAGCCCAGTGGCTCATCAAGTGCTTATCCCAGGTTTCCATAACGTGAAGCAACCAGGAGTACAACTCCTCCTGGATGGGACACTAGTCCATCACAGGTTCCCTTTCCAGTACAGTATATTTTTACTGGTACCCATTTATACTGCTGGGTGAACAGAGGCACACTTGTGGTTAAGACCTTGCCCAGGGATCTTAGCACAGTGGGGGTCTAACTGGGATTTGAACACACAACCTGCCAATCATGAGTGCAGCACCCTAACCACTAGGCCACCAGCTCCAATGCACCTGATGACAGGTGCACAATTCACCTGTATCACCTGCTCTCACTACCAGCACTTCCATAACACCTTCAGCTGGTGGACCCATGTGACTGATACACTGCAGAAGTTAGGAGAGGTTTACCTGCAGCTCACACCACGCCACCTCCACTGTGGTCTCCGTGTCCAAGCCTTTATAAACGGTTTTAAACGAGCCTCTGCCGATCTCCACATTAAACTTCAGGTACCGGCCGTCGGGAGACGTAGCCACGGCTTTGGTCTCCATGTCGTCCTTCTCCTCTTGCTCCCATCGGCTTTGGAGTCTTTTGGTCAACTTTGAGTTTCTTTTATTAGCTTCAGTGTCCGAATCCGAGCTCGCCTCGTGCGCAACGGCCCCCGGAACCGCGGCGTCCCAATGCGCTCCGGTCGGTGTGGTCTGCGGAGACACCGGAGACGACGGAGTATCGGCGGATTTGGACTCCTCTGCCCGTGTTTCGGGTAAGAGATTATCCTCGGACCATGAGGGCGCGCCGTAAAACTGCGGCTCGAGCTCCAGTTTGTGAAGCACGTACGAGTTCCTCCTGGCGCTGAGCGCGTGCGCACGAAGCGGCGGCACGAGCGACAGACAGTCGGCGTCCAGATCAACAGGTAAACTGGGAAATCCGAGAGCGGACACCTCGACTTCTGCATGAGACATGATGCGGATGGAGCGAGCGACCACGAGCAGAATGAAATATTGACTTGTATTTCCTGTTTACTTCCAGTTCACGCGTAAATCGATCATTATTCGACAAATCATAACCGATGACCGGAGCCAGAACATCATGTTCTGATCAGGAATATTTCGACTCGGTCCTTATTTCACTTTCACCAAACTGTTCAGTTCAGATGCTGATGGGGAGTGTCGTGTATCAGTCAAATTAATCACTTTATTCACTTCTTAATTACGCAGAATATTAAAGAAAACGCTAAAACATGAAATTATTACCTCTGACTACCGCAGTGTCCCGAGCTTTTAAACGATGCACGCGCACTGATGCTGTTCACGCTGTTTAATAAACACAAGCTCTGAACTGCCTGTTCTGACCGCACGAGCGCGAGTCGAGTACAAACCCCGCCTCCTTCTGTACCTGGGGCCATTGCTACACACACACACACGCACACGCCCACCCACGTGCCGCGATCAGGCACTGGGACCACCACAGTCAATAATTCTCATATACACCCATCAGCCATAACATTAACACCACCTGACTGGTCTGAATCGAGGCGGTCCCATACACACCGTCCTGTATTAACCTGTCTATGGTACCAGCACAGTCAATGAGAGATTTCCTTTCGGCTTTTTCCCTTTTTTCAGGGGTCGAATGATTCGCATGTTTTTGATTTGGCGTAGGTTTTTACGTCGGATGCCCTTCCAGGAACAGAAACACGCTGACGGATTTGCAGCTACTCTTTATGAAAGTCAGCAATGGTTCTTTTACATGAACCTCTCACCATCAGACAGTGAGACACATGGCCTGCCTTTGATAGCCCAGTTAGCTGCACTGGGGTGGGGTGGGGTGGGGGGGTGGGGGTAGTGACAACCTTGTGGGGACTCGAACCCGCAACCTTAGGAGCAATAATCCAGCACCCTATACCACTAGACCACCACTGCCCTATTATTGCCCATTGACTGCCCCCAAGTCAATGATTCTCATAAACACCCATCAGCCATAACATTAACACCACCTGATTGGTCTGAATCGAGGCGGACCCATACACACCATACTGTATTAAACTGTGTGCTCTGACTCCTTTCTATCGTTTAGCTTGAATAGTTTCAGTAGTAGCTTTTCTGTGGGATCAGAACAGACTAACCCTCACGTCACTTCCCACACGTGTCTGTGACTCCTCCCCCTGCATACTAGGAACAGCCCACAACACCCCCTGATTTGGAGATACAGTACTGTGCTGTAAATAGAACCAGACATTTAGCCATGTCAATTACTCTGATCCTTAAGCCCGCTAATGTTTCCTATTTCCAATGCATCGACTTCAAGAACTAACTGTTAAGTTTCTGCCGAATACATCTCACTTCTGGGCATGGCTTTGTAATGAGATACTCAACAGTTACTCACAGAAGACAAGGTGGATGACACTTATTTCATTCAGCGACATCTGCAGACACTGGAGCAAAAGATTGTTTGAGGATTGTATATGCAGGGGAACATAAAAGACAAACTAAATCATTATGATTACCTTTTGTGTGAGTTCTGCAGAAGATACTGTACCAAATTGTGTGTGTGTCTGTCTGTCCACAGTCCACGTTCTCGCTCATTCCTTGTCAGTTTAGTTTAGAAAGCCACTGATTTGATGAATATGTTTAGAAAATTCAAAGTGCAACTTCATCTTCAAGCTAGACCAGTGCTTCTCAAATAGTGGGGGGCGCCCCCCCCCCCCCCCCTTGGGGGTGCCAGGGGGTGCGCGTTGTGATATGGCAGAGCTTATGACCCTGGGGAACATACCTTTCTGGAATAGCGTACGAAAATTATGTGTAATCACCTCCACTCCAGTAGTTGGCAGTGGCGCTCTTGCTATGGTGTAGCGGCTTTTCGCAAGAGCAAAGCTATTATACTCTATATGGCCAAAAGTGTGTCACCACATAAGATTCATATATGTTCCTTCTCCAAATTGTTGCAAAATAGTTTGAAGCATACAATGGTAAAGAATGTCTTTGTACGGATGTCTAAACATGATTCAGCATGACAGTGCCATTCTGCATAAAGCGAACTCTGTTCAGACATGTTGTACGTGGTGTGGCTTAATGAATAAATAATAGGTTAAGAAGTAATCAGACCCGTTTTTTTTTTTTTACACATTTCAAGTTCAAAATACACCCCAATATACTCAAGACAAATAAGTCCATCTGAGCTCGCTTTAGTGTTTCCTAGCCAGGGATCTAAATAGTTACACAAATGAGAGGGTATACATATGGTGGTATAGTAGTAAACACTTTCGCCTTAAAGCAACAGTGGCCCAAGTTTGAGTCCTTGAAACCACAACAAAAGCTGATGATGTTATGGAAAAAGTTTCAACTATTTTCCAAGAAGAAGATCTTCAATGGGAAAATGTGTGTGGTTTGTACGGTTGGGGCACGAAGTCCTCCTCTTCTACACAGCAGTACGTTGGTTGTCGAAAGGAAACGTTGTTAATCGTGTCTTTGAAATGAAACATGAAATGTTGGCGGCATGGTGGCGTAGTGGTTAGCACGTCTGCCTCACAGCAAGAAGGCCTGGGTTCGATTCCCGGCTTGGGCGTTTCTTGTGTGGGTTTCCTCCAGGTTCTCCGGTTTCCTCCTGCAGTCCAAAGACATGCACAGTAGGTTAATTGGCAGTTCTAAATTGCCCGTAGGTTCGCATCGTGCAGAAGGCAATGGCAAAAAAAAAATTTGCACGTGATGCAGGGCCCCTTGGCAGAACAGTTCCAAGTGAGCTGAAAGGGCTGCCCTGCTAAAAGAAAACTAAATAAATAAAGCTATTTCCTGGAGATTCAAGAAAGGCAAGATCTTCTCGTTCACTTCGAAGATGAAGCCTGGAATAAAAGGGTTGCGGACCTGGCGGATATTTTTGACCAGCTGTACAAGCTCAATATGAAGCTTCAAGGAAGGGAAACACATATTCTTTTTCAAGATAGCCTTCGGGCCTTTGTTTCCAAACTGCAGAACTGGTGTCAGAAAACCAATCTTGGAAATACTGTATCGTTATGTTTGAAAAACTTTGTGGAATGATGGATGAGTCTCAGAAATAACTGGATCAGTTCCTCAAGGATGAGATTATCAAACATCTTCAGTCTCTCGAAAAGAAATTCGAGTGTTACGTCCCTGAGCTATCACAGGAATAGGAGGCCCTGGTAAGAAACCCATTTTATACTGAAATTGATGTAGCTAGCATCCCAGATAATATCCTAGATGAATTTCTGGATCTAAGGAACGACTCTTCAGCTCATGATCTTTTCAAGGAAAAATCCGTGACTCAGTTCTGGTGCGCGATGTATCAGTCATACTCCAAAGTCAGCATGACAGCTTTACGTGTCCTTGTTCCATTTGCTTCTACCTACTTGTGTGGGGCAGGATTTTCCACTCTTGTTAATATAAAAACAAAGATTAGGAACAGATTGGATGTTGGAGATGACATGAAACTGGCTCTAACAAACGCTTGGCCATGAATTTTAAAGCTTGCTGCTGAAATGCAACATCAGGTATCCCACTAGTTGAGTTGAATAGCTGTTCAAACCTATGTTAGTGTTATTTGAAGGAATATGTTCTTTCTGTTCACGCTACGGAAACCGGGGATAAGCACCGGCCTGATGAGTCGCTAGGCTCGGGTGTAAGAACCCAAACAGTTAATCAATGAAATCAATCAATCATCTTTCTGTTAATTCAGGTTGGCCCTCTCCTTCACAGAAAATAAAAGGAAAATTAAGCCGCTGATAGTAAGCCCTAAGTAAGGGGTCGCATGTTTTTCAAACTTTTAGGTAAGGGGTTGCGAGTGCCAAAAGGTTGGAAACCCCTGCATTATATAGAGAACCATTCTTGTTTTTACCTGCAGAAACAGTAGACTCCCAGTGGCCAATTTGTGTAAGTGTCATATATTTGTAGCCACAAGTTTCTCTGATGCAAATAAAAGGACTAAACCCAATTAGATACTCTATGTAAGGGACAGGCAAGTCACCATTATGAATCTCTCAATGTACAACAGAAGGCAATACTATGTAAAAATTTCCACAGATTCCAATCAAATATGGAGTCAATAGATTTTGATTTATGTTTAATTTGAGAATCCCACAAATAATCCTGGCTTTTAAAGTAACAAAAGCTTTAGATACATGGCACACAAATATATGGTTTGATTTTCAGGTTTTCTGCTTTGAACACTAGTGGGTAGCACCTTGAGACTCATGATATTATGCACTGGACACCTGATGTGCAAAATATCAAATTACAAATGATACCCCTGGTCCATTTGCACCACTTCCAGGTCACCAAAACTACAGACACGGTTTGTCATGGTTGTTGGCGCATGTGCAGTCATTCATAAATGTCTGTTGTGGTGAAGAGAGAACTGAGCCAGAAGGGAAAGCTCTGAATTTACCAGTTGATTTATGTACTAACCCTCACAATTAAAGACAGATGCTTTTTTTATTTTTATTTTTTACCAGATTAGTTTTTATGGATGGCAAGAAAAAAGTAGGGAGCATGGTGACGCATTGGTTAGTAAGTTCGCACACAGCAAGAAGGACGGGACCAGTGTGGGGTGAATCTTTGTGGAGTTTGCATGTTCTCTACCAACAGTCTAAAAACATGCACAGGAGACTGATTGGCAGTTTCAAATTGCCCATAGGTGAGAGAGAGTTTGAATGGTTACATGTGTGTTGGCCCTTGCAATGGCTTGGCAAGCTGTTCAGGATTAAGCATCTTAAAAAAAATGAAGGAACGATTAAATTAAAAGTAGGGTGATAGTGAAGACTCCCAGCTTTACTGTTTGGCAGTTGACCAATACAGTCAGGTAGGAGATATTCCAATGGCTTCTCAACCATTGGAATACAAATATAATACAAACCTCTGATTAAGAAACCTGATCTCGACCCATATCACCTGTCCAACTACAGACCAATATCAAACCTCCCTTTTCTCTCTAAGATCTTATAAAAAGCTGTAGCGCATCAGTTATGTTCTTATCTTTGTAGAAATAACATTCACGAAATGTATCAGTCAGGATTTTGGCCTCATCATAGCATAACGACAGCACTCGTTAAAGTGGCAAATGACTTACTGGTAGCCTTGGCTGTGTCTCCCTGCTTGTGCTACTTGACCTTAGTGCAGTTTTGACACTATTGATCACACAATTCTCCTTGACAGATGAAAAACTGTTGTTGGAGTTCAGGGAACGACCCTCTTTTGGTTTAAATGTTATTTAATTGACTATTATCAGTTTGTAGATGTAAATGGTGATTTCTCTGTAGGGTCTGTTAAGTTTGGTGCTCCACAAGGTTCCTAGGCCCATTGCTGCTCTGTCTATTTGTGATCCCTTTGGGTAATATGGTATTAGCTTTTGTTGTTGTGCTAATGGCATACAGTTATATATTTCAGCAAAGCCAGATGAGAGACATCAACTTAATAAAGTTCAAAAATGTGTAAAAGATATCAGACAATGGATGCTTACTAACTTTCTATTAGCTCTGACAAGATGGAAGTACTTGTACTCGGATCTCAGGCTGCTAGAAATATGGTTTCTGATTGTGTAGTAAGTTTGAATGGGGTTTTAGTGTCATCATGTGTGGCAATAAAGGAACTTGGAGTGATTATTGATGCTGGTCTTTTATTTGAAGCTCCTGTAAATAATATTACTAAAATAAGAAATATGGTGTTGATGATGCGGAAAAACTTGTTCATGCTTTTGTTACTTCGAGATTAGATCATTGTAATACGTTACTGTCTGGTTGTTCCAATAGGTGCCTAAACAAGCTCCAGTTAGTCCAGAATGCAGCAGCCAGAGTGCTTATTAGAACCAGAAGACATCAGCATCTCACCCCGATCTTATTTACACTGCACTGGCTCCCAGTTAAATTTTGAATCGAATATAAAATACAACTTTTAATCTATCTCGCGCCACATTATCTTGGTGAATTTCTTGTCGTTTAAGATCCGGCATGCCCCCTTAGATATAAAGGTGCAGGATGCTTAGTGATACCTCTAATAATGAAGACTACTGCAGGGGGCAGTCCAGTTAATGTTCAGGACTCAGACACAGTCTCTGTTTTTCAGACAAAGCTGAAAATGTACTTGTTTAGTCAAGCATTTTGTTAATAGCCTTTTATTAGGTAAAGGAGCAGATCTGGGGTCTCAGGCATAGAAAGTTCTGGCAAACTGTGATGTTGTGACACTGTCATTCCCCCACTCTACCTGCTCACCCAGGTCCGTTTGACAGTGGGGTGGCTGAGTGCCCAGCCGTACAGGGTGCCCTCATGTCTGTCTTCCTTCTGGTTCTCTCTCTTTCAGTTATGCTGCCATAGCCAGTCATGCCAGAGTGCCTGCCTGCACTCAGCAATAATAAAATCTTATGTTTCCATTACACTATTATGAGTGTACTTAACAACCTCTTCCTCTTCTCCCTCTTGTTGAGGGACATCTTCTCCTTCTGGGATGCTGGTGATCCTGATTTTTCTGCTTCCCAAGTACTGTGGTCTGTCCTGGTGTGCTGATGCTGACTGGAGTTATCATCTTGGAAGCCTTTCTTTCTCACTGATTAAGACCCAAGATGGACCTAGATGTGCACTAATAGCCTGTGAACATGACTTTTCACTGCTGGTGATATGAACTCTTGTCCCATAATTATTAAGGACTTAGTCATCTTATAACCAACCAGACCATTTTTTTACTGTAATGAATTTCACACATTGTGTACACACACACACATACACACACACTATATATATATATATATATATATATATATTCTAGTTTGCATTTCTATGATTTCACCCAAATGAGGATGGGTTTTCCTTTTGGGCCTGGTTCTTCTCAAGCTTTCTTCCTCGCAACTACTAAGGGAGTCTTTCCTTGCCACCATCTTGCTCATTAGGGATATGTAGGCGTAATAGGAAATGTTTAAATTCTTTTATACTTTGTAAGCCCTGACTTTCACTGTTTTACTGTATAAAGCTGCTTTGCAACAATGTCAATTAAATAAAACTGAATTGAATAATAAAAAATAGGACTTGGTTTCATCAGCTAGTTGGGCTTTTCAGTTAACTCTTAAGTGTAACAAGTTTCACAATACATTGCGACATCACTTTTCAGACCAGTTCAAAAGAAATTACTGAACACTCCAATCAAACATTTTTTTCACACCAAGATGACTTGGCACACCATTGCCTACACAAGCCTACTTCTTTCCTCTCATTCACCAAACTGCTTAATCCTACTAAGATCATGGGGAGCTGGAGCCTATGCCAACTAAATCTGGGCAAAGGCAGGGTACACCCCGATCAACCGACCATACTATAGCATGGTCAACACTTCCTGTACCAAAGACTCCACGTCCCAGGAGCCCCAGGATTACACAACTGTGGCATTGACTTCACATGTCACAAAGACCCGCGAGTGACTAAACATTGGACCAACTTCTACCTTCTTCAATTCGCCTTCCAGCCTCATCTTGGAGACGAGGACACCCACCTGGATCAGCCAGTAAGCATTGTGATTGTCATGAGTTGTTTGTTTTTTTTAACTTTTCCAGTGCATTCAACATCATCAGGCTGACTCTCCTGGGTGAGAATCTGACACCGATGCAGGTAGACACCTCTCTTATGTCCTGGATTGTGAAGTACCTGACCGGAAAAACCACAATATATGCGCTCACAGCACTGAAGTTCGGACACGGTGGTCAGCAACACCAGATCACCACAAGGGACCATCCTCTTCCCTTTCCTCTTCACCCTCTACACAACAGACTTCAGCTACTGCACAGAGAACTGCCATCTTCAGAAATTTTATGACAACTCTGCTGTAGTCGGATGTATCAGTGGAGATGATGAGATGGAGTTTCTGGTTGCGGTGGATTCTTTCGGCAATTGGTGTGAGCAGAATCATCTGCAGCTAAATGTAACAAAGAACAAGGAATTGATTGTGGAATTTAATAGATCCAAAACACCAGATACTGCTTCAATTCAGGGCAACAATGTAAAAATGGTGGAGGACTACAACTACGTTGTTCATATTAACAATAAACTGGACTAGGTTGAGAACACCGCACTTTACAATTATACGCTATTTCTATTTTTTGAGGAGGTTAAGTTAATTAACATCTGTCGGGCACTACTCAGGATGTTTTATGAGTCTGTTGTGGTTAACACTATCCTCTATTGTGTTGTACTGTATATATACATACATATACAGTGGTACCTCACCTTACGAAATTAATCCGTTCCAGAAGTGGTTTCATAACCTGATTTTTTTTCATAAGTTGAGTCGCATTTTACATGTAAAAGGCCTGATTCGTTCCAAGGCCCCCAATACTACCCCCCTCAACCCTTTAAAATTTATAAAAGCATACCTTTTAAGGCCTCCTGCTTCAATATCATACCGATGGTAGATGGGTTTCAGCCATATTCCTTTGCGATATCACTCAACCGCATGCCACGAGTCTGCTTCTTCTTTTCACTTGCACCAGGACTCACTTTTTTGGGGCCCATTATGAATGACGAAAAATAAAGTTGCAATGAACACACTCGAAAAACTCACGAAAAAACAGTAACTCTGTCCTTTACTTGTGTTAGAACTTCTTGATGAACAATGGGTCAAAGGCACAGGAGAAGCTTTATGGGTATCATGGAGATGCAGCTCCCTCTTTGCCAATGAGAGGCTAGCGGGGCAGGGTGTTGGGAGATAGCCAATGGGAGAGCAACTGTATCATGCTAATTTCAAAACAAAATACAGGATGCTACAAGCTTATTTACGTTTTGGGGGATTTGGGCGGCTGCGAAACTGAGTGCGCATTGTTTTCATTTTTGAGATGTCGCGTTTCGTAACGTGAATTTTTTTGTATCCAGACATGGAAATTTTAGGTAAATGCATTTCGTAACTTGGATTTTTCATCATTTGGGTCTTTCGTAAGGGACTGTACACACACACACACACACACACATATACATATATATATATATATATATATATATATATATATATATATATACACACACTAGTATACTAGAACACGACAAAAAAAGTTAAGGATTATAAAAAGTTAAGGATATTATATATGTGGGCAGTGGTGGTCTAGTGGTACAGGGGAATGGATCGCTGATCCAAAGGTTGGGGGTTTGAGTCTCACTCTCCACAAGGTTGTCACTGTCCCCCCCCCCAGTGCAGCAAACTGGGTTATCAATGGCGGGCCATGTCTCTCACTGTCTATGGTTGGCGGCATGTAAAAGAACCATTGCTGACTTTCGTAAAGAGTAGCTGCAAAGTCGTCAGCGTGTTTCTGTCCCTTGCTAAAAGGGTTGTGACAGGAAGGGCATCCGACGTAAAAACCTCTGCCAAATCAAATGTACAAATCAGATGATTCGCTGTGGCGACTCCTGAGTAACAGGGAAAAAGCCGAAAGGAAGACAGACAGGCACACATTATATTATATATATATTACACACATACATACATACATAGATATATAGGGATCCTTTACTACTTCGTGCGTCAATTAATGCGGCTTCAGTGCATTGCCGTTTTTAAAAAAATAAACATTCATCGAATGTAAGACAGTGGTGAGGTGTGCTGTCGGTGTGACCGACGAATTCAAGGTGGAGGTGGGACTGCATCAAGGGTCAGCTCTGAGCCCCTTCTTGTTTGCTATGGTGATGGACAGGCTGACAGATGAGGTGAGACAAGAATCTCCATGGACTATGATGTTTGCAGATGACATCGTGATCTGTAGTGAGAGCAGAGAACAAGTGCAGGAAAATCTAGAGAGGTGGAGGTATGCCCTGGAAAGGAGAGGAATGAAGGTTAGCCTCAGAAAATCAGAATACATGTGTGTGAATGAGAAGGACCCAGGAGGAACGGTGATGTTACAGGGAGCAGAGATAACGAAGGTGGAGGATTTTAAGTACTTAGGCTCAACAATCCAGAGCAATGGAGAGTGTGGAAAAGAGGTGAAGAAGCGTGTGCAGGCTGGCTGGAATGGTTGGAGAAAAGTATCCGGTGTGATGTGCGATAGGAGAATGTCAGCAAGAATGAAGGGAAAAGTGTACAAGATGGTGGTGAGGCCAGCGATGTTGTATGGCTTAGAAACAGTGGCGCTGAGGAAAAGGCAGGAGGCAGAGCTGGAGGTAGCGGAGATGAAAATGTTGAGGTTCTCCCTGGGAGTAACGAGGATGGATAGGATCAGAAATGAGTATATCAGAGGGACAGCCCACGTAAGATGTTTTGGAGACAAAGTCAGAGAGGCTAGATTGAGATGGTTTGGACATGTACAGAGGAGGGATAGTGAGTATATTGGCAGTAGGATGCTGAGGTTGGAACTACCAGGCAGAAGGCCTCGAGGAAGACCGAAGAAGAGATTTATGGATGTGGTGAAGGAAGACATGAAGGTCGTTGGAGTCAGAAAAGAAGATGCGGAGGACAGGGTGAGGTGGAGGCGGATGATTTGCTGTGGCGACCCCTGAAGGGAGCAGCCGAAAGTAAAAGAAGAAGAAGAAGAAACATTCATCGAATTAAAAATTAAGGAAGAATATGGGGAAATGTTATGGAAAATGTCACAAAAACAAGGTCAATTATGCAAAAAAAAAACAACCCCGAAACAAACAAAAAACAACCCAAAATCTCCCATCAAAACTGGATACATTGTTGCATCTAACGCATCGGTGCTCGTGCGCACGCGTATGTATGTATGTATGTATGTCATGCAACACCATCTGTATGTGTGTGTAGAGACGCTCCCCAACTTATGAACGAGTTAGGTTCTGGACGGCCGTTCTTAGAAGAATTTGTTTGTAAGTCGTTACAGGGCATTCTTTGGAGGGGAACGTATGTTTAAGCCTTGTATAAGTCACCTATATGAGTTTGTACTGTATACAATCTCTCTCTCTCTCTCTCTCTCTCCCCATAATCATCTGTATATTACAGTATTAATATCATGTTTAAACTCCTGGTTCCTCCCAAGCACAGCACAGCGGATCTGATCAGATTTACAAATAGTTTCACTCTATCCAGTTCCTTATAATACTGGAGTCAATTTGTTTATTCATTGAAAGTTTTGGCAGGAGTTCAGAAAAGTATCGTTCTGCTTCTTTTCCTGGACCAGTGTAAAGCCCCCCCCCACTGCTGGAGCCGAGTATTGAGTGTACCTCAGGATAATGTTTAATCATATTTCATACTTATATTTATGATATATTTTTCTGTAGATTTTATTCCATTTCTATTACTTCTTGTTCTTCACTTTCAACCTCGGACAGACCTGTTCTTATCTCCGAATGTTTGCAAAACGAATATTGGTAAGTTGGGGAGCATCTGTACTTATTTTATTTCACAACTCATAATAACAATTAAACATTAAAAATAACAAGTATTTATAGCATTGAATATGTATTTATTGATATATACACATATACGTACACGTCAGTTGGGGGTGTGGGGTGATCCTACTTCGCGGATTTCGATGGTCACATGGGGATCTGTCCCAATTAACTGTGGAAAGTGAGGGATCCCTGTAAAAAAAAAAAAAGATACATATATATATACACACATCCTTCTCAAAAAATTAGCATATTGTGATAAAGTTCATTATTTTCTGGAATGTACTGATAAACTTTAAACTTTCATATATTTTAGATTCATTGCACACCAACTGAAATATTTCAGGTCTTTTATTGTTTTAATACTGATGATTTTGGCATACAGCTCATGAAAACTCAAAATTCCTAGCTCAAAAAAAATAGCATATTTCATGATATAAAATAATGCTTTTATTATATAATAAAGTGTTTTTAATACAAAAAAGTCAACCTTCAAATAATTATGTTCAGATATGCACTCAATACTTGGTCGGGAATCCTTTTGCAGAAATAACTGCTTCAATGCAGCGTGGCATGGAGGCAATCAGCCTGTGGCACTGCTGAGGTGTTATGGAGGCCCAGGATTCTTCGATAGTGGCCTTAAGCTCATCCACAGTGTTGGGTCTGGTGTCTCAACTTTCTCTTCACAATGGGGGGGGGGGGGGGGGGGGGGGCACTAACCAGTGTCTCTGCCCCTCATGCCGGTCCCAAGCCTGGAGAAATGCAGAAGGTTGTGTGAGGAAGGGCATCCGACATAAAACCAATGCCAAACTTTATGATGCAAATCAGAAGTATTACCCCCATACCGGATCGGTCGAGGCCCGGGTTAACAACGACCGCCATCAGTGCTGTTAACCAACAGGGTGCTGGTGGAAATTGGACTACTGTTGGTCAAAGACGAAGAAGGAGAGGCGGGAGGTGTGTCAGTAGGCAGAGAGAGAGAAGAGGAAAGGCATGAGTCTAGGACAGAGACTGGGGACGTTGAATGTTGGAACTATGCAAGGAAAAGGTAGAGAGCTGGCTGACATGATGCAGAGGAGGAAGGTGGACATACTGTGTGTGCAGGAGACCAGGTGGAAAGGTAGCAAAGCTAAAAGCTTAGGAGCAGGGTTTAAGCTATTTTATCACGGTGTGGATGGGAAGAGAAATGGAGTAGGAGTCATCTTGAAGGAGGGATTTGTCAGGAATGTTCTAGAAGTGAAAAGAGTGTCAGACAGAGTGAGGAGTCTCAAGTTGGAAATTGAAGGCGTGATGGTCAATGTTGTTAGTGCTTATGCCCCACAGACAGGATGTGAGCGAGAAGAGGAGAGATTCTGGAGTGACTTGGATGAAGTGATGCAGAGTACCCCCAGAGGTGAAAGAGTGGTCATTGGTGCAGACTTCAATGGACATGTTGGTGCAGGCAACAGAGGGGACGAGGAAGTGATGGGCAGGTTTGGTATCCAGGACAGGAACGCAGAAGGACAGATGTTGGTAGATTTTGCAAAAAGGATGGAAATGGCTGTGGTGAATACTTTCTTCCAGAAGAAACAGGAGCATAGGGTGACTTATGAAAGCGGAGGTAGGAGCACACAGGTAGACTACATCTTGTGTAAGCGATGTGATTTGAAGGAAGTCAGTGACTGCAAAGTAGTAGTGGGCGAGAGTGTTGCCAAACAGCATAGGATGGTGGTATGCAGGATGACGCTGATGGTGGGGAAGGTGAAGAAGGCAAAGGCAGAGCAGAAGACAAAGTGGTGGAAGTTGAAAAAGGAAGAGTGTCGGGTTGTCTTCAAGGAGGAGTTGAAACAGGCTTTGGGTGACCAGGAAGTGCTTCCAGATGACTGGACAACCACAGCAAATGTGATCAGGGAGACAGGCAGGAGAGTACTTGGTGTGTCCTCTGGAAGGAAAGTCGATAAGGAGACTTGGTGGTGGAATGAGGAAGTGCAGGAGTGTGTACAAAGGAAGAGGTTAGCTAAGAAGAAGTGGGACATTGAGAGGACCGAAGAGAGTAAACAGGAGTACAGGGAGACACAGCGTAAGGCGAAAGTAGCAGTGGCTAAGGCCAAACAGAGGGCGTATGATGACTTGTATGATAGGTTGGACAGTAAAGAGGGAGAAAAGGATCTATACAGGTTGGCACAGCAGAGAAATAGAGATGGAAAGGACGTGCAGCAAGTTAGATTGATAAAGGACAGAGAGGGAATGTATTGACTGATGACAGAAGTGTGCTGGGAAGATGGAAAGAGTACTTTGAAGAGCTGATGAATGAGAAAAAAAAAAAAAAAAGAGTAGAAGAGGTGACCATTGAGGAGCAGGATGTAGCAAAAGATCAGTAAGGGTGAAGTGAGAAGGGCATTGAAGAGGATGAAGAATGGAAAGGCAGTTGGTCCTGATGATATACCTGTGGAGGTATGGAAGTGTCTAGGAGAGGTAGCAGCAGATTTTCTGACAAGAACATTCAACAAGGTCCTAGAGAGTGAGCAGATGCCGGAGGAGAAGTGTGCTGGTGCCCATTTTTAAGAACAAGGGAGACGTGCAGAGTTGTGGAAACTACAGAGAGATAAAGTTGATGAGCCATACGATGAAGTTATGGGAAAGAATATTGGAAGCTAGACTAAGGGCAGAGGTCAGCATTTGTGAACAACAGTTTGGTTTCATGCCAAGAAAGAGCACCACACATGCAATGTTTGCTTTGAGGATGTTAATAGAGAAGTACAGAGAAGGTCAGAGGGAACTACATTGTGCCTTTGTGGATCTGGAAAAAGCATATGACAGGGTGCCAAGAGAAGAACTGTGGTATTGCATCAGGAAGTCTGGAGTGGCAGAGAAGTATGTTAGAGTGGTGCAGGACATGAGAGATACAAGACAGTGGTGAGGTGTGCTGTCGGTGTGACTGACGAATTCAAGGTGGAGGTGGGACTGCATCAAGGGTCAGCTCTGAGCCCCTTCTTGTTTGCTATGGTGATGGACAGGCTGACAGACGAGGTTAGACAAGAATCTCCATGGACTATGATGTTTGCAGATGACATTGTGATCTGTAGTGAGAGCAGAGAACAAGTGCAGGAAAATCTAGAGAGGTGGAGGTATGCCCTGGAAAGGAGAGAAATGAAGGTTAGCCTCAGAAAATCAGAATACATGTGTGTGAATGAGAAGGACCTAGGAGGAACGGTGATGTTACAGGGAGCAGAGATCACGAAGGTGGAGGATTGTAAGTACTTAGGCTCAACAATCCAGAGCAATGGAGAGTGTGGAAAAGAGGTGAAGAAATGTGTGCAGGCAGGTTGGAATGGTTGGAGAAAAGTGTCCGGAGTGATGTGTGATAGGAGAGTGTCAACAAGAATGAAGGGAAAAATGTACAAGACGGTGGTGAGGCCAGCAATGTTGTATGGCTTAGAAACAGTGGCGCTGAGGAAAAGGCAGGAGGCAGAGCTGGAGGTAGTAGAGATGAAAATGTTGAGGTTCTCTCTGGGAGTAACGAGGATGGATAGGATCAAAAATGAGTATATCAGAGGGACATGTAAGATGTTTTGGAGACAAAGTCAGAGCGGCTAGATTGAGATGGTTTGGACATGTACAGAGGAGGGATAGTGAGTATATTGGCAGTAGGATGCTGAGGTTGGAACTACCAGGCAGAAGGCCTCGAGGAAGATCAAAGAAGAGATTTATGGATGTGGTGAAGGAAGACATGAAGGTCGTTGGAGTCAGAAAAGAAGATGCAGAGGACAGGGTGAGATGGAGGAGGAGGATTTGCTGTGGCAACCCCTTAAGGGAGCAGCCAAAAGTAAAAGAAGAAGAATATCCCACAGATTCTCTATGGGGTTCAGGTCAGGACAGTTGGCAGGCCAATTGAGCACAGTAATACCATGGTCAGTAAACCATTTCCCAGTGGTTTTGGCACTGTGAGCAGGTGCCAGGTCGTACTGAAAAATGAAATCATCTCCATAAAGCTTTTTATCAGATGGAAGCATGAAGTGCTCCAAAATCTCCTGATAGCTAGCTGCATTGACCCTGCCCTTGATGAAACACAGTGGACCAACACCAGCAGCTGACATGGCACCTCAGACATCACTGTTGATTGTGGGTATTTGACACTGGACTTCAGGCATTTTGGCATTTCCTTCTCCCCAGTCTTCCTCCAGACGCTGGCACCTCGATTTCCGAATGACATGCAAAATTTGCTTTCATCCGAAAAAAGTACTTTGGACCACTCAGCAACAGTCCAGTGCTGCTACTCTGTAGCCCAGGTCAGGCGCGTCTGTCGCCGTTTCTGATTCAAAAGTGGCTTGACCTGGGGAATGCGGCAGCCGTAGCCCAGTCCACTGCTTCCACAGGTCCCCCAAGGTCTGGAATCGGCCCTTCTCCACAATCTTCCTCAGGGTCCGGTCACCTCTTCTGGTTGTGCAGCGTTTTCTGCCACACTTTTTCCTTCCCACAAACGTCCCACTGAGGTGGCTTGATGCAGCATTCTGGGAACAGCCTATTCGCTCAGAGATTTCTTTCTGCGTCTTACCCTCTTGCTTGAGGGTGTCAATGATGGCCTTCTGGACAGCAGTCAGGTCGGCAGTCTTACCCATGATTGCGGTTTTCAGTAATGAACCAGGCTGGGAGTTTTTAAAAGCCTCAGGAATCTTTTGCAGGTGTTTAGAGTTAATTGGTTGATTCAGATGATTAGGTTAATAGCTCGTTTAGACTACCTGAACATGATATGCTAATTTTTTGAGATAGGAATTTTGGGTTTTCATGAACTGTATGACAAAATCATCAGTATTAAAACAATAAAAGCCCTGAAATATTTCAGTTGGTGTGCAATGAATCTAAAGTATATGAAAGTTTAATTTTTATCAGTACATTACAGCAAATAATGAACTTTATCACAATATGCTAGTTTTTTGAGAAGGACTAGTATATATATATATATATATATATATATATATATATATATATATATACACACACACACACACACACACTAGTCCTTCTCAATATATAATATATATACACATACACATACATACACACACACACACACACACCTACACACGCGAGTGTCTTTTTCTTACATTTTGTAAGTATATTGAGAACGTCCACCACACCAACATCACCGTCATCGGACAATGCCTTCCACGTCTTCGGCCACGATGGGCTGCTAAAGAAGAAGATTTGTATAGCACAACTGTGTGCTCATATTTTCTTCTGGGATCAATAAATTGTTCTGATTAATCTTGAATACGTACACGGGTCTCTTAACAGCGACAGCAGGACAAAAAATTGACTAGTACTCCTTTCCCTCAACCTGGTCTTCTGCCTGAGAAAACAACTCCTGAAAAGGAAGGATCTGTTCAGACCCCTCAGATAGCATTGCTCTTACAATGTCAAGGCACAAGAAGAAGAAAAAAAAACTTTAGGGTGCTGTTTCGCATGCATTCCAAACTCTTGCCCTGACAAATCATTTCCAATTATAATGTATGTGCCTTCAGGTGGCAATCCTCACACAGGGATAGTCCACCAGTAGCAGCGATATGAAAAAAGGCAAAATGCATAAGCACAATGTGTGCACAGATCAACACCTGATGTACTGCTAGATGGAGCTGTAGAGGGACAGAAATGTCACATTCATGTCTGGATTAATTGCGAAAAAATCCAATTAACGAAATGTGCACATCTTTGAAATCCTTTGGAGGAAACCAAAACACATAAAAGTCAACACAGAAATGCCCTTGCTGTGCCCAGGACTCAAACCCAGAATTGTGAGAAGTGCTTTCCAGTACATCACCATGCTGCCTACATGCCATATATGGGTAAGATGAAGTTATTCCACTCATCCATGCTAATACTTCAGACATTTAAATCAAACCACAAGGCAATCTCTAAGGTATTTTTAAGATTTATATCTGATTGTAGGCTGCAAAGCTGTCAGAGTGTTTCTGTCCCTTGCTAAAAAGGGTTGTGACAGGAAGGGCATCCGATGTAGAAACCTATGCCAAATCAAACGTGCGAATCAGATGATTCACTGTGGAGACTCCCGAGAAACGGGAAAACGCCGAAAGGAAGAAAGAAATATCTGATTGTGACTGGGCCCTGCTAAAATCATGTTTTTTCTAGTAAGCCCAGTTATTAATTAGTTGTTTAAATTTGTACACTCATGGTCCTGCTGAAAAGCAATTTTTGTCTTTATCTGACGACTCATGGCCTGCAATTTTTGGAGCTCTCTGTTTATTTACAGTACTCCAGTCTTAACCTAGATTCCCACTCCTGGCTGAAGATAATCTCATCCTGGAGATACTGGCCTCACCTTGGTGTTCTTTGGTCGAGAGGTTGTTTTTTTGTTTTTTTTTAATTATTTGCCAAACATGTAAAGTATTTTAAAAGTATATCAAATATCCCAAATTGGACGCTTTAGACCATAACACATGGTTTGTGATCATTTAAGTGGATGTCAAATAGTTTCATTTCGCCAGCCTACCACAAGGAAAGTGCTGAATTTAAGGTTCTCTCATGAAGCAAAAACACAATTTTAAAAAAGGGCATTCAGAGTGCAAACCTCTGCTAAGCCATAAAAATTATGTACATATGTACACAAAATTATATAAATACATATGTATTTATGTACATAAAATTATGTGTGTGTGTGTGTGTGTGCATGTGTGGTACTACACAAAAATGGGATTTCAATAACTTTTTTTGACCATGCAATGTACATATATGTTTAACTTCAAAGTGTTTACTCCTTGATTTCAAAAGGAATAATGACAGAATGAAGCCAAGCTCAGGTGAACAGTATATCTACACATGCCCAAGGATACATCAATAATAAAATAATTCACATCAAAGCTGATGATTTTCAGAACAGCAGCACGAGTGATCGACAGCCTGTTGGTATGCATATTAACCCATTACAGCACAATACAGAACTCTTGTTGACATTATTCGTGAAATTGAGATCATGCTTATCACGATAAAACATTAAAAACATACAAAAAAAAGAAAAGAAGCCCCTCATTTATTTGTACAATATTCTTACAGTATAAAAAGGTGGTTGAATGCAGATACAGACAAGAATAGTGCTACTGTAACATTTCAGCAACCAGACTGCAAGAAATGCCATGAGGACAACTGGCTTGTTTCTTTGTGTTTCAGAAATGAAGCATCAAGTTGACTCTCAGAAAGATACTTTTTGTGGTAGCACACAGGATATATTCAAGTAGGATGAGAGCCTGCCAGAATTTACAGCAATAATAGAAAAAAAAAAGTCAACCTGACAAGTTGATTTGAAAATGTATACTATTTTCCTGATATGCCATGACAGTTGACTGAAGAAGACATTTTCTTGAAGAAGTGAACAGGCTTGTATGTCATCTCCAGTTTGCCAAGTGTAAAATCACCAGTTCCAACAAAGAAATTACATTTATCAACAAAAGGTGGGCATGTGTTCATAGGCAGACGGTGATGCAATGGTCAAATCTGTCCAAATGTGGTTTATTTTTCACCATAGTCTCCCCTGTGTTCTGGCACATTACCACACTTCTATCAGTTTTGCAGTGCTTGGATCCCCTTGGTAGAAGCTACCGACTTTCAATACTCCGGCATTACTCCTTCTTAGTCAACCTATGAACTGTAACCCATCCTCTGAACGTGCCAAGCCCAACAGATCAAATTGGGCTTAACACATCAGTGCAGTCCAAAAGAAAAGAAAACAAACAAAAAAGTGATTTAGTAAATCAGTAGAATTTGACTCCTTTGCCCTCATCCATTGTGAAGATCTCTGCTTTGCCTTCAGCCTGCAATGCCTGCAGGGCACGCAGCAGCACCCACTCCTGCAGCCCATGGAACTCTGGGAAATAAAGTGCAAACATGCAATGTTTGCATGCAAAGTTACTTGAGAAGCAACAGCATACACAAGGACCAGTATCATCCAAATTATATATACTGTACCGTATTCGAAAAAAAAAACCCGTGTTTTTGATCTTATGTCTAATAACCGCCCATGTGTACTGGGAGCAAAATGGTAGATCAAACTTACCAATTTTATTCAATTAGTCTCTAACGGTAAAATGAGGCGTTCACTGCCTGTAAAAGCGAGTTTGCACAGTATTTCAAGACCCCCTGCCACTGTCTATAATGTTCATCAGTAACAACACATTTGATCGTTCCGTCATGCTTTAAAAAACAGGAAAATATTTTGCTGTGTTCTCTTGGTAAATGTCCAACAAGATGAACCATTAAAAACTGCTACAGCAAAACTATGGGATGCTCTGAATGGATGGACCGATGCGCCAGATATGGACTTATCAGAAAGTGATGCCGAATATTTATGTACCATAAAAGTCCGTTACCTTTCCAAAGGGTACCGACACAAACCCCATAATATGCCTCACTTCGGCTTTTGGCCTTATGGACTGATAACAGTTTGGATTGTCCTTTTTACTTTTCAGCCCAGAACTGGATTTCGGTGTCAACTTCTTCCATATATAGTGATTTGCACATTCCACATTTCCAATGAGTGATGATCTCAGATGCTTCCAAGTACAGAAAAGTCAATCACACTTCTAATCACAGTTAATATAAAGCTGCCTTTTACACTGATACATTTACCTGCAGCTCAAGCTGTAACTATAGCCTGACTTAACTGTGTATATAAAAGTACTATATAATTAAACATGTTGGGCAGTGGTGGCTTGCTGAAAGGTTGGGGGTTCAAGCCTCACCGTCACCGGGTTCTCACTGCTGTCTCCCAGTGCAACTAACTGGGCTATCAAAGACCGGTCATGTTTCTAACTGTCTATGATGAAAAGCGTGTAAAAGAACCATTGCTGACTTTCGTGAAGAGTAGCTGCATAGCCGTCAGTGTGTTTCTGCTCTGCGATGGCCTTTCGAGCTGTCCAGGGTGTACTCTAGACCTAACCCAGATTCAGCCGAGATGGGCACCAGACTCACTGCAACTCTAATTAGAATTAATTGGTTCAGAAAATGAATGAAATTTGACTAACTTCTAACATCATGGTACCTGCCAACTTTTGAAACCTGAAAAGCCTAGTAGCTAACCGGGGTCCATGGGCCGCAGGCCCCAGTAGGTCCAGGACAAAGTCCTGGTGGGGAGTTCAGGGGGGCGAAGCCCCTGACATGAAATGATTATTTGCATTAAATCAAGTTAGAATGTGGCAAAGAAGCACATATTTCTTTAACAACCATGTTTCCATTTTCAACTGTCAAAGCAGAAATGCTGATGGAAAAGATCAAGGACAAACTTTCTGGTTCATATCCTTTCAGAATTTTTTTGGGGCATAATCATGCAATCTTGTAGGCATAGAGTGCAGTTAGTGTAATTTTCACTCTTTCTTGAACCTATAATAATTCCTGGAAATGCTTTGGAGTATTCCTCATGAAAAGACTATAACTTTCGTTTAGGTTTCATACTGTGATTTTTTAAATTTTCTCTGGCAGATTCCATCATGAAAACATACCGACACAAAGCTGACCCATCTAATTCCTTCGCCATTCCAATGTAAAACAAAGGATGACCTCTCGCACATGCGCAATATACCTACAAGAAGTTACATTAGTGGTATGCATTGCGCTTTTCTTCTAAATTTAGATACGGTTCTTGGCGATCTCATTCATTTGTTTTGTGTTTTTTTTCATTACTATTTTGATTTTTATGTTAAAAAAAAAACGTAATTTTTATTAATACAACCGTAACCTCGAGTGGGATAATGAAAACCGTCATCATTACGGCAAAACCAGACTAGTTGGCAGGTATTCATCATGAAAAACATCACTGAAAAAGATACTTGCTTTTTGTATCTGTATAAATGAATACCAAAAATTGAATCCAATAAAGCTCTCTGGATAGATGTATGGTGACAGATATATAGAGAATTTAACAGTCTGATCTACCAAATAAAGGGGTCGTACATTCACACTGTACTGGTTTGTGAAATAAAAGGTAAAGTACATTTATTAATTAAAAAACCCACAACACATACACGAACAACACACTTTCTACTTTTAGATGCATTTACGACACTGTCCCAACAGTTTCTTCTTTGTGGTTGTGAAGTTAATGCTGAATACAAGTACCAACAAAACAGCTCTACTTTTTTTAGTAAAACAATACAGTTTGACATAATCTGCCAAATAAACTTAAATTATTCATAACCAACAGTACACATACCTTCACTTTCTGTGTCATCACCTTCAGAAAGCGCATTTAGTGTAAACACGGAGTTAATCAAGCCATTTTTAGATACCTAAAAAAAAAAAGAATTGTGTGTCTGTGTCAAACGCTGCAGAGCCCATCAAGTATTATTAATGCAAACAATACAAACTGAACTGAATGAATAAAATAGAACATTTAATACTGTACTGGAAAACTAATGTTTAAACATTTGAAATGTTACAGAAAAATTATATTTTGGCTGTCAAGAGATAGACCACATTTTAGGCATTGGTGGTTCAGTAGTTAAGGTTTTACATCAGAGTGTGAAACATCTTTAATGGTATAATTGTATTGGCTTATTCTGCTCTTGAGTTTAAAAAAATGCTGTCATGAAGCTCACTCTCAATGTATCGGTGATATTTATTAGAGATATTTATTATTTTTACAGTACATCCTGTATATCCATTATGCAGGTCAGACGAGTGACAGCTCCACTCTGAAACTGGCCTCACACAGGGGCGATGTGGCAAAACAATTGTGAGCAGTAGATGAAAACATGGTGTGCGTAGGGTTGTATTTCACACTGTTCAGTAAGGTTGCAAAGAATGAAAGCATGGCAGCTACAAGGCAGCTAGACTGTGATACATGGCTTTGAGAGTTGCTGCGATATTTCTAACATTTTTGAAGTCTCACAGTTTATGACAGTCACAGTGTTAAGATGATGAGCCACAATGAAACACCATCAGAACCACTCCCATATGAGGCATACTTGAAAGAAAGAACGAAAGAAAGAATTAAATAAAACAGCGTAGAGCTTCTATTTAGGTGCCTCCAGATCACCGTAGTAAGTAGTCAGAAAGCATGACTGTTTTGGTAAATCTTTTGTGTTGTCACCCCTGCATGTTACATGTAAAAAGTATACAGTCCTCACCCATTCATACATCAGCTTTCCCCATTCTTCTGGTCTTCGCCACATTATTAAACAGCGTGTTTTGTTTTTATCCATCCATTCCAGGTTCCCTGTGGACAGAAACAACAGTGGCATCACTGTTTTGTGAAACTTGCCATGTTTGGAGGAAATAGAACCATTTTTAAAAGGATTACTGAGAACTCCTGCTCACCTTTTTTCCTCAGTTCCTCAAAGACAACTTGTATGGCCTCAACAGAAAGTTTCCCTGAACAACTGAAGTCAAAGTGAATTAACAAAAATGGATTTGAAGCTCATTTTGCTTAATGCAACACACTACAGCCATTTATAATTAATCTGATGTAAAAGTGTCGTTCCAGAAGAGGAAACTTTGTGTGATGGTTCATGGCCAGACGATCGGATAGTGGACGATGGCAAAAGGTGACTTGATCAACCCAATATCTCATAATACGTAGTGGGCAAAATCTTGAGACTTAAGATCAGACGCTGTTGTGGTCCTGCATTGGATAGTTCCCAAACTTGCATCGCACTGCTGGTTATCACGGCCCGCACATAGTCTTTTGAGAAGATGTGTTTGGATTGCTTCATTTTTCCCCATCCGACTCCTTGATTGTTTTATGTCTAGATGAAGTCCCCTGTTACTAGATCACCCACCTCCAATTTCTAACATTTGTGGGCAATGTGCGCATATCACTGCCATTACTATGCCTGGAAGCTGTAATGTCTGTAAGACTTACTTTAACAGACATGGAAAATCTATATAGTCATCTATATATAACCAATGTGTCCGCTACAGATTTGATGGTGTCAGCACATATGCATGTACTACACCATTTAGACCAGTTTCACGTTGAAAAGTTAATTGGGTACAAATGCTCATTCCCTGCGAAACAAGTTGGACGAGCTTCATGCTCGGACTGCAGCGCAGAGGGATCTACAGGACTGCTCCATGTTGTGTTTCTGTGAAATATGGCTCGAAGAGAGTACACCCGATGAGGCGATTGCACCAGCAGGCAACACGGCCTTCACCCCCTGCGATCCCAAGTGCCGGAGTTGTCGTTCGGCCCCTCCCCGCCTGGGCTTATTGTTAGCCAGGGTGCGGCTAGCATTGAGCTATCATAGATATTAGCACAGAATAGGACTTGAGCGTGCTCGGTGCTAAACATCGAAGACTCCGATCTCATAGCTGTAGTAGGGCCGACCGGTCATAGACGAGCATAGTGCAAAACATGAACAAATCAAAAGAAACAACATCACTGAGAACTAGCCCTGGGCTTATTGTTAGCCGGGGTGCAGCTAGCATTGAGCTACCATAACATATTAGCTCAGGATAGAAGTTAAGCGCGTTCAGTTGTACACGCCCAAGACTCCGATCTCATAGCTGTAGTAGGGCCGACCGGTCACAGACGAGCATAGTGCAAAACATGAACAAACATAAAACAAATTAAAATGAACAAAGAAACAATTTGACTATGAGATCGCCACGACATCGCCCTCTAGGCAGTGCCATCTTGGAGACGTCACGTTCAATGTAAAAGGACATGAAGCGTAATAAAGTTTATCCTTTTGGTATTGTTTGTTCCCCAGTGCAGCTAACTGGGTTATCAAAGGCGGGCCATGTCTCTCAATGTCTATGGTGAGAGGCATGTAAAAGAACCATTGCTGACTTTCGTAAAGAGTAGGCTACAAAGTCGTCAGCGTGTTTCTATCCCTTGCTAAAAAAAGGGTTGTGACAGGAAGGGCATCCGACGTGAAAACCTCTGCCAAATCAAACATGCGAATCAGATGATTCGCTGTGGCGACTCCCGAGTAAAAGGGATAAAAGCCGAAAGGAAGACAGACTTTTGGTATTGTTTGTTAAACATGCTACAAAACATAAAATCTCATGCACAAACATTCTAAACATGAACTTGGGCAATATCCTGGAATAATAATTGAAAAAGACTTTAATACTAGTGCTTTACAACAGTATATGCTGTATAATTTTTATATTTTTTCATCAATAAATGAGTAAAAATTAAAAAGTTTTTCTTAAATCATTACTACATTTTACTACATTGTACTGTATTACAATATTATTATAATATATTATAATATTTCTGTAATACAAATGCTGTATTAATGAGTAAGCCTGTCTATAGAATGTGTTTAAGAAGCATATTTTAGCGCATGTAATAGACACACAGTATTTTACTTCCAGTTGCTCATTCGCGCATGTAATATGATACATGGGGTTTTACTTCCAGGTACAGAACTCGTGGATTATCTTCATTTGCGGGAGGGGCCGGAATCGAACTCCCATGAATATCGAGGGCCTACTGTATATATACATACACACACACACATATACACACAAACATATGAATGAATGAGAGAGAGAGTTCCTTTCAGCTTTTTCCCTTTATCAGGGGTCACCAAAGCTGAATATATATGTATATATGAGGAACTTAACTTGCTAACAAGGGACACCTATAAGTATTTTCTGCACTGAAATATGAGGAATGTCATAACACGAGGATGCCCTACACACAAATAAGCAAAGAATCACCCAATCACATGATCATGCAGCATTGCACCATCATCTCAAACTGTTGGGCAAGTCAAATAGCACCTGCTTTTGGGCAAACTGTTAAAATGATGACTAAAAAAAAAAAAGACACTGAAGAAGGGACAAAAGTGAAGAGAAACACAAAGTTAATTAAGTGTGGAATTGATGTAAGTGATTATTGATATCTTCATCTGCTTAATCCGGAATCGAGTCGTGGGGCAGCAACCTAATCAATGAGGTCCAGACACAGATTATTGATATTATGCTACAATATACTTGGGATGTCATTGACAATCGGAATATCGCTGTTATAATTATGTCGATCGATAATTGATACCTGTAAAAGGGGTATCGATACTTCTAACGTTATAGCTTCCTGTGTTCATGACAGCGTCTGTAGTAAATGCCATTTCAATGACACGCATAGTAAATGGTACGTCCCGCCTCTCTGTATGGTAAATGGTACATCCCTGCTTCTAGTGTGCCGTCAGAGCGCGTGTTCTCAACAGCACGGAACATTTTGAACAAGAAGAGACACTTATCACCAGATAATGCAGATATGTGCATCTTCTGAATCTATACATCTATTTTCGATTCACATCACTGTGACACGCAGTGGAGAGCCAATCCTTTCGGTACTCCACTGTGTGGGCGGGTCCGATAGCTTCAAACTCCAATTTTATTGGATTATAACAGCCACAAACTGTGCGTGTTGTTTGAGTAAAGAGATAAATTTCCCTCATTTTGATCAGCTCGTTTTCACGAAGCCAATCACAGCTGGCAAGCAAACACAAATGGACGGACATGGAAAAACTTCAACCCGCAGAGCAGCTGATTGCCAAAACTTAGGACGCGCTTCCTGTCACATAAACACTGCAGCGTGAGTCCAGTAAAATTAGAGCTTCAAGGTATCGGACCTGCCCACACAGAAAGGATTGGCTCTCAGCTTCGCGCCACAGTGACGTGGCATTGAAAGTAGATGAATAAATTTGCTCCGAGCAGTTAGAAAGTGAAGCTGCACCATCTCCTGCTTGGCCTTTTAAAATGCTGGTCATCAAGTCGGTCAGACGAAACTCGCATAGGTCGTAAGTCGACAACTCACTGTATTCAATGCATCATACAAACTACTGTATCTTAGATCTTAGTCTGTTCTATTTAATGCATTTCTGGAACAGTACAGCAATATTCCAATGTACCGATGCATCGGAATTTTTTTTATCAATATATCGATACCAATAATAGGTTTTCAATGACACTCCTACAATATACTAAGCATTCCTTTCAGGCATTATCGGTATGTGCACATGTTCATTTGCATGTTACATTTAAGTGTCCATAAATTTTTGTTCATATAGAGAAGAAACACATACGGGTTTCCACCTACTTATGGATATATAGTGTCATATGAACATGGGAAGGAAGGGGATTTTTATTTATTATTTTTTAAATAAAGCTAAATTTATTCAATGTTAAAATGTTCCTTCTTCATGTTACATGCTCTTATCTATCTATCTAGTGCCCGAGTCGTAGGACAACCATTGGTGACCCGCCATGAAGGATAACACCCTGGTTATCATCTTCATGGAGATTTTCTTGACAGGATTAGTGCAGTGGTTTGCCATTGCCTTCTGCACAATGCGAACCTACGTGAAAATTTAGAATGGCCAATTAACCTACTGTGCATGTCTTTGGACTGTGGGAGGAAACCAGAGCACCCAGAGGAAAACCACGCAAGCACAGGGAGAACATGCAAACTCCACACAGAAACACCCAGGCCAGGAATCGAACCCAGGCCTTCTTGCTGTGAGGCAGACATGATCACCACTACGCCACCATGCCGCTACATGCTCTTATATCATAAGCAAATAGTGCAGGTGATTTTATGGGGCAAGTTGTGCTTTAGAATTGTGCCACTTAGTGGTTAAGGTAGGCAATGGATTCCTGATCCAACTACCAGTGGTTCAATCTCCACTATCACCACTGTTGGGCTCTTCAGCAAGGCCCTTCACCCTCAACTTCTCAGTTGTATAAAAATGATAATTGTAAGGGCATCCGACCTAAAAACCTATGCCAAATCAAACGAATGCGAATCAGATGAGGAGGAGCAGCTCTGGGTAAGAGTGTCTGCCAAATGCTGTAAATTTCAGGATACGCAAATTACTCTGTGACGTCATCCGTCAACACACACACACACACACACACCTCCCCCGGGAATATCTGGCTACTAGTGACGGGTGTGTAGTTTAAGGATACTCTCAATCTTTTTGTTGTTGAACATCGGGCTCTCCTGAGCCTCCAACACGTCCAGAGTGTAGAGTTTCCGGTGGCGGCAGTACGAGAGTGCAAGCGAGCACCAGGCTGCCAGCTGCTTCTGCCGTGTGTCGACATTGGGCTGTAGTCTAGGAATCAAAACATAAACGCATTAAAGATTGACTCGATTCTTTCCCAAAGTTCGTGTCCCCCTTACTTGTCTGTTTAAAGGCTTAGAAAGCCTTTAAATTAAACCACAGTTAAATTCTCTGAACACGTCATAAACACTCTTGATATTCCTGGTGCGTCTCACAAAATCATATTCTTACTCCATAGACGCACAAGTTGGAAATTAATTCACAACCAGCTACTTCCGTAGCTTCCAACAAGCAGGACGGCTCAATCCCAAATAACCCTTGTTAAAGGACCTGGTGCACTATACAGTGTGTAACACCCTGTATTCCCTACCTGTTGTAGTGCACTTATGTACACTACAGTTTGAAGCTCACCCTGACTAAGAGCCTAGACAAGTCTTCTCGCTAATAAAAATAAGACAACTGATGATACAAAGCCAGTCAGGTGTATTTTCATTATATTCGCCGTGTTTGTGTACTTACGTGAAAAATGGGGGGAAATTGTACTGCCAAGGCCACTCAAAACTCATCTCCATTACAAAATGCTTCCACTTGCGGCCCCAACTATGTACCGACAAACAGGCGTAGCGGGGTTTTTTTTTTACCCGCCTGTTTTCTTACAGTCCTACACCCAGAGCCAAGATTGATTAGATAACTGTCTAATCAACACACTGGATTTCTAATCTTTTGCGCGTCAAAGACACGGCTAACCAATTGGAGTGTTCGAGACAATCGGCTCACAAAATAGGTGGGGAAAATATGTCGTTATGGTTTGATCGTTTCCGGTATAACAGGATGTGGGAACGACGCTTCAGGTTAAAAGTCTTTGTTTTTTAAAATCTCACTCAATCTTTTCATAAACCGCGAAATGTCTTTTGCAAACTCTTCAGTCGCAGTTGCGAGTTTTTTGGGTTTGATCAGGGGTCGGGAACCTTTTTGACGAAGAGAGCCAAAAAAAATTAAAATTAAAATCTAATCCTCTGAGAACCAAATATATTTTTTAATACTGTGACCAACAATTTGAGAGTATAATAAGACTCCGAATCTATTTTAGACAACATTGTTATAACAAAATTAATTATTAATAAGAAAAGTATTTCTTACTATTAATGCAACTCCTGGTGCTGCATGGTTTTGCTGATGGCTTTGTAGTCTGGTTGATACCTGCTGCAGTTCAGCTTCATGCAGGCGTTTAGGCTTCTATCTATTACACAGGACCACAGGTTGGTCTTGATGCTTTTCAGGACCGCTCGCGCGCATGTGGAGCCAAACATGGTCAGTACGACAGGACTCACACACTGCAGTGTTTATGTGTCAGGAAGCGCGTCACAAGTTTTGGCAATCAGCTGGTCTGCGGGTTGAAGTTTTTTCATGTCTGTCCATTTGTATTTTGCTTGCCAGCTCTGCTTGGCTTCTTGCACATGAGCTGATCAATACGAGGGGAATTAACCTCTTGACCCAAACACAACTCGCAGGCTGTTGCATATAATCCAATAAAATTAGAGTTTCAAGGTATTGGTCCCGCCCACACACTGGAGGAAAGAAAGGATTGGCTCTCTGCTGGGTGCCACAGCAACAAGTGGCATTGAAAATAGTATAGATTGAAATGCATGAGATTTATTAATGTTTTTGTTTTATTTGAGGGCTTTTTTCTGTATTTTTATTTAAAGGATAACGAAATTATGCATTAGTTAGAAAGGTCACCTGATTTATCTGAGAGCCAGATGCAGTCATCAAAAGAGCCACGTCTGGCTTGCGAGCCATAGGTTACCACCAACCCCTGGGCTAGATCAACCCTCCCATCTGTTCTATACATTCATATAAACAAGACTGGCACTACTCTGTATACTTAGTGTACTTGGATCATGCCAGTTGCCGCCATCTTACCAATGACTGGCGACTGTACGTGAGAGATACGCTTTATATATGTAAACAGGTGCAGAATTGAGAAATTTAAAAAACATGATACAAGTAAAATTTAAAAAATATTTGTACTTTTGATTTTTTAAAAAGAGAATAAATAATAAAGAATACAATTCTTCTGTATATACATATTTACATGTAAAATGTAAATATAAAAATCTGAATCGAAAATAAGAATAACATACCGGATCGGTTGAGACCTGGGTTAAAGACTGCCATCAGTGCTGTTAACCAACAGGGTGCTGGTGGAAATTGCACTACTAATGGTCGAAGAAGGAGAGGCGTGTTCGTAGGCAGAGAGAGAAGAGGAAAGGCATGAGTCTAGGACTGAAAGTAGGGACTTTGAATGTTGGAATTATGAAAGGAAAAGGTAGAGAGTTGGCTGACATGATGCAGATGAGGAAGGTGGACATACTGTGTGTTCAGGAAACCAGGTGGAAAGGTAGCAAGGCTAGAAGCTTAGGCGCAGGGTTTAAGCTGTTTCATCATGGTGTGGATGGGAAGAGAAATGGAGTAGGAGTCATCTTGAAAGAGGGGTTGGTCAGGAATGTTCTAGAAGTGAAAAGAGTGTCAGACAGAGTGATGAGTCTCAAGTTAGAAATTGAAGGCATGATGTTCAGTGTTGCTAATGCTTATGCCCAACAGGCAGGATGTGAACTAGAAGAGGAGAGATTCTGGAGGGAGTTAGATGAAGTGATGCAGAGTACCCCCAGAGATGAAAGAGTGGTCATTGGTGCAGACTTCAATGGACATGTTGGTGCAGGCAACAGAGGGGACGAGGAAGTGATGGGCAGGTTTTGGTATCCAGGACAGGAACACAGAAGGACAGATGCTAATAGATTTTTAAAAAAGGATGGAAATGCCTGTGGTGAATACTTTCTTCCAGAAGAGACAGGAGCATAGGATGACATAAAAGCGGAGGTAGGAGCACACAGGTAGACTACATCTTGTGTAGGCGATGTAATTTGAAGGAAGTCAGTGACTGCAAAGTAGTAGTGGGTGAGAGTGTTGCCAAACAGCATAGGATGGTGGTGTGCAGGGTGACGCTGATGGTGAAGAAGGTGAAGAAGGCAAAGGCAGAGCAGAAGACAAAGTGGTGGAAGCTGAAAAAGGAAGTGTGTCGTGTTGTCTACAAGGAGGAGTTGAAATAGGCTTTGGGTGGTCAGGAAGTGCTTCCAGATGACTGGACAACTACAGCTAATATGATCAGGGAGACAGGTAGGAGAGTACTTGGTGTATCATCTGGAAGGAGAGTAGATAAGGAGACTTGTTGGTGGAATGAGGAAGTGCAGGAGTGTGTACAAAGGAACAGTTTAGCTAACAAGAAGTGGGACATAGAGAGGACCTAAGAGAGTAAACAGGAGTACAGGAAGACACAGCGTAAGGCGAAGGTAGCAGTGTCAAAGGCCAAACAGAGGGCATATGATGACTTGTATGCTAGGTTGGACAGTAATAAGGGTGAAAATGATTTATACAGGTTGGCACAGCAGAGAAATAGAGATGGGAAGGACATGCAGCAAGTTAGAGTGATAAAGGACAGAGTAGAAAATGTACTGACTGATGACAAAAGTGTGCTGGGGAGATGGAAAGAGTACTTTGAAGAGCTTATGAACGAGGAAAATGTGAGAGAAAAAAAAAAGAGGCTGAGGACCAGGAAGTAGCAAAGATTAGTAAGGGTGAAGTGAGGAGGGCATTGAAGAAGATGAAGAGTGGAAAGGCAGTTGGTCCTGATGACATACATGGAGGTATGGAAGTGACTCGGAGAGGTAGCAGTAGATTTTCTGACAAGAACATTCAACAAGGTCTTAGAGCGTGAGAGGATGCCGGAGGAATGGAGAAGTGTGCTGGTGTCCATTTTTAAGAACAAGGGAGACATGCAGACTTGAGGCAACTACAGAAGGATAAAGTTGATGAGCCATACGATGAAGTTATGGTAAAGAATAGTGGAAGCCAGACTAAGGGCAGAGGTCAGAGAGCACCACAAATGCAGTGTTTGCTTTGAGGATGTTAATAGAGAAGTACAGAGAAGGTCAGACGGAGCTGCATTGTGCCTTTGTGGATCTGGAGAAAGCATATGACAGGGTGCCGAGAGAGGAACTGTGGTATTGCATGAGGAAGTCTGGAGTGGCAGAGAAGTATGTTAGAGTGATGCAGGACATGTATGAGAGATGTAAGACAGTTGTGAGGTGTGCTGTCGGTGTGACACAAGAGTTCAAGGTGTAGGTGGGACTGCATCAAGGGTCAGCTCTGAGCCCCTTCTTGTTTGTTACGGTGATGGACAGGCTGACAGACGAGGTTAGACAAGATTCCCCGTGGACTATGATGTTTGCAGATGACATTGTAATCTGTAGTGAGAGCAGAGAACAAGTGCAGGAAAATCTAGAGAGTTATGCCCTGGAAAGGAGAGGCATGAAGGTTAGCCTCAGTAAGACAGAATACAGTACATGTGTGTGAACGAGAAGGACCCAAGAGGAAGAATGAGGTTACAGGAAGCAGAGATAAAGAAGGTGGAGGATTTTAAGTACTTAGGCTCAACAATCCAGAGCAATGGACAGTGTGGAAAAGAGGTGAAGAAGCGTGTGCACGCAGGTTGGAATGGCTGGAGAAAAAGTGTCCAGTGTGACGTGTTATAGGAAGGTATCGGCAAGAATGAAAGGCAAAGTGTACAAGACGGTGATGAGGCCAGCGATGTTGTATGGTTTAGAAACAGTGGCACTGAGGAAAAGACAGGAGGCAGAGCTGGAGGTAGCAGAGATGAAAATGTTGAGGTTCTCTTTGGGAGTAATGAGGATGGATAGGATCAGGAATGAGTACATCCAAGGGACAGCACATGTAAGAGGTTTTGGAGACAAAGTCAGAGAGGCTAGATTGAGATGGTTTGGACATGTACAGAGGAGGGATAGGGAGTACATTGGCAGCAGGATGCTGAGATTGTAACTATCAGGGAAAAGGCCTAGAGGAAGACCAAAGAGAAGATTTATGGATGTGGTGAAGGAGGGCATGAAGGTAGTTGGTGCAAGAGAAGAAGATGCAGAGGATAGGGTGAGATGGAGGCAGATGATTCGCTGTGGCGACCCCTGAAGGGAACAGCCGAAAGGAAAAGAATAATAAGATTTTGCATAGGTTTTTACGTAGGATGCCCTTACTGACACAACCCTTTAGCAAAGGACAAGCACTGGCCAAAAGTAATGTCATAAATAAAGATTGTAACATAATTCTTAGAAAGTGGTGCAGAAGCATTTAGCTCTTAAAACAGGTGTTCTGGTTAAAGCGCAGACAGGACATCAGATCTGTTGTAAATAACATTACAGATATAAAATTAATTTTCAAATAATTAAATCCTGTCTCAGTTTAAAGCCCACTCATATAATAGAGTTCAAGACAAATGTGGGAACACAGGTCCTGATTACAGTGCTATTAAATTGAAGCAGTGCATTACACCAACACAATACAACTAAACTCGAGGACTACCACCGTTTTTCTCCAGACAGATTCTGATACTCTGACTGTACACCCTTCATAAAAACATTAGTTAATGCTACTACTCCCTAGCTAGCTCTACATGTTTATTCATATAAACTACACAAGAGAAACATTGCAGCTTGTAGGGGCATTGTAAACATTATGTTTATTTTAAATTCTATATCCTGTGCTTTAAAATAGGAAAGCAAAATAAGAAAACAAAAATTTACTTTCCGAAAAAACACCAACTGATAACGACACTCTCGCTCCGTCCAAACACCTTTCGTTGTCAGTCCAGTCCAGGAAAGTCAATGAAATCAGATACGCCCACAAATATGCAAATACGAGTCTCATACCTTTAACCGTGGTATAATTTGAAGACAAAACACAAAATAGATAAGAATGACAGAATTTAGTCAATTAAACAAAATAGCGAATTGGGAAAATTTATGAGCTCAGTAATTTATATAAGAAAGTTTTGCACGGAAGTCAGTTGAACCGGAAGTATTTTTTAATCTGTTCCTAGCGGAATCCGGTGATGTTGCCCCTTAAGACACTTCCGGCTCAGCTTCATTTATCAGCACAGTTGGTTATTTAGTTTTCATCCCTGGTGCTGTCATTTCATGTTCTGTATACTTTAGAGTTAACTTCAATTGGTGCTTTGTTTGTTGCATTGATTTTTACAATTATGTTACGATATCGGACCTCCGAACACCAGGCGGTGCTGTGGTCACGTGATCGCTGTTTCGACGACGCAGACGGCGGGAGTCCTGCAGAGAAGTAAACATTTAGTCCATCATTGATCAGAATGAACAATGGAACCCAGATCTTCTCCCGTGAGCACACTTTAAAGCACAGCACCCTTCAGCAGAACACACAGGAATAGCTTCATGCGAGTTCGTTACGGTAAATACTCCCTGGATCTTTATAAAACACTGCAGGATTTTCTTTCATCTCGCTGAACCGGATGTCGGAGAGTGAATACATTACCGTCAGAGCAGTATCTTCAGAAAGTTAATGAAATATGTTTATTTTTCATCATATAAACAAGTTATTTTTATTATATTATTATTATTATGCTTATGTTTGTACTTATGTGTGGGAGTAAGAGGTCGATAAAGTGTGTGTGTGTGTGTGTGTCAGTCAGCGAGACAGTCTGTCAGAGATCTTGAACATTTTTATATCAGTAATGCAAATAATTTATCAGTTTACTGTATTTATTAGTAAAATATTGGTGTAGGCTTTGTACAAATTTTTTTTTGCGTTTTATGCCATCAAAGAAACCCAAAATTATAAACTATTGTATGGTATAAGTCAGGGGTCCCCAAACCCTGGTCCAAGGACCGGTACCGGTCCGTGGCTCATTTAATACCGGTCCGCAAACAAAACCTTTCATGGTGAAAATTATGTTTGTTTTTTTTAATTAGAGGTTCTGAATCTTGTTTTGAAAAATGACTGTTTTTGACATTGCTACAGAAGCTTTGAAAGTTCTTCTGTTTCCAACCACATATCTTTGTTTCTGCGGTGACAGCCACCAAAACAAAGAGTAGACTCTAACCGGGCCACGGAAACATTTTCATACATAAAACTGGACCCTGGTGCAAAAACTCGGCGACCACTGGTATAAATTATTATTGACTGACTGATATAATTGCACAATATGTATGACTAGTATTTTCGAAAGTTGAAATCAAATAAAATCAATCAATCTGAGAGCGCATGTGTCCGCGTGTGTCAGAGAGAGAGTGTGCTCGTGTCTGAGAGTGAGCGAGAGAGTGTGCGTGCATGCGTAAGTGCGTGTATGTTATTAGATGTAGAGATGCATGTGTGCTTTGTTTTGGTGATATCTGACCCTGTGTAGTCCTGATTTGTATGCAGGTGTGATGCAGGCAGCAGAGGAAGCGGAGTCCTCTCTCTCAGACAGAGTGGAGGTGATGGGTGTGAGAGAGCAGGATGACAAACCCACAGATGCACAGGACACGAAAAAAGAAAGGGAAGAGGACACTAAAACTGAGAGCATGACAGAGGACGAGAAAGGTGTGAAACCAACTTTGATTATTAAATGTAATATGAACACATTTAAGCAATCAGGTCTCGGGTTTGATTTCTGGTCTTGAGCGTTTTTTGTGGAGTTTGTATGTTCTTCCCTCCTTGTATGGGATTCCTGTGAGTGCTTTGTTTTCCTCCCATAACCCAAAAACATGCATAATAGGCTGATTGACTGTTCCAAATTGTCTAGATGTAATAGTGAGTGTGAATGGTTTGCACTGTAATGGTCTGATGTGCTGTACCCTGCCCTCTCCCAGAGTCAGCTACATCGATTGATGGTAGGACAACAAGCTTGACGAGCTTCTCTGTAATATATAGGTCTTCTTCCTGTCTGCATCTTCAGCAGGTATCTCAGGGTCTTTGGCGTTTTGACCCTTAACCTGTCCACCTCGCCTGAGTGGGGCAGCAAAGACTGTGTAGTGATGGCCTTCACCTGCAGACTGGTATTTACCTCTGGTAGTGACTTAATTGGCTGTTGGAATCCAGCCTTAGTTTTTCTTAATCCAAAGCAAACTTATTGCTTTGATGGCTTTCTTTGACACGGAGGGTGACAGACCTATCCGACTAATGAAACTTCTTGTTGATAGTGCAACAAAGCCTCTACAACCAACTTCTTCTATAGGCTTCGTCTACTAGTTTTGGGTACTTGGTGGCCTTGAGCGCGTGTGATGCTTCCAGTCTGTCCTCCCAGGGCACTGTGAGCTCTATGATAAGAATCGTGTGAGCGCTTCTTGACAGCAGTACCATGTCCGGCTGAAGAGAAGTGCTGGCTACTTGTTCCGGAAACCTAAGTTTCTTTTGTACATCGACATGTAACTCCCAGTTGGATGCTTATGACAGCAGTGAGCTGGTCTGAGTAGACTTGGCAGCCGTCGACTTGTTGCCTTCCTTGCGGAACAGTACTTGTTTCCGGCCTCTGTGTGTTAATTGGCAGTTGACAGCTGTCCTATGCTGGTCTACCCATGCCACGATCTCCTTCAGTACATTGTCATGCCGCCAGCGGTACCTTCCTTCTCCAAGTGCTTTTGGACATGCTGAGAGAATATGGTTGACTGTACAGTCTGTTGATTTGCAAAAGGAGCATGATGGGTCTTCTTCTTTGCCCCAAATTCTTAAGTTGGAGGATGTTGGTAGGAGATCTGCCACAATGCGAAGCAGGAAACTGAGTTTTCCCTTGTCCATGGACCATATATCTTTTCCAAGTGAGAAGGTGTTGTAGAGCAGTCTCCCATCGCATCCAGCTACCTTGCTTTCCCAGTCCTACTGCCTTGATGAATCTGGTGTGTTCTGCCTCCTGTCTGACTCGCTGGATAATCATGTTCCGCTTGGTCCTGCTGTCTGCCTTACTCCACCTAGTCTCTCCATAATTGCCTAGGCCCAGTCTACAAACTGTTCCAATCAGTTCTTTATGTCGCAAATATTCTTCTGCTTCTTCTATTGCTGAGTGAGGATTCCATTTTCTTCCTGTCTTGACTGTTTCCCCTGCTTTCTGCACTGGTTTGTCCTTAGACAGTTGTAAAGTAGAAATGGCTCTTACTTTTGCAGCCTGGAACTCCTCTACTATCGACGACAGTGGTGGGCTGAGCTTGGACGATTTGCTGTAGAGGTTTACGGTGCTGAAGCTTGGAGGCACACCCAGCCACTTGCGAAGGAATCTGCTGCATTGCTTCTCCATGGCTTCAATTGTGCTAAATGCGATGTCGTATATGAGGAAAGGCCACTGCAATCTGGGGATGATGCCATACTGGAAACACCAAGCTTTGAATCAGCCTGGAGGTAGCTAGCATTAATTGTCTGGAGCCTTCTTTTCAGTGCCGTAGTTACATCTCTGCTGATGTCTCCCAGAGACCGGTCAAACCATTTACCCAAGCACTTTATGCAGCCTCTCTGTAACCCTAATTAGGATTAAATGGCTTAAAATGAATGAGCAAACAGATTTATGGAAACCAATGGAAGGTCACAATAAATATGCGGTATCGTAACAATATCTTTACTCCACAGTTAGTCACACCAAGTTCCATGAGATGATATATAGTAATTAACAATTAAACACATTTATAATATAAATGTGACAATATAAATGTAATATAAATGTTTTTATTTGGGATCTTAGACTGCAGAGGTGCATGCTGGACGTATGGACATTTAAGAACTGATGGTCTACAGACTGGTTCTCTGTGTTATGATGTTATCAGTCCTCTGTGCTTGTCACGCCAACCCCTCATACACACACACACCCAAACGAGATTGTTTGGATTATGAAAAGAAGGCAGCGTCCATAGGTTCAGTGTGTAGTGCCACTGGATTATTATGTCTATACCCTCTAGTACATACTATGAGTGTGTGATAAACCATGAGGTCTAAAACTCAAACATAATCTTTGTGAAAACACGGAACATTAACTGGTTCAACAGATAATGAAAGAAGACAGGCAATGCAAATGAACAGAAATCAGTGAGTGAAAAATGCTAAACAAAAAACTCCTGTGTTCACCTTTCCTGCTTTAGTTTCAGGGTTTAGTCTGGCGAAACATCTGAGATTTATTTGTTTTTTCTCTTTAAAGGACCCATCCTACTTTTAAAACTCCAGCCTCGTACACCTATCAATTAGAGATACTATATCTACTGGAGCTCTGCCTTTAGGCAACACCTCACTCTTTATTAATTGATATAGAAGTGACTAAATGTAACATTCACCCTTACACACTTTACTCAAACCAAATCTGGTAATAGTAAAGTGTGTAAGGGTGAATGTTACAGACAGACACAGAGAGAGAGAGAGAGAGAGCGAGAGAATGTGTGTTTGAGAAAGAGTTAGTATATGTGAGAGAATGACTGTGACAAAAAAGCTTGTGAATGTTAAAGATTCCTTAAACAATCCCTGGGCTGATCCTGTGCAGTTTAGTCTTCGTATGGAGGTTTCCTCCTAAAGCATGTTAGGTGGATTGACGTGTGTGTGTGTGTGTGTGTGTGTGTGTGTGTGTGTGTGTGTGTGTGTGTGTGTGTGTGTGTGTGTGTGTCTTTGAGACTTGTCCCTATGTATGAATGATGGTGTGTGATGCCCTGTCATGGAGTTGCATCCTATCCAACATGTGTCCATCCTCACTCCTGAGATGATGTTTGCATTCATTGTGACTCTTTCTGGGATAAAGCACTGAACGGAGAATTAATAAATTAGCCATTTAAACCAATGTACCACACATACAGCTGCACATACAACATGCAAAATTTAAACCCTGACTCAATATACACCAAGTGAATAAACCAACCAAATGACCAACGTAAAACCATGATATCGTTCTGAATTGTTCATGTTTGTAATGGAAATGTGCAGTGTTCATTAACATACAGAACATTTCATATTTTTTGTGATTAATTAATTTTCTGAACTGTGTAATCCAGTTAGGGTTGCCTGTCCATCGCCAATAAACAACCATTCAATCTCACATCTAGGAACAATTACCTTATTCGACGTGATAAGCGCTCAGGGCGCTTAAAAAATTGGAGTGGGTGGGCGCTTATTAAAACGTTAACAGCGGAGTGGAATGGTAAGTACTTATTACCATCGAGGTGGAAAACTTGAATAATAACAGAACAATAAAAGAGTTTTAGTGGTATTTGTGTTATTCATTTTTTGGTATCAACCAAATTACTTAAATGAAAGCTGAAAATAAACAGAAAACAGCATGAATTAAAAAAAAAGACCCCTTACTTTTCCCTCCTAGTGCTGTTCCTTTAAGCATTTTCTGGGAAGTAAAATCGAGCCTGTCAGCTTTAGCACATTGCACGTTGAACCAATCAACATGAACATAAACAAAAGCACATGGCCAGGAATGTCTTTAAATTTATGAAGTTGGGTGAAAAATACTCATCACTTTCCAATAGGTCCATATCTGGCTCATGGCTCCATTCATTCAGAGCATTCAATAGTTTTGCTGTAGCAGTTTCTAGTGGTTCATCGGTTGTTGGACATTTACCAAGAGAACACAGCAAAACATTTTCCTGTTTTTTAAAGCACAGCTGAACGATCAAATGTGTTGTTACTGATTAACATTATAGACATTCTCCAGTGACAGGGGGTTTCAAAATACCGTGTAAACTCACTTTTACAGGCAGCGAACGCCTCATTTTATGGTTACAGAGACTGATCGAATAAAATTGGTAAGTTTGATCAAAGATTTTTCTCCCAGTACACATGGGAGGTTATTAAACGTAAGATCAAAAACACACGGGGGGGGGGTATTGGAGCAGGGCGCTTATTACGTTAAACACGGTATTTAGCCTAATGTGCATGTCTTCGAACTGTGGGAGGACACTGGAGTACTTGAAGGAAACCCACACAAGCCCTGATAGAATATGCAAACTCCATATAGAAATGGCATTGCTGAACCAAGGATTTGAACCCAGGACCATCGTACTGTGAGGCATGTGTGCTAACCACTACACAATTGTGCTACCTATGATGAATAAACATCCAGTAACTTCCAAACACACAACTAGTAGCATGGTCATTATTGAGTATGTGTTTTTAACTCTTCCATTCCTCTAAGATGAAGAAAAAGACAAAGAGTTTCTGGATGCAGACAAACAGAACAATGAAACAAAGGCAGATGAAGACATGACCAACGGAAACCAGAGCCAGCAGGAGGAAGAGGACTGGGAAATCCCGTACAGTGACGAGGAGCTGGATGATCCAAAAAACTGGATGCCGCCACCTGAGGAGATTAAACACTTGTACGAACTGCTGGCTAAAGGAGAAATGCTGGAGCTGAAGTGGATCCCTCTGCCTCGTAGACGTCCAACCCCACCACGCACTCCATCCCCAGATAGAGATGGCGAGAACTCGAATGACGATAAACGAGAGGAGAGTGAACACAAGTGGGTGACTGTCTGAGTTTTGGGAAGTGAGGGACAGAATAATTATAACTGACTGTGCATATTATGATTATTATGAAATGAGAAGCTTGAATGACTAAAATAGTGTGTGCATGTGGAAGTGTTAAATTAATATTCTGCCTTAATGATAGGAAGTCATTGTGGTCAGTTTTCAGGACACTGGTGACAGTCGTTTTGGTGTAATTTGATATTAAGGGAGAAGAGTGTGATAAAGTAACAGGTGTGAAAGACCAGATTCCATAATTTAAACTACAACTTACTACTTTGAATTAATATTAAATGAATGTTATTTGGTAAATGTACAGCGAGAAACATGGTGGCTATTGGTCTAATGGAATGTTGAGACTATCCAGCAGCATCTACTGAGCCTGAGGCAAATACTTGTTTTAGTATATACAGTAGGCCCTCGATATTCGTGGAGGTTCAGTTCTGAGCCCTCCCGCGAATCGAGATAATCCGCGAGTTCTGTATCCAGAAGTAAAACCCCATGGAACACGTCACATGCGCGAATGAGCAGCCGCAAGTAAAATACCATGTATCTATTACATGCCTTAAAATATGCTTCTTAAACACATTGTATAGACGGTCTTACTCATTAATACAGTATTAATGTAGTAAAATATAGTAATGATTAAGAAAAACTTTTCAATTTTACTCTTATTTTTATTGATGATAAAATATAAACATTATACAGCATATACTGTTGTAAAGCACTCGTTTTAAAGTCTTTTTCAATTACTATTCCAGTACAGTACCCAAGTTAATTCTGAGAATGTTTGTGCGTGAGATTTTATGTTCTGTAGCATGTTTAACAAATGATACCAAAAGGATAAAGTTTATTACGCTTCATGTCCTTTTACATTGAACTTGGAGTGACGTCTCCAAGATGGCGCTGCCTAGAGGGCAACGTCGCGGAGTTCTCAGAGTCAAATTGTTTCTTTGTTCGTTTTTATTTGTTTTTTTGTTTGTTCATGTTTTGCTCTATGCTCATCTATGATCGGTCGACCCTACTACAGCTATGGGCAGCTTATCTTGGGCTTACTCTATATGCTATGGCAGCTCAATGCCAGCGGTTAGCTAGCGGTTACCGGCGAAGCCCAGGCGGAGCTCTTAGAGGCTTGGTTAGCACTTCCGGCCATACTGCTTGAAAATGTTCAGTCCCTGCGAAACAAGATGGATGAGCTTCATGCTCAGATTGCAGGGTAGAGGGATACACAGGACTGTGTTTCTGTGAAACATGGCTCGAGGAGAGTACACCCGATAAGGCGATTATACCAGCCGGCTATACGGCCTTCATCCCCTGCAATCCCAAGCGCCGGAGTCGTCGTTCGGCCCCTTCCTGCCTGGGCTTTTGTTAGCTGGGATGCGGCTCGCGTTGAGCTGACTACCATAGCATGTTAGTTCTGCTAATAGCATGTTAGCTCTGCTTAGTTATACATATCCGAAGATACTCCGATCTTATAGCTGTAGTAGAGTCGACCGGTCGTAGACGAGCAAAGTGCAAAACATGAACAAACAAAACAACAAATAAATTAAAACAAACAAAGAAACAATTCGACTCTGAGAACTCTGTAACGTTGCCCTCTGGGCAGTACCATCTTGGAGACGTCACTCCAACTTCAGTGTAAAAGGACATAAAGAGTACTGTAATAAAGTTTATCCTTTTGGTATTGTTTGTTAAACATGCTACAGAACATAAAATCTCACGCATAAACATGAACTTAGGTACTGTACTGGAATAATAATTGAAAAAGATTTTAATACAACAGTTCAGAGAAAACTGTCGCTTCTCAGGAGAAAGTCTTATTTCTTCAGAAGAGACATCCAGCGTTTTCTATCGCTTAGCCAGAGAAGACACATAGCGTTTGAGTGGCATCATAGAGCTTAACTGGTAATTAAAACACACACAAAAAAGAGGCTCATTGACAACTTGTGTGTGAATGAGGAAAAAGGGGCGGGACATCAGCTCAACCAATCACGAGAAAGGAAGACAGCCATTGGCTGAATTTGAATCACGTGCCGGTTGCTCGGCAGACCGTGGGTGCAAAACCGCGAATAGTCAAGGGCATACTGTACTACACAGGAATATGAAGTAAACTAAAATAAAAATTGTATGGTTTATCTTTCATATAGTTAACGGGGCAGTGGTGGCCTGGTGGTAAAGGTTGCTGGATCGCTGATCCCAAGGTTGCGGGTTCAAGTCCTACGCTCCATAAGGTTGTCACTGTCCCCCCAGTGCAGCTAACTGGGTTATCAAAGGCCGACCATGTCTCCCACTGTCTATGGTGAGAGGCATGCAAAAGAACCATGGCTGACTTTCGTAAAGATAGGCTGCAAAGCCATCAGTGTGTTTCTGCCCCCTGCTAAAGGGTTGTGTCAGGAAGGGCATCTGACGTAATAACCTATGCCAGATCAAACATGCGAATCGGATGATTCGCTGTGGTGACCCCTGAAAAAGGGAAAAATCCAAAAGGGAAAAAAAGATCTTTTTATATAGTTAAACATTGCAGTGCTCACATATGCTTCACGGGGGCATCTTTAAAATATCATTCATTCATTAATTTTCTAAGCCGGTTAATCCTATATAGGGTCATGGGGAGGCTGACTGCCAGCTCTGGGCGATGGCAGGGTACACCAGACCATCACAGGACCAACAAACACAACCAACCGCACTCACTCTCCCATCTATGGGTGATTTGGAACAGCCAGTTAGCCAACTGTACATGTTTTTGAACTGTGGGAGGAAACCGGAGTACCTGGAGGAAACCCACGCAAACATGGGGAGAACGTGAACGCTTCACGTAAAATGCCACAAGCTGGAAATCGAACCCATGACCACCTTGCTCTGAGGCAGACATGCTAATCATAATGCCACAGTGTTGCCTATCTCAGAATCAGTGAAGTATAATTTTTGTCTGTTTGATTAATTCAGACAATATCCACTGGGGAAAATGAGGAAAAGTTTTATATGGAATAATTATTCCCATTTGGGGTTTATAATAAGTTTTATCATTAATATAAAAAATTTAAACTCATTTATTTTTCCAGTGTACTGATGAACAAGTCAGCTCATAGAGCAATAACACAAGTATTTTTGGCTTTCCAACAATCAGAAATGAGAAAATGATCAGAAATATTAAATAAGTAATACAGTATTGTCTAGTAGCCTCCAGATAGCAAACTGGTCATGTTGTGCTGCGCCAGTGTAAAGTATACTCACTCCAGATATACAGATACATACAGGGTAGTCATAACAATAACATTGATTGGAATATTATTCATTGGTCCATCCTTGAATCACCAACTGACCATGGTAGAGTGGTTTGTGTGTCCTAATCATTCTAGGAGCTATGTTGTCGGGAGCATTATGTCCCTGGTAGGGTCACCCAAGGCAAACAGGTCCGAGGTGAAGGTCCAGAAGAAGCACAGTTCAAAAACCCCTATGGACAAATTTAAAAGGACATGGTTTCCCTTGCCCAGATGTGGGTCACCAGGGCCCCCCCCCCCCCCTGGAGCAAGGCCTGGGGTAGGGGCTCGAAGATGAGCACCTGGTTTTCGGACTTCTGCCCATGGAGCAGGGCCCAGCGTGAAAAGGAGACATGGGTCCCCTCTCCCATGAATCTGTGGGAGGGGCTATAGGGGTCAAGTGCAGTGAGTTGGGTGGCAGCCGAAGGCATGGGTTCTGTTGGACCGATCCTTCGATATTGACTCTGACTCTTAGAACATGGAATGTCACCTCTCTAGCGGGGAAGGAACCTGAGCTCTGGTGCATGAGGTGGAGAGATACCGACTAGATATAGTTTAATTGACCTCAACGCATAACTTGGTTTCTGGAACCACCCATCTCGAGAGAGGCTGGACCTTATTTCAGTCTGAAGATGCAGTCTGGCACCACGTTCAAACATATGGGTGTCCATACTGGCACCATTACACCCTAGGCCGCAGTTTGATGATTGATTTTGTAGTTATGTCACCAAACTTGCGGCTGCAGGTTCTAGACCTCGGGTGAAGAGGGGAGCTGAGCTGCTAACCGATCACCACATGGTGGTGAGCTGGCACTGATGGCGGGGGAGGTCGCCCTCCAGACCTGTCAGTAGTTAGGGTCTCCTGGGAACGTTTGGTGGAGTCTCCTGTCAGAATAGATTTTAACTCCCTCCTCAGATAGAGCCACAACCACAACCCGAAGGAGGCGGGTGACAGGGAGTCTGAATGGGCCATGGTTCGTGCCGCCATACAGCCCATAGTTGTGGCTGAAGGGTCAGTGGCGTCTGTCGTGGCGGTACCCTTTGAACCCGGTGGTGGAGACCTACACTGAAGGGGGCCGTCCAGGTGTAAAAGGAGGCCAATCCGGTTTTATTGACCTGTGGGACTCCTGAGGCAGCAGACAGGTACTGACAGGCCAATGTGCTGCAACCTAACCTGTCGCGATGCAAAATCTCGGGCGTGGGAGGACTTCGGTGAGGGCCTGGAAAGTGAAGTGATTATTGGTTGGCCTCAAAAAGGCTCTGGACCATCATCAGATGCCTCGGGGGGGGGGGGGGGGGGGGTCTCCTCCTCCTCCACCTCCTCCTCCTCCTCCACCTCCTCCTCCTTAAATACTGTTTACAGTGGAAGTGGGAAGCTGCTCACCTCAACTGGTGATGTCGGGAGGTGGCAGGAATATTTTGAAGACCTCCTCAATCCCACCAACACGCCCTCCATGGAGGAGAAAGACCCTGGATGTTTGGGTGGGGGTCCACCCATCACTGGACTGAGGTCACTGAGGTAGTCAAAAAGCTCCTCAGTGGCCGGGCTCCAGTGGTGGATGAGATCTGCCCGATAGTTGAACCTTGACTACAGGACAAACAATGTGATTTTCATCCTGGTTGCGGCACTCTTGACCAATTTTATATGCTCTACAGGATTTTGGAGGGAGCATGGGAGTTTTCCCAATCTGTACACATCTGTTTTGTGGATTTTGAGAAGGCTTTCGACCATGTCCCATGGCTATCTTGTGGGGCGTGCTCCGGGAGTATGGTGTACTGGACCCGTTGATATGGTCCATTCGGGCTCTGTATCACCGGAGTCAGGGCTTGGTCCGCATCGGTAACAAGTTGAATTTGTTTCCGGTGAGGGTTGGAGACCGCCAAGGCTGTTCTTTTTCACCGATTCTGTTCATAATTTTTATGGTGCAGCCGAGGTGTTGAGGGATTCTGGTATGGTGGCCATCAGATCTTGTCTCTGCTTTTTGTGTATGATGTTCTTTTGCCTTCATCAATCTGGGACTTCCACCTCTTATTGGAGCAATTTGCAGCCGAGTGTGAAGCTGCCGAGATGAGAATCAGCATTTTCAAGATTGAGGTTATGGTTCTCAACTGGAAAAGGGTGGAATGCACCCTCCAGGTCTGGAAAGAGGTCCTGCGCCAAGTGGAGGAGTTCAAGTATCTTGGGGTCTTGTTCATAAGTGAGGGAAGGATGAAGCAGAAGATCGACAGGCTAATCAATCAGTAATCCATAAAGCGCAGTTTGTACCGATCCATCGTGCGGAAGAGGGAGCTGAGCAAAGCAAAGCTCTCAATTTACCCATTGATCTACGTTCCAATCCTCACCTATGGTCACGAGATTTGGATAGTGACTGAAAGAACAAGGTCACGAATACAAGTGGCTGAAATGAGCTTTCTTTGTCGGGTGGCTGGGCTCTCCCTTAGGGTGAGAAACTCGGTCATCCAGGGAGAGCTCGGAGTAGAAACGTTGCTCCTCCGCATTGAGATGAGCCAGTTGATGTGGCTTAGGCATCTGGTCAGAATGCCTCCCTGGTGTGGTGTTTTGGGCATGTCTGATGGGGAAGAGACCCCGGGATAAACCTAAAATATGCTGGAGGGTTGGTCTGGGAAATGGTCTGGGAATACCTTGGTGTCCTCCTGGAACAGTTGGAGTAAATGGTTGGGGAGACGGACATTTGGGCCTCATTACTTAGGCTGCTGCCCCCGTGACCTGACCCCGGATTAAGCAAAGGAAGATGATGATGATGGTGATTATTCATTGCTCCACTATTTCAGGATTAAAAAACATCAGCCATTCAACAGCGACCTTGCCTCAATGCATGATTAAGTGCCTCATTACAGTGTCTTCCAAGGTGTGGAGTGTATTGGGTAAAATATGATCAGTCAGCTTTCGAAGTTGATGTATGGGAAGGAGGAAAATGTGCAGGCATACAGCTTTGAGTGACACTGCCGAGCACCACACTGTGATGATTAAATGACTGGTCTTGTGGGGTGTTCCTGGTATGCAATGGTAAGCACCTACCAAAGGTGGTCCAGGGATGGGCAACCAGTGACCTGGCAAAGAATGTCATGTGCCCAAGGCTCAATGATCTCATTGTGTAAAGTGAAGGCTTGCAAGCTGGTCTGATCCAACAGAAGAGCTACTGTAGCACATACGGATGTGATAGAAATGAGTCAGAACACGCTGTACTGCAGCTTGCTGTGTATACGGCTGCCTTGATACAGACCAATCAGATGGAGTTAATGTTATGGCTGATGGTTGTATATGTGTGTTTGCAGTGTGTATGTACTGGATATAATACATGACTCTCAACACAACTTTTTGAACAATTCTACAATGAATTTTTTGGGACTGTCCTCCCAGGTTTTAATTTGACTATTCTTTACCTAGTTTTAGTCAGAGAACTATCTTTACTTTTTTTTTTTTTTTTTTTTTTTAACTTTATGCAGAGTAATAACATATTAATGACTGCAGTATCTATCCAATCAAAGGTTCTTTGTTTAGTTTTGCTTGTTTAAATCCCCCAAACATTATATTAATTTACATCCTGTATGTTGTTCAATGTTTCTAGGCCTCCCACGCCCACAGAGTTTGATTTTGATGAAGAACAAACTTTGACTCCTAAGAATTCTTTCCTTGGACGGCGCAGAACACCAGGTATGAGCTTTACTGCAATTTTCTAAATTCCCAATATACTCAATCACTCATTCATTTACTGAACCACTTAGTCTTATTAGGGTCATAGGGAGGCTGGGGCCTATCTCAGCCAGCACTGGGCGAAAGCAAGGTATACACTGAACAGTTCGCCCAACCATCGCAGGACAAACACACAAGACTATTCACACTTAGACTAAGGGGTAATTTGGATCATCTGATCAGCCTAATCTGTATGACTGTTTTAGACTGTGGAAGGAAACCGGAGTAACTGGAGGACACGGAGTAAACCCACGCAAACACAGGGACAACATGCAAACTCCACACAGAAACGCCACACAGAATCACCCTTGCCAAGCCCAGAACTTTAGCCCTCTACGCTTAGGCAGATGTGCTAACCACTGTGGCACTAATTATCTTTTGGTAGAGTCAATTAATTTTTGGTTGTACCATTCATTAAGGCCTTTAGCCACTCTCACGCAGGAAGCGACCATAACATGTCCGCTGCTGAGTGATGCATGACATAACCTGGTGAGAGAGGCAAATCGTGCAGTTCTCGTTGCCTAGTTAACTCCCTCACGTGTTTCCTGCCTCATAATCAAACATTTCCAAGCAAAACTTATGCAAGTATGAGGAGTGGGGGAAACATGCAAACTCCATACAGAAGTGCCCTTGCCAAGCCCGGAAATAGAAACCCAGAACCTTGTCGCTGTGGTATGGACGTGTTAGCCTTTTCGCCATAATCCCACCTATTCCCAATGTGGTTGTCAAGTAATAGTTGGCAAATTGTTGTGGTAGCCGGGAAATAAAGCACTTTGGGGTGGTGCCAGTACTTCTGTGCATCACAACATTCACTGTTGAGTAATTTCCTATTATAGCACTCCTCCCAAATGCTATCGTCCTTACTTAGTCTTTAATTGCTCCGGATTTGGACTCGTAGAATGCTTGGTTTGCTAGTTTCAGCTCTCGAAACCTACCTTTTCTGACTAAATAAAGAAGAATAAAGGAACTCGAGTCTGGTATGTACTTTTTTGTATCTGATCCTCAAGAAGGAAATAATGTGGTTATGTGAAAAAGCATGGTTCATAAGTACAGGAACAGTTATGTCAGTATGTAACTGGTGACGTTGGCTCATGTTTGCCTTGCTCTTTTCAGGCTCGTCAGCTCGTTCCTCAGTGAAGCGAACAGCTCAGCTTGACAAAGTGCTCTCCGATATGAAACGCCACCAAAAGCTTGAAGAACACATCCTCAGGACGGGTCGTGACTTTTTCAGAAGCGAAAAATCCACACAGGAGCGCTCATCTCCCAGCAGTCAGCGGGAAAGAGACAAGGAGAGGGAGCGAGACAGTGACCCCAGCACCATCTTCAGCCCCAGACAGAGGAGATACTGAGGGAACATCAGAATGGGGACAAGTTTGAGTCACATGCTACTTTTTGGGGTGCTTGTGGCATTTTTAAGAACAGATGACCAGTTCTGTTTGTTTAGGGCTTTTTTATGTATATGTTTATAACCAGGTTGGGGATTTGAGTGATTGTGGTAATATGAAATATATGAAAGTGGCACTTGGCAAAACAATGTCCAGTTGAATAAATGTCTTAAGTTGATGATCAGTTGAGTTTGTAAATCATATATGAATTGTTTCCTGTAAACCCACAGAGGGAAATCCTGACCCACAGAGTTGACCACTGTAATCTGTCTAACATTATCTTAGCTTTCCCTTTAAGCACAGCAGGTAATGTAGCCTGAAAGCCACCACTGTGCTCAAGCACAAGATACCTCAGTAACTTGACTCTGTGTCTGGATTGCATTCTGAGTTGTGAACAGAAGAGGGCAGGTATGCCCTGGAAAGGAGAGGCATGAAGGTTAGCCTCAGTAAATCAGAATACATGTGTGTGAATGAGAAGGACCCAAGAGGAACGGTGAGGTTACAGGGAGCAGAGATAAGGAAGGTGGAGGATTTTAAGTACTTCGGCTCAACAATCCAGAGCAATGGAGAGTGTGGAAAAGAGGTGAAGAAGCGTGTGCAGGCCGGTTCGAGTGGTTGGAGAAAAGTGTCCGGTGTGATGTGTGATAGGAGGGTATCGGCAAGAATGAAAGGAAAAGTGTACAAGACGGTGATGAGGCCAACGATGTTGTATGGTTTAGAAACAGTGGCCCTGGGGGAATGACAGGAGTCAGAGTTGGAGGTAGCAGAGATGAAAATGTTGAGGTTCTCTTTGGGAGTAACGAGGATGGATAGGATCAGGAATGAGTACATCAGAGGGACAGCACATGGAAGATTTCTTGGAGACAAAGTCAGAGAGGCTAGATTGAGATGGTTTGGACATGTACAGTGGAGGGATAGTGAGTATATTGGTAGTAGGATGCTGAGGTTGGAACTGCCAGGCAGAAGGCCTCGAGGAAGACCAAAGAAGAGATTTATGGATGTGGTGAAGGAAGATATGAAGGTAGTTGGTGTAAGAGAAGAAGATGCAAAGGATAGGGTGAAATGGAGATGGATAATTCGCTGTAGCGACCCCTGAAGGGAGCAGCCGAAAGGAAAAGAAGACGACATGCCAGTTTACATACAGATGCTAATTCTGGGATAGCATGATGGCGAATTGCAACAAACATGACCCGGGTTCTGTGTGGTGTTTGCTTGTTCTGCCTGTGATTGTGTGGCTTTCTTCCAAGTACGTACATCAGTTTCCTCCCACAGTCATGCATATTAGGCTAATTGCTCCTAGGGTGTGTGCTTGTTGCCCTGTGATGGACTAGCGAGCTGCTTAGGGTGTAGCCTGCCTTTGCCGAGTTATCGGAGCTGGGTCCTGGCCTCCCCATTATCGTCATGAAACATGACTTGAATTGGGTGTCCCATGTACTAACCTGTGTCATTTTTAACATTTTCTATATGTTAAATGTTTGGAAAATTTACACCGCTGTGACTCTGAACAGAATAAAGGTTTACCTTGGCATGAATGAAAATAGGAAATAATTGCCATAGCAATAACTACTCATACTTATTTAATACACATGACTGTAGGCTGTGTGTGTGTGTGTGTGTGTGGGGGGGTTGTGTGTGTGTGTGTGTGGGGGGGGGGTTGTGTGTGTGTGTGTGTGTGTGTGTGTGGGGGGGGGTTGTAGTCCTAATGCACGGCTCTATAAGGTGTTAATTGTAAAGGTGGTTTTATGAGGCAGCTTTGAAAGCTTAGACCTTTAGTTCTATCTACATTATGACCAACTACATGGTCTAGTTACCACTTAATGCCGAAACTACACAGACATTTTTAAAAGGTGCGGTGCACTCAACTTTATTGAGCAAGATATCTCGAGAGAAGAGGTGGATTTGAAAGCTTTGTATTTGCATTCACATGTAAAATTCGTGTTGTATGTCTGGCATAGGGAAAATAGGTCAGGTCTGGAAGTCAAGCTGGATCATGTTCATACAAAATATATACAACTATGCAAAAAAAAAAAAAGAATAATCCTTGTCTAATATTCCTGTGACACTCAATTGATGCACTTCTGCCATATGCACGGTCATTAAAGTGTTGTATAATACATGTGGTGGTCTAGTGGTATAGGGTGCTGGATCGCTGATCCAAAGGTTGGGGGTTCGAGTCCCACTCTGTGCAGCTCACTGGGTTATCAAAGGCGGGCCATGTCTCTCACTGTCTATGGTGAGAGGCATGTAAAAGAACCATTGCTGACTTTCGTAAAGAGTCGGCTGCAAAGTCGTCAGCGTGTTTCTGTCCCTTGCTAAAAGGGTTGTGACAGGAAGGGCATCCGACGTAAAAACCTCTGCCAAATCAAACGTGCGAATCAAATGATTCGCTGTGGCGACTCCTGAGTAAAAAGGAAAAAGCCAAAAGGAAGACCGACCATGGGTTTAACATGGGCCAATCCTAGGACCCCCTCATCCCCCAGCCTTTTATACCGAAAGCATGTAAGGCAGCAATGAAGGTTCTCCAATCCTGTTTGCTCTGGACCTGCCGCTGGATGGGTTCCCATGTTTTCCCCAATCTTTTTTTGTCTCACCACTATTCTTCACTGTGGGGTTTTCTCTTTTGGAAAAGTTCTGTTTTCTAAGTCATTCTAATGTCCAGTGCAGAGCTATTTTCAGTTATTTGACCAGAAAATGGTTAAGATCCTTCTCATGTTCTTTGTGTGGAAGTAGGATGGAAAGAACACAGCTCTCACAGAGCCTGGGCTTGGTTTTGACAGTATATTGCTGGGTCCTCATACACTGTAGCACATTCTGAAGGCATTCCTTTCCTTGTTCAGAAAGTTGTTGATTTCATTACCTACTTCTCTGTCATGAGTTACAGTGCTACGGTATCTAGGTATGTAAACGCTTTCATTGTTGGCAGGTCTACATCCACTTGAATTGTTGAGGAAATATTGTCCATCACTCGTTCTGTTTTCTTATGGGTGATCTTCAGGGCAGTTTGTTATCTGTCACCAGTAAGGTGAGCTCTTTTCTCCTGCATGTGTTTGTGAGTCCAAGGAAGATGGACCAGATCGTCTATAAAACCCAGATGTTCCAGATTAAAGGAGAAAGTTCATTGTAGGCCTCGAGCTTGATCTTCAGTTGTTTATCGCATTACCTGGTCGACGAGAAGGTTGAGAAGTGCTGTCATCACACACTAGTATCTCCCTACAATCTTCACTTCATAACTGTACTCACTGTTTCCAACAGGACGAAGTGTTTGAACCCCAGATGAGTGTGTGTGAGGGGGAGAAGGGTCGTCTAGTCTTCAGTATGTCCATTTGTCCACTCACTCCAGTTTCGCTTTGGTTTATGTCTCCATGCCAACCAATTTCACATCATACATACAGGAGGTGTTTATTTCCGAGTCGGCGCTTGAAAACCACAATATGCGACTTCTTTATTGATCTAGTCATGAGTATGTCCATCAGTTTATATGTTATTCCATACGCCTGTCAGTCTGTAACAATTACAAATCAGAACTTGAACTGGGAAACTGCATGAGAGTTGTTTATTAAACTTTGCAGTTACTTCTGGGCAGTGTAGATGAGCCTTTTTATATTTGGGGCTTTCTACAATTTATATAACCTGCACTGAGGTTGTCTGTGTAAAAACCAAATTCACAAGATGATTGTAAGAAAACCGGATGCTGAGTGCATCAGATGACCAAAAAAAGCATATGAGCTTCATACACTTCTCATAAAACCATCACACAGCAGACGTGACGTTGAGACCTACTGATGAGATGTCCTAGAAATTCGTCTAATTTTCTTAATTTCTGGATCTGTTTTATAGTTTTTGTGTAGTATGAGAGACTGAAACAACACATTGGACACTGACTGTATTCGATGAAATTTCCCTCTTAAATGTAGTTTGTTCCATTGTTGTTCTAAAATCTTAAAGCAGCTCAGCATTTTCAAGCATTTCAGGCGTACTGTTGGCTGATATGTCCATAACTTTAATCATTAAAGATTCAATACAGGCTATGAGTTTCAACATACATTTTCATAATTAATGTGATAACCAACATAAATCTTGGACATAGTGGAAAGAATACAATAATGGAATAAATAAAAAAAGGACATTTCAACAAATTGATGAATAAATAAATTGGACCTTACAACAGTTAAGCATAAATAAAGATGTTTTGAGAATATGTTCTTCACTTATTCACCATGTGTTTAGTATTATATATATATATATATATATATATATATATATATAAAACTCCATCCTATAGCCAAAAATCAAAGAAACCAAAATGACACAGAGTTACAAAAAAAGGATAAGGCAGCGATATATTATATCATTTTGTTTTTCACCTATAAATTCAAGGTTGTCTATTTTATCTTTGTATATACAAGTAGTTAGTGTGTGTGTGTGTGTGTGTGTGTGTGTGTGTGTGTGTGTGTGTGTGTGTAGATAGATAGATAGATAGATATAGTTGATAGTGCTGGTTAAGATCTACCTGAATTTTCTGCCTTAAAGTCAATGTACAGGTCTCCCTCCATTAGGCCTTAGGACAGGACTTCTGAGTAGCATCTCACCTTGTCTTTTTATATTTCGGGTATTAAGCTTAGCCAGGCTGTCTAAAAACAAGAAACTAGCATGTACAAAATAATACATTCCAGAAAGGTTTAATGTTTAATTAAGGCTGAAAAAGCTCAGTAGTTTCAGATTTTTTCAGGGTTGTATTTAAACATTTTTGGCTAAGTGAGATCTTGCCTATGAAACCAATTTATTGTTTATTGCCAGTTGGATTTTGAATTAAATCTAAATTTTCTTTCAAAATACTTGCATTCTAATGTGGATTCTTCAATGAAGATTTCACTCAATTTCAATTCAGCATTAAATGTATTATTTCTCAAACAAAACCAATACATGCTTGTCAAATCAGTCATTATAATCCATTTAGTGTCATATAATGCATAATAATGACGCATATTGCCTCAGTTGCTCAAACGTGTGCATTTGACATATTGTGCAAACAGAACCGCAAAGTTCATTCCAGTCTTTTTTTCTCGAGCACAGCTCTTTTGTCTACTAAAACAGTCTTATTTGCAATACATGGGTCTTGGAGCTAGAAAGAGTGCTGTATTGTACTCCTATAGTACAATCATTCTGTTACACTTCCTGTAGCTGCAGATCCAGTGTCACTACGTTTCCTCAGAATATTCTGCATATCACCTTTGTCTTTTTTTCTTTTTTTGTGACCCACTTACACATATACACATCCACTTAAGTGTCTTTCTCAGTGGATCACGGTTGTGGGTGGATCTAACTTGGCCACCCGACTACTGTAGCCATTGGCTGGTTGAGAAGAAGATGGATGTCCATCTGGAAGGAGCCTGGATGGCGAGGTGGGACTACGGGAACGGCGGGAGCCACCAGTGAACAAGCGCAGCGCTCCGCGGCAGATCAGGGAGAACCAGTAGAGCTGAGGCGCCATGAGAAGCACAGCACCCAAGTTGCATTGCCATGGCACAGCAAAAGGGACCCGGTAAAGAGGGATAGATGCATACCTGAAAAGAGAAGGGTGGATCAAATCTGTTAATGATGTAATAAAGCATTGGAAGGGCTTGTCTTTTGTGTGTTCTTTTTCATAAACACCCATAACATTTAATATACTGGAGGAAGAGGGAGCAGAAAGTGAGAGCAAGAGACAATGGAAAAAAGAGAAAAAAAGCCAGAAGAGAGAGATGAAGTCCCATACCTGCCATAAACATAGTAGAGGTAGGGGAAGAGAAGGACTCGACAGATGAAGAAAGTACCCAGCATGAGAGCCCCATTCACTTTGTGAAGTAGCGTGTGCTGCTGCTTGTACTGAGAGAAAATGCCAAGTGAAAGAGTATAAACAGAAAAAGGTGTTTAATTTGGAAAGAAACTGGAATTAAACATACAGGGGAAATGAGGCAGAGGGTACGATCAATGGATTAAAAAAAAAAAAAAAAACCATTTCACTGGGCCCAAAATGCCTCATTCATCCATTTGCCGAACTACTTAATCCCCTCATGGTCATGGAGAGGCTGGAGCCCATCTCAGCCAACACTGGGCAAAGGCAGGGTACACCCTGAATACATTTACATTTACAGCATCTGGCAGACACTCTTACTCAGAGCGACTTAGAATCACCATTTTTATACAACTGAGCAATAGAGGGTTAAGGGCTTTACTCAAGGGCACAACAGTGCTGACAGTAGGGACAGAATCGCTGACCTAAGGATCCCATCACCTTATCCACTAACCCAACACTGCCCATGAATAGCCTGACCATCATATGGCCAACACACACACACACACACACACACACACACACACACACACACACACACACACACACACACACACAGCTGTTTATCCTCACCTAGGGGCAATTTGGAACTGCCAGTTAGCCTAATGTGCATGTCTTTGTAGCAGAAAACTGGAGTACCAGGAGGAAACCCACACAAGCACAGGGAGAACGTACCAACTATACAAAGAGAATCTCGGGACCTTCTTGCACTGACGTGGACTTGTTAGCACTACGCCTCCCTGCCACCACCAACAATACAATACAATATGATGAACAAAAGTCTACTTACAGTCTTTTTCTTGTTTTGAAGACATAACCTGTCATGTACATTAACCTGGTTTTAGGTTCTAATAAGCCTGGAGGTTTTTCATGCATAGACATTAATCTCAGGATTCTGTGTTGCCTGGGTTTGCATGGTACGTGTGTGGGTTTCAGCTGGGTTGTCCATTTTCCTCCCACAGTCCAAAGACGTTCAAATTAGATTGACTGACTGTTCCAAATTGCTCCTGGGTGTGAGCCCTGTGATGGACTGGTGAGCGGTTTCGGATGTCTAATAATTTCACTGGGTTTAGAATAGTAAGATAAGCACACCGAGTAAGATTTCTTAAAACAAAACGAAATATTCTCACTAAGTGTAATTAGCTTACTGCACTAGCTGACCATTTCACTTGATTGAAGAATATGCAGGTAATAATCAAGAAAAATATTTGTTTGCAGATGAACTATGATGTTTGCAGATGAACTATGATGTTTGCAGATGACATCGTGATCTGTAGTGAGAGCAGAGAACAAGTACAGGAAAATCTAGAGAGGTGGAGGTATGCCCTGGAAAGGAGAGGAATGAAGGTTAGCCTCAGAAAATCAGAATACATGTGTGTGAATGAGAAGGACCCAGGAGGAACGGTGATGTTACAGGGAGCAGAGATAACGAAGGTGGAGGATTTTAAGTACTTAGGCTCAACAATCCAGAGCAATGGAGAGTGTGGAAAAGAGGTGAAGAAGCGTGTGCAGGCAGGCACGAATGAAGGGAAAAGTGTACAAGATGGTGGTGAGGCCAGCGATGTTGTATGGCTTAGAAACAGTGGCGCTGAGGAAAAGGCAGGAGGCAGAGCTGGAGGTAGCGGAGATGAAAATGTTGAGGTTCTCTCTGGGAGTAACGAGGATGGACAGGATCAGAAATGAGTATATCAGAGGGACAGCCCACGTAAGATGTTTTGGAGACAAAGTCAGAGAGGCTAGATTGAGATGGTTTGGACATGTACAGAGGAGGGATAGTGAGTATATTGGCAGTAGGATGCTGAGGTTGGAACTACCAGGCAGAAGGCCTCGAGGAAGACCGAAGAAGAGATTTATGGATGTGGTGAAGGAAGACATGAAGGTCGTTGGAGTCAGAAAAGAAGATGCGGAGGACAGGGTGAGGTGGAGGCGGATGATTTGCTGTGGCGACCCCTGAAGGGAGCAGCCGAAAGTAAAAGAAGAAGAAGAAAAGATTAATAATCTTACAATAGTATATTATTCCCAAAACAAGCTAAAAAATAATGTTTGGCTTTTGCACTGGAGGAGCCTACAAACTACAGACGCTTCCCGACTGACGTTCATCCGTTTTATGTTTTTTTTTTTTTTTTTTGATTTTACGTTTTTTTTTCCAAAAAAAAGTAAAATTTTGAGTTTAGACGTACCTACGTAGTACGCTGACGTAATGACACAATGATGCTGCGTCCATTGTTTACAAACGACAGACTGAACGTGCCCCTCCTTCTTCCCAGTTCAGTTTTATATACTAGTATATACTAGTCCTTCTCAAAAAATTAGCATATTGTGATAAAGTTCATTATTTTCTGTAATGTACTGATAAAAATTAAACTTTCATATATTTTAGATTCTTTACACACAACTGAAGTAGTTCAAGCCTTTTATTGTTTTAATATTGATCATTTTGGCAAAAAAAATAAAGAAAAACCAAAAATCCCTATCTCAAAAAATTTGCATATTTCTCCGACCAATAAAAAAAAAAGAGTGTTTTTAATACAAAAAGTCAACCTTCAAATAATTATGTTCAGTTATGTACTCAATACTTGATCAGGAATCCTTTTGCAGAAATGACTGCTTCAATGCGGCGTGGCATGGAGGCAATCAGCCTGTGGCACTGCTGAGGTGTTATGGAGGCCCAGGATGCTTCGATAGCGGCCTTAAGCTCATCCACAGTGTTGGGTCTGGTGTCTCTCAACTTTCTCTTCACAATATCCCACATATTCTCTATGGGGTTCAGGTCAGCAGAGTTGGCAGGCCAATTGAGCACAGTAATACCATGGTCAGTAAACCATTTACCAGTGGTTTTGGCACTGTGAGCAGGAGCCAGGTCGTGCTGAAAAATGAAAATCTTCATCTCCACAAGGCTTTTCAGCAGATGGACGCATGAAGTGCTCCAAAATCACCTGATGGCTAGCTGCATTGACCCTGCCCTTGATAAAACACAGTTGACCAACACCAACAGCTGACATGGCACCCCAGACCATCACTGACTGTGGGTACTTGACACTGGACTTCAGGCATTTTGGCATTTCCTTCTCCCCAGTCTTCCTCCAGACTCTGGCACCTTGATTTCCGAATGACATGCAAAATTTGCTTTCATCCGAAAAAAGTACTTTGGACCACTGAGCAACAGTCCAGCGCTGCTTCTCTGTAGCCCAGGTCAGGCGCTTCTGCCGCTGTTTCTGGTTCAAAAGTGGCTTGACCTGGGGAATGCGGCACCTGTAGCCCAGTCCATTGCTTCTACAGGTCCCCCAAGGTCTGGAATCGGCCCTTCTCCACAATCTTCCTAAAGGTCCGGTCGCCTCTTCTGGTTGTGCAGCGTTTTCTGCCACACTTTTTCCTTCCCGCAGACGTCCCACTGAGGTGGCTTGATACAGCACTCTGGGAACAGCCTATTCGCTCAGAGATTTCTTTCTGTGTCTTACCCTCTTGCTTGAGGGTGTCAATGATGGCCTTCTGGACAGCAGTCAGGTCGGCAGTCTTACCCATGATTGCGGTTTTGAGTAATGAACCAGGCTGGGAGTTTTTAAAAGCCTCAGGAATCTTTTGCAGGTGTTTAGAGTTAATTGGTTGATTCAGATGATTAGGTTAATAGCTCGTTTAGACTACCTGAACATGATATGCTAATTTTTTGAGATAGGAATTTTGGGTTTTCATGAGCTGTATGCCAAAATCATCAGTATTAAAACAATAAAAGACCTGAAATATTTCAGTTGGTGTGCAATGAATCTAAAATATATGAAAGTTTAATTTTTATCAGTACATTACAAAAAAGAATGAACTTTATCACAATATGCAAATTTTTTGAGAAGGACTAGTATATATTCTTCTGTAATCACCTGAAGAGAGAGGATGGTTTCACCACCCCTCGAAACAGATCTGTAGTGAAAAATGAAGTTTCAATAGAAAGTATTTGTCCTGTCCTTTTATTTTTACATATATATATATATATATATATATATATATATATATATATATATATATATATATACATACACATACATACATACATACATACATACATACATACAGGGCAGTGGTGGTATAAGGCGCCGGATCGCTGATTCAAAGGTTGGGGGTTCGAGTCCCACTCTCCACAAGGTTGTCACTGTCCCCCCAGTGCAGCTAACTGGGTTATCAAAGGCCGGCCATGTCTCTCACTGTCTATAGAGTGAGGCATGTTATAGAACCATTGCTGACTTTCGACAAGAGTAGGCTGCAAAGCCGTCAGCATGTTTGTCTTGTGTGCCGTCAGCGTCTCCTGCAATGGCCTGGTGAGCTGTCCAGGGTGTACTCTGCCCTCGCCCTGAGTTGGCTGGGATGGGCACAAGCCTCCCCGCAACCCTAATTAGGATGAAGCGGTTACAGAAAGTGAACTGATATATATATATATATATATCAGTTATATAGCGTATTACTCTAGTGTTAAGATGTTGTCGCTGTGATCTTTGTGTTTACACTGTTTTGCGGACTTTTGTAACCCGAAGCAAATATGGTTGGTCAGAAGCGTAAGCCTACTAGCATGGGTGCAAGTCTCATACACAGAGATGAATTAACTATCTGCTCGGATCGGCACGATTTACCATGCATACTCAGTTAAGCAAAGAGAGTTGTAAAATGAATGAAAACCCAAGAAAGAGAACGCTCTACTCTGTTGGTGAGTCACATCAATGCAGGCTGAGTACTAAATGAGTTCAACGGGGCCCTTGCTAACTTGAAAGACTGGAAGTCCGTATAACCCACGCTTTGTTTCAAGCAAGTAAACTACTTTCAGCAAGTGCACTACTTTCGGTATTGAGCGCCTCACATATATTGTAAGCGTTGATTGGCTGTTTTAAGCTTCAGGTAAAGTGAGTTGGCTCAGCTTCATGTCATGTGATTCAGCTCAGCTTCATGTAAAGTGACCATCCGTCGACCATCAGAACCATTTACAAGCAGAAAGGTCCCATCATAGAGAATGTTAAAGGTTATATTTGATACTGTATTTGATATTTGATGAGTGAATTTGATTAAAATTTATCAATTTGAAATTATTTTGCTTGAATTTAATTTATTTGAAATTAATGTTGATATTATTTGATATATTTATATTATTTTACAATGTTATGTTTATAATAATTGTTAGGGGTGTTTTATGAGATACAGTAATGGTATTTATGGAGTATAGTACAGTATGAGCATCATACGTCACACATCATACGTCACTGGAACAACTTACGTTCACTTTCAACTTACGTTGGGCCGTTCGGAACCAATTAAAAACGTAAGTCGGGTAGCGTCTGTATACAGATACATAAGAAACTCATCTTCACAAAAGTGTGTGTTCAAAATTTTACTAAGACATAATAAACACCAGAAAATCTAATTAAGCGAAAATTTTATGGGTTATTTAATGTTTTTTTCTTTTCTTTTTTTATAGATGATGATGACTTTTTTATGAATAATGGTGAATGTAGATTACTGCATGTTTCTGGAATGTCTTACATGTAAAAAGAAATGAAAGAAAACAGCAAAATATTAATTAGGGGCGGTTCAATATTTGCGGTTCAATATTTTCAACATTTTCCCAAGTGTACAGAGAGTACAGTACTCTTTTTTTGACCCGTCTTCCCCCACCCTCTGGAAGCGTACAAATCAATGCTGATGATCTCTCGGCACGATTTTTTAATAAGATATTAAACAAAACAATGGTAAAACCTCTTTAATAAAATAAATCAATGTATTTCCTTGATCAATACCTCTTTTATACACCAGACAAATAATAATGAAATCAATAAAAAAATTATACTTTTAAAGAATTATTTTTAATGACACCTGCTTTAATATTAATATCAAGACATTTGGTTTTAATAATAAAAATTACATTGTTTTTAATAATATTATTTTATATTAAAATATAATTCAAAATGTCTGCATTTTTTTATTGGTCATTGGCTTTTGGACGACCTCGCTTCAGTTTGTGATCAGCTGCCTTCTGATGTTTCAGCAGCTGATACCAGGTTGGGTCGTATTCATAAATAAACCATTGCACACACAGCGGTTTTGTTTTCTGTGCTTGTAGTAAAAGTTATCGACCCGAAAGCCGCCATTGCTAAGTGCCCGCCTACTCAAAGTTACCATGATGTCACAGGGTTGGTACAAAGTACCATATGAAATATAGTGCATACATATCATAGCATATTATAGGATATAAACAACATGGAATCTCACGCCAACAACCAACACAGTTTTTCAGCAGAAGATGATTCATCTATTACTCTCAGAAGATGAATCAAATATTATAGTTCAACCAAAAACATTCTCAAATATATTTCAAACTACATCTGCAAGTATACAAATTACAAATACATTTCCAAATTGAGCGAAAGTTCTATTCTAATCTATTCAAAGGCACAAACAAATATTAATACATATTTACAGCACAAAAACATACTATTAATTTGATAAAAGTACTGACCATTAGGCTGCAGATACAGGCTGGATGGCTTCTGATTATTTTAGCCATTCATTCTCTGTGCGTCAATAGGGGCAGTGGTGGTCTAGTGGTCTAGTGGAATAGGGCGCTGGATCGCGTGATCCAAAGATTGGGGGTTCAAGTCCCACTCTGTGCAGCTAACTGGGTTATCAAAGGCGGGCCATGTCTCTCACTGTCTATGGTGAGAGGCATGTAAAAGAACCATTGCTGACTTTCGTAAAGAGTAGGCTGCAAAGTCGTCAGCGTGTTTCTGTCCCTTGCTAAAAGGGTTGTGACAGGAAGGGCATCCGACATAAAAACCTCCGCCAAATCAAACGTGCGAATCAGATGATTCGCTGTGGCGACTCCCGAGAAAGGGAAAAAGCCAAAAGGAAGACAGACATTCTCTGTGCGTCAATGTTTGTGTTCTAACACATGTGCAGGAACCGGAGGCAGTACTAAGAAATTGTGGTTTATTCTCACACTCGCACTTTGTTTGATTGACAGTGTTCAGCTATTATTGCTTACTGAAAATATTATGTTTGTTGATTGGTCAGCTCGGGCTTGCACATGAGCAGTGCCCGTTACATGTTAACTTCCGATTTACTTCCTGACTCTAGTCATGCGTAACTTATCTCCGACTTTCTCTTCAATAACACTCTTCTTCTTTTCCTTTCGGCTTTTCCCTTCAGGGGTCGCCATCTCACCCTATCCTCTGCATCGTCTTCTCTTACACCAACTGCCTTCATGTCCTCTATCACCACATCCATGAATCGTCTCTTTGGTCTTCCTCTAGGCCTTCTGCCTGGTAGTTCCAACCTCAGCATCTTACTATCAATATACTCACGATCCCTCTTCTATCTTACATGTGCTGTCCCTCTGATGTGCTCATTCCTGATCCTATCCATCCTCGTTACTCCCAAAGAGAACCTCAACATTTTCATCTCTGCTACTTCCAGCTCTGTCTCCTGTCTTTTCCCCAGAGCCACTGTTTCTAAACCATACAACATCGCTGGCCTCAACACCGTCTTGTACACTTTTCCTTTCATTCTTGCCGATACCTTCCTATCACACATCACACCGGACACTTTTCTCCAACCATTCCAGCCAGCCTGCACACGCTTCTTCACCTCTTTTCCACAATCTCCATTGCTCTGGATTGTTGAGCCTAAGTACTTAAAATCTTCCACCTTCCTTATCTCTGCTACCTGTAACCTCACCGTTCCTGTTGGGTCCTTGGCATTCATACACATGTATTCTGTCTTACTGAGGTTAATCTTCATTCCCCTCCTTTCCAGGGCATACCTCCACCTCTCTAGATTTTCCTGCACTTGTTCTCTGCTCTCACTGCAGATCACAATGTCATCTGCAAACATCATAGTCCATGGGAATTCTTGTCTAACCTCGTCTGTCAGCCTGTCCATCACCATAGCAAACAAGAAGGGGCTCAGAGCTGACCCTTGATGCAGTCCCACCTCCACCTTGAACTCTTCTGTCACACCGACAGCACACCTCACCACTGTCTTACATCTCTCATACATGTCCTGTACCACTCTAACATACTTCTCTGCCACTCCAGACTTTCTCATGCAATACCACAGTTCCTCTCTTGGCACCCTGTCATATGCTTTTTCCAGATCCACAAAGGCACAATGCAGCTCCTTCTGATCTTCTCTGTACTTCTCTATTAACATCCTCAAAGCAAACACTGCATCTGTGGTGCTCTTTCTTGGCATGAAACCAAACTGTTGTTCACAAATGCTGACCTCTGCCCTTAGTCTAGCTTCCACTATTCTTTCCCATAACTTCATCGTATGGCTCATTAACTTTATCCCTCTGTAGTTGCCACAACTCTGCACATCTCCCTTGTTCTTAAAATGGGCACCAGCACACTTCTCCATTCCTCTGGCATCCTCTCACTCTCTAAGACCTTGTTGAATGTTCTTGTCAGGAAATCTACTGCTACCTCTCCTAGACACTTCCATACCTCCACCGGTATGTCATCAGGACCAACTGCCTTTCCACTCTTCATCCTCTTCAATGCCCTCTTCACTTCACCCTTACTAATCTTTGCTACTTCCTGATCCTCAACAGTCACCTCTTCTACTCTTTTATTCTCTCATTTTACGTAAGTAAAAACACCGACAGCACACCTCACCACTGTCTTACATCTCTCATACATGTCCTGTACCACTCTAACATACTTCTCTGCCACTCCAGACTTCCTGATGCAATACCACAGTTCTTCTCTTGGCACCCTGTCATATACCTTTTCCAGATCCACAAAGGCAGTGTAGTTCCCTCTGACCTTCTCTGTACTTCTCTATTAACATCCTCAAAGCAAACATTGCATGTGTGGTGCTCTTTTTTGGTATGAAACCAAACTGTTCTTCACAAATGCTGTCTCCCTTGTTCTTAAAAATGGTCACCAGCACACTTCTCCTCCACTCCTCCGGCATCTGCTCACTCTCTAGGACCTTGTTGAATGTTCTTGTCAGAAAATCTGCTGCTACCTCTCCTAGACACTTCCATACCTCCACAGGTATATCATCAGGACCAACTGCCTTTCCACTCTTCATCCCCTTCAATGCCCTCTTCACTTCACCCTTACTAATCTTTGCTACTTCCTGATCCTCAACAGTCACCTCTTCTACTCTTTTATTCTCTCATTTTACGTAAGTAAAAACACCGACAGCACACCTCACCACTGTCTTACATCTCTCATACATGTCCTGTACCACTCTAACATACTTCTCTGCCACTCCAGACTTCCTGATGCAATACCACAGTTCTTCTCTTGGCACCCTGTCATATACCTTTTCCAGATCCACAAAGGCAGTGTAGTTCCCTCTGACCTTCTCTGTACTTCTCTATTAACATCTTCAAAGCAAACATTGCATGTGTGGTGCTCTTTTTTTGGTATGAAACCAAACTGTTCTTCACAAATGCTGTCTCCCTTGTTCTTAAAAATGGTCACCAGCACACTTCTCCTCCACTCCTCCGGCATCTGCTCACTCTCTAGGACCTTGTTGAATGTTCTTGTCAGAAAATCTGCTGCTACCTCTCCTAGACACTTCCATACCTCCACAGGTATATCATCAGGACCAACTGCCTTTCCACTCTTCATCCCCTTCAATGCCCTTCTCACTTCACCCTGACTGATCTTTTGCTACATCCTGCTCCTCAATGGTCACCTCTTCTACTCTTTTCTCTCTCATTTTCCTCATTCATCAGCTCTTCAAAGTACTCTTTCCATCTTCCCAGCACACTTCTGTCATCAGTCAATACATTTCCCTCTCTGTCCTTAATCACTCTAACTTGCTGCACATCCTTCCCATCTCTATTTCACTGCTGTGTCAACCTGTATAAATAATTTTCTCCCTCTTTACTTTCCAACCGAGCATACAAGTCATCATACATCCTTTGTTTGGCCTTTGACACCGCTACCTTCGCCTTGCGCTGTATCTCCCTGTACTGTTTACTCTCTTCGGTCCTCATAATGTCCCACTTCTTTTTAGTTAACCTCTTCCTTTGTACACACTCCTGCACTTCCTCATTCCACCACCAGATAAGTCTCCTTATCTCCTCTCCTTCCACATGACACACCAAGTATTCTCCTACCTGTTTCCCTGATCACATTAGCTGTAGTTGTCCACTCATCTGGCAGCACTTCCTGACCACCCAAAGCCATTTTCAACTCCTCCTTGAAGACAACCCGTCACTCTTCCTTTTTCAGCTTCCACCACTTTGTCTTCTGCTCTGCCTTTGCTTTCTACACCTTCCTCACCATCAGCATCACCCTGCACACCACCATCCTATGCTGTTTGGCAACACTCTCACGTGCTCCTACTTTGCAGTCACTGACTTCCTTCAAATTACATCGCCTACACAAGATGTAGTCTACCTGTGTGCTCCTACCGCCGCTTTTATAAGTTACCCTATGTTCCTGTCTCTTCTGGAAGAAAGTATTTACCACAGCAATTTCCATCCTTTTTGCAAAATCTAGCAACATCTGTTCTTCTGCGTTCCTGTCCTGGATACCAAACCTGCCCATCACTTCCTCGTCCCCTCTGTTTCCTTCACCAACATGTCCATTGAAGTCTGCCCCAATGACCACTCTTTCATCTCTGGGGGTACTCTGCATCACTTCATCTAACTCACTCCAGAATCTCTCCTTCTCTTCTAGCTCACATCCTGCCTGTGGGGCATAAGCACTAACAACATTAAACATCATGCCTTCAATTTCAAACTTAAGACTCATCACTCTGTCTGACACTGTTTTCACTTCTAAAACATTCCTCACAAACTCCTCCTTCAAGATGACTCCTACTCCATTTCTCTTCCCATCCACACCATGAAAAAACAGCTTAAACCCTGCTCCTAAGCTTCTAGCCTTGCTACCTTTCCACCTGGTCTCCTGAACACACAGTATGTCCACCTTCCTCCTCTGCATCATGTCAGCCAGCTTTCTACCTTTTCCGGTCATAGTTACAACATTCAAAGTCCCTACTTTCAGTCCTAGACTCATGCCTTTCCTCTTCTCTCTCTGCCTACGGACACGCCTCCCGCCTCTCCTTCTTCGACGTCTTCGACCAACAGTAGTCCAATTTCCACCAGCATCCTGTTGGTTGACAGCACTGATGGCGGTCGTTGTTAACCCGGGCCTCGACCGATCCAGTATAAATTTCTTTGTTGTGAGTCGCATGTTTTATTTGGCATTTGTTTTACTTCCTGATGCAACACTCTGCATTTATCCGGGCTTGGGACCGGCGTGAGGGAGAGACACTGGCTTGTGTCCCTCCCTCACGGCTGCTTTTTCTCTTCAATAAGAGTCATTAAGTTTATTTATAAGATTGTGAATACACATAATTTCTTGGCCAACGGAACTCAACTCCTGCTGTGGCGGGGTGCACGTGCACCCTGTGCACCCCCAACCTACGCCCTTGCGTAGCCTTAAACTTTAAAAGCTTTAAGCGTTAACACCGGTGTTTTGTCAAGCAGAGCGAATCAAACGATGTTGTTGTTGTTGTTGTTTGTGTACCGCTCCTAGGTGGTTGGCGAATCGCGCATTGAGAGTTTCAAACGTACATGCACAAAAAATATATATATATTCAGGAGCGCATGTATTATTGTTGATAGACATTTTTATAATTAAAAAGCGTACACAGGCATCTTACCCCCTCCCCCCTAGCGTACGTTTTGTACGCTAAGGAAAATATTGAAAATGTTGAATGACCCCTTACCTCTGTACGTGTCTCTATTTTAAAATCCTATTTCTAAAAGAACCTACAGCTCCAGCGAACATCTGCTGAACAAATTCAGAGATAATCTCAAAGCATGATTTATGTGGCATGCAGCTGATCCAGACATCCATCTAACAATGTGTCTTCTGCATGCTCTAGAAAATGAGGTCATGTTACATGCAGGCTCAGTTGTTCCTGTTACATTAAAAAAAGCATGTAACATGTTCAAAGAGGCTACTGTGTCTAGTTTTAAAGGTACAAAGTGAAATAATTTTGAAGGTCTATTATGAAATAAATTAGGGTATATCATACATTATCTTATTAATATGTAAAAATAAAAGTTCTTAGAGTAAGCTATTTATATTTACATAGGGATCCTCAATCACGAAGGCCACTATCTTGCACCACCATGTTTCTATAGTCCCGAACGATACGAGTTTTCAAGGAGAGGGGTTGAAAATTAAATTTTATTTAATTGTAATTATAATCGAAACTAGATACCGACAGACACTGCTATATCTTACACACTATACCTTTGACAATTTGTAAGATTTTTACTTGGTTATGAGAGACTGTAATGAGGGAATTTGTAGACTATATCTAAAATAGTTTTGCATACTTCTATTAAAAGTTATTTCTAACCCAAAATCACAGTACAGTACAGTTTTTTTGCATGCACCGTAGCTCAAATATCTCTTGAGAGCACACTACCTCTTTCAAGTCAGGGCTTGCATAGTGATGTGATCTATTTTGAATTTGCCCTAGCATATAGTGACCCAGTAGCGGCTGGTGGTTTTTAAAAGAGAGGAAGCACAGGTGTCTGTTTTTCATGTTTGTGTATTGCATTTTATTTGTTTTATCTGTGAAGGTTCATCTGTGATGTTTCTCTTTTTTATCTGTTTAATATTTATTAAAAAGCCATCCATTCACCCAAAATAAAGCATGGGAGCACTACAGCAGGACACACATTCACGTATTAAAGGCCTGTTGACCAAATGAACATTCTTATTTTCTCCAGTTGAAACACACTGCCAAAGGAACCGATTGAAAGCCTGTGAATTGAGGCTTTTAATTTTCACGCTTCAAAGGAAATACAAGGTGGCACTGTCCACTTTGCCTGGTGAGTCTTTCAGAGTGGTACCTCGCCTTGCCTCAGAGTCAGACGAGATAGGCTTGTCTGTGACCTTAGATAGGATTATGTGGTTTGGCAAAAGAGATATAACATGGAGTAAATGAGGCAAGATGATAAAAATTTAGAATCGCTAAAATAATGAATACTGTACCAAAATACTGACATTTCTTGCGTGAATAATAATATAGACACATTTCTAAAATTACTTTACAAACATTTCACTACTGCTTTTTAATATATAGTTTAAAAGGAGGCCAAATTTTCCATGTACAGTACGTAGTCTTAAAGGGATTACTTGAGCACAGACCTATTTCAAACATTGGAAGATAGGACATGAGACTATGTGACCTTCCTGTAAATTCAAACGAGTTTTATTTGGATAGCCTATTCTCAAAAAGAAGTTGTCATGTCACAGATTACACAGGCAAGAGAAACAAATCCCAGAGGAAAAGAACTTCATGAGAGACAGCAATAACTGTGCATTAATGTACAGAGTGATCACTGCAATGCTAAATATTGCATGCATTGTTGTTTAAGACTGAGATGAGTGATGAATAAGTATTAAAAACACCAGAGGGATGGGCCGGAAAACACTCTTCAAATCAATAATGAATGTACCTGAATAAGGATTTTTCCTAGGCAGACGGAGGGAGTGCTGAGCTCAGCAAGGAACATGACACCCTGGAAGTAATCACCTTTCCCCTGTCTCCAGAACTGAGAAAACAAAACATCACATTAATAAGATAGAATGCACAACCAACAACTCACCTTATCAAGCAGGTGAGGTAATTTAGAATCATTATTTTTCTTATTAGTTATCCAAGATAAGATGATACACTGTAAAGCACACTGAGATTGTAAATTAAGGACTACATGTCTCAGAATTGAAAAGCAGATCGACTGGTGTGTGGGGGTGGGATCACTGGGTATTAGCTATAACCTATAGCCTTGCAGCCAGGCATCTATTTTTTTTTTCTTTTATAAACTCAATAAACATATTTTTTTTATTAAAACAAGCCAACAGTGTTTATGGGAATATCTGTTAAGAGAGAGTTTAAACAGGTGGTAAGAGCTTTAATATCTATAATAAATACTGCATAGGAATTTTGCAAGCTGATTGGTCCACTATCTCAGTCTTAAAAAATATTATTCGGAGTAGAGATAATGCTTAAATCAAAATGGCTGACTTACCTGGAACTGGCGGTGTCATTATTTTCCATTTTAAGTGGAAAAGTAAACCGCTTAATCCTAATTTATTGCCGCGGGGGAGGCTGGAGGCCATCTCAGCTGACTCTGGCCAGAGATTCTTAGCTCGCCAGGCCATCACAGGAAATAGCACACCAATGGCTACGCAGCCTGCTCTTGATGAGACTCAGCAATGGTTCTTTTACATGGCTCTCACCACAGACGGTGAGAGAGATGGCCGGCCTTTGATTGCCCAGTTATCTGCAATGGGGTGGGGCTTGAACCCCCAACCTTAGAAACAGTAATCCAGCACCTTATCACAAGGTCACCAATGCCCAAAATAAATCATAAAAAATCTAATTTTAGTTGGTTTATCTTGCTGTTTCTGCTTTTATGTGCTAACCCTAACACTAGGTTAGAAGAGAGCCTCGTCAGTTAGCTGTGCTTTATAAGGCTGCAGGGCTGTTTCTAAGAGCAGGGTGATAGAGCTGTGTTCAGTGAAAAAAAGTTGAATTCTTTAAAATTATAAATACATTTTTATCATCTAATATTTTTATTTAAATTTTGGTTTTCATGGAATAACTATATGACGAATGGAAGAGAGATGGCTATGGCTAGGTAGGGTTGGATTTTATTTTGGCAACAATTTAGCTTAACTTGGAGCATATAAAGCTCACCTGGACTGAGTCTGTCCTGGTGAAAATTTGTAATAAATAAAAACCTCATTTTAGTATGCTTTTTTTGTGCTGATGTTCCTCTTTATATACTAAAAAATCACCCCAGAATTGAATAGTCTTAATGGACCATTGAATGATGTCTTCCTCACCTTCAACACATATTTACTTACAATCAAACAATTAAAAACTCAATAAAAATCATGGAGGGTTTTCATGTTCATGACTACAAGAAAATTAAAAATCTCTTTCACAGCACTGACCCATAGGACCCCAATCTGAGCTCCATAAATCATATGCAATGCACTAAATAATTCAGAATTACACAAAATATACATCTGAATAAACATTTATCTTGTTGTTGATAGATGTCAGTGGGGAGGCTAAATGACTGGATAAGTGTGAATGTGCAGAAAACAATCCTTTTATAAGATGGATGGAGTTGGATTTTTATTTCTACTGATTAAAAGCATGTAAGCATAAAGCATGGCCGATGGGAAGAGAAAGTACTATAAAGCATTAAAGAAAAGCACAAAACACCATGGAAAACCTGTTTTTCAATACTTGTGCTTTTAAGATAAGAGAAAACATACAATTTTGATCCCATTGGAAAGCCAGGGCAGCTTTCTGATCTGATGCCAGAGCTATCTCGGCCAAAAATGAGGCCTTAGATATTTAATTTGCAGATAACTACACAAATAAAAACATGCATGGCGACAGTTACCACGGAGATGGGGAAGCACACGGTGACCATGACGACATGATGTAACACCATGAGGAACTCTCTACGGAGGTAGCTGCTCAGGGCCACAGACTTGGACTTCGGCCCATTATCCAGCTCGTGACCTTTGACCTGAAGCTTGTGCCAGTAGCACAGGAACATGGCATATATATCATAGACAAAGTAGGGCACAGCAAACAGGATGTAGGAGGTGGTCAACCAGTGCCTGAAACAAAATATTCTTTAAAAAACATTGCTCTCGTGGTTCTCAAAGCTGCTGCTTTAAGCAGTTCTTTGTCATAGAAAAACTTTTAATTTTAGTACCAGAGATTTAGGCCTGTTGACTTTAAATTTTGCAAAATACATCAAATTTCAACAGCATATCTCATGAACAGAGTTAACATGCTTCCTACTTTTGCTAAATGTGATATGAGCTTTACCAAGCACTACTATGGAAATAAAATAGTGCTAAAATTCCTCAGAGGAAAATGGTGTATATACCCTGTACAGACATTTCAACGTTAAAAAAAAAATCCAGCATTCAAAATTCAACACACAAATATTCACCTTCCTAAAATGGAAAATCCATGCATTAAAATTGAAGTTGAAATCTAGATGTTGAAATTCAGGTGACGGGTGGCATGGTGGCATAGTGGTCAGCACATCTGTCTCATAACATGAAGGTCCTGGGTTTGAGTCTGGAGCTGGGTGTTTCTTAGTACTCTTTGCACATTCTCCCCATGCTTGCATGGGTTTTCTTTGGGTACTCCAGTTTCTTCCCACAGTACAAAGACATCCACAATAGGTTAATTGGCTGTTTTGCCCCCAGGTGTAAGTGTGAAAGCTTGTGAGCGTGTTTGGTCTTTCAAACTATTAAGGGTGTAGCCTGCCTTTGCCTAGTGTTGGCTGAGATAGGCTCCAGTCTCTGCATGACCCTAATAATAGGATTAAGTGGTTCAGCTAGTGAGTGAATGAGTGAATGAGAATCTTGGGTGTTAAAAATTCAAGCATTTGGCAGACACCCTTATTCAGAGCAACTTACATTTATCTTTTATACACATAAATTTATATACATAAAACTGAGCAACTGAGGTTTGAAGGCTCCATAGTGGCATTTGTACTATTGGACTTGAACCCCTGACCATCCGATCATGAAAACAAGCCTTAACCAACAACCCACCATTGCCCAGGTACTCAGGTCCACAGAATTCAGCTTGCCAAAATGGATTGAAAGTTTTGATTTGTATATGTCCCACCAGCAAAGCATATCAGCAATCCACTACTCTTCCAAAGTACCTGGATTTGATTTTTGCCTCCTTGAATTTGTCATCCATCCATTCATTTTCAAATCCAAAATTAGGGTCATGGGGAGGTTGGTGCCCATCCCAGCCAACTCTGGGTAAAGACAGGGTACACCCTGGACAGTTCACCAGGCCATTGGAGAGCAGAAAAACATATAACTATTCATGCTCACACTCACACCTAGGGGTGATTTGGAACAGCCAATTTGTGCATGTTTTCCATGTGCATGTTTTTGGCCAGTCTGTGCACTGTGTATTTTTTGTACTGTGCTAGGAAACCAGAGTACCTTAAGGAAACTCACACAAGCAAGAACATGCGAACTCCACACAGAAACGTCCAAGCCCGGGACTGTGAGGCGGACATACTAACCCTGCGCCACTGAATTTTTGACATTGAAAAAACTAAATTGAACATCTCCTGCTAAAAAATAATCAGTTCAGTTCAGTTCAGTTCATTTTCTGTAACCGCTTCATCCCAATTAGGGTCGCGGGGAGGCTGGTGCCCATCCCAGCCAACTCAGGGCGAGGGCAGAGTACACCATGGACAGCTCGCCAGGCCATCGCAGGGCGGAAACACGCTGACGGCTTTGCAGCCTACTCTTGTCGAAAGTCAGCAATGGTTCTTTTACATGCCTCACATCATAGACAGTGAGAGACATGGTCGGCCTTTGATAACCCAGTTAGCTGCACTGGGAGGACAGTGACAACCTTGTGGAGAGTGGGACTCGAACCCCCAATTTTTGGATCAGCGATCCGGTGCCTTATACCACTAGACCACCACTGCCCCAAAAAATAATCATAAAAAATATATATTTTTTTAACCAGACCTTTAGCACTATATTATTTTATTTCAAGGTCAGAAGGAGCTGCATTGTGCCTTTGTGGATCTGGAGAAAGCATATGACAGGGTGCCAAGAGAGGAACTGTGGTATTGCATGAGGAAGCCTGGAGTGGCAGAGAAGTATGTTAGAGTGGTGCAGGACATGTATGAGAGATGTAAGACAGTGGTGAGGTGTGCTGTCGGTGTGACTGACGAATTCAAGGTGGAGGTGGGACTGCATCAAGGGTCAGCTCTGAGCCCCTTCTTGTTTGCTATGGTGATGGACAGACTGACAGACGAGGTTTGACAAGATTCCCCATGGACTATGATGTTTGCAGATGACATTGTGATCTGCAGTGAGAGCAAAGAACAAGTGCAGGAAAATCTAGAGAGGTGGAGGTATGCCCTGGAAAGGAAAGGAATGAAGGTTAACCTCAGTAAGACAGAATACATGTGTGTGAACGAAAAGGACCCAAAAGGAACGGTGAGGTTACAGGGAGCAGAGATAAAGTAGGTGGAGGATTTTAAGTACTTAGGCTCAACAATCCAGAGCAATGGAGAGTGTGGAAAAGAAGTGAAGAAGCGTGTGCAGGCAGGTTAGAATGGCTGGAGAAATGTGTCCAGTGTGACGTGTAATAGGAAGGTATTGGCAAGAATGAAAGGAAAAGTGTACAAGAAGGTGTTGAGGCCAGCGATGTTGTATGGTTTAGAAACAGTGGCCCTGGGGAAAAGACAGGAGGCAGAGCTGGAGGTAGCAAAGATGAAAATGTTGAGGTTCTCTTTGGGAGTAACGAGGATGGATAGAATCAGGAATGAGTACATCAGAGGGACAGCACATGTAAGAGGTTTTGGAGACAAAGTTAGAGAGTCTAGATTGAGATGGTTTGGACATGTACAGAGGAGGGATAGTGAGTATATTGGTAGTAGCATGCTAAGGTTGGAACTACCAGGCAGAAGGCCTAGAGGAAGACCAAAGAGAAGATTCATGGATATGGTGAAGGAGGACATGGATGTAATTGGTGTAAGAGAAGAAGATGCAGAGGATAGGGTGAGATGGAGGCAGATGATTCGCTGTGGCGACCCCTAAAGCGAAAAGCTGAAGGGAAAAGAAGAAGAAGACTTGAAGAAACCTGTATGACACCGGAAACATTACTGACCCAGAGTAACACTAGGAGTATTAAGTCACATTACATTTTTAAGCCTTATGTTTATATAATATTACTACAAAAATGTTAAAGCCATAAAGTACACCACTATCCCCAGTGCAGCGAACTGGGTTCTCAAAGACCGGCCATGTCTCTCACTGTCTATGGTGAGAGGCATGTAAAAGAACCATTGCTGACTTTCGTCAAGAGTAGCTCCATAGCCGTCAGTGTATTTCTGCCCTGTAATGGCCTGGCGAACTGTCCAGGGTGTACTCTGCCCTCGCCCAGGGTCAACTGACATGGGCGCCTGCTTCCCCGTGACCCTAATTAGCGCTTCCAAAAATGAATGAATGAATGAGTACACTGCTATCATCTATTCATTTTCTGAACCACTTAATCCTAATTAGGGTTGTGGGGAGGCTTGTGCCCATCTCAGCTGACTCTGGGCTAGGGCAGAGTACACCTAGGACAGGCCGCCAGGCCATTGCAGGACATAAACACGCTGACAACTAAGCAGCCTGCTCCCGTTGATAGTGGGACTTGAAACCCGTGACCTTGGGATCAGTAATCCAGCACCCTACCACAGATCCACCACTGCCCCCATACATCAGTAATGTTACTCAAATGTCTATGACTTATCTAGAAAATGCTAATGTTAATATACTGAATTAAATGATCAGTGATACTTTTCACCGTCTCTGCTGAAAAGGGAATATCAAGGACTGCTTTGAAATCATTTTTAAGATTTGATAAAGGTCAATTTGCAATTCCATAGAAATGACAACTTACTGATCCTCGATGATATCCTCACAGGAAGTAGAGATGATATAACCAGCCGAGGAGGCCATGACTGCTTGGACAGATGACACCAACCTGGTCCATGTTTTATTTGTGTTAATATGCTATAAAGTTTTTCTAACCTGTGCAATTCTGTATTACAAATAATAAATTAATTCAGTGGCCTTTCGAAGGTAGAACTGTATACTTACCTGGCTGATACCATGACTGCATCTCCCTCACTCCATCTCAGACCAGGCAGCCTTTTCAGACACTGCTTGGACAGGAGGAAAAGCCCTGGGAAAAACACAGAGCCTGCAGCTAAGATGGATAACATGATCGTTGATGGGTGAAGTCAGCTGACTCAGTATTCACAAAGCACTCGAACCGTTTTAGAGTGTCTGCCGTCCTTCCCTCTTCTCTGAAAGAAAAGATATTGTAACATTTAAAATGGATCCATCCTTGGATTTACTAATCTTATTCTCAGTTATATCACTATTACATGATGAATATGAGGTGGAAATTGCCAAAGAACCCCAAGATGGAAGGTTGAGGTGATCACAGTGATCATGCGTGCTCCATTATGGTTTTCGTTTAGAAATCCATTTAAACTTTTAGTATATAATACAGTATATGGAATTCCAATAAACATAATTTATTTTTACACAAGCTCCATTACAGCATCTTTTGAAACTCAAAGTTTAAATGAAGTGGGTTTTTTAAACCTTGAAAAAGTGAACACCATATTATGTAGCTTTCTTCAGATTGTTGGATAAGATTTCAAAGATTTCAGAATCAAACTGTGAGTTTTTTGTCTACCATTTTCATTCAAAAATTATTTCAAGTTCATTACCCTGAGATAGAGTACCAATCAGATTATGCTGTTTCCATGTACTATATACAAGGAAGTAAATTCAGTCAGTCATTTTCTATATCACTTATATTTGGAGGTCACAGTGGAGCTGAAGTGAAGGGCTACTGAGTGAGTTGGAGTGTAAACCCTGGGCAAACACTGATCTATCGCTGGACCAAGACAGAAATCAAGAGAGGTATTCATATCCACATTCACAGGCATGAGTGACAAAACAAAACCTGCATGTTTTTTCACTGTGGGAGGAAACAAAAGCATGCAGAGGAAACCCACACAGCTATGGAGGCAACATATAACCTCCACATAGAAGGGCCCCAATAAAATAGAAGATTTAAAGCCAGAACCTTGCTGCCGTGAGGAAACATTTCTAATTGCTGCAGCATACAGAACCCTAGTGAGTCAGTGTCACATGCTACTCTTAAAAGGGATAAAGTTGTTTAATAATAACAATCAACGAAATACCGTTATCTTATACATTTTGGTAAACTGATTAATCACCACATTTACGTTATTTGGCAGATGCTCTTATCCAGATAAGCATGCTATTATCTTAACCATTTTATACAACTTGAGCAATTGAGGGTTAAGGGCCTTGCTCAAGGGCCCAAACAGTGGTGATGATGGGGATTGAACAGCTGACCTTCAGATTAGCAATCCATCACATTAACCACTAAACCACCACTGTCTCGTTCATTTTCATTTTCTGAACAGTTTAATCCTAATTAGGGTTGCAGGAAGGCTGGCATGCACCCCAACCTTCCAATCAGTAATCCAGGCACCCTACCACCGGGCCACTACCTCACATTTTAGTAAATGATGACAATACACTTCCTGTATAGCATGAGCTGAAATTTCTGAACCGCTGATTATTACATGGAATCATTGAGGATAAGTAGTTCAATTTTATGGTCATTTCAGGTTGCAAGAAAAGATAATGTGAATACAGTATTGCGAAAAGGGTGACTTTTTTGTGCATACTGGAGCTTTGTGTTTCACACTTACTGTAAATGTAAATTTAAAAAAAAAACTTTTTATAGAGGTCATGTATAAAAGATGTGAACACTTCTGTAAATATTTTGGCCTTGTGCACGCTTACATCCTACAACAAACAGAAACTTTCAATAAGCCCTGATAGAATGAGACAACAGGAAACACGTGTGGTCCCAATAGATCTGATAACACATGGGATGGGCATGTTTGTTCAAAGTTTGTAGGTCAAATATATGGACCCACTTTATACAACACAAGAACAGCATATTCTAATTGGTTTGCTATCAGGGGAGTAAAAAATATTATCCCAAGTGGGTAATTGTGGAATCAATTCAACGGATAGTTCAGAGTTTTTTATGGTTATTTGAAGCGGGTGATATCAATGCAGCCATGAGGCGGGGGGGGGCACTAACCAGTGTCTCTCCCCCTTATGCCGGTCCCAAGCCCGGATAAATGCAGAGGGTTGCGACAGGAAGGGCATCCGGCGTAAAACTTCTGCCACATTTAAAAATGCAAATGATCAAAACAAAATTCATACCGGATCGGTCGAGGCCCGGGTTAACAACGACCGCCATCAGTGCTGTCAACCAACAGGGTGCTGATGGAAATTGGACTACTGTTGGTCGAAGACGTCGAAGAAGGAGAGGCGGGAGGCGTGTCCGTAGGCAGAGAGAGAAGAGGAAATGCGTGAGCCTCGGACTGAGAGTAGGGACTTTGAATGTTGGAACTATGCAAGGAAAAGATAGGGAGCTGGCTGACATGATGCAGAGGAGGAAGGTGGACATACTGTGTGTTCAGGAGACAAGGTGGAAAGGTAGAAAGGCTAAAAGCTTAGGAGCAGGGTTTAAACTGTTTTATAATGGTGTGGATGGGAAGAGAAATGGAGTAGGAGTCATCTTGAAGGAGGAGTTTGTCAGGAATGTTCTAGAAGTGAAAAGAGTGTCAGACAGAGTGATGAGCCTCAAGCTAGAAATTGAAGGCGTGATAGTCAATGTTGTTAGTGCTTATGCCCCACAGGCAGGATGTAAGCTAGAAGAGAAGGAGAGATTCTGGAGTGAGTTAGATGAAGTGATGCAGAGTACCCCAGAGGTGAAAGAGTGGTCATTGAAGCAGACTTCAATGGACATGTTGGCGCAGGCAACAGAGGGGATGGGGAAGTGATGGGCAGGTTTGGTATCCAGGACAGGAGCAGAAGGACAGATGTTGATCGATTTTGCAAAAAGGATGGAAATGGCTGTGGTGAATACTTTCTTCCAGAAGAAACAGAAGCATAGGGTGACTTATGAAAGCGGAGGTAAGAGCACACAGGTAGACTACATCTTGTGTAGGCGAGGTAATTTGAAGGAAGTCAGTGACTGCAAAGTAGTAGTGGGTGAGAGTGTTGCCAAACAGCATAGGATGGTGGTGTGCAGGATGACACTGATGGTGAGAAAGGTGAAAAAGGCAAAGGTAGAGCAGAAGACAAAGTGGTGGAAGCTGAAAAAGGAAGAGTGTCGTGTTGTCTTCAAGGAGGAGTTGAAACAGGCTTTGGGTAGTCAGGAAGTGCTTCCAGAGGACTGGACAACCACAGCCAATGTGATCAGGAGACCGGTAGGAGAGTATTTGGTGTGTCCTCTGGAAGGAAAGTAGATAAGGAAACTTGGTGGTGGAATGAGGAAGTGCAGGAGTGTGTACAAAAGAAGAGGTTAGCCAAGAAGAAGTGGGACATTGAGAGGACCGAAGAGAGTAAACAGGAGTACAGGGAGACACAGCGTAAGGCGAAGGTAGCAGTGTCAAAGGCCAAACAGAGGGCGTATGATGACTTGTATGATAGGTTGAACAGTAAGGAGGGAGAAAATGATCTATACAGGTTAGCACAGCAGAGAAATAGAGATGGGAAAGACGTGCAGCAAGTTAGAGTGATAAAGGACAGAGAGGGAAATGTATTGACTGATGACAGAAGTGTGCTGGGAAGATGGAAAGAGTACTTTGAAGAGCTGATGAATGAGGAAAATGAGAGAGAAAAAGAGTAGAAGGGGTGACCGTTGAGGAGCAGGAAGTAGCAAAGATTAGTAAGGGAGAAGTGAGGAGGGCATTGAAGAGGATGAAGAGTGGAAAGGCAGTTGGCCCTGATGACATACCAGTTGAGGTATGGAAGTGTCTAGGGGAGGTAGCAGTAGATTTTCTGACAAGAATATTCAACAAGGTCTTAGAAAGTGAGCAGATGCCAGAGGAATGGAGGAGAAGTGTGCTTGTGCCCATTTTTAAGAACAAGGGCGATGTACAGAGTTGTGGCAACTACAGAGGGATAAAGTTGATGAGCCATACAATGAAGCTATGGGAAAGAATAGTGGAAGCAAGACTAAGGGCAGAGGTCAGCATTTGTGAACAACAGTTTGGTTTCATGCCAAGAAAGAGCACCACAGATGCAGTGTTTGCTTTGAGGATGTTAATAGAGAAGTACAGAGAAGGTCAGAAGGAGCTGCATTGTGCCTTTGTGGATCTGGAGAAAGCATATGACAGGGTGCCGAGAGAAGAACTGTGGTATTGTATGAGGAAGTCTGGAGTGACAGAGAAGTATGTTAGAGTGGTGCAGGACATGTATGATAGATGTAAGACAGTGGTGAGGTGTGCTGTCGGTGTGACAGAAGAGTTCAAGGTGGAGGTGGGACTACATCAAGGGTCAGCTCTCAGCCCCTTCTTGTTTGCTATGGTGATGGACAGGCTAACAGATGAGGTTAGACAAGAATCTCCATGGACTATGATGTTTGCAGATGACATTGTGATCTGTAGTGAGAGCAGAGACCAAGTGGAGGAAAATCTAGAGAGGTGGAGGTATGCCCTGGAAAGGAGGGGATTGAAGGTTAGTCTTAGTAAGACAGAATACATGTGTGTGAACGACAAGGACCCAAGAGGAACTTTGAGGTTACAGGGGCAGAGATAAAGAAGGTGGAGGATTTAAAGTACTTAGGCTCAACAATCCAGAGCAATGGAGAGTGTGGAAAAGAGGTGAAGAAGCGCGTGCAGGCAGGTTGGAATGGATGGAGAAAAGTGTCCGGTGTGATGTGTGATAGGAGAGTATCGGCAAGAATGAAGGGAAAAGTGTACAAGGCGGAGATGAGGCCAGCAATGTTGTATGGTTTAGAGACAGTGGCCCTGGGGAAAAGACAGGAGTCAGAGTTGGAGGTAGCAGAGATGAAAATGTTGAGGTTCTCTTTGGGAGTAACGAGGATGGATAGGATCAGAAATGAGTACATCAGAGGGACAGCACATGTTAGATGTTTTGGAGACAAAGTCAGAGAGGCTAGATTGAGATGGTTTGGACATGTACAGAGGAGGGATAGTGAGTATATTGGTCGTAGGATGCTGAGGTTGGAACTACCAGGCAAAAGGCCCAGAGGAAGACCAAAGAGAAGATTTATGGATGCAGTGAAGGCGGACATGAAGGTCGTTGGAGTAAGAGTAGAAGATGCAGAGGATAGGGAGAGATGGAGGCAGATCATTTGCTGTGGCGACCCCTGAAGGGAACAGCCGAAAGGAAAAGAAGAAGATTTGAAGCGGGTGATATCATCATTACAGGGCTTGAAAAATAGAAAAATAGATCTTAAAATTATAGTTTCAATTTGTTTTTCTTGTGTTTCCATATAGGATTTACTAAAACTTGGAAGTGTAGAAACCACAGTTCATGTATGTTCCCATATGGCATATACTGAACTCAAAAGAAGTGATTGGCAACACATTACTCGCTTAGCTTGGAACACACAGAGCTCACCTAAAGATGAAGCTATCTAAAATATTGTATTAGTTTTCTTTCTGTTCTGTGTAGTATATACAGTACTAAATGGTTCTTAAACACCTGCTAGTACAAACCGGATTCTAAATAAATTGGGACACTACACAAATTGTGAATAAAAACTGAATGCAATGATGTGGAAGTGTCAAATTTCAATATTTTATTCTGAATAAAACATAGATGACACGACAAATGTTTAAACTGAGAAAATGTATCATTTTATGTGAAAAATATGTTGATTTTAAATTTCATGGCGTCAACAAATCCCAAAAAGGTTGAGACAGAGCAATAAGATGCTGGAAAAGTCAATTGCACTTATAACAAACAGCTGGAAGACCAATTACCACTAATGAGGTCCATTGGCAACATGACTGAGTATAAAAAGAGCTTCTCAGAGTGGCAGTGTCTCTCAGAAGCGAAGATGGGTAGAGGATCACCAATTCCCCTAATGTTGTGCATAAAAATAGTGGCGCAATATCAGAAAGGTGTTTTCCAGCAAAGAATTGCAAAGAGTTTGAAGTTATCATAATCTACAGTGCATAACATTATCCAAAGATTCAGAGAATCTGGAACAATCTCTGTGCGGAAGGGTCAAGGCCCGTGATCTTCGGGCATCTCAGTGCCCTTAAACGGCACTGCACCACAAACAGGAATGTTACTGTAAGGGAAATCACAGAATGGGCTCAGCAATACTTCCAGAAACCATTGTCGGTGAACACAATCCACCATGCCATCCGCCGTTGCCAGCTGAAACTCTATAGTGCAAAGTAAACGTCATCTCTAAGCAGGACCCAGAAGCGCAGGTGTTTTCTCTGGGCCAGGGGTCATTTAAAATGGTGTGTTGCAAAGTGGAAAACTGTTCTATGGTCAGACAAATCACAATTTGAAGTTCTTTATGGAAAACTGGGACGTCTTGTCATCCTAAAGACTAAAGAGGACAAGAACAACCTAAGTTGTTATTAGCACTCAGTTCAGAAGCCTGCATCTGTGATGGAGTTGCATGAATGCATGTTGCATGGGCAGCTTACACATCTGGAAAGGCACCGTCAATGCAGAAAGGCATATTCAGGTTCTAGAACAACATATGCTCCCATCCAGATGTCGTCTCTTTCAGAGAAGACCTTGCAATTTTCAACATAATTCAGCATTAATTACAACATCATGGCTGCGTAGGAAAAGAATCCGGGTATTGAAATGGCCAGCCTGCAGTCCAGATCTTTCACCCATAGAGAACATTTGGCACATCATAAAGAGGAAGGTGAAACAAAGAAGGTCCAAGAACAGTTCGAGGCCTGTATTAGACAAGAATGGGACAGCGTTCCTACTTCTAAACTTGAGAAACTCGTCTCCTCGGTCCCAAGATGTTTGTACACTGTTGTAAGAAGAAGATGAGATGCCTCACAGTGGTGAAAATGGCCTTGTACCAACTTTTTTGAGATTTGTTGACACCATGAAATTTAAAATCAACATATTTTTCCCTTAAAATGATACATTTTCTCAGTTTAAACTTTTGACCCTGTCAACTATTGTTCTATTCAGAATAAAATATTGAAATTTGGCACATCCACATCATTGCATTCAGTTTTTATTCACAATTTGTATAGTATCTTAACTTTTTTGGAATCCGGTTCGTACCTGCATGCTGAGTTCACCTACATCTGTTGTAATTTACTTTTCTTTAAATAATAATTTTACTTTTGTTCCTGTGTAGTGTATATTGAAGTAACATCCACGCAATAGCATCTTAGCACTCTTCAGATTTTTAGTATGCACTACACGGAAGCAGAAAGAAAATTAAAACCATATTTTAAAACATATTTTTAGATATAGTAATCATTTTGCACATTTCAGTAATCCACCACCCTACCATTCGGCTGATTGAAACCACCAAATTGGTTCAATAGACAAGAAGGCGGACCCAGCAAAGCATTATGGAGTGCAACCAGGGGAAAGTGAGACACACAGGACACTACTGGCCATCCACTGCATCCTGACCTACCTCCAGCCATCTCTGTGACTATGTCATGCCACTAGACTCAGACAGACCGGGATGAGAGTGTGAGGTTGACAATCGGCACAACTCTCCCTCACTTAAATCCAAGTCAAGTGCAAGTCTTGACTTCCCCCACACCACAGTTCATCGATCTGATATGAAGTCATGGTCATCTTCGACCTCAAAGGATGAACAACAGTATGCTGCCCTGTGACAGACTTGCATCACATCTCAAGCTACTTTAATACAATTTATCTCTGGAACAAGTCACACCTGGAGCAAGTTACACCCACTTTCCTACAAGTTCACACCTTCAAATCAGTGGCATTAAGGAAGGTAGAGGGATATCATGTAAGTAAACCAACAGACAAGAACTGTCCATGAAACGACCTAATAACACCATGCACATGCAAAACCTCTTACTTAACACCAGTTCTGTTGAGACAAGTTGTGCCTGGAACAAGATATTCTGGAGCAAGTTGCAGCCACAACAGGCAGCTGTTTCAGGTGCAAGTTGTTCCAGCAAAAGTTCCGATGTAAAAGTAGCTGAAGGGTGTATTTCTCAGGGCCCATGGAGCGATTTGAAAAGTGTGTGTGTGTGTGTGTGTGTGTGTGTGTGTGTGTGTGTGTGTGTGTGTGTGTGTGTGTGTGTGTGTGTGTGGTGGGGGGTGGGGGCCTAACCGAAAATTTTGATATTTTACATTATTTGAAGAACTAATCCCATTGCTTGGGTTTGGAAAACGAGGTGTGTGTGATGTTCTGATATTAGCCTTTCAGGATCAAGGCTCGACACGGGTGGCGCTTATATTCCAGTGTCGATGTTTCGAAGCTGTATTTCGGTACATTTCCCAGAAGGCGGCCACTATATGTATTACAATATGCTTGGTGCATCAGTATTTCCGATATACAATGTACATGTAGGTTATACTATGCTCGTACAAACTACGCATTTTAAACATTTTCAAGATGTAAATAGATGTACTTAAAAATTTTCTTTGGATTGAGAAAAGGTGGAAGGGCTTGAGCCCCCAACCCATTACCCTGCCACTGTTTCTGCCTCCTTTCCAGTGATCCTAGGATTCACTGATCTTCTAGGATAAAATGAGGATGATTAGTGAAGCTGGATGAACAAATGCTTGGAGATTACACCATGCACACTTTACAGGTTGTGAATAAAATGAGTTGAAAATCCATGTGTAACTTATACTCCCTTTTCAGATAAAGAACCCAGCTGAGGTTCCCATCACAAGTAAACCTAAAGAAGGGACTTCAGTAAGTTTGCTGCACAACCTAATATAATAGCTGATGATAAAACCTATAACAGCACACTCAGCACTTCTGACCACCAACATGCCTGCATATGCACTCCAGGAAGCATCCAAATCCGAATTCATCCTGAAAGCCTACAACAGATCTAAAAAAAAAAAAAAAAAAGAAAGAAAAGAAAAGAAAGACAAAAAAAAAAGAAAAAAATGCGCAGTGCGCTATTACGCAGCCTAAACACAGATTAGGGTTCGACGATTAATAATAATAATAAGAAGAAGATAAAGAAGAAACACAGCCAGTCATCACATCTGATGCGTCACTGATCTGCACGAGACCTCGTTCGAAAGATGCAGAAAAAGCAACATGAAGGAAGGCTGATGATGCTCGTCTCCTCATATGACGCGTCAGTGATGCGCAGTTGTTTACACCTTACACTAAGTACATGTCAATAATAATAATAATAATAATAATAATAATAATAATAATAATAATAATAATAATCGCATTCTCACTGAATGAACACGATCGATTCCTAACCCAGAAGATCAGACAGCAGTAACTCCATCATCATCATCATCATCATCATCATCATTCAACCTTCATCACATTAAAGTCAAATCATCCTGCTGACATTGTGCGTTCGACTACATCCAGCACCGCATCCTGCACTCCAGGCTCCAGTCGGAGAGGTGCAGCCTGCGGGGGTCTGGGTGGAGGTTGAGAGAAAAAGGCAGCCTACGTTGCGGTGGTTCAGTCAGCGGCCTGTAGAAATCCGCATCTCGGGAAAAGCCAACGGCGACGTCCGGCCATCACACAGCGTGCAGCTCACCGACATGGTTCCTGATCGAGGGTTCCTGATCGAGGGTTCCTCTTGCTGTGTTGTTTGCTGGGTGAGATGTGACCGAGCAGTTTCAGGATGCGAGCTGATGCAGCTGTTCTGTCTCTCTCACTTCCTCTCCGGCTACTGTGGTGTGCCCCAACCGCACTTCATCTCCGATCTTGCCCTTTAAATCTAAATCTGCCCCCTTCTTCCATCTTCCCCTTTAAAACTCTCCTTCGACCTCAGATAGTTTTCGGGTCATTCTTTAAAAGAGCGCTTTGCTGACTACACTGGAGACTGACAGAGATAAATCAGGATGGAAGCTGAGGTTCTGATCCTACATTATTGATCAGGACGCAGTGGGGACAGGATTCAATAAGATGAGCTTAGCATCACCTGAGGTGGTGTTAGCCTCCTATTATTCCACCCTGATCACCCACGGCATCCTCAGGACACTAAGAACCTAAAAATAAACAACCACCCTCCAAATTCACACTCACTCTCTCTCTCACTCATTCATTTAATGAACTTCTGAATCCCATTACAGTCGCAGGGAAGCTGGAGCCTATCTCGGCCAACATGAGGCAAAGGTGAGGTACAACGCGGTTGTCTTTGGACTGTGGGTGGAAACCCATGCAGGCATCCGCAGAACGTGGAAACTCCACACAGAAACACTTTCATTGAGCATGGAACTTGGCTTAATGGATTTCCAGTAAACACATAAATTGAGCCGGGTCTTTAAAACATGAGGCCTGGTGGTAGGATTACTGATCCCAAGGTTGGGGGTTCAAGCCCCACTATCAGTGGGATGTCACTGCCGTCTCGCCAGTGCAATTGGGACATCAAAGGTTGGCCATGTCTGTCACTGTCTATGGCGAGAGGTTCATGTAAAAGCACCATTACTGACTTTTGTCAAGAGTAGGCTGCATTGCCATCAGCGTGTTTCTGCCCTGGCAAGCTGTCCAGGGTGTACCCTGCCCTCACCCAGAGTTAACTGAGGTGGGTGCCAGCCTCCTCGTGGCCCTGATTAGGATTATGGGGTTCAGAAAACGAATGAATGATAATAAATACTTTATTATATTAAATAATATATTATTTCATCTTACCAATGAAACTGCTGTTTTTGATTTACACCTCACTTATTACACTTATGTCATTAAAGTGTAGATTTCCAATTTTCTACTACAGCTGGTCACTCTGGGTTGTCACTTATATCATAGACCGCCACTAACACCCCCCCATTTCCCTTTCGCCTTTGGGATTATTAGAAAATGTCAATGATAGGTGAGTTAAATAACTTAACATGTGACTATATACACTGCGAATCATAAAAACTTTGAGAGAGAATTCACTGTATAACTGTACACTTGTAGTCGGGTTGTTGGGAGTTCAGCCTGTGGAGTTACTGATGATAGCACTCAGACACTTGAGAAAATGATGAGTTGTCGTTTTGTCGAGCTTCATTGCATATCTGTAGGTCACTTTGCAAAAGTGGACCAAATGCAGTTTTGAGCAAAGAACAATATGTGTCTGCAGAATTTGAGGAGTGGTTTGGAAATCCTATATAAATTCTCAAAATTGTCCTCTATTGTAGCAATGGAGAGTGTGGAAAAGAGGTGAAGAAGCGTGTGCAGGCAGGTCGGAATGGTTAGAGAAAAGTGTCCGATGTGATGTGTGATAGGAAGGTATCGGCAAGAATGAAAAAAAAAAAAGTGTACAAGTTGGTGATGAGGCCAGCGATGTTGTATGGTTTAGAAACAGTGGCTCACAGTGTGTGGGTCATGTGACAGACTGGAAGGAAATCATGACAGAGACGAACAGTCAGGGACATAGGGACACAGAATCTGGCACTAAGAGGTTCAAGTTCCAAGTTTATTTGTCATATACAGGGAACAATGAAACACCACTACCCACAATTACATTCTAGGACTCTGAGCCTCCTCAATATTGCATATAAGAAACAAGTATTGCCATTAGACCGGGATGGTTGATTTAGAGAAAATGCAGCTCAGGGATGATGGTTAGTTTGGAGGACCTGTCAATTTAAGAAACCTCTTTGTAGAACATATTGTCAGATGGCAGAACCCAGAGACTGAAGGAGGAATACATCCTGGATGGCATGCCAGCACACAAAAGATCACAAGTACTGTATTAGTGCAGTCAATTCACATACTGCCATGTTTTGTTTTATTTGTTTTTTTTTTCAGAATGTGGGAGGAAGCTGGAGAAAAGCCAAGTAGATCATACAAAACTCTGAACAATAAATAACCCAAGCTTATTTTGAACCAGAGACCCTGGAGCTGTGATGCAGCTACACCAGTACTCTGCTGATAACCAAAAACGAACAGAAAGGGTAACAATAAAACAATCACTATTTATTTGTAAATCATTGTATGAGCATTTATACAAGGATTACATTCATGAAAATCCAGATCTCACATTGTGCTTTGTATGGTGGTGTATGTAAAATAAATACAATTTAAATTTGAACATTCATTTATTCAATCATTCTCTGAACCACTTAATCTTAATTAGAGTTGGAGGGAGGCCGGTGCCCATTTCAGCCAACTCTGGGCAAGGGCAGAGTACACCTTGGACAGCTCGTTAGATCATCGCAGGGCAGAAACATGCTGATAGCTATTCAGACTACTCTTGACGCAAGTCAGCAATGGTTCTTTCACATGAACCTCTCACCACAGACAGTGAGGGATATGGCCGACCTTGATAAAATGGTTAGGTGCACTGGAAATTAACTTGATCATTAGTTTGAAAAAAAAATGCACTATTGTAAGCTTCAAGTAATGTAACTGGATCACTGCAAAGATGATAATAATTAATTAATTAAAACACAAATCACCTCGATGGGTGCTCATAGAGTGCAAGGTACTGTACCGCCGCATAGTACAAACGGATTGTGGTAACAAGTGCACCAACCTAAAACATCTGCGTACAACTACACATTTCATTATATGTAATAACTTGGAGTAGTTACAAAGCAATGTCTCCCCCTAGTGGGAATCTGATTACCATTCATTCACACTTTATTTACACTTATAGACTCATTAAATGGTGACATCACTGGTCAGATGATCCATGAACCAGATTTTTCAGGTTCACAAAACAAAAGAATCATTGTGTTCAGTTCATTGATTACCGGATCAATATTGTTTGCTAATTTAACCTGATAAACAATATTACAATTACTATTTTGCCTCAGGATACACAAATGTTTTGTTAAAGGTTGAGAATCCATTTTTACTCATTTCTGAAGGACAGCAACAGAAAATTAAACTGGCAAAGGACTCTCAAACAGCTGACACTTGAATGAACCATACAATCCTATTTGCGAAGTCATATGCTTTCTGTAGAATTTATAAAACGGTGACCAAACCATAACAAAACTTGCTGAACTTTACCAATAGCAGTTTTTCTCGAGATTAAAGCCTACTATTGAGTCATACATTTTAAAAGATGAGTGTACTGTTTTTATCTGTACTTTGTAATTTGAATGCTTACATGACCGAGCAACAAGTTTCTCGATGTGTCATTTAAACATTTATAATCATTAAACTCAGTTCAATCTACCTCACCTTGCATTTTGTATCATAGCTATTTATATGGTGAGGTTGCTTACTGTTCATCACCTAGTTTGATGATTATTGTGAAAGTACCCACTACACAACCTTGAGCATGGCAGATGTGACCTATACCCGTCTAAAGATGCGTAGGACTTCAGCAATTCATGTGGATAAGACCCAGGGTAGTTTATCATCAGGTAGGGCAGATGGAAATATCCAGTGTTCTTTCAGTCACTGAGCCTACTAACTTCACCAGTTTTAATTACTGATGCTGTATCATGGATCAAGAAGCTTCTCTCCAGCAACAACCAGTTTATTATGATGTCTATTCAGCACAACTTTATCTCGGCTTGTGATTTGTTTTGAGCTCATTGATTTTTGCATGACTCTGCCATTGTGCCCATGTCTTCTCCTTTATCTTTTATCACCCCAGTAACTACACACGCATAGAAAATCACAAATCAAAACAATATTATTATTTAATGGGCTAAACTATCTTGAACTTTTGTAACAGAGGTGTAAATGTCTTTACATTGATCGTGCAATATACCGTATATGTTGCCTCATGCCTGAAATTTGCTGGAATTGTCTCCAGCTTCTACTACACCTTGTGGGCTAACTGGTACGAACAATGGATGAATGAACAATAAAAATGTCCCCAAACATACTTGTAAATACACAAATGGTAGTATCCACATTCAAAACTTGTAGAATAATACAAGAGACTGAGTGTTGTGATTCTTCTTAAAGATAAAATGAAATAAACTGTACACTGGGCATTTTCAAAGCAATGTTCCACGAAACAAATTCACTACTTATGAAAATAGGAATGTAGTAAAATATTACTCTTTGGTTTCAGTGATTTTATTAAAGCCAAAAAAAATTGATATTTTGAGGCTCATCAATGCTGACTGGTGGTGGCTGTGTTCTGATTTCCTGCTGTACACAATTGAGAGATAATACCTTATGAAAATGGGGAGAAGCTTAAAAGTACAAGCAAAACCAAAAATTTGGACACACGGATGAAGCTGACAATGACGTGAAGGCCCACATAAAAGACAAAGTTGATAGTTAAAATCAGCATTTTAGAATGGGGTCCCTGGTTTTCAATATATCAAACCTGAAAAATTAGGAGGATTAAAAAAGTGCCTTATCAATATTTTTGCTATAATAATAAATACAGTTTACATTATTGACTAAGCCATGACTACGGTAATGCAGGCATGAAGCAGCAAACGATAAAAATAAACCCAGTCATCACCATACAGGGACTCCATCAGGTTGCTTTAATACATCATAATGTGGTCACTAAAATAAAACTGGGAAGGCAGATGCACTACTGCTGCTACTGTGCTCATGGTCAAAATCACTGCATAAAATAAGCATTACAATATTTATTAAGCTGGATAGGAAAAAAAAAAGAGCACCCCATTTTAGGAGCATTTACGTTCTTTTTGTAGAATGTATGGGAGTTCTTGTAAGTCATTGCTGTCTGATTTGCTTATACAGTATTTTTCTATTTTATTCTGCTTAGGATAGTAATTTTATATATTTTTCTAAAAATAACCCTTTTCCACATAAAATTTCATCTCTACTGACCGACCAATGCTCCAGACAATAGTGTTTTTTTTTTTTTTTTATGAATAACATTTGTGTACTGTGGTGGCCATGAACTCTTTGCTTGTAGCTTGTAACGAGACACCAATAAATGTATAGAATTCCATCAGATACGACACACACAGTTAGGGCCATAAGAATTTGGGCAGTGCCACAATTTTTGTAATTTGGTCTCAGTACACCAACAAATTAGATTTGAAATGAAGAAATCAAGATACGATTGACGTGTTGACTTCAACTGTAATTTAAGGTATCTAACAACATTAATTAATTAACTTTTTAGGAATTACAGCTAATATTACGGTGTCTGCAATTGAAACTACATATTGAATTTGAATTTCCATGAACAACTGCCAAATGCAATTGTTTTTAAAACACATCAATTCAGATAAAGGCCATCATTAGTCTTAAAAAAAAAAACAATCATAAGGATAGCAGAAACTTTTGATAAATGTACAATTTAGTACATTTTCAAGAAGAATAAACTGGCAAGCTCAACAACACAAAATGGTCTGGAAGAGCATGGCAGACAGCTCAACCGGATGATCGTACAATTCTTTTTTTGGTAAAGAAATTCCATTCACAACATCATTCAAAAACTAGGTCCATGATAGTCAAAGTTTACAATCATAAAGACTTATCTTCTGTCAGGTTAGACTGCAAGATAGCCTGTATAGTTCTGAAAACAAAAATCACTATACAGAATAAACCAAGTTTAACTTGCACCAGAATGATAGGAGGAGAATAGAGAAGTAGGGCTCATGATTCAAAGCATTAGCACATCATCTGTCAAACGGTGTTGACATGGGAATGAAGAGCTGCCAGTGGAAATGGGTCACTGGTGTCTTACTGATGTTTTCACTGCTGATAGAAAAATCAGAATGAATTCTGAAGTGTATGCAGCTATACTTTCTTCTCAGCATCATATTCTACAAAACCAACGGGAAAGCACTTCACAGTACTAATGGATAAAGAAAGCAAGAAATATTCTTAAATATCAGAGTCAGTCAATTCAACTGAGCATGCTTTAAACTTACAGAAACAAGCAGTAAGTGAAGGCAGCTACAGTAAAAGTCTGGAAAAGCATCTCAAGGAAGGAATCTCAACATATTCCTCAAAATGTAGTGATGCATACTGGTTCCAGACTTCAGGTGGTTACACAGTGCAACCATTAAGGTTATAATTTAGAGTATGTGAGATCAAGAATGTTATTGGAAGCAATGTTGTTCCACTGCTGACTGTACACAATAAAATTTGAAACTTGAATCTATGAAATATGCAGAACTACATTTACAAATGGCTGTAATTCCAAAAAGTTTAACGTATGTTCTGTTTTAACTTCCTTAGATTAAATATTTATATAAATATAATTCAGGGCCCAAATGTATGCTGTGTATAGTAAATGATACCCTTTTAACTCCACACACAAAACAGCTTATTAAATGGGGATTGTAATATTGTGAAAGTTATCATGTTCAGATACCACAGCGCCCACCAAAACCAGAGCTGAAGTAATAATGCATCAAGTATCACTGAAAATAATCATTATGAATTTAGCATATTACTCAAACCCATGCATTAAAATTACCCAACATCTCCTTAATGTGGTGCTTAAATAAAAGTGACATTTCACCCAAATGTATCATTACCTGCCTTTCTTTTTAATCGTCAAAATTACAAAATAATAACATGATCTACATCCTCTAGAAAATAATGACATAATATTCATGATTAGGGTAAGCATAAACATAATCCTTATTTTTGCTCTAACAATTGCTAATAGGCATGCATACTGTTAAGAAATATAAAAATATAAATATAAATACATCCCATTAATATTCCATACTGAATCCAAGCAAACAATTCAAAATACTTGTAGAGTCTTCTTAATTAAAACAGAGTAGAGTGGTATAATAAGGCACTGAGATGCAGTGCCAGAACTCTACTGATTCCTATAGGAGAGGTATTCAGCTTAGTGCTAGATGAAGAACCTAAACATGATTCTAAGTATAAACAACAATTACTGATCAAACAAAAATATCCAATTACAAAAAAAATTAACTCAATGACCACAATGTACAGTACCAACATTAAACAGCTCAAACTAATCACTCCAGTACAAAAAAATCTCTTTCTTTATAATCAACAGGTGGACTACATGAGCTACAAATTTCTGCCTATTAAAATTCAGCTGTTTGATTAAGCCCTTCCTTTCAACACTTGCTTCACACAACAAAAAAAAGGAGCACAAATAACAATGATGGCCAAAGCATCATTTCCCCCCAGTCCTCATAGAGCAATAAGTTGCATTAGTTTTGTCTGAACATTTTTTTTGCTTGCCTTTAAAAAAAATTACAAGCATTAATTAGTTTCTCTGTAAGCATTTTCTAATTTACAATTGTTAAGATGTAGTGTCTTAATTAACAGATTCAACCAGCTGTTCAATTTTTTTTTTTTTAAATAATAAGGCTCCTTCAACAAAGTCTTCACTTACTCAGGGTGTGATCACACTAGAGGTCCGATAGAAAACCGATCAATGCAAATGGATTTTTTTGTGCATTTCTAGCAAATTTTGAAATTCATGTAAAGATGTTTTGCAACTTAGCATGCAAGCAAGTAATTATTCATTCATTTCCTCATTTTATAAGCCGCTTAAAGCTAATTGGGGTTTTGGTGAGGCCTGCACCTATCTCAGCCAAATGAGAGTGCACCCTGGACAACTTGCCAGATCATTGCAGGTGAATGAATATTTTGTGACTTAAAAATGTATGAATAACTTGCAATACTTTTGCGAATGTTTGCCAAAAAAAGCAAATCTCTTGTTGAAAATCAGCCACACTTTGTTCACTTTTTGTTCTTTAACCACTAACTTTTGATTTATGAATGATGATAATATACAGAATACACTTTTCTTTGAAAACAAAAATAATTTGTGAGCAAAACTTCTCCTGAAGAAACGAGAGTTTCCTTTGAAGTGCCTGAAGAGGAATAATCGTCTGAACTGTTGTAAAGCACTGTAGTATTAAAGACTATTTCAATTATTATTCTAGTACAGTACATATGTTAATGTTTAGAATATTTGTGTGTGATTTTATGTACTGTGCTGTAGCATGCTTGTCCTTTTGTTTTGTTTATCCAATTACACTTCAAGTTCTTTTATGTTCTTTTT